>CM056053.1:460424547-461624547 GCA_029574335.1 Rana kukunoris | reverse complement strand
AGGTTCGCTTTATAAAAGCTGACAGCACACCCCCGCTGTCTCCATTGGTCAGAGCACCTGGAAATACCTAGTACTTCAGGGTACGGGGGAGCATTCCTCCCAGGATGCCATGCTTGGGCCTGAGTGACCAATCTAGAAGGGAGAAAGACCTTAACCCTGTCATTAATCAGACATGGAGCTTACACAGGAAACAGGAGTCTCGCTCCTCCAGTAGCTGAACAGGGTAAAAAGGGGGCAGGTAGAGAAGGTATCACGATTAAGCTCCAAGAGGTAGAGTGAATCGCATTAGGGGCGTGGCTTGGCTGAGGCTGCCATTCATCTCACTTCATGCACAAGGGTCTATTAATTAATGAATGTTCAGGGGTGGCCTATCGAGAACCTGTCACTTCACCCTGAATGATTCAATTTTAGCTTCAGAAACCTGGACACTGTAAAAACATGTTGGATGACACTCAATTCTAAAATCGGTAAACAGGAACTATATATATGTATATATATATATATATATATATATATATATATATACACACACACACACACACACACACTGTGTCCATATGGAGAATTCACACTACCCAGGGATCTCACCAATGGCATCCTGAAAAATGGAAGAATCCAGAGGGCGATTCAATTAACTCAATTACAACAATGAACTGGGATTTGTGGCACCATGAATATGGTTTGTCAGACAGACAATATCTACCACCAGTAGTTATGGCAATCGGACCATTAAAGGAAAACTATAGTGTAAGATATACATGTGAAAATGGTCACTTCAATGGGCAATTTTATCAATGTGAGATAAAAACACTCGTATAATTTGTAATTATAATGCACACAGGGCAGCCATATCTGTTGATTTATATTGCAGGCTCTTCTCCTTGCTGTGTGTTGATCTTTACTGCACTGAATGAATGAAATCAATGCATTATCTAAAAGGTTGATATTTATCTTAGTAATTGGAGATCAGGGAGGCTGAGTGACTGCAATGAAATACAGATAGGGAAAATCTTACAATCTGTGTAAGTAATACAATATCAGAAGTATAGTAAAGCAAGCATGTAAAAAACTTACGTAAAAGATTACTTGCTTTAAATTACTTTAAAGTGTCTGTCACGTAATTAAACCTGTACAACAAAGAGCTCTCAGCAAAGACATGAAAGTATCATTAACCCTTTCTCCTTTTTAACTTTAAAAGTTCAACCAAGGAAATTTACAGCACCAAGAAGCATTTTCCAAAATACATCCCCAACCCCTCACACTTGAGCCACCCAGCTACTCGCTCCCTATGACTCAAAGCCACTTCCCGAAACTTCCAGTTGTAGCGTTTGCAATGAAGACATCACATAATGGTCACATAAGCACCCAAGTTGGGACTGCTCGGTCCTTCATCCCTAGCACCATAACACACAGTACATGAGCGCCTTATCCCAGGCTAAATCGCACACAAGGGTGGCTACAGCTGGGTTCCAAGGGACCGTGCATTGCAGCCACGCTAAAAACAGAAAAGGAAAGGACAGAAACGTCCAACGTGCAATGAAATTAAGCATCAGGCTGCAAAGATCGAATGTAAGTGCTGTAGTATCCTTAAAGGAAAATATCCATAAACCACACATCCTGAAGCAGACCCATGTGCATGAAGTGAGATGAATGGCAGTCTCAGCCTGGACTCCAGTCAGGCCAAGCCCCCAACACGTTTTACACCGCTTTTTGGCGCTAAATCACGATTAAGCACCATGGGGCAGAGTGAAACGCATTGAAAGCGTGGTCTGGCTGGAGACCAGGCTGAGGCTGCCTTTCATCTCCCTAAATGCACATGGGTTTGCTTCAAGATGTGTGGTTTATGGATCTTTTCCTTTAAGGATACAACAGTCGATCTTTGTGCCTGTCCCTTCCTGCACTCACAACAGTCTAGCTCAGGGGTGCCCAACCTTTTGAAGAAAGAGGGCCACAATGAGGGAAGCGGACGGATGACAGGTCACGGCTACTCTATAGGCCCTCCGATCCGCCCAGATGAAAGGGGACGAATTCCATTTTTTTTTTCGGATTGGAGGTAGGTGGGCGTAAACAAACATCTGTCACTCTATAGAGGTGAATTGAGGGCCCCATTTGGTCGGGCTGATTGTGTCAAAAGGGCCCAAGACTGCTTTCACACTGATGTGCTGCGGTTTACCCACAATGCGGGTGCACCTGTGTCTATCCTGCGGGTTAGCTGAACTTTGCCATAGACTCTACCTTTTGCCAAATGCCGGCGCTGTAGAGGAAACATTGGCTTATGGGGCTCTGCTCCGCAGCCGCTTTCTTCCTCTACCACCAGCTTCCTATCACAACACTGATGCTGTGGTATGGCGGTTCGGCAACCTGCGATCTGGGCTTGCCAACCCTCCATTCCAGAGCAGGAGGTCGCGGGCCACATCAGAAGGCTCCGCAGGCCACTGGTTGGCCGCCCCTCTAGATGGACTTTACTTCTCTACCTTAAGTGGCACCTAAATTTTGTCTTTTTTGGGTCACAGTGCTTTAATATCCTGTTATATATCACATTTCATATTAAAGGTTTAAAAACATTTTAAATATTAACATTTCTTACTGCCCTTGCTGCCAGTAACTGTAGAGAAGAAAAACCATCGGCTGAAAATTCTGCAGAATCTGGCACTTGCAGGATTTTTGATTACCTGGTCCCTACATTGCTCAGTGGTTCGGTCCATCAGCTGCTACTGTGTCCTACAGTGACAGAAGGGTTGGTGGGAGGAATCATGGCAAGCAGAGGGGTATCCAAAAATAAACAACCCTGGAGGTTTCTACAGATTCTTCAGCCAGTGGTTTCTTTTCAGTACTACAGATATCAGTGAATTCCAGCCTGGGTGACAACCATTGTTCCCCTCCATAGATACAGTAGATAAATTAATGTAGCCATAAAGGGGGCAGGAATTGTTTTATTTACAGGATCACTGCATCACATATTTCACTATGTGGGAAAAAAAAGAAAAAAAAATGAAAAGAATGCAGCCATCCACGTCTTTGGATTGGTAAACTGCAATATATTACAATTTTCTTTTTGGGTTTAGCTACACTTAAATGTCTTTTTTTGCACAGAGCTCTTTATTGTGCAGTATATTTTGATTTATATTTTAAAGACAGAGTGATTTTAAAGTAAACAATACCTGAATATACACTAAAGTTTCCCTTTAAGGGCTGATGTATAAAAAACTTGGGACCCACAGTTCCAAGTCAAATTAACTTGTGCCACACATAACATTTAGCAGGGTAAAGAGGTGAAGAAATTGGCTTATAAAAATAAAAAGTAGAATTTTTTGCAATACTGCTTTAACAAGAGGATAATACCTTTTAGAAGACATACTGGTAAGTCTATGAGTCATTGCACGGTGACAGCATACCACCACTGCGCCCCTACGGGGTGCAATATGTCATTCCACTTGTACCAGTCTCCAAGGAGCAGGATCGGCCACCATAGGAAATTGTTTTGTTTTGCTTACCATGGGTGCAGGCATGTCTTGACTGGTTTAAAAGTCTCATTTATAATCCTTGTAAAGGATTGATACATTAATATATTTATATAGTCAATAAAACCTGTACAAACTTTTTTTTTTTTTTTTGTATCTAAGTAAGAAAATAGTTCAGCCAATTTCACTTCTTTTTCGTCATACAGAGCAGAGGGTAGCGATTTGCTGAACTTTGCTCATGTCTGTCAGGAGCTGCTTGATTCGCCTTTTTAGCTGAGGCAGTCTTGCTAGGGGATCAGGGGGCTCCAGCTCTCCAGTGAAATCCAGCCAGCTTTCTAGAACTGTGTGAAGGAGTAAGGAGAGAGAGGGGGAGAGAGAGAGCGAGAGTGGGGGAGAGAGGGAGGGGGGAAAGTGGGGGAGAGGGAGAGGGGGGAAAAGAGAGAGGGAGAGGGGGGAAAAGAGAGAGGGAGAGGGGGGAAAAGAGAGAGGGAGAGGGAAGGGAAAAGAGAGAGGGAGAGGGAAGGGAAAAGAGAGAGGGAGAGGGAAGGGAAAAGAGAGAGGGAGAGGGAAGGGAAAAGAGAGAGGGAGAGGGAAGAAAAGAGAGAGGGAGAGGGAAGAAAAGAGAGAGGGAGAGGGAAGAAAAAAGAGGGAGAGGGAAGAAAAAAGAGGGAGAGGGAAGAAAAGAGAGAGGGAGAGGGAAGAAAAGAGAGAGGGAGAGGGAAGAAAAAAGAGGGAGAGGGAAGAAAAAAGAGGGAGAGGGAAGAAAAAAGAGGGAGAGGGAAGAAAAAAGAGGGAGAGGGAAGAAAAAAGAGGGAGAGGGAAGAAAAAAGAGAGGGAGAGGGAAGAAAAGAGAGGGAAAGAGAAAGGGAGGGAGGGAAAGAGAAAGAGAGGGGGGGGGAAGAGAAAGAGGGGAAAGAGAAAGAGAGGGAGGGGAAAGAGAAAGAGAGTGAGGGGAAAGAGGGAAAGAGAAAGTGAGGGAGGGAAAGAGAAAGAGGGAAAGAGAAAGTGAGGGAGGGAAAGAGAAAGAGAGGGAGGGAAAGAAAGAGAGGGAGGGAAAGAGAGAGAGGGAGGGGAGAGAGAGAGAGAGAGAGAGAGAGAGAGAGAGAGAGAGAGAGAGAGAGAGAGAGAGAGAGAGAGAGGGAAAGAGAGAGAGGGAAAAAGAGGGAGGGAAAAGGGAAGGGAGGGAAAAGGGAAGGGAGGGAAGGAAAGAGAGGGAGGGAGGTAAAGAGAGAGAGAGAGAGAGAGAGAAAGAGAGAGAAAGAGAAAGAGTGAAGGATAGAAGGAAAGAAAGGAAGAGGGAAAGGGAAAAATAAGTAGGGTACGAAGAGTGAAAGGGAAAAGAGGGAGAGAAAATCATTGTTACTTTTTATATACAATAACAAAAATCTATTTTAATCACAAATTAATAGCTCTGCAAAAAAAAAGAAGAAAGAAAGAAAAACAAAAAAATACACAGCATGAAACAATTGCTATTGGTGGTAGCAATACTCAGAACATACCATCTACTTCCTTCTCTATGAGGTCCATGCGACTGGTGACCTCATTCTGTACACTCTCTATGTGTGTCAGGAGATTGAGCTGCCACTGAATTTGGGAATCCAGCTGCTCGTCGGATTTCCTATCACTGCTCACTTCGGCCACTACAACCTGAAACCGAACAATAGACATTACTATTAATGTCAGCCAAGAGAGGGGGTCTTCAAAGGACATACCCTCTTCTCCAAACTAAAGAAAAACAAGCAACATATACATTATTTTAACTTTAATTACAGCTAATTTAGGTATCAACAGAAATACAAAAGAATTAACATTTTTAAAAATAACAATGGCATAGTGAAGTGTTAGAAATATTTTATACCATGCAGCAGTACATTTTGTAATTTTTGGCTCAATGCCTCCTGTACCCACTTTGTAGAAAGGTGAATTACATCTCACCTCATCAGTTCTCCTATCAGAAACATCCAGTAAAGTTTTCTTGGCATCCATCTGAAGACTGGCATTGGGGCCTTCTGGAACCACGCCACGCTCACCAGTGTTCTTTGAGGGTTTGCCTCCTTGGTTGGAGCTCTGGGGCCTTTGATAGCTGTGCTCGCTAGTAATATACACATCTTCTGTCTTGTTCAGACTGTTTGAGGGACCTTTATGGTTCTGCCTGCATATTCCCTTGTCATTAGAGGAAGGCACTGACCGCTTGTCGTTCACCTGAGAGGATTCTCGTGACTTCATTGGACAGGCCCAAAAGCGAAGGTCTGGATGATCTTGGTCACTTCAAAATATTAATAGAGAGAGCAAGCTGTTACAGATGCATTGACATATATATAAGGCTACTACAAAAAAAGGAACAAGGACTACATGGTGCCGGTAGCTATTCCAAAACCTAAATTCTCACCTTTTCTCAGTCTTTTATTTTTTAAATTCATAGTAAAATATGGAGAAGGGTTAGAAGGTGTTAATGTGTTATTACCGTCTGTGTCTCCAGTTCAAAGTGGTTGTAAACCTCAGACGTTAAAAAATTAACAAAGCATACAGTACCACTATATACTGTGTTCTTGTCTCAATTAACAGCACCAAGTGTAATTTCTGTCTGCTGCTTTATTGCTCTGCACGAGTCACTTCGGACAAGTTTTCCTGACACCAGGAGAAAAATGGTGACAGGGGAGGGACCTCCAGCTGATTGACAGCCTCAGCTCTGTTCCTATGTGATGTGAAAAGCGGGGGTGTTTCCCTTCCCTCCAATCAGCTCTCAGAGCTCTCCTCACTGAGCTTTGCAGAGTGTAACTTCAGCTCTCCCTGCTTTTTTTCTAAACCTCAGACAATCTTATAATTCAGCACTTTGAATGGATGTAGAGAAGACTGTAGACAGAAAAGTAAAACTTATATAGGAGGATTTTTTTCATCTCGGTGTATCATCTGAGGCCACTCACTTCACTTGGTCTATGGAAGGGTTTACAACCATTTTTTTTTAAATAACAGGTCATACTTACCTCCACTGTGCAGCTCGTTTTGCACAGAGTGGTCCTGATCCTCGTCTTCTGGGGTCCCTCGGCGGCTATCACGGCTCCTCACCGCTTCTGGTAACCCCCCTGGGAAGCGCTCTCACAAAGAGGGTTACCTTGTGGGCGCACTCCAAAGTCCTGTATTCGGCGTCCATAGCCACCAAATACAGGAATTGGCCCCGGACGTCGCGTCATTGGAGTTGATTGACAGCAGCACAAGCCAATGGCTGCACTTCTATCAATCTATCCAATGAAGAGCCGAAAACAGCCAAGAAGACCGGGCCGAGATCAAGCGTGTTCAACGCGGGACATTTCGAGGGGCTCAGGTAAGTAAACCGGGGGGCTGGAAAACATCAGATGTTTTTTTCACCTTAATGCATAGAATACATATTTTATATATACTGTGATTCTGTACTTCCCAAATATGCTGCAGAAATCTCCCTTCACCAGCTGAAGCTGCTGCCTGTCTACTTCCTGGATTTACACAGACATACCTCCAGCTCTGCCGCTCTCATTGTCCCTCCTATGACTCATCCCCCCTCCCTTCCTGGAAAACTCTCAGGGGAGAGAGAGAGCGGTGCATGATGTCATAAGCCTAGGCTAATGACTAGACAAGAAACAGGAAGTGGGCTGTATAAGGTATTTACTGGCAGAAAAAAAATGTTTTATTATCCAAACTTAAAACAACAACAAGAGCAGAAGATTTAATAGATAGGAAGTAAAAAAAAAAAAACGACTGAAGGTCCGCTTTAAGCTGACAACACTTACATATATACGTAAAAAATAAAAATAAAAGTTACCCTGCTGATGGGAAATCAATATTTGCTGCCCTCTACTTACTTCAGAATGCCAAATTTCAGCTGCAGACCACGCAGGATCTCCGTCACACCATACACATCAGCCAGGAGGTGGTGGGTCGACACAATCTTCTTGGTGTTGACGTAGGAGTAGTTGTCATTAATGAACGACAGACCACACATGCGTCCGTTGTTAAACCAGTCCTTGTCATATTTGTATCTGGCGCTCCATCGCTGGCCTGCATGAAAGAAATTGGGAAGACTCAGGACTACTACAATCAGATTCTCCTTTTCCTCTTGTTGCACTTCCCACATGCAGCTATGAGAACTTCTATCTAGCAGTCCCTGAGTATAAGAGGCTGTTGTAAGCTCTTTACTGCTCCATTTCTCATGTTATTGTCATGGCCAACGATCACCAAATAGCAACTGTAAAAACCTTGTGTGGAAATCGACTTTACCTTTAACTACTTGAGCTCCCGCATCTTTTACCCCCTTATGGACCACGGCATTTTTTATTTTTTTTTATTTTAGCTATGGACTGTTTGACTCTGGAATAACTTGGTCATTCAAGTGGAACTTCACTCTCTCAATCAACATTGACCATTTGTAATCCCTATGCTGCTAGCATTAGCATACCTCCCAACATTTTGAGATGGGAATGAGGGACACCTACGGACAAACATATGTAGGCATAGGACACGCCCCCTTAAAGGGGAATTAACCAAAAACATTTTTATTAAAGCCACAAGTGCTTTTTTTACCACTACTATTCCTTTATATTGGCTTTTAAAATTTACAAATGCAGCAATTTAGAAATTGGATGAAATGTTTAGCTTTGGGAAACACTTTTTGAAAGATAGAAAGTGCATTTTACATACAACTATATAGATCAGACCAAAGTGAGCGACAAATGAGGAGGAATGAGGGACAGAGGGACATTGCTCCGAATCGGGGACAATCCCTCAAAATCAGGGACAGTTAGGAGCTATAGAAATAGATAAGAAGGTAGATCATATTTTCTTGTTTTCAAAAAAAAATTTTAATTTTTTTAACATTTCTTCAGTTACTTGCTGATTTTGTGCCTAGGAAAATTATGTCCCAGGAGTCTTCTGGAAGAAAGGGGAGTTTTCTCAAATAAGCACGCCCTCTAAAGCTGCGTACACACGATCAGTCCATCCAATGAGAACAGTCTGATGGACCGTTTCACCGATGAAGCTGACTGATGGTCCATTGTGCCTACACACTATCGGTTAAAAAAAACGGGTCAGAACGTGGTGACGTAAAAGACAACGACGTGCTGAAAAAAATTAAGTTCAATGCTTCCAAGCATGCGTCTACATGATTCTGAGCATGCATGTATTTTTAAAACAAGTTTAAAATTTAAAACGAGTTGGCTTTTTATTAACCGATGGATAACTAACCAATGGGGCCCACACACGATCAGTTTGGTCCGATGAAAACGGTCCATCAGACCGTTCTTATTGGTTTAACCTATTGTGTGTACGCGGCCTCACCTGTATGCCTGACCTAAGAGGAGATGGATTCCAGAAAGTAAATGCTACATGAATCATCTGCCCTTACTCAAGATGGGCACATCCAGAAATCCCAGGGATGTTTTTTAAAGTGATTTCTCAGCAAAATAAAGTATGGAGATATGCATCGATGGGAGCGTTTGCTTTGACTATTAAACAGCATTTTTGCCTTGTGGTGCTCAGATGCTGTGTAGTCCTGCTTTAATGAGGTTACAGTCATACATATACCCATTCTTCAGTACAAACAAGGCTTTCTTTTGACAATATTGCCTTACAATTTTTTTTTATAATCCCTTTACATCCTATGCATCTACTACTATATCCCTAAAGCTAAACAGAGACTTATGTTCTTTATACTATTAGCTGCTAAACAAGCTATCCCTAGGCTTTGGCTCTCTACTTCTCCCCCTATTTTTCTCTATTATGGCTGATATACAGTGCGGAAAAAAAGTATTTGAACACCCTGCTATTTTGCAAGTTCTCCCACTTGGAAATCATGGAGGGGTCTGAAATTGTCATCGTAGGTGCATGTCCACTGTGAGAGACATAATCAAAAAAAAAATTCCAGAAATCACAATTTATGAATTTTTAACTATTTGTATGATACAGCTGCAAAGAAGTATTTGAACACCTGTCTATCAGCTAGAATTCTGACCCTCAAGGACCTGTTAGTCTGCCTTTAAAATGTCCACCTCCACTCCATTTATCATCCTAAATTACATGTACCTGTTTGAGGTCATTAGCTGCATAAAGACACCTGTCCACCCCATACAATCAGTAAGAATCCAACTACTAACATGGCCAAGACCAAAGAGCTGTCCAAAGACACTAGAGACAAAATTGTACACCTCCACAAGGCTGGAAAGGGCTACGGGGAAATTGCCAAGCAGCTTGGTGAAAAGGTCCACTGTTGGAGCAATCATTAGAAAATGGAAGAAGCTAAACATGACTGTCAATCTCCCTCGGACTGGGGCTCCATGCAAAATCTCACCTCGTGGGGTCTCAATGATCCTAAGAAAGGTGAGAAATCAGCCCAGGACTACACGGGAGGAGCTGGTCAATGACCTGAAAAGAGCTGGGACCACCAATTCCAAGGTTACTGTTGGTAATACACTAAGACGTCATGGTTTGAAATCATGCATGGCACGGAAGGTTCCCCTGCTTAAACCAGCACATGTCAAGGCCCGTCTTAAGTTTGCCAATGACCATTTGGATGATCCAGAGGAGTCATGGGAAAAGTCATGTGGTCAGATGAGACCAAAATAGAACTTTTTGGTCATAATTCCACTAACCGTGTTTGGAGGAAGAAGAATGATGAGTACCATCCCAAGAACACCATCCCTACTGTGAAGCATGGGGGTGGTAGCATCATGCTTTGGGGGTGTTTTTCTGCACATGGGACAGGGCGACTGCACTGTATTAAGGAGAGGATGACCGGGGCCATGTATTGCGAGATTTTGGGCAACAACCTCCTTCCCTCAGTTAGAGCTTTGAAGATGGGTCGAGGCTGGGTCTTCCAACATGACAATGACCCGAAGCACACAGCCAGGATAACCAAGGAGTGGCTCTGTAAGAAGCAAGGTTCTGGCGTGGCCTAGCCAGTCTCCAGACCTAAACCCAATAGAGAATCTTTGGAGTGAGCTCAAACTCCGTGTTTCTCAGCGACAGCCCAGAAACCTGACAGATCTAGAGAAGATCTGTGTGGAGGAGTGGGCCAAAATCCCTCCTCCAGTGTGTGCAAACCTGGTGAAAAACTACAAGAAACGTTTGACCTCTGTAATTGCAAACAAAGGCTACTGTACCAAATATTAACATTGATTTTCTCAGGTGTTTTAAATACTTCTTTGCAGCTGTATCATACAAATAAATAGTTAAAAAAATCATACATTGTGATTTCTGGATTTTTTTTTTTTTGATTATGTCTCTCACAGTGGACATGCACCTACGATGACAATTTCAGACCCCTCCATGATTTCCAAGTGGGAGAACTTGCAAAATAGCAGGGTGTTCAAATACTTATTTTCCGCACTGCACGTAGGATGGAACATTTGAGTGCTGTAGTTGATGGTTCAGTACAAAATATGGCAGCTATGGGATGAATCTGACTATTGTTCTGACACAAATAGTCTCAGTTAGAGGATAATTGACACCTATGTTCCTTTTTGCTCAGACTCCATTGTTGACGTAAGCCAGTGCCGATCCTGACCTCCCTGGGGTCCTAAGCAAAATGACATGCCGACAGTGACATGTCACATTAAAGATTAAAGTTGAGAAGCGGGGGGAGTTGGTGTTCTGCTGTTGGAAATGACATCTTACATTAAAGTGAGAAGTGGGGGGTGCCTGACTTCTTACCTCTTCTCCCATGCAGCCAGCGAGTTGAGAAGCGGGGGGTAAAGGGCTGAAAATGACTTCTCACCAGGCGGGGCCTCTAGTAATTTGGGGGGCCCTCAGCGGCTTGCATAGTGAGCCTATAGGGCGGATCGCCCCTGACTTAAGCTATGTATACAGCTGTCTGTTGTGCATTCCCTCCACCCTTCTGCCCCCCCCCCCCCGTTGGTATGGTGCAATACTAGTGCAGGTTTTAACCCTTGTTTGTGAAAATTCTAAGTCAACTTAGGCCTGCAATTTTGTTCCGATTGTTATTCTTATGGTTTGTATTCTTTGTGTTACTTTATATGCTTTACAAAAAATTCTTTAAACAATAATAAAAAAAAATGTTTATACTCACCGTAAAATATTTTTTTCCTCAATGATGGAGACAGAATAGCTTCTAACCCTCAAACTATTCCCCTGCTTACCAAAAGACTGGACACCAACAAACAAAAAGGCGGGCCAGGATAAATTATCCTAATACCAGCATGCCTGAGTTTTGTAGCAAGACATAATGAAGAGCATGATCATAAACACAGAGGGGTGGGACATACGTCATTCAATGCGCTCCAAAAAAAGATACATGGCAATAACCCATGGGTAGAAAAAAATGAAGTCGCGCTACAAATGGCATACAGTGTAAAAAAATAAAAATAAATGGTGTCATTAGTGCCAAATGATATATCACATACACAAACTTTTTAAAGAACAACAATAATAGTGAACAGTGAATATAGTATCAAGTCCATATGGTGATTATCCAGTCCATCAAGGGATATGTTTAAATAAACAGAAAAGTTTCCCAGTGTAGATAAATCCACGGACAGGTGTGAGTAATGACAAACAAAGACCTCCACCGCACAGAAAACACTGACCCTTACCAGAGTCTCTGATCTCACAGAGATCAATAACAGCATAGAGTGAAATCCATAGTCAGCAGGGAGCAAAGGGAACATCCATCTATTGTAGCCAGTAGATGTATTCAGCTCAAAAGCGATCAAATATCAACCTTTAGATCCTGCTAGTGAAACAATTGCCTCTGTTCTCTGCCTCTGGCCTGGTTGCTGTGAGCAGTAGTAGTCGTTTCTTCCTTCAATTATTATCATTGCTACAAACAAGACCTTGTGTGAATGTTGGTAAAGATCTTCTGAATGATTGACCATAAGCCCAACATCTGTGTGCACATTGCAGGTGATTGTAGTGAGTGTGACTTCCTGCAGACACTCACTACAATCACCTGCAATGTGCACACAGATGTTGGGCTTATGGTCAATCATTCAGAAGATCTTTACCAACATTCACACAAGGTCTTGTTTGTAGCAATGATAATAATTGAAGGAAGAAACGACTACTACTGCTCACAGCAACCAGGCCAGAGGCAGAGAACAGAGGCAATTGTTTCACTAGCAGGATCTAAAGGTTGATATTTGATCGCTTTTGAGCTGAATACATCTACTGGCTACAATAGATGGATGTTCCCTTTGCTCCCTGCTGACTATGGATTTCACTCTATGCTGTTATTGATCTCTGTGAGATCAGAGACTCTGGTAAGGGTCAGTGTTTTCTGTGCGGTGGAGGTCTTTGTTTGTCATTACTCACACCTGTCCGTGGATTTATCTACACTGGGAAACTTTTCTGTTTATTTAAACATATCCCTTGATGGACTGGATAATCACCATATGGACTTGATACTATATTCACTGTTCACTATTATTGTTGTTCTTTAAAAAGTTTGTGTATGTGATATATCATTTGGCACTAATGACACCATTTATTTTTATTTTTTTACACTGTATGCCATTTGTAGCGCGACTTCATTTTTTTCTATATATTGCTTGGTGTTGTATAACACTTTTGAGATGCTGCTCACTATTTGTTCATCTATTTTGTTAGATTTGCGCAATTTTTTCTCCTGTTTAATAACCCATGGGTGTCTGAATATAGTGTCCTGAACTGTATGATTAGGATAAAAGATTTTAGGCCAATAAAAAAAAAAAGGCCAAATGTGAGGTTGGCCACACAGTAAACAATTGCTAAACCTGGGAACCACCTAGAGCTCAAAGTGTCACTTGAAGGACCTTATGCTCGAAGATGAAACATCAACCTGGTAGAATTTAGAGAATGTGTTGACAGAAGATCAGATGAAAGTCTTGCAAATCTGAGAAACAGATGCTGAATGCCAAAAAAGCAAAAGAAGCACCCAAAGATATAGTAGCGTATGCCTTGGCAGAAAAAGGTGGAAACCACCTAGAGATGGTGGAACGAAAAGCTAGTACACCCCTTCTGTATAAGGGTGTACGGTAAGGTAAGGTAAGGTATGGCTCATGTGTAAGGTAAGGTCTACAGGATTGGATATAGCAGTTTGTAAATGGATAGAAAACTGGCTGAAAGACAGAATTCAGAGAGTCGTGGTTAATGATTCTTACTCTGAATGGTCGAAGGTTATCAGCGGTGTACCCTAAGGTTCGGTGTTGGGTCCCTTACTTTTTAATATATGTATAAATGATATTGGGTCTGAGATCAAAAGTAACATTTCTGTCTTTGCAGATGACACCAAGCTATGCAGTGGAATAACGTCCGTACAGGATGTCGCCAATTTACAAGCCGACCTCAATGCTCTGCCTAATTGGGCGACTAAGTGGCAGATGAGGTTTAATGTTGATAAATGTAAAGTTATGCACTTGGGGACTAAGAATATGCATGCATCATACATGCTAGGGGGAGTACAACTGGGGGGATCTGTAGTGGAGAAGGATCTGGGGGTTTTAGTTGATCATAAGCTCAATAATGGCATGCAATGCCAAGCTGCGGTTTCCAAAGCGAGCAAAGTCCTTTCTTGTATTAAGAGAGGTATGGACTCCAGAGAGAGAAATATCATTTTGCCCCCTGTACAAATCATTAGTAAGACCTCATCTGGAATATGCAGTTCAGTTTTGGGCTCCAGTTCTCAAAAAGGATATCGGGGAACTGGAGAAAGTGCAGAGAAGGGCAACCAAACTGATAAGAGGCATGGAGGAGCTCAGCTATGAGGAAAGATTAGAGGAACTGAATTTATTCACTCTTGAGAAGAGGAGAATAAGGGGGGATATGATCAACATGTACAAATATATAAGAGGCCCATATAGTGAACTTGGTGTTGAGTTATTCACTTTACGGTCAACACGGAGGACAAGGGGGCACTCTTTACGTCTAGAGGAAAAGAGATTTCACCTCCAAATACGGAAAGGTTTCTTCACAGTAAGAGCTGTAAAAATGTGGAACAGACTCCCTCCAGAGGTGGTTCTGGCCGGCTCAGCAGATTGCTTTAAGAGAGGTCTGGATTCTTTCCTAAATGTACATAATATAACTGAGTACTAAGATGTGTAGGTAAGTTGATCCAGGGTAAATCCGATTGGGTTTGGCAACTGTGTATATGCTAAAAGTAAAGCTTCCGAGTGTGTTCTGCCACAGCAACTGGGACGATGACAGTTTGATCCAGAAGGACTGAGAGGGCTACCTGGAGATCTGCTAAGCCAGGCATGTCCAAAGTCCGGCCCGCGGGCCAAATGCGGCCCACCTTCCAGTTTAGTACGGCCCCCCTGGTGATTTTTCAATTTATAGATCTTTTGTGGCCCCCATCCTCCCCCCTCCCTGTCCCCTCCTTAGCTGCAGATGGACATCGATCAGGCTGCACTGATGGCAACGGTGGGTCTGCATTCATGGCAATGGTGAGGCTGCAGATGGACACTGATTAGGCTTTATTGATGGGCACTGACCCCTAATTTGCTTCACAGTTATTTATGTAAACATTTTTTTTTTTCATGAGACTTCCATCTTAAAGTGAAGGTGCGTGTTATACGCCGATAAATATGGTATATCCAAATAACACGCTCTTCACCACACACAGCCACAAACGCAAGAGAATTCTTGTTGGGCAATGTATTAGTTCCTCAAAGATTGTCAGGCAAAATGGTCGGCCCTCACGCATATTCACTTCATCAAATCTGGCCCTCGTTGAAAAAAAGTTTGGACAACTCTGTGCTAAGCTGTGAGGTGACATGGGAAAGTTGGAAGTTAGAAACTGGAAGAGGGGTGCTGGGAGCAAAACTCTAGCTTGCAGCCCCTTGGAAACCACCTCCTGCACCTGAGCATCTGAAAGTCAAACTGTCCAAGTGTCCACAAAGGTTAAGAGACATCACCCTCAAAAGGAAAATGGGGGTGCACCACCATGCCAAAGAAAATTTGTGTAGAGAGTTTGGGGGACTTTGAGTTCCAGACCTTGCAGGAGTGGATGCAAAATAACTTATTAACCTCAAGCAAGAGATGAGCATTCCCAGATTGTATTGTAGGGTTTCTTAGACTGAGGGAAAAGCCTGCTACCAGTAGCATCCTATATATTGGCGTCCAGAATAGATCCGAAGAATACAGACAGGAGACGCATGCAGGAGACATCCGGCTGCCTGTCACAACTGTAGCATAGAGCTGCAACCACATGCTGCAAATGTTTTCTGATCAATAAAGCAAAGTATTGACCAAATTCCTTTTAGACTTTGACTAGTCAACCAGAATCTTTAAAGAATTTTTAAATCCAAAGAAACAGCCAAGACAAAATCGAGAGCAGGCCCTGCCAGCGAAACTAAGCTCTGGAGAGGGATACCAACGGCTTCCAGTAAAGACCAGAACACAGGAATAGATCATTGTTTGGTCAAGGCAAACATTGCCGGATATATAGTGGGGGCAGACTGCTTTCTAACAATGTCCTCTTTAACCACTTCAGCCCCGAGCCTGTTTTTCAGATTCGGTGCTTACGAGACTAAAACTGTTTTTTTTGCTAGAAAATTATTTAAAACCCCCAAACATTATATATATTTTTTTCTAACACCCTAGAGAATAAAATGGCGGCCATTGCAATACTTTTTCTCACACCGTATTTGCGCAGCGGTCTTACAAGCGCACTTTTTTTTGGAAAAAATTCACTTTCTTGAATTAAAAAATAAGACAACAATAAATTTGGCCCAATTTGTTTATATATTGTGAAAGATAATGTTACGCCGAGTAAAATGATACCCAACATGTCACGCTTAAAAATTGCGCCCGCTCGTGGCATGGCGTCAAACTTTTACCCTTAAAAATCTCGATAGGCGACGTTTAAAAAATTCTACAGGTTGCATTTTTTGAAATGCAGAGGAGGTCTAGGGCTAGAATTATTGCTCTCGCTCTAACGATCACGGCGATACCTCACTTGTGTGGTTTGAACACCGTTTTCATATGCGGGCACTACTCGCGTATGCGTTTGCATCTGCGCGCGAGCTCGTCGGGACGGTGCACTTTAAAAAAAAATTTTTTGGGTTTTCGTTTTTATTTTTATTTATTTTATAATTTTTAACACTGAAAAAAAAAAAAATTATCACTTTTATTCCTATTACAAGGAATGTAAACATCCCTTGTAATAGAAAAAAGCATGGCAGGTCCTCTTATATATGAGATCTGGGGTCAAAAAGACCTCACATCTCATATTCTGGCTTAAATGCAAAAAAAAAAAGAAAAAAAAAAGTCAAAATGTAAACAAATTAAATGTCTCTTTAAGACGCTGGGCGGAAATGACGTTTTGACGTCACTTCCGCCCAGCAGAGGTATGGGGACGGCTGAGGGACATTTTTTCCCTCAGTCGCATCCCCGGACAGCCAGCAAGAGGATCCGATCGCCTCCGCCGCTACCGACGGCTACGGTAAGCGGCGGAGGGCGCGGGAGAGGGGGGGCACCCTCTCCCGCCGCCGGTAACGGCGATCTTGCGGCGAATCCGCCGCGATGACCGCCGTTATCGTTAACAGGTCCGCCCCACGAAGAGATGGATATCTCGTTTGTGGCAGCAGCTGCTGCCGTTACCGAGATATCCATCTTCAAAAAAATGACGTCTTTGGACGTGGGGCCGGTCAGAAGTGGTTAAATAGATACAAGGCTGATAAGTGCTTGGGAGAAGCAAATATCTTATCCGGTTTTTTGACTCTCCATAGAGGAAGACATGGAACAACCGGTGCTACCGAAATGTCTTGATGGTCTTAAGGGCTTTAAAAGGACCCAAGAGTTGGGAATAGCACTTGTTACCAAAACAAGATCTAAAAAAGCGCCGTATGGGAAACCCAGTGCCCGAAAGTCACTTCATAGCTAGAACTACAATATCCATTTCAGCTGGGTCTGGACCCGGGACTCTAAACACTAGGATAATCCATCGATTTAAAGGACAGCTACTTTTTTGGTGGGGCTCATCACACCTTTCTCAAGGCTACAGACATCAAGCAACATAGTGATTAAACCCCCCAAAAAACACCCTTATCCCCCAGTTACAACACCCATTGGCACCCAAAAGTGGCAACACACATATATGAAACAAGACATAAAAACACAAATAACAAAAGAAGAGCCTATGTAACACAGCAAAGTAGGCACGGATGTCCAGAATAAACGTACCCATCCAGGGGACTAAGAGATACAAGAATCCCTACAGGACCCAAGTCAGAATTCCAAAACCCAGAACATATCAGGACCACCATTATAGTGAATAAGGGACACAGAAGTGACATTGTGGCATTATACATACATTTGCCAGAGTTCAGCTGGTAGCAAAACAAGCACCTAATAAGTGTAATATATGAGTTTCTTACCTGGTGGGTCACTGCAAACATAGCAGATATATTGCTCAGGAATACTGTCTTCTAGGAGGCCCATACACACACTGTGCTGCCAACAGAGGCATTCTTCACACTGCAGAATAAGCCATCAATCACTTGGTCAATCTTTCACATTCAGGACAATAGATAACTCCCCTTTGTTTTTAATCAAATTAAATCATGGATATGTGTAAAATGTAAAACTTCAAATGGATAAAAACACAATTTATCATTTTCTCTTTTTTCTTTCAGACCATTGTGCTGTTTGTATAAGTAGTGGTTTCTCTGCAGCAGTGTGATGCATCCCCTGCTGAGTCACAACTAGAGCTCTCCTCCAATCAGCAGAGGGTGTAAGCTTTGAGGATTGACGTGCTATAGTTCTGACTCCGTTGGAAAGGGTAGGGGGGATGCCAGACCCCTGCAGAGAGACCACTGCTTCCACAGAGCAACAGCCCTTTTGTACTAGGGCTGTGGCTGCTTTACAAACAAAACCAACAGTAAGACGTTGAACACTGACAACATATAAAATTAAAGGTCAGTTGGGCTTTAAAGAGTAAGTAAACCCTGATCGGCTTTTACTTCCTCTATGTCACCCCAAAGGTAAAGAATAATGGGCTACTATGCATTGCATAGTAGCCCATTATGTGACACTTACCTGCAGTAGTAGCCCGCGATGTCGTTGTCTTCCTCCATAGCAGCGAGCGTCCATCTACACCCCTCTTCTACCGGGGGGCACGAACTCCTTTTCTGTGACTGTCCGGAGTCACGTGACTTCACTTCCCTACATGTGCGTGGGAGCCGCCTTTAACGACATGACCCCGGCTTGAAATGGCACAGCTTGCCCTTTTTAAGACGGCGTTGCTCTGGGAAATTATATAGGTCTCGGAGATATTGCAAGCACCTACAGGTAAGCCTTAATCTAGGCTTACCTGTAGGTGTAACTTGTCCCCGAGGGTTTACAACCACTTTTAATATTTGCAAACTTTTTATAAGTGAATGATCTTTCATGTCATTTTTATCATTATTGGTATACAATCTTCCTTTTAGGTCTCGTTCACACCATGGAGCAAAGACGTCATCTTTTCTGCACGTGTTATGCAGGGGCACAAAAAAAAAACGATTGTTCTCTATGTGCTCTGAATACATAAACGCTGGTATCACGTGTGGATTTTTTCTGCAATCCATTACTATGTGGGATGTCCGAAAGCAATGCTTACTGAGGGGAGGGAGACACAAACAACGCAGGCCGCCATCAGATGTGAGGATCTATAATGCTGCCAGATGCATACTGCGCCAAAAAGCTGCATCCTTTTGCCCTCCTATGTACCTCTGACAAGAATCAGTGAACCTAAGCACAGACGCCAAGTTGCGGCCCTGAAAATCTGCGCCATAAAGGCTCGGTAAAGCATCGCGCATAAAGCGCTTACTATCCTGGTACGGAGCACCCCACCCCCCCGCAAGAAACAGGGGGAGTCCCACTCCGAACCACAAGCCTGAATAATACCCTGATGAATCAATCTTGAAAACAGTTGATTTTAGACCCTGCCTGCCCCTTCCTGAGGCCTCCTGGTAGCGCACTAACATCAGCTTTCCGTATCAGAGCAGCCGCTTCAGATAGGCCTTGACCCTTCTACTCCAAAGGAGAGAGTGTAACCATTTTAATAGCTGAACTGAACACTGCCTGCCCACATCTAGGGTCTTCTGGCAGCACAATAAAAATTTCAGATTTCTATATCTGAACCTTCAGATAGATATTTAACTGCTCTCATCTCTACTGAGAGAAAGCAATAACCTTTCCTTCCGAAAACAAGGTTTTGAAAAAAGAGATTTTTTAATACAGCTTACCTGTAAAATCTTTTTCTTGGAGTACATCACGGGACACAGAGCAGCATATTCATTACTATATGGGTTATATGGAGTACCTTCAGGTGTGGACACTGGCAATCTCAAACAGGAAGTCCCCTCCCTATATAACCCCCTCCCATAGAGGAAGTACCTCAGTTTTGTAGCAAGCAGTATGCCTCCCAAAAATGTTCCCCAAAAGAGGGGTGGGAGCTCTGTGTCCCGTGATGTACTCCAAGAAAAAGATTTTACAGGTAAGCTGTATTAAAAAATCTCTTTTTCTTTCTCGTACATCACGGGACACAGAGCAGCATATTCATTACTATATGGGATGTCCGAAAGCAGTGCTTTAATGAGGGGAGGGAGACATCTTCCAAAAAAAGGATTTAATTTAGAGGTATACTCAAATACTAATAAATCCAACTTAGACAAGAAATGTAAATCTCAAATCTAAATCAAGGGAGCCCCCTCAGATCCTGAGGAGCTTGAATCGCGGCCTGTAGTACTGCCTGCCCAAAGGCTGTATCCGCATTCCTTCTTACATCCAATTGATAAAAATGTTGTAAACATGTGGACTGACGACCACGTTGCTGCCTTGCATATTCGAGCCATAGAGATCTGATGATGTGCTGCCCAGGAGGTGCCCATGGCCCTGGTAGAATGGGCCTTTACCGACAAAGGAGGAGGCAACCTCTTCAAACCGCAGGCCCGAACAATTAATTGTTTAATCCATCTTGCGATGGTGGATCAAGCAGCTGCCTGACCCATCTTGGGCCCTTCCGGTAAAACGAACACCACATCTGTTTTCCGAACCTTCTCTGTAGCTTTAAGATAGGCCTTTATGGCCCTGACAATATCCAACGTATGCAGCAACCCCTCCTTTCTAGAGGTGGGTTTTGGAAGGAAGGATGGAAGTACCACATCCTGGTTCAAGTGGAAACTGGATATAACCTTTGGTAGAAAGGAAGGATGAGGACGGAAACCCGCCCTATCCTTATGTAAAATGAGATATGGTTCCTTACAAGATGAGGCTGCCAATTCCGATACTCTCCTGGCCGAAACTATGGCGATCAGAAATACCGACTTTCTAGTCAGTAAAACCAAAGGTACCTCAGCCAACGGCTCAAAGGGTTGTTTCTGTAGAGTTGACAGAACAAGATTTAAGTCCCATGGACAAAGTGGTGATTTGACCGGAGGATTAACACGTAAGACTCCCTGTACGAAGATCTTAACCAGCGAGTGGGCAGCCAGCGGCCTCTGAAACCACACTGATAAGGCTGAAATCTGTCCCTAGATCGTGCTTAATGCCAGGCCTTTATCCACTCCTAGCTGGAGAAAACTTAATACTCTATCAATGGTATACTTGCAGGAAAACCATCTCTTAGACTCACACCAGCCTACGTAGGCCCTCCAAACTCTGTAACAAATTACCCTGGAGGCCGGCTTTCTAGCCTTAATGAGGGTAGGGATTACCTGCCTAGACAGACCTCTACCCCTGAGAATCAGGGATTCAGCCGCCAGGCCGTCAATTTTAGACGCCGTAATGCAGGGTGGAGGATCGGGCCTTGTGAGAGTAGGTCTGGCCATAGAGGAAGAGTCCAAGGGCCTCCCGCTGCCAATTTCAGGACGAGTACCATGCCCTCCGGTACCAAGCTGGGGCTACCAGGATAACCGGCCTGTGCTATGATCCTGCGCAACAGGCGGGGTAGTAACTGCAGTGGGGGAAATGCAGTTAATGATTTATTCACACATGAGATGGCTGCGTCCACAGTTGGGAGCGCCCATTTCTTAGAAAAATTTCTCTTCCATAGGGTAAATAACAGAAAACCTTCCAGGCGGTCTCCCATCCAGGCACTAACCAGGCCCGACCCTGCTTAGCCTCCGAGATCAGACGAGATCGAGCGCTTTCAGGGTGATGTGGCCGTAGGCTTTAGGCGGCAGAAAAAGTTCTGTCCGGTCGTCCCAATCATGGAAAAACCAATTCCTCTAACAGAGGATGGACCGGAAAAACTGCGTTGCTTAAAGGCGCTTTAAAAGAACCCAAAGAGGATACCGCAGGAACCTGAGGCTCTGGAAATGGCAAATCTCCGTCTGGGAGGCTGAAAACGATTCTTCAGTGGTAGATCCTTCCTCTAGGTTCTGGTCCAACCGATCCTCCTGAAATTCTAATTCCTCCGGAGAGAGAATCTCAGCATCCGAGGATACACCTTTTGGCGATGGGGATCTAGTCCGCTTCTTGCCAGAAAAAGAGCCAGCGATCATAGCTGTTAACTTTTTTCTCTAGCCCCCCTAGGGTGACGGCTAGCATCTCCTCTGTGATAACACAGGGTTGGGCCGATCTGGGCCAGCCTCAGCACCAGACCCCCTTAATGGCTTATCCAAGGTGACCCCTATAGGAATAACCTGTAGGGAAAGTATTGGCATATCATCAGAACCAGAGGAGGAACCCCTTTGTCTTTGCCTTTTTTTTTTTTTTTTTTTTGTGTTTTGATCCTGAACCTTTGGAAGCCAAAATACAAAACCGAGGGACTCCGCCTACAACAACAGACTGTTATAGCCAGGAGTACAAAAAAATAAGGTTTAGGGGACAATAGGATCACTAATGCCCAAAAACGGTGGGGCTCAGTATGTTTTCCTTTATAATATTATTGTTTTTCACAACATACAGCCCCACCCCCAACATGTTTGCCAGCATTCAACCTGTTGCCAAGGGGATTTTTGGCTTAACAAAAAGTATTGGAGCTGACTCCAGCATGTAGTACCCCTTCTCGCCACCGGGAGTCACTGTGCTGCCAGCTCTGCGTCCTCTCTCTTCCAGCTCAGCTTTGAACTGAGCTAAGATCGCGCCTGCTGTGTATAACAGCAATTGAAGGCACGCCCACTCTACACTGCAGTCACGCTCCCCGCCCCCCCCCCCGAACGGCGCGAACATTTTTCTATATGCATGCGCGTGTGCGCGACTGTCGGGGGAGGAGAGCCCAGGAGGAGACGCACTCTGGAGCCCAGGAATGCAGGCTGGAGGACGCATCAGGCGGCAGATTTGAATCCCGGCTAGGTAAGGCTTAAAACAGGCCCCTAAGGAGTCCCTTTAGCCTAGAGACAGATCTTTTTTTTTTTTTTTTTAAAAGACCTTCAACCAGCGAGCAGCAGGTAGCTAGCAAACATACATAGATAGGTTGGGGGATCAAGTGATGGGGGGGGGGAACATTTCAGGCCATCCTGTCCATCAGACATAGTGACCATGGTGCCAATGCAGAGCATACTCAGGCTACCCCCCTTAAGATCTCCCCTGGAGAGCCTGCTGTCGAACCAAGTCCCGCAGGCTCCCCTCTTACCTGCTACATGCCGCAGGACGTTTGCAAAACGGTCCAATCTTCTCCCATCTCCGTGGGTAGCGTAGTAGACCTTCAGGCACTGGGGTCCTGGAAGGAACCAACTGTCCTGGACCTATACAGCACCCTGGCAAACAGGATCTTTTGGTTTAGAAAACTCCAAGTCCTGGGCCCAGGGTCCAGCCCTCTAGAGAGGAGCATTATAGGCAAAACCCCACGGTTTGGGGCCCGGGTACTGTCCACTTTGGCACTGAGGCTCCTTGGACAGATCCGGTTAGCCCGCCTTAATCCCAAGGATGTGGAGGCAAAGCTATTCCGTGACCAACACCTAAGACACTGGCGAAAAAACTGAGGTACTTCCTCTATGCGAGGGGGTTATATAGGGAGGGGACTTCCTGTTTGAGATTGTCAGTGTCCACACCTGAAGGTACTCCATATAACCCATATAGTAATGAATATGCTGCTCTGTGTCCCGTGATGTACGAGAAAGAAAAGGGGGAGGTAAGAATATCTAGATTCAAATAAACACTAGATCCTTCTAGTAAATAAGGCTGGGTGAGGATTAACATCACCCTACTAGTAAGAATAAGTATGGTTTTATACCAAGAGGTTGCCAATACTGAAACTCTCTTAGAGGCTACCACAACCAAGAACACCAATTCCCTTAAAGGCTGAAGGGAAATATGGTGCATCGGCCCACAGAGCTGACCCTGTAAGCCGACAAAACTAGAGCCAATCCTCCAAGCACAAGGGCGACTAAACTGGTGGACTTATGCGCGTCACCCCTTGTATAATGGCTCGGAACAAAGAGTGTGAAGCAAGCGACCTTTGGAGGCAAGGCCGAGATCGGATCCTTGATGTAACTTAAGGCTGGCTCCGTCTCCTTTCCAAATGCAGGAAGGCAGGAATTTTATCTTTGACAAACTTCCAAGGATGCCACCATCTGTTTCATACCAGGAACATGGGCTCTCCCGATCCTGGGATATCTGGTCCTGGAGGCCAGCCTTCCTGTATGAATCAAGGAAGTGCCGTTGATTCTAAAAACCCTGATCCTGAAGAATGTGGGCTAAAATAGCCAGACCATTAATTCACCTGTTGCACGACAGGATGTAATACCCCCTTCGAAGTAGGCCTGGACAAGATGTAAGGGACCGTGGGTCCTCTACTACCACCCCTACTGTCCCTGCACAGAAAAGGTCGTCAGGGCTATGCCGGAGTAATCAGGCCAGCTTCCGCCATCCTCTAATGTTGCATGGAAGCCACAAACGCCGCGGCACTGGGGGGAGAGACATAACCAGTGACCACTGGTCCCACCAGATTACTAACACATCTGCCCCGCATGCGGGTGGATCCCTTGTCCTTGACCTCAAGCTGTTCAATTTCTTGTTGAGCCTGGACGCCAATACATCTTATGTACAGGGTACTATTTCTGTGGCCCTTGGTCAGGAAAACAGTCGGGGTGTAGAGGTCCTTCTCCTGGAGACACTTGTTGACGGCTACAGCGAATCGCCTGCCAATACTGCATTTCATGAAATGACGAATGTCAATAGGCAAGGCACAAGCTCCTCCTTGGAAAATCAAGTAAATCACTTAATATGGTATAGTCTGATTGAACTCTGACCGAACCAACCAGCCCCTGAACGTTCAGGCCCCTAAGCCAGATGCTCCATCGGTAGCTCTAGCTGACAGATAAGGCTCCCTTGGAGCTCGACTACTTCCCCTGGGCCAAGGTCTCTTCCTGACCTGGCAAACCCTTTAGTTAAGAACCACCAAGAGGAATTCCAGCCTATCTCTGGGACCGGGTTCTTTGGATAATGCTAGGTCAAGATCCACTCCTTCTAGGCCAACACAATACTGTTTATAACAGTCCTGAATAAAAGTATAGGGAACTGTCTTGAATGAAGCAGCATCTTCTCTAGTGCCTTAAGCAGAAGGCCAAAAGTAAGGAACTGTTCCTTGCCGTAACCACCTAGACCAGCTTTCTTATAGCGATGGTCTTGTCTTAGGCCAAAAGTACTCTCCTGGTGCAAAACATACCCAGCTTCTTGTCAATGAAGAATGTATCTTTAGACTGGAATCCTAACCCAGGAGATCCAGATACCTGACCATGCTGGACACCCTTAGGTCCAGCCATGCTGCTGACTGATCCATCAGCAGGAGTCTGCTTCCGTATGCCATTACTGCTATACCCTGGGCCTACAGACCTGCTAGAGGCGGGCCCTAGCAGCCTGACAACCCAGGCACGGAGGCTAACCCAAAAGGGCAAGACCACCAACTGGAGATAGTGCTGTTCCCCTGCACAACGCAGACAACCTCTGCAGTCCCAAGTAAATAAACACATATGCAACTGGCTCCCCATATGTGTATGTGGCAAGTGTTAAAGCCATATGCCTCAATGGAGGCGTGTGTACATGGCAGTGTGTGTTCATGGAAGCATGAAATCATATAAATATGTCTCACGCCAAACATGCATATAGCATGTGTGCTCTGGAACGAGCATCCTTGCAAGCAAGCAAGCATGTGCTATAAACGTGTTATGCAACAATGTGCAACATGAACCCATGCAGACACATATCTCTATGCAAACACAAGGCATCCTGTATTGCTTAATTAAGCCACCATGTGCAACTTTAAAGTAACCATGCATGCGATTCAGCATCTTCCATGCGATCAACATCTTATGCATTTTAAGCACTACTGTGCGGACAAGAACCCTTGTGTGACCAAGCACCCCTGTGCGTTCCAACATCCTTATGCACCCAAGCATCTTAATGCGACTTTAGGCATTTCTGTGAAACAAGCCTCTCTATGTGATCAAGTATCCCTGGGTAATCCAGGACTCTGTTGATCCAACAACCATGTGTGATCCAGCTTCTTTTTGCATTCAAGCATCTTTAAGCGATCCCTTTAGGCCTTGAGTAATCCAGGACTTGGGTGATCAGGTAATCCTGTGTGATTCAGCATTTTTATGCCCTCAGGCCTCTTTATGTGATTCTAGGCATTTCTGTGGGAACAAGCCTCTTTGCGTGACCAAATATCCTTGGGGAATCAAGGACTTGGGTGATCATGTAATCCTGTGTGATTCAACCTTTTTATGCATACAAGCATCCTTTATGCGATTCAGCATTTTTATGCATACAAGCATCTTTATGCGACTTTAGGTACTTTTGTGGAAACAAGCCTATTTGTGTGACCAAACATCCTTGGGTAATCCAGGACGCTGATGATCAGGTAACCATGTGTGATCCAGCATCTTTTTTGCATCCAAGCAACTTTATGCGATTTTAGGCCTTTCTGTGGAAACAAACCTCTTCTGTGTAACCAAACATCCTTGGGGGAAACAAGGACTTGGGTGATCAGGTAATCATATGTGATTCAGCATTTTTATGCCTACAAATGTCTTTATGCGATTCAGCATTACAAGCATCTTTTATGCGACCTCTTTTGTGGAAACATGCAGCACCATATAGACAGAAACATGTATGTTTATGCGATCCACAATAGAATCTGCTCTGTTACTTGTTTTTATCCCACGTGCATTCCAAACTCATGTATGTTATGCAACATGCGGACTGGTAAAGAGGAAATTATCCTCTGCAGATGTGTGTTTCCTCAATTAAGAGACATTAGCAATGTGTGCCCGCAACTGTGCATCCCTCCGATGCATTTGGTTAGCCTGAAGCCGACACCAGGCTGAGGATTATATGGAGGTCTTACTAGCCACCTGTAGGAAAACCTCTCTTTACACTCTAAGGAGAAGATAGAGGTGTAATCAGAACCTGTAGGGCTTTTGATAGCTTCTCCTTGTTAGGCTGCAGCTCCTGTCTCCTGTCCTCTGACAGTGAAACTTTTATCCCCAAGCTTTCTAATCCCCTTGTTTCAGGATTAAAGCAGGAAAAGGGGGACACCCCCTTTTTTTTTTTTTTCTTGCAAAACACATGCAGAGTGATTGCAATGTTGGGGGAAGGCTGCATTGCCTGACAGGTCTGATGGCTCAATCTATGAGCTGTTTAAGTCTCTTCAGAGGAGAATAAGGGTCCACCAGGTTCAGGTGGCGATTCCTCTTTATATTCCTACCCCTGACCTTATTCAATGGGGAGACCAAGTCCTAAGCTAAAGCAGAGGCACTTAACCCAGGTGCATCAAATAGCTGAATTTAGTCTGACACAATGCCTGCTAATCTGCACAGCTAGATGCGAGTAGGCGTCTTAGATGAATCTGTATCCAACTCACACAAGGTGCTTACGTTTGTGTCCCCCTAGCTTTACAGAGCTCCGATGTCCGGGCCCTTTGAAGAGCCTTCTCTGTGACTGCACTGAGCCGGTGAGCATGTGCAACATGGTAGAGTCTGAAGCGGAGGAAGTGGGACACAATAGATCAGCTAACACTTAAGCTTCCGTTTTCTGGAAAGCATGGTAAGCAAAAACATCAGGCATGTGTTCTACTACCCATAGTAGTGGAAACACAGATAAGACTTGCAACTACTCACGGAAGACAATCCTTTGTATAGGATTAAGAGCATATTTTTTATTTTTTATTTATGTACCGGCCCCTTCAAGGGGAGATATATAGGTACTGCAGCCATCCTGTCTAACAGACATGGTGGGCCAGGCTGCATGCCGGCTAGGGGAGGTATATGGGTGCCCTGAGCCATCCTGTCTCAGAAGACATAGTGGTTTACATTGCCCATGCATAGAAGCATAATATAGGCGAGACCCAAGTCCCCCACGGAGGACCTACTGTCGAACCAAGTCCCGTAGGCCCTCCTCTTACCTTCTCCACGCTGCAGGGTATTGCCAAGCAAGAGGCCCAATCTTCCCCCTTCACCGTGGGTATTGTCCTAGACCTTCAGGGACCGGGGTCCATGGCAGGAACACCAACTCCCCTGGACCTATATAGCATCCTGGCAGCAGAAAAAACATTTGGTCCTTAGAAGGCACAAAGTTCTGGAACCCAGGATCCAGCCCTCCGCAGAGAGGCATTATAGGCTAAACCTCGTTCTTCGTACCGAGGCCCGGGTACCGTCCACTTTGGCTATGAAGCACCTTGGACGGATCCGGATTTATGGAGGTTTTTTACATCCAGCATGGATCCCTCCAGTGGAGCTCCTAAGAGCACATGTTCACTCGTGACCAACACCTTAGACACTGATGAAAAAACTGAGGAGCTCCCATTATGGGAGGGGTTATATAGGGAGGGAACTTCCTGTGTAGTTAATTACACCAGTGTCCACACCTGAAGGTAGACTCTATAACCCACATAGTAATGGATTGCCGCTCTGTGTCCCGTGATGTACGATAAAGAAATAGCCGGTCCTAGTTCGGCTTTTTTCGGAGGGCGTGACGCGGCTATATACGGCGCCTGCGCAGTCAGCTCCTGGGTCTGTGCGCAGGCGCAGAGAAAAGCCGAATGCTAATCGGCTGTTTCCGGAAGGCGTGACGCCTTATAGCGGCGACATTCTGCGGTGCGCCTGAAATTCAATGATTTTATATAAAGTAAGTACGTGCATTAAAAAAAAAAAAAAAAAAAACAGCATACTGGCGCTGACGCCAGTATGCTGGATGTAATGAAACAAAGTGATTTTAAGGGTGGAACTCCGCTTTAAGAATAATAACTCTTTATGGAACAAAGCCAACTGTGTTCCTAGAGAGTTCTGGGCTTTAAGACCCGCCAGCAACTGCTCATGTTGGACTGCCCATCTCTAAGGCAGTGATGGTGAACCTTGGCACCCCCAGAAATGTTGGAACTACATTTTGCATGATGCCCAACTACACTGCAGAATGCATGAGCATCATGCGAAATGTGGTTCCAAAACATCTGGGGTGCCAAGATTCACCATCACTGCTCTAAGGGGTCCCCTACAGAGGTGCAAGGAACTAGTGAAAGAAAGTTCGTTGTGCCCCTCCTCTGAATCATTTAACTATGTTTAAAATTGAGGTCAGCATTAGGGGAAGAAATAACAATATTGTAATAGAAGTGAAACAAAGAAAGCTACAAGTTTGTCAACATCTAGTACACCAATTATAGGTATGTAATGAATATATGATAAGAACTTTTTATCGAGTACCATAAGGACAACTGTATTGTTAAAATACTTTGGACTTTTTAATTGGACAGCCTGGTACCGTGTTTCCCTGAAAATAAGCCTGGGTCCTATGAATTTTGGCAACAAAAGACACAGTAGGGCTTATTTTCGGGGTAGGTCTTACCATGTAATGTGCAATCTACATTTGATATAGTGCCGATTTGTGCTTCTGTGACCCACCGGAGCTCGCTTAACCGCAATTATATATATAGAAACACACACATAGTACATAAACTACTATAATAGAGTGGATTATAGGATTTTACAAGCATTTTAAACTAGAGCTTATTTTCGGGGTAGGGCTGTATTGTATTGTACAATACAGCCCTCCTGGAAAAATAGGATTTTTGTACTTACCGTAAAATCCATTTCTCTGAAGTTCATGGACGGACACAGCACTTCTATTCTTTACTGTAGGGTATATACCTTCCTCCAGATTGTTAGGCAGAACAGCAAACAAAGTGTTAACACACTTGCTCCTACATCTCCTCCCAGGGGGCGTGGTCCCCCGGGTATATATCCCCCACACTGCCAGAGCAGCCTCAGTTCGTAACAAGCAGTACAAACAAGGAGGGGTGGGTGCTGTGTCCGTCCATGAACTTCAGAGAAATGGATTTTACGATAAGTACAAAAATCCTATTTTCTCTTTCGTTCATGGACGGACACAGCACTTCTATTCTTTACTGTAGGGACGTCCCAAAGCAGTGCCAAAATTCGAGGGGTGGGAAAAAAACACAACACAGCAAACCAAGTTGCACCCCAACAGACACAGAGAATCCCAACAGGGGAACTCGAACTTCAAACAGCCGCTTGCAACACCTTGCGGCCGAAGGAAGCATCCGAAGATGCACTCACATCTACCTTGTAGAACTTTGAAAAAGTGTGAACCGACGACCAGGTCGCGGCCTTGCACACCTGTAACACAGAGGCTTGATGACGGAAGGCCCAAGAGGCACCATAGCCCTGGTCGAATGTGCCGTAACCCGAAAGGGGGGCGCCCTTCCCTTCAGAGCATATGCCTGAATGACCACTCGTCTGATCCACCGAGAAATGGTGGCCGCCAGGACCGCCAGGCATTTCTTAGGACCGGCAACCGACACGAACAGTGAGTCTGACCTCTGAAACGGAGCCGTCGCAGACAAATAAACCCTTAGGGCTCGAACCACATCTAGAGAATGTAGAGAGGCCTCTTTCCGATTCTTAAGCTTAAACCACTTTTGGGAAAAAGGACGGCTGCGGACGCAGTACCACCTTATCCTTGTGGATAATCAAGTAAGGAGCCTTGCAGGATAAGGCTGCCAGTTCCGACACCCGCCTGACCGAGATAATAGCTACCAGAAAGACTACCTTCTGGGACAAGGTCAACAATGGTATCTGCCGGATGTCCTCAAAGGGGGGCTCCTGAAGCATCGAGAGCACTAAGTTTAGGTCCCATGGAGGCAGCGGAGGCCGCACAGGGGGGGCCACATGTTGGACCCCCTGAACAAAGGTGCGCACCAAGGAGTGCGCTGCTAGAGGCCGCTGAAGTAAACAGCCAAAGCCGAAATTTGACTCCTGACCGTACCCAGGGCAAGGGCCTGGTCCACCCCCCGCTGCAGGAACAGCAAGATCCGTGACATGACGTATGTACGGGGGTGCCAGCTCATCTCCTCACACATAGAAATGTAGGCCTTCCATGTTCGATGGTAGACCTTGCGAGAAGTAGCCTTACGTGCACGAAGCATGGTGGAAATCACCGGGCCCGACAGGGCCCGGTCCTTCAGAACCTGGGTTTCAATAGCCACGCCGTCAAAGCCAGTGACTGTAAAGCAGGGTGAAAGACGGGGCCCTGCGACAAGAGATCTTCTCTCAGGGGCAGACGCCAGGGGACGTCTGCCACCAGACGCACCAGATCCGAGTACCAGGACCGGCACGGCCAATCCGGGGCGATCAGAATCGCCGGAAACCCCCTCGGCTTGCAGTCTGCGCAGGAGGTGCGGAAGCAACTGCAATGGAGGGAAAGCGCAGATTAGGCGATAGCAGCCCAGGGGGGCCACTAGCGCATCTGACGCGTCCGCCCAATGGTCTCTTGACCTGGCCACGAACCGTGGCACCATTCGGTTGAGGTGGGACGCCAGCAGATCCACATCCGGAGTGCCCCACCTGTCGCACAGGCTGCGAAACACCTCCGGGTGAAGCGACCACTCTCCATGGTGGAGCGTTTGGCGACTCAGGTAGTCGGCTTGCCAATTTAGCACTCCCGGGATGTACACGGCCGATAGAGTGGGAACGGTCCTTTCGGCCCACCGAAGAATGTGGGCCACCTCTGTTGCCGCTGCCGAACTCCGCGTGCCTCCCTGGTGATTGACGTACGCCACGGCCGTGGCGTTGTCCGATTGAATCCTGACTGGTCGGCCCTGCAGGCTTAGGGACCACTCGGCAAGGCACAGCCTGATCGCACGGAGCTCTAGAACGTTGATTGGTAGACGGGACTCCTCCTGAGTCCAGCGTCCCTGAGCTGACAGAGAGCCCCAGACACCCCCCCCCGCCGGAGAGGCTGGCGTCCGTCGTGATCACTGTCCAGTGGCACGGAAGGAAGGACCTCCCGGTTCGAAGCATCGGAGAGGTTAGCCACAATACCAGGGAAGCCCTGGCCAGAGGACTCAGCTGAATCTGGACATCCAGAGATGAAGGAAGTTTGTCCCACCGTGACAGGATCTCGTTCTGCAGGGTCCGGGTGTGAAACTGGGCAAATGGTATTGCCTCGAAGGAGGCCACCATCAGGCCCAGGACCCTCATGCAGAACCGAAGGGAAGACCATCTCCGGGTCGACAGCAGCTGCACTGCAGATTGGAGTTTCCGAAGTTTCTCTGAAGGGAGAAAGACCCTTGCCTCCACGGAATCCAGGAGAAACCCCAGATATTCCAGGCGCTGAGACGGAACCAGGACTGACTTCCGGATATTCAGAACCCAGCCAAATTCCCGAAGAGTCTGACATGCGATAGACACGTCCTCCTCTAACTCTGAGCTTGAGGAAGCTCTCAGAAGGAGGTCGTCCAGGTATCCCACTACAGAGACCCCACCTTGTCTTAGTAAGGCCAGAATGGGGGTGAGCACCTTGGTAAAAACCCGGGGGGGCGATGCCAGGCCAAACGGAAGGGCCACAAATTGGAAGTGGTCCTCCCCTATAGCGAAGCGCAAGAATTTCTGGTGCCTCGCACAAATGGGCACATGGAGGTACGCGTCCATGATGTCCAAGGATGCCATAAATTTCCCCTGACGTAGCGAGGCTATCACGGAGCGAATCGACTCCATCCGGAATTGCCGCACCTTGACAAAGCAATTTAGGGCCTTGAGGTCCAGGATCGGGCGGACCCCATCCCTTTTGGGTACCACGAACAGGTTGGAGTAGAACCCTTGGAAGCGTTCCCCCGGGGGGACCGGTACCACTACCCCTCTGACCAGTAAGTCCTGGACAGCAGCTGATAGGTCCTCCCGGCGCCCTGGGGGGAGCCGGAGGTTGGAGGGGAAGAATCTGTATGGGGGACAAGAGAGAAATTCTATCTTGTACCCCGAGGAAACCACCTCGCAGACCCACCAATCAGAGAGAAGAGACTCCCACCGAGCCGCGAAGTCGCGAAGACGTCCCCCCACCCGAGTCCCGGGCGGGGGCAGCCCTTCATGTACTAAGGCTTGTCCGCGGGCTTGCCGGGCTTACGGTTCCAGGGCCGTTTCTGGCCCCCAGCGGGTGCCTTGGCGCCTTGAAAGCCCCGGCCTGCTGTAGCGGGCGCACGAAAAAAGCGTTTAGGGGCAGTAAAGTAGGGCCCCTGCTTGCGGCGGGGATTCTGCCCCTTCCCAGTCTGCGGGAGCAGCGTACTCTTACCTCCCGTGGCGGATTTAATGATTTCGTCCAAGGACGCCCCGAAGAGCCGGTCACCCTTAAAGGGAAGATCGATCAAAGTCTTCTTCGAGGATTGGTCCGCCGACCAGCACTTAAGCCAGACCAAACGGCGAATTACCACCGCATAGGCGGAGGCCCTAGAGAGCAGTGGGATAGTATCCAAGGCCAACTCGCAGACAAATTTTAGACCCTGCACTAGCTGTTCAGCCAGGTCCAAGCAGGTCTCGGAGGCGCCTTGCGCCTCTAGTTCCTGGAGCAAGCACTTGGCTCGTTCAGTAAGCGTCTGTGACACCAGAACCCCATCCAGAGCCGGTCTAACAGCCGAACCCACAACAGTGAATAGGGAGCGGGCCACAGCCTCCACCCTCCTATCGGCGGGATCCTTGAAAGCAGGAGCCCCTTCCACAGGTAGCGTGGTGGCCTTGTTCAGTCTGGACACTGGAGGGTCCACTGATGGAGGAGACTCCCACTTTTTTACAAAATCCTCCTGAAAAGGATAACGGACCACAAAGCATCTAGGTACAGTGAAAGATTTTTGCGGTACCTCCCATTCCTTATACAAGAACTTGTCCAAGTATGGAACACAGGGAAATACTTTTGCGGTGCGGGTCGGTTTACGGAAGCCAAACGGGACCAACACTCCTGACTCCTCAGCTAAATCCTCCATTTTCAGAGTGTCCCGCACCGCAGAAATGAGAGCTCCAACGAAGGCTTTATCATGGCCTGACTCTGTATCAGAGTCATCCTCACTGTCCGCATGGGTAAACCCCCCCTCTGCTGACATGACAGAACCAGATGCAGAAGCTGCAGAATGGTCAGATTCAGCCTCAGAGACATCCCCAGAAGCAGGCTCAGGGAGAGGGCGTTTTTTACCCCCCTTTTGAGTACTAGCAGACTCAATACGGGTGAGAAACGCCTCAAGGACCATAGTCATAGCCTCTAATGACACTACAGAGGAAGAGGCCTGAGGGGATAGCTGCTGTACACTCCCCGAGGAGACCGCAGAAGCAGAGACCTGAGGGGTTAACTGCTGTGCACTCCCAGATGGGGCAGCAGAGGCCTGAGGGGTTAACTGTGGCATAGTAAAGGGGAATACCTCAGAGTCAGACTCCATTGTGCCCCCACACCCACCTTAGCACTGCAAGTGGACGCACCCACCGGACACCTCCCGGCTGAATGGCAATGAAGGGGACCCCCAGAGGACTCACCACCCCACCCGAGAGCTGAGCTGTCCCTGTAGCTGCAGAGCGCTGAGGAGATGCTGCTGCCGCGCTGTGCTGTGTAAACGCTGCCGTTCGCGGGCTTTCTGCGCTCCTTGCAGGGCACTAGAGGCTGGGCTCACCAAAGATGGCCACCGTGTGAGGAGAAAAAACGCCATGCGGCTACGGGAAAATGGCCGCCGAGCGGGGAAAAAGCTGCCAGGGCGCAAACGAGTGGGTAACCCTCTCAGCGCCGGCAGCAAGTTAAAAAAACCACAGCACATACTCCTCACCGCACATGACATAGTAAAACATGAAATGAAACATGAAATAGCCTAAAATACAGCCCGTCAGCGCACACACAGCCCTCATGTCAGCCTGAGGTAAAAACATACCCCTCTCACAGCAGCACAGCGCCCATAGCCAGCAATGTCCACATTGAGCAAGGCCCCACAGTAAAACAGTCCCAGTCTCAGTGGAAAAGCGCCCCCAGAGAGACCCCGCAGCCGCCCAGTATGGGAAGGAGGTAGAGGAAAAGGAGAGAGGAAAGCAGGGCAGACCCTCATTCGACCTCCCAGGGAAGTGCCAGCCATACCTACCTTGCCAGGCAAGGTGACTACTTACCCATCCTGCGATTACCAGCTGGCGACCTTCCTGACTGAACCAACATCCGCGAACGGCATGGCAGTCGGCCAGACACACTGACACAACCGTCAAGGCCAGTCATATGCGTACCCTAGGACCGAAGTCCCCCGGCAACCCCTGGAGCGACGGGGCATGTCGTGGACGGACTCGAGCAGAGCTGAGGCCGGCACACGCTCGATGGTCGAACAAGGGTCGACTACAAGGATTCCAGATCCAGCTTGTCACCCTGTCGGCAGTTGCTAGAAGATCACAGGATCCAAAAAAGGCAGGAACTAAAACAATAAAACGCAAAAATCGCAAGAAAAAAAGCCAGAGTACATGGACTCCAGCAGGCCATGAATCTCCTGAATTAGGCAGAAAAAAACTGAGGCTGCTCTGGCAAAATGGGGGATATATACCCGGGGGACCACGCCCCCTGGGAGGAGCTGTAGGAGCAAGTGTGTTAACACGTTGTTTGCTGTTCTGCCTAACAATCTCCTGGAGGAAGGTATATACAGTAAAGAATAGTGCTGTGTCCGTCCATGAACAAAAGAGAAATAACGCTTTGTCTTATTTTCGGGGAAACGCAGTAGTAGATGCTTACGTGAGGTCTGTCTCTCTCTAAAATGATACTCCACATAAAGGAACTAAAAACAGGATAGCAGATGTGTTCCTCCTGCAACTTAGTTAGCAACTTAGTTAGCTCTGTGCTGTGAATAAAGCTAAGCAGTAAGAAATCAAATAAAATCACTATACAGATATAAAGCAAAACATTCCTAAAGACTTGCAGTCATCAGATTCTAGAGCTTATCCTACTGCAAGCAAGTATTTATAGAAAATGTATGTGCGATATTTCATATTCAGCTGAAAGTAATCTTTGGTCTTTTCGCAATAGTGAAAACCAGATGTTTTGGACTACTGCTTTTCAGTCATTATCTCTTGATGCCTTATAAAATGTTTCTAAAAGAAGCTCACCTGAATCATGAAGCCGTTCTCTTCATCCATCTCACACACACATCTGACAATCTCACTGATGGCATCCTCCTCATCCTGAGATTCATCAAAGTTAGTGGAGTCAAACTCTAGATTGTACTCATCTCCACTTAGGATAAGACTCTCTGTGGAGGAGTCTTCGAGAAAGTTCCTCTCTGAGAAGCCTGCTCAAAAGCAAAACAAAAAAAGTATAATTGCACCTGCTGAGCACTATATCAAAATTATTTTATCTTGTGATGGCCACTATATATTCAAAAGTACAACAGTGTGTGGTGTGGGTGTGTGTGTGTGAGGGGGTATGTGTGGGGGGTAGGTGTGTGTGTGAGGGGGTGCGTGTGGGGGTTAGGTGTGCGTGTGGGGGTTAGGTGTGCGCGTGGGGGTTAGGTGTGCGCGTGGGGGTTAGGTGTGCGCGTGGGGGTTAGGTGTGCGCGTGGGGGTTAGGTGTGCGCGTGGGGGTTAGGTGTGCGCGTGGGGGGGTAGGTGTGCGCGTGGGGGGTAGGTGTGCGCGTGGGGGGTAGGTGTGTGTGTGTGGGTGGGTGGTAGGTGTGCGTGTCCGTGCGTGGGGTCTGTGTGTGTGCGTGTGTGGGGTCTGTGTGTGTGCGTGGGGTCTGTGTGTGTGCGTGGGGTCTGTGTGCGTGCGTGGGGTCTGTGTGTGTGTGCGCGTGCGTGGGGTCTGTGTGTGTGTGCGCGTGCGTGGGGTCTGTGTGTGTGTGTGCGTGCGTGGGGTCTGTGTGTGTGTGTGGGGTCTGTGTGTGTGCGCGTGTGTGGGGTCTGTGTGTGTGCGTGTGTGGGGTCTGTGTGTGTGCGTGTGTGGGGTCTGTGTGTGTGCGTGCGTGGGGTCTGTGTGTGTGCGTGCGTGGGGTCTGTGTGTGTGCGTGCGTGGGGTCTGTGTGTGTGCGTGCGTGGGGTCTATGTGTGTGCGTGCGTGGGGTCTGTGTGTGTGTGTGTGCGTGGGGTCTGTGTGTGTGTGTGCGTGGGGTCTGTGTGTGTGTGTGTGTGTGGGGTCTGTGTGCGTGGGGTCTGCGTGTGTGTGTGTGTGTGCGTGGGGTCTGTGTGTGTGCGTGGGGTCTGTGTGTGTGTGTGTGGGGTCTGTGTGTGTGCGCGTGGGGTCTGTGTGTGTGCGCGTGGGGTCTGTGTGTGTGTGTGTGTGTGTGCGCATGCGTGGGGTCTGTGTGTGTGCGCATGCGTGGGGTCTGTGTGTGGTAAGTGTGTGTATCAGCCATAACATTATGACTACTGACAGATAAAATGAACACCACTGATAATCTCATGTTGTACATTGATGTGAAGAGCCCCATGGGGTTTAAAGGGAAATATTTTTCCTGCACTTTTGTGTGGGAGCAACTTTTTTTCCTGGTCAGGACCTATAAAAAGTGGTCCAAGGAAGGAAAATCAGTGAGAGGGTCATAGGCAGCAAATGCTCAGTGATGCATGTGGGGAGGGAAGGCTGGCCTGTGAAGTCCAATCCAAAAGAACTACTATAGCTCATACGGCTGGAAAAGTTAATGCTGGTTCAGATAGAAAAGTGTCAGAACACACAGGGCATCGCAGTTTGTTGTGTATGGGGCTGCATAGCCGCAGACTGGTCAGGGTGCCCCATGCTTACCCCGTGTCCACAGCCAGAATTGCCTACAATCGGTAGATAAGCATCAGAACTGGACCACGGAGCAATAGAAGAAGGTGGTCTGTTCTGATGAATTTAAGAATGGTTTGAGGAACACAACAAGTTTGAGATGTTGATTTGGCCTCTAAATTCTGCAGATCTCAATCTGTTAAATGTGATGGAATGTGATGGAAAAGCAAGTCTGATCCATAGAGGCCTCACCTCGTATCTTCTTATTATTATACAGGATTTATATAGCGGCAACAGTTTACGCAGCGCTATACTACCATTAGGGCAGACAGTACAATTTCATATAGTAAGAATCAGAGCTTACAATCTAAGACAATCTTACAGGATTAAAAAGGCAAGCACAAACAATTTCAAAAGGGATCTATTCCCAGAACACCTTTAACCACTTAAGCCCCGGACCAAAATGCAGCTAAAGGACCTTGCCCCTTTTTGCAAATTGGCACTGCGTCGCTTTAACTGACAATTGCGCGCTCGTGCGACGTGGCTCCCAAAAACAAAATTGGAGTCCTTTTTTCACCACAAATAGAGCTTTCTTTTGGTGGTATTTGATCACCTCTGTGGTTTTTATTTTTTGAGCTATAAACAAAAATAGAGCAACAATTTTGAAAAAAATTCAATATTTTTTACTTTTTACTATAATAAATATCCCCCAAAATATATAAAAACATTTTTTTCCCTCAGTTTAGGCCAATACATATTCTTCTACCTATTTTTGGTATAAAAAAAAAAAAAAAAATCGCAATAAGCATTTATCGGTTGGTTTGCGCAAAATTTATAGCGTTTACAAAATAGGGGATAGTTGTATTGCATTTTAATTATTTTTTTGTTTTTTTTACTACTGATGGCGGCGATCAGCGATTTTGTTCCTGACTGCGACATTATGGCGGACACTTCGGACAATTTTGACACATTTTTGGGACAACTGTCATTTTCACAGCAAAAAATGCATTTAAATTGCATTGTTTACTGTGAAAATGCCAGTTGCAGTTTGGAAGTTAACAAGGGGGTGCTGAAGGGGTTATGTGTTCCCTGTGTGTGTTTACAACTGTAGGGGGGTGTGGCTGTAGGTGTGACGTCATCGATCGTGTCCCCCCCTATAAAAGGGGTGACGCAATCGATGCTGCAGCCACAGTGAAGCACACGGCTCTCCCCGTTCTTCAGCTCCAGGGACCGATCGCAGCACTCCAGCGGCGATCCGGTCCGCAAGTCCCGGAGCTTCGGACCGGGTCACGGGCGCGTGCGCCTCACGGCTGGGTAGAAGTACAGGACGTACCTGTACGTGGATCTGCCCAGCCGTGCCATATAGCTGACGTATATGTGCAGGAAGCGGTGCTTAAGTGGTTAAAATTTTCGTTAACTTACATTTCTAAACATCTAAAATCATGGAATGAATTTACCTGAAAATAGTTTAAAGAGTAACAAAAACATTCCCCTCTGGGTGATCTCTGTACATTGCTAGGAGTATAATAAACTTTGTTGCAGATTCCTCCCTTTTGTTATTCTGAAGAAATCCATGTGTGTTTGTCTGTGCCTCTGTGTCTATCAGGTGTGGCAGCAGCAGAGCACCAATGAGGAAAGCTGCTGGGCCTGCATCCTATTGGAACGTGTTCCTATTGAAAGTATTTCTCCAAAAAATGTAATTTTTGCTGCAGGGGAAGCCTGAAATCTGACCTGCATCTTAGTGCAGACTTCTGGGGAAATTGGTGGACCAATCAGTCTGTGTACAGAACTCCAGGTAGCCATATTGTAATGTATTTTCGGAAAATTACAGAGTAGATTGAAAAGGAAAGGACATTTTTTATAACATTCAATTACAATATGTTTAGTGTCGATATTATATGAGCTATATTATTTTTTCTTTATTTGATTTTTTTTCTATTTTGAACAGAGTGTCCCCGATCCACCTGCCCTGGGGTCCCACAGCGGCTCCTCCCTGCAATAGCTAGCCCCTTCTGGGAAGCGCTCTCTCATGAGGTTACCTTGCGGGCACGCTCCCATATCATACACTCGGCCTCCATAGACGCCGAGAGCATGACTCAGTCCCGCCCCCCAGGTCATTGGATTTGATTGACAGCAGCGGGAGCCAATGGCTGCGCTGCTATCAATCTATGCAATCAACGCCGAGACTCCATAGAAAAGAGGACGCTGGGGATGAGCCGAGCAGGTGAACTGGCTCAGGTAAGTAAAACGAGGTTGCTGGGGGGCACGTAATTGCCAGGTGTTTTTTCACCTTAATGCATAGGATGTTTTAAAGGGGTTATAAAGGTAAAATAGGATTTTTGTACTTACCGTAAAATCCATTTCTCTGAGTTCATGGACGGACACAGCACTTGTCTTCTTTACTGTAGGGTATATACCTTCCTCCAGGAGATTGTTAGGCAGAACAGCAAACAAAGTGTTAACACACTTGCTCCTACAGCTCCTCCCAGGGGGCGTGGTCCCCCGGGTATATATCCCCCACACTGCCAGAGCAGCCTCAGTTCGTAACAAAGCAGTACAAACAAGGAGGGGTGGGTGCTGTGTCCGTCCATGAACTCAGAGAAATGGATTTTACGGTAAGTACAAAAATCCTATTTTCTCTTTCGCTCATGGACGGACACAGCACTTCTATTCTTTACTGTAGGGATGTCCCAAAGCAGTGCCAATATTCGAGGGGTGGGAAAAACACAACACAGCAAACCAAGCTGCGCCCCAACAGACACAGATATTCCCAACAGGGGAACTCCAACCTCAAACAGCCGCTTGTAACACCTTGCGGCCGAAGGAAAACATCCGAAGATGCACGCACATCTACCTTGTAGAACTTTGAAAAGGTGTGAACCGACGACCAGGTCGCAGCCTTGCACACCTGTAATACAGAGGCTTGATGACGGAAGGCCCAGGAGGCACCAATAGCCCTGGTCGAATGCGCCGTAACCCGAAAAGGGGGGGGGGCCCTTCCCTTCAGAGCATATGCCTAAATGACCACTTGCCTGATCCACCGAGAAATGGTGGCCGCCGGGACCGCCAGGCCTTTCTTAGGGCCGGCAACAGACACGAACAGTGAGTCTGACCTCCGAAACGAAGCCGTCGCAGACAAATACACCCTTAGGGCTCGAACCACATCCAGAGAATGTAGAGAGGCCTCCTTCCGGTTATTGGCCTAGGGCACAAGGAAGGTAACACAATGTCCTCATTAATGTGAAAAGCCGAAACCACTTTCGGGAGAAAGGAAGGCTGCGGACGCAGCACCACCTTATCCTTGTGGATAACCAAGTAAGGAGCCTTGCAGGACAAGGCCGCCAGTTCGGACACCCGCCTGACTGAAGTAATAGCTACCAGAAAGACTACCTTCTGGGACAAGGTCAACAACGGTATCTGCCGGATGTCCTCAAAGGGGGGCCTCCTGAAGCACCGAGAGCACTAAGTTCAGGTCCCACGGAGGCAGTGGAGGCCGCACAGGGGGGGCCACATGTCGGACCCCCTGAACAAAGGTGCGCACCAAGGAGTGCGCTGCTAGAGGCCGCTGAAAGTAAACAGCCAAGGCCGAAAATTTACTCTTCACCGTACCCAGGGCAAGGGCCTGGTCCACCCCCCGCTGCAAGAACAGCAAGATCCGTGACATGATGTATGTACGGGGGTGCCAGCTCATCTCCTCACATATGTAGATGTAGGCCTTCCATGTTCGATGGTAGACCTTGCGAGAGGTAGCCTTACGTGCACGAAGCATGGTGGAAATCACCGGGCTCGACAGGCCCCGGTCCTTCAGAACCTGGGTTTCAACAGCCACGCCGTCAAAGCCAGCGACTGTAAAGCAGGGTGAAAGACAGGGCCCTGCGACAAGAGATCTTCTCTCAGAGGCAGACGCCAGGGGGCGTCTGCCACCAGGTGCACCAGATCCGCGTACCAGGACCGGCGCGGCCAATCCGGGGCGATCAGAATCGTCGGAACTCCCTTGGCTTCCAATCTGCGCAGCAGGCACGGAAGCAACTGCAACGGAGGGAAGGCGTAGATTAGGCGATAGCCGCCCAGGGGGGCCACTAACGCGTCTGATGCGTCTGCCCACGGGTCCCTTGACCTGGCCCCGAACCGTGGCACCTTTCGATTGAGGCGGGACGCCAGCAGATCCACGTCCGGAGTGCCCCACCTGACGCACAGGCTCCGAAACGCCTCCGGGTGTAGCGACCACTCCCCCTGGTGGATCGTTTGGCGACTCAGGTAGTCGGCTTGCCAATTTAGCACTCCCGGTATGTACACGGCCGATAGAGTAGGAACAGTCCTTTCGGCCCACCGAAGAATGTGAGCCACCTCTGTTGCCACGGCCGAACTCCGCGTGCCTCCCTGGTGATTGATGTATGCCACGGCCGTGGCGTTGTCCGATTGAATCCTGACCGGTCAGCCTTGTAGACTCAGGGACCACTCGGCAAGGCACAGCTTGATCGCACGGAGCTCTAGAACATTGATTGGCAGACGGGACTCCTCCCGAGTCCAGTTTCCCTAGGCTGACAGAGAGCCCCAGACACCCTCCCAGCCGGAGAGGCTGGCGTCCGTCGTGATCACCTGCCAATGGCACGGAAGGAAGGACCTCCCGGTTCGAAGCATCGGAGAGGTTAGCCACCACACCAGGGAAGCCCTGGCCAGAGGACTCAGCTGAATCTGGACATCCAGAGATGAAGGGAGTTCGTCCCACCGTGACAAGATCTCGTTCTGCAGAGTCCGGGTGTGAAACTGAGCAAACGGTATTGCCTCGAAGGAGGCCACCATCAGCCCCAGAACCCTCATGCAGAACCGAAGGGAAGACCATCTTCGGGCCGACAGCAGCTGCACTGCAGATTGCAGTTTCCGAAACTTCTCTGAAAGGAGAAAGACCTTCGCCTCCGCGGAATCCAAGAGAAACCCCAGATATTCCAGGCGCTGAGACGGAACCAGTATTGACTTCTGGATATTCAGAAGCTAGCCGAACTCTCGAAGAGTCTGACACGTGATAGACACGTTCTCTTCTAACTCTGAGCTTGAGGAAGCTCTCAGAAGGAGGTCGTCCAGGTACCCCACTATAGAGACCCCGCCCTGCCCCAGTAAGGGCAGAATGGGGGCGAGCACCTTGGTGAAAACCCGAGGAGCCGATGCCAGGCCGAACGGAAGGGCCACAAATTGGAAGTGGTCCTCCCCTATTGCGAAGCGCAGGAACTCCTGGTGCCTCGCACAAATGGGGACATGGAGGTACGCGTCCATGATGTCCAAGGACGCCATAAATTCCCCCTGACGGAGCGAGGTTATCACCAAGCGAATCGACTCCATCCAGAATTGACGCACCTTGACAAAGCAATTTAGGGCCTTGAGGTCCAGGATCGGGCGGACCCCATCCTTTTTGGGTACCACGAACAGGTTGGAGTAGAACCCCTGGAAGCCTTCCCCCGGGGGGACCGGTACCACCACCCCTCTGACCAGTAAGTCCTGGACAGCAGCCGATAGGGCCTCCCGGCGCCCTGGAGGGAGCCGGAGGTTGGAGGGAAAAAATCTGTGTGGAGGATAAGAGAGAAATTCTTTCTTGCACCCCGAGGACACCACCTCGCAGACCCACTGATCGGAGAGAAGAGACTCCCACCAAGCCGCGAAGTCGCGGAGACGTCCCCCCCACCCGAGTCCCGGGCGGGGGCAGCCCTTCATGTGGAGGCGGGCTTGCCGGGCTTACGGGTCCAGGGCCGTCTTTGGCCCCCAGCGGGCGTCTTGGCGCCTTGAAAGCCCCGTGCTGCTGCAGCGGGTGCACGAAAAAGGCGTTTAGGGGCAGTAAAGGAGGGCCCCTGCTTGCGGCGGGGATTCTGCCCCTTCCCAGTCTGCTGGAGCGGGTACTCTTACCTCCCGTGGCGGATTTAATGATTTCGTCCAAAGACGCCCCGAAGAGTCGGTCACCCTTAAAGGGTAGATCAATCAAAGCCTTCTTCGAGGATTGGTTCGCCGACCAACACTTAAGCCAGACCAAACGGCGGAACACCACCGCATAGGTGGAGGCCCTGGAGAGCAGTGGGATCGTATCCAAGGCCGACTCACAGACAAACTTTAGACCCTGCCCTAACTGGTCAGCCAGGTCTAAACAGGTCTCGGAAGCGCCATGCGCCTCTAGTTCCTGGAACAAGCACTTGGCTCGTTCAGTGAGCGTCTGTGACACCAGAACCCCGGCCAGAGCCGGTCTAACAGCCGAACCCACAACAGTGAATAGGGAGCGGGCCACAGCCTCCACTCTCCTATCAGCGGGATCTCTAAAGGCAGGAGCCCCTTCCACAGGTAGCGTGGTGGCCTTGTTCAGTCTGGACACTGTAGGGTCCACTGACGGAGGAGACGTCCACTTTTTCACAAAATCCTCCTGAAAAGGATAACGGGCCGCAAAACATCTAGGCACAGTAAAAGATTTCTGCGGTACCTCCCAGTCCTTGTACACGAACTTGTCCAAGTATGGAACGCAGGGAAATACTTTTGCGGTGCGGGTCGGTTTACGGAAGCCAAACGGGACCAACAGCTAAATCCTTCATTTTCAGAGTGTCCCGCACCGCCATAAAAAGATTTTGCTGAATCTCCCATTCCCTGTACAACAGTTTGGTATGCCAGGGAAATACATTTGCGGTGCGGGTAGGCTTGCGAGACCCAAAAGGGATGAACACCTCAGGGTCCTCCGCCAAAACTTCCATTTTATAGGCGTCCCGCACCGCAGACATAAGAGCTCCAAAGAGGCTATAACTTGCCCAGACCCTAATTCAGAGTCATCCTCATTGTCCGCGTGTAGAACTTCCCTCAGTCAACATGACAGAAACATGTTCTAACTCAGCGTCAGAGCCATCACCAAAAGCAGGCGCTTTTTTACCCCCCTTTTTGCACTAAGCAACTCAATTTGGGCGAAAAAACACTGCAAGGACCGCCGTCACAGCCTCTACACAGAGGTAGAGGCTTGAGGGGTTAACTGCTGCACAGTGCCAGAGGCTGCAGCAGGGGCGGAGGCCTGAGGGGTTAACTGCTTTATAGCAGGGGGGAAGATTTTCATGATACCGTCACCGCAGTACTGCAGACAGACGATCTACAGGACACCTCCCGGCTGTGGAAACAGAAGGGGACCCCCGGAGGACTTACCAACCCACCCGAGCCGCGCTGTTTCCGGAGATGGCCGCCGCTGTGAGGAGAAAGTGCGTCACGGGCCACAGGAAAATGGCCACCGACCGCGGAGAACGCTGCCTTGGCGCGCACGAGTGGGGTTAACCCCTTCAGCGCCGGCAGCGAAGAAAACACCTCACAATTGCACAGCCAGTTAAATAAAGTAAAAAACACAGGTAGCTCCCACTGCAACAGCAACACAGCGACCACACAAGGCCCCCCCCCCCTCAGTGAAAAAACAGCCCCACACAGCCACAGCCCAGTGGAATGCCCCCCCCCAGGAGAGACCCCGCAGCCGCCCAAGAGGGAAGGAGGTAGAGGAGGGGGAGAGAGGAAAGCAGGGCAGACCCTTGTTCGACCTCCCCAAGGAAGCGCCAGCCATACCTACCTTGTGAGACAAGGTGACTACTTACCCATCCTGCGACCACCGGCTGGCGACGTTCCTGACTGAACCAACATCCGCGAACGGCATGGCAGTCGGCCAGACACACTGTGACACAGCCGTCAAGGTCGGTCATATGTGTGCCCTAGGACCGAAGTCCCCCGGCCACCCCTAAAGCAACGGGGCCTGTCGTGGACGGACTCGAGCAGAACTGAGGCCGGCACACGCTCGATGGCCGAACAGGGTCGACTACAAGGATTTCAAGATCCAGCTTGTCACCCTGTCGGCAGTTGCTAGAAGATCACAGGATCCAAAAAAAGCTGGAACAAAAACAAGAAAACGAAAAAAATCGCGAAGAAAAAAGGGCCAGAGCACATGGACTCCAGCACAGGCCATGAATCTCCTCAGATTAGGCAGAAAAAAACTGAGGCTGCTCTGGCAGTGTGGGGGATATATACCCGGGGGACCACGCCCCCTGGGAGGAGCTGTAGGAGCAAGTGTTATAACACTTTGTTTGCTGTTCTGCCTAACAATCTCCTGGAGGAAGGTATATACCCTACAGTAAAGAATAGAAGTGCTGTGTCCGTCCATGAACGAAAGAGAAATGTTTTTTTCCCTAAACAGCTTCCTTTACCTTAGTGCAGTCCTCCTTCACTTACCTCATCCTTCCATTTTGCTTTTAAATGTCCTTATTTCTTCTGAGAAATCCTCGCTTCCTGTTCTTCTGTCTGTAACTCCACACAGTAAAGCGAGGGTTTCTCCCTGGTGTGGAGTGTCATGCTCGCCCCCTCCCTTAGACTACAGGAGAGTCGGGATGCTCCTCTACGTTGCAGATAAAGAAGCTGTGTGTTAGTGGGCGTCCTGACCCTACTGTAATCCAAGGGAGGAGGCGAGCACGACACTCCACCCCAGGGAGAAAGCCTTGCATTACTGTGTGGAGTTACAGACAGAAGAACAGGAAGTGAGGATTTCTCAGAAGAAATAAGGACATTTAAAAGCAAAATGGAAGGATGAGGTAAGTGAAGGAGGACTGCACTAAGGTAAACTAAGCTATTTATGAAAAAAATAAATTGTACCTTTACAACCCCTTTAAGGTGAAAAAACACAAACCTTTACAACCCCTTTAAATAAATCTTTGTTCTGGAATTAGGTAGCTGCAACCCCTTCAAGATTAAAGTGATTTGAGTGTCACATGCCTGCTCTACAATATGCACCTTCGGCTCTTCCTGAGAAAATTAGTGTTCAAAGCTAAACCAAGAGATGGAATCCTCCAACCCCAGTTGAAAAATACATCCCTGCAAGTATCAAAATAATTATGACAAGAAAACAAACAAAAAATAAATAAAAATCAGGTGTTGTCAAATATCTAAGCTGGAGTCATACATACTTTCCCCAGTGAGGTCAACAGACAAGATTGCCCGTGGGAACTGGCAAGAGGTATTCTTTATTGTCAAGGCGTTATTCAGCGTTATGGTGCTGGAGGTGGACAGAGAAACCGGAGATGAGCTTCGCTCCAACAAGTCTAGGGCGTTCTCTTCAGAAACAGGATAATCTGCCAACATGAATAACAACGCATTAATACAGGAATACAAAATTATTATTACCCCCACTGAAAATAAAAGTGGAGGCGTGTAAAGAGATTTAAAATAACAAATGTTATACTTGCCTGCTCTGTGTACTGGTTTTGCACAGAGCAGCCCCAATCCTTCTCTTCTTGGGTCCTCCTCCGGCGCTCCTGGCTCTGCCTTACCCACGCCAAGTGAGGCACTGCAAGCCACTTGCTATGGGGGCACTCATGCGTGCTTGCTCGTGAGTGTGTCCATTAGGGCTCATGCAGCTCAAAAAAAAAAAAACGGCTTTTAAACTGAGCCATTATTAATGGGGAGGGGCAGTGATATATTAAGCGGACCCTACAGTCTTATTAATTAGTCAGCTATAAAAAGAGCATACCATGTCTGCTTTTCTTTTTCTTCTTTTTTTTCTTCTTTTGCTTTGATTTAGAGTGCTCCTTGTCTTTCTTTTCTTTCCGCTCCTTATCTTTATCTTTCTTCTTACCTGTGAAGGCGTTGGGAGTAATCATCAGAAATACATTTCAAACCAAATGGTCTTATATGCGTTATTGATACACAACAAATATCAGCTTTCTACGAAAACATTAAAAACAGAAAAATAGGGGTTACCAGATGATGACGACTTGTCTTCAGTCTTCCCTTTCTTTTCTGACTTTGTAACTCCATCTTGTAAAACAAAAAAAAAGGGTTATGTCTAAAATGTAAAATCCACTTGTACAGAAGTAACCGCATTATCCTTAGACACTTTTTCCCCCCAAATGTTTTTTTTTTTTGCATTGTAATTATTTGGTTTTGTGTATTAGTTCATTTGTGTTTACTTATGTTTTTCTTTCCTTCCTTTGTAGTTTACTTTATTGAATTAGGAGTTTCATAAAACTATGCAGTCCTGATGAAGCGGGTGTCCCCTTGAAACACGTAGACTGACTTATAATCTACCGAAGAGTTTGGGACATCGACGGTGGGCGTCCCATATCGTTGCTGTTACCCCAGGTAGTTCCTTGGCGTACATGTTTGTGTTAAGAGTTAGTTGATCTGTCAAATGGAGGTTTAAACCAGTTGCCGGCCGCCCTATAGCACTTTCACTGCTAGAGGGCGGCTGCGCTGTGCAGGATCATGTACACGCTATTCTGCATTTCTAGGTACCGGGCATGAGTGTGCACCACCAGATTATATATTATGATTATACACAGGAGTAGTCGGTCTGCGGGTTCCAGGGATCTGATGTCCGCTGGCACCTGCTGATTGTTCAGGACACAGGCAGAACAGCGCTCTGCCTATGTAAACAAGGCAGATCGCCGGTCAGTAAGGAAGGCATTGATCCTGTGTTTCTACAAAGCATGGACACAGATCTATGCCTTGCTCTAGTACAAGCACCCCCCCCCCCACTACATTAAAGCATCAGCTAGGCACACAGTTAGCCCTTTGATCGACCCTCATGTTAACCCCTTCCCAGCCAGTGTCATTAGTACAGTAAAATCGCTGATTTTTTTTAGCACTAATTACTCTATAAGCGTCACTGGTGCCCCAAAAAATGCCAGTGTCCAATTTGTCTGCCGTAATATTGCAGTCCTGCTCTAAGTTGCTGATCGCCGCCATTACTAGTAAAAAAAATTAAATAAATAAAAATTCCATGAATATATCCGATAGTTTGTAGGCGCTATAACTTTAGTACAAACCAATCAATATACGCTTATTAGGATTTTTTTCCAAAAACATGTAGCAGAATACGTATTGGCCTAAATTGATGAAGCAATTCGATTTTTATTACGAGATATGTTTTATAGCCGAAAGTAAAAAATATGTTTGTTTTTTTTCAAAATCGCCAGTCGATTATAGCGAAAATATTAAAAATTCAGAGGTGATCAAATACCACCAAAAGAAAGCTCTATTTGTGGGGGAATTTTTTTTTCACCACGTGGCAAGAGCATGCAATTGTCAGTTAAATTAACGCAGTGCCGTATCACAAAAAAAAAAAAAAAAAGGCCAGGAAGGGGGAAAATCGGAAGCGGTTAGGTAACTAAGATTTGTAATAAAGATAATTTTTTTAAATATTTTGTATCTGTTGTTCCTATATGCATATTTAAAGCCCCACTTTACACTACTAGATTTTCTCTTTATTTTGTTCATACATGATGCCTCTGAGAACCTAATACTAGATTATGTTGGGCTCACTATCTCTGGTATGTACAGGTATTTATTTTATTCACCGCTGCATGGCCTGCGTCTAGAACAGGGCTAAGCAGCAGTTCACATGCCCTGCTGACATCGCATTAGCTTTTTTACACCCTGTCAATCAAGCATCTGATCCGTCCCGCAGTCGTTGCATGGCCCAGTTCTCTCCACAACCAGGCCAATCGCAACAAGGCAAGCAAACCAAGCAATTTCTTGGGGCCCCCACCTGGCCTGGGGCCCCAAGCACGGCCCTTGCCGCACTTCCTATAAATGCTGCAGCCGCCTGAGCGTTCTGTAGAGAGCCTCAGGCGGCTCCAGCACTGCTGCCTCTCTCGTCACGTCTTCTCCCGTCCCTGTAGCGTGGCCAAGCTCCTCTTTCTTCCTTGTTTGGCTTGGGGTGGCCTCCCTCCATGTCCATTTTGCTTGGGGCCCCCAAATTCCTTCACACGGCCCTGTCCACAACACTATGTATCTGTATGTTTTTGTTTTTCTATATTTATGTGGGTTTTCTCCAAGTGTTTTGCTTTCCAATCAAAATCCATAAACCTACTGACAGATTCTGACTCTACTGTAAGGACTTTAGACTGTAACCACCATTGAGACAGGACAATAATGAAAGTTCAATGTTCTCTACACAGAAAGTGACAGCACAGTATAAAGGAAGATAATTAAATACAACACAATTTACCGGCTTCTGAATGTTTCTCCTTGTCATTCACTTTCTTAATAATTTTATCCTGTATATTTTCGGTGAGTTTTTCCACTGTGGCAGGAATCGGTTTCTCAGTCACTTCTGCACTTGTAACAGCTGGAGGCTTTTTCTTCTTATTGGCCTTGGCCGGCTTCAAGTGGTTTGGCAAAGCCATGCCTGAGTGCAATGGATGTACAACGGGTGTAGGAACTGGAGGGGAAAAAAAACAGTAGAATACCATACATTTAATAGCATATCGGATTATAATTTACCAAGTGGAAAGGATTTAAGAGTCACTAAACCCACATCATAAAGAACGATCAATAAATGGTGTAATACATGCTGTTCATACAACCTCTGAGATTTGTTTTCTGTATTCTGCAAAAAAACTGGTTGATCCTGCTGCTCTCTAGCTCCCCCTTCTGTCCATTTCCCCAATTCAGCTAGGGATTTAGCAGCTCTGCACATGCTAATTTTTTAGTGAGTTTCTATGATGAGCATTTCCTCCCCATCACATCTGAGCAGCCCATGTGACTATAGAGTCACATGTGGGTGTATATGCAGTGGTAAGTGACAGCCCACTCCCTCCCTCCTCAATGCCCACTAACCAGCTAAACACAATTCCTCCCAATAACCCCAATGATGGGGCACAATTCCTCCTAATGACCCCAACAACGGGGCAGAATTGCTACCAATTATACCAACAATGGGCCAGAATTGCTACCAATGATGGGGTACAATGCCTCTCAATGACACCAACAATGGGGCACAATTCTTCCTAATGAACCCAACAACAGGACAGAATTGCTACCAATTACACCAACAATGGGGCAGAATTGCTACCAATGATGGGGTACAATGCCTCCTAATGACACCAACAATGGGGCACAATTCCTCCTAATGACACCAACGACGGGGCACAATGCCTCCCAATGACACCAACGACGGGGCACAATGCCTCCCAATGACACCAACGATGGGGCACAATTCCTCCCAATGACACCAACAATGGGGCACAATTCTTCCCAATGACAGCAACAACGAGGGGAAATTCCTCCAACTCAAACAAATGAGGAGGCATTATTTTTCCCCCTGATGTCAGGACATTTTCTATTCCCAATAGCCACAGTCCAGCCCCCCTACAGTCTGAAGGACAGTAAACCGGGCTTTTGTTTATATAGTTCTGAGATCCCTGGTCTACAGGGTAGTTGCAATGGGAGTTAGAGATGGGGTGGAAGCAGATTTAAGATTATATAGGTTTACCCTGGACTTTCACTTTAAATGGCAGGATCAACTGGTATTTGTGGGACTTTGAAAGGGGACTAAGATAAAACTAAGTGCAGATACACGTATAATTAAGTAATGCAACACTTTTTTTTTTAACAGAAGGCCATCGTTTTACTTTAACTCTAAGATAAGGCTGGTATTTTGGCAAGACATCAATTAGGTGCAAGAAAATTTCTCTAAACAGAGAAAGTTAAAACTTGCAGTGGGGTTTTTCCATAACATACATGGCTACAGTCCCTGCATAGGTCTTGATAATGTCAGAGGATTTCAGACCACCTGAGTGCAGAGAAGAAGCTGTGGCTTAGCAGCCCAGAGAAGCCTGCAGGAGTGGAGGTTCAGGTAAGTAAAAGTGCTTTACTGGTCGACATTTAAAGTGGAGGTTCACCCAAAAATCAACTATCTGCCATTCGATCCAGCATACTGCTGACATCTGCAGTATGCTGTTTTTTTTCGTACTTATAGTTTTATCAGGATTTCTTATGTGGCTCCGAGCGGGGATTCCTGCGGGGAATAGGCGTTCCTAAGGCAAGCCTATTTGATTGACAAGCTAGTAAAGCGCGTCACGCCTTCCGAAAATTGCCGAAGTGACACTCGGCTGTTTACGGCGCCTGCACCTGCCGCGTAGAGCTGACTGCGCAGGCGCCGTAAATTGCCGAGCGTCACTTCGGCTATTTTCGGAAGGCGTGACACGCTTTTCTAGCCTGCCAACCAACTAGGCTTGCATTAGGAACGCCTATACCCGGAAGGAATCCCCGCTCGGTGCCACATAAGAAAGCCCCGATAAAAAGATAAGTACAACAAAAAAAAAAAAAAAACAGCATACTGCACATGTCAGCAGTATGCTGGATCGAATGGTAGATAATTGATTTAGGGTGAACCTCCGCTTTAAGGTTTTAGTGCCGGCTGCAGCACAGGAATATGCCCCCTTTTTGCAGACACACTTTCTTTGTAACAGTGTCTCTTGAAAGACTGTAGAGCGCAGTGTAGTGAGGTAGGAGGAACAGCAAGTCACAAAGGAAATTTAGAGCCTGAAATTATAAGCCAATACAGAAACTTGCATGTACAAATAAACTGTAATTTCAAATTATAAAAAATCTTTTTTTTTGTTTTAAAAACAACTACGAACACCTAATTACATTCTACTGAAAAATGTTACAAAGACTATAGCTGCCCTTAAGGAAAGAATCAAATAATTACTGGTGCGACAATATTCAAATAAAACCAAATATGGTAAAAACCTATTCACAATTAATCAATTCATATATGAGAAAGTGCTATAAGTGTCCACCCAATTCATAGCATTTTAAAGTGCTATAGTGTCCATCCAAATATGCATAACAAATGTAACTCAATCTGTTGTGCTTCAGAAAAAAGGGCCCAAGCTGTAAACTTCAAAAAAACACCACGTGCCTTTTTTTACATTTAGGGCACTGGGCATTTTTGTTCTGTCTGTGTACTGAACGATTAGCGGGTGTTGGCGGACATCAGGCCCACGGGACCAGCTCTCACACTCGCGCCCAATACCCAGAAGTGCAGGATCACGTATATATAGCACAGCACGGCTGCCATGTAGCAGTAAATGTGCTATTGGGTGATCGGCAAGTGATTAACCACTTCCCTACACGGCCATTGTCAAATGACGTCCGCAGGAGGGATTCCCATCCTGGGCGGGCATCATGTGACATCATGGGCTCCCCGGCTGCCTAGGGGGCGCAAGCCCGCGGTGTCACTCGAGAGGCGATGCGCGTGCCGCGATGTCCACCAGGCACCCACGATTGCTGGTAATAGAGCCAAGGACGTGGATCTGATTGTGTAAACACACAGTTTCCCAGTACAGAGGAACCCCGATCTGTTTCCTTCCCTTGTGAGTCCCCTCTCCCTACAATTAGAATCACTCCCTAGGTAACACATTTAACCCCTTGATCGCTGCCTAGTGTTAACTCCTTCCCGGGCAGTGACATTTATACAGTAATCAGTGCATTTTTATAGCACTGTATAAATGTGCATGGTCCCAAAATAGTGTCAAAAGTGTCTGTTCTGTCCGCCGCGATGTCACAGTCGCAATAAAAATTGCAGATCGCCGCCATTACTAGTAAAAAGAATGCACAAAATACATGAAGGTTAAAAAAAAAAAAAACTTCAGCCTTTATAACCACTTCAAGCATACTCCGGTGTAAGGGCTGCATTTTGCCTGCACAGGATGCACAGGGGTTCCATGCACCTGATTGTAGGCAGTCCTATTCATGTTAAATGAGACACAGCAGTTGCTCAGAAAGAGCTACTTCTCCCAACTTGACATGTCCCCAAACTCATGTTGTCTGCATTTAGGGGCACACACCCGCACTCATGCGGATGTCAAATTCAGAGCACCGGCTGTATCGGTGCTGACACTGCGTTCCAATTAACATGAATAGAGCTGCCTGCATGCAGACGCATGGAACCGCTGTGCATCTTGTGCAGGCAAAACACGAACCACATGAGTATACACGAGTACATCCATGTAAACGAGGCCTAGCAGACCTGGGCTGCCCAAAATGGTAAGCTCTAAAATTAGGCTTGGTTAAAAGCAAACCAGGGACAAACATATTGTATTCTATCAACTGTATGAGACGTTCACTCTAGAATCACCCTGATTGAATTCTCTGGTTGTCCAGCAATCATTTCTGGACAACTAGAGCATGGACTTCTGTCCATGCTGGAGTGAACTTCTTATATAGTTTCTAGAATACAGTAGAATCATTTTTGCTTTGGAAATTGCCGACCATTTACCAGCGACACCATGTAACTCAATGTTACTCCCCACCCCCCCCTTTCGCTATCTATATCTTTGAAAGCCCCAGGCTTTGCAAAATACAAGATGTATTAAAATGCTGCGATACCATAAACTGCATGATGTCGCTGGTAACCAGCAGACAGTCTCCAATTTGAATTGCTGGACAACCGCAGTGTAGACAGAAGTCAAACACACGGTGCTGTGCATTCATCAAAGCAAATTTGTTATATGGTTGTTGTTTATGGCTCAGAGTCATTCTGGAGGTCCTTCCACTTTAAAGATTGCACATCTATGGAAACAAAGCGTAATCAGACGACAGACAGCCTTGGAAAATATTTAGCAGGGACTGCATGCTCATCGTTACGACTGCCAGCAGCTGAGACGGGCCACATTCTCAGAGAAGCTCATCAAGTGCTGTCCGTCTTGGCACTGAGACTATAGATAATTGTGCTCACATGCTGCTGGCATGATGCTTTATAAAGAAATATTGCAGATTTGTCTAAGCTTTGCTCCTCTACCCTTCCTAATCCAGACTACAGCAGTGACAGAAGGGCTCTTCTCAGTTTCAGATCATTATCTGTAATAAAGTCATTGTACCACTGATAGGATAGTCCCTAGCAGCAGACTCATTAGGACAATGAACAGGCGTCATTATATTGGTAAAAAAAAAAAAAAAAAGATTAAAAGACAAATAGAACTGCTGGTGACTGGGGCTGACTGCGTTCTTATATCATTGCTAGGAAACTGACTCCACTCTTGCTATTAGAGAACTTGAAATCCCAGCATGCCCTGCATCGCCTGACACTGAAGGGCCTTAAAGGCACGGCAACCCCAACATGTCTTTTGCCTAAGAGTGAAATGTACTTATCTTCCCCTCATTGAGCTTTTTAAACACACTCGGAGTTCATGGCAATGTCTTTATTCTCCATGCTTACCACATTTATTATTTTTAAGCTTAACACAGAGACGGAAAAATAATAGTAAGTGCTTTAAAAAAAAGAAAAAAAAAGACTACTATATGGAAAAATATTGCATTCTTGTAACTGCGTGGGATTAATGCCTGTAATAATAGTATTCAGTCAATGATAGTATTTTATTGTGCTTTTTTTTATATTTTTCTCCACGTTTTAATGCAGACAAGGGATGTCCAAAAAAAGTATAGGGTGCCGAGGTTGAGTACTGCTGGGGTGCTTACAATAGTCCACTTTTATTGATAATTCTTAAAAAAAAATTAAAATTCTTAAAAAAAGTATTAAATGGCACTGATTTTTTATGTAGGTTTTTTTCTTTTTTTTTGCTTACCGTATTTATCGGCGTATACTGCGTACTTTTTCTCCCTTAAAAAAAGGGGAAAATCGTGGGTGCGCGATATACGCCGATACCCGCGCTCAGTTTGAACTGAGCCACCGACATATACCGAGTGCAGTACACTCTGGTACATTCGGCCAAGCTCGGCTTCGCTCGTAGTCACGCTCTGTGACGTTTATGAGTGAGAAGCCGAGCCTGGCCGAGTGTACTGCGCTCGGTATATGTCGGCGGAGGCTTCAAACTGAGCGCGGGAAGCAGGGATTCGACTCGGACAGCGCTGGAGAAGCCGGGAGGACACCACCGAGGCTGCAGACGTACGCCGGACCGGACGATGGACGCCGGGCAAGACACCAAAACTGTAAGTAATAAAATGTTAGAAAATTATTTTTTTTACAGGAATTTCAGGGCTACTTTAGGGGTGCGCGCTATATGCGGGAGCGCGCAATACCCCGATAAATACGGTACTTTAAAGCGGAGTTCCACCCGTTTATGTATAGCTAACCCACACTGCAGAAACTCTCCTACAACCCCTCTTCTCTCTCCCAGGTTCTCTCTTCTTCCCTTCTATATCCTTTATTTCCTGTCCCCCCCTCTAGCATATATCAATCCTATACTTGTCTTCTTAGTACCCTCAACAGAAATCGAATGCCATCTTCCCTTTGGGGCCCCTGAACCTATGCCCTGGGGATCAACTGACTCCCTCTACCTCGAGCATGTACTCTCTACAATAGGGGGATAGCCGCACATTAATACCAGAACTCTGTTTACTGTTAAGCCCTGTACACACGATCGATCCATCTGATGAGAACGACCGTTTTCATCGGTTCACCGATGAAGCTGACTGGTGTCAGAATGCGGTGACGTAAAACACAACGACGTGATGAAAAAAACAAAGTTAAATGCTTCCAAGCATGCGTCGACTTGATTATGAGCATGCTTGGATTTTTAACCGATGCTTGTGCGTACTAACAATCGGTTTTGACCTATCGGTTAGCCGTCCATCGGTTCAATTTTAAAGCAAGCCATCTGTTTTTGGACCGAAGGATAACGGACCGATGGGGCCTACACACAATCGGTTTGGACCGATGAAAACGAACTTCAGTCCGTTTTCATCGGTTTGAACCGATCATGTGTACACAGCTTCACTGGTTGACAGCTTTGTAAACTGTTAAAGGATAAGTTCACCTTCAGGAACAGGTTACATGTTCCACCCATGTTGGGATGTAACATGTACCATGTACCATGTTACCGATCCTGCAGCCACTCCTAGATACCTCTATTCCCTGTAATAGCAGTCCAGGGATCGTCTCCCTGTACCTTCCGTCACTATTTAAAAAGAGCATGACAGTTGGAGGTTCCGCCAAAACAGCCGCTTCATTGATTTACAGATCCCTGTGAATCAATGAACTACACATACCAACTGCCTTTGCAGCTGTCGGCTTGTAGTACTCAATGAACCATCATGGCAAGTGCTCAAGTAGTTAATTAAGTGTTGTTGTCTGTGTAAAACTGCCTGCCTGTACAATGTACAGGCAGACAGATACACTGTCAGTCTGTAGAAGACCTGCATGGCACCCACGATTTAGTGATCGTGGGTGCGAAGCTTTCCAGTCTTATACAAAAAAAAAAAATGTAAAAGGCACATTTTTTAACCTGCAAAAAAAATTAGCATTTATTATTTTCGTTTTTTAAAACTGAACTTCTTTCACTCATGGTTAGTGTTTGGCTGAAGCCATTTACTATCAATCAAATGTGTTTACACTTTTTAAAATCATAACCACAACAGAAACTACCCAAATAACCCTGATCAAAGGTTTACATAACCTGGTGATTTTGGCCTGATAACATGCACAGAAGTTGAAACAAATGGGTTTAAATGGCTATTAAAAGGTAACCATCCTCATCTGTGATCTGTTTGCTTGCAATTAGTGTGTGTGTATAAAAGGTCAATGAATTTCTGGACTCCTGACAGACCCTTGCATCTTTCATCCAGTGCTGCACTGACATTTCTGGGTTCCGAGTCATGGGGAAAGCAAAATTATCATCAAAGGGTCTGCAGGAAAAGGTAGTTTAACTGTATAAAACAGGAAAGGGATACAAAAAGATATCCAAGGAATTGAGAATGCCGATCAGCAGTGTTCAGACTCTAATCAAGAAGTGGAAAATGAGGGGGTTCTGTTGAAAACAAACCACAGTCAGGTAGACCAACTAGAATTTCAGCCTCAACTGCCAGGAAAAAATTTCAGGATACAAAGAAAAACCCACAAATAACTTCAGGTGAAATATAGGACTCTCTGAAAACATGTGGTGTGGCCGTTTCAAGATGCACAATAAGGAGGCACTTGAAGAAAGATGGGCTGCATGGTCGAGTCACCAGAAGAAAGCCATTACTACACAAGTGCCACAAAGTATCCTATTTGCAATACGCCAAACAGCACAGAGACAAGCCTCAAACCTTTTGGCACAAAGTTGGTTGGAGTGATGAGACCAAAATTGAGTCAACAAGGCCTATGATGAAAGGTACACCATTCCTACTGTGAAACACGGAGGTGGGTCGCAGATGATTTGGGGGATGTGTGAGCTACAAAGGCACAGGAAATTTGGTCAAAATTGATGGCAAGGTGAATGCAGTATGTTATCAAAAAATACTGAAGGAACATTTGCATTAATCAGCCAGGAAGCTGCGAATGGGGCGTACTTGGACATTCCAACATGACAATGATGCAAAACACAAGGCCAAGTCGACCTGTCATTGGCTACAGCAGAATAAAGTGAAGATTCTGGAGTGGCCATCTCAGTCTCCTGACCTCAATATCATTGAGCCACTCTGGGGAGATCTCAAACGTGCCGTTCATGCAAGACAGCCCAATAATTTACAGGAACTGGGGGCTTTTTGCGAAGAGGAATGGGCAGCTTTACCATCTGAGAAGATAAAAAGCTTCATCCACAAAATACTTCAAACTGTCATTGATGTTAAAGGGGACAATACACAGTATTAAGAACTGGGATATGTAAACTTTTGATCAGGGCCATTTGGGTAGTTTCTGCTGTCATTATGATTTAAAAAGAGTAAACACAGTTGATTGATAATAAATGTCTTCAGCCAAACACGAACCATGAGTGAAAGAAAAGTTTTTGTGTTATCATTCATATTTTCAGAAAAATGGCCAAGAAATCAAATTCTGCCAGGGTATGTAAACTTATGAGCACAACTGTATATCTTTTTCCTAAACCTTCAAACTAATAACCTTTTTTTTTTTTTTTTTTTTTTTTACAAAAAAGCGACAAGCACACCCATCTCTAAAAAGAAATAGTCCCTGCACAGAGCTAGTCATCCAACTTGCAGGTCTGTGAGGGGATGTAACCTTGTACACCACTAGATGTGATAGAACATTTATAACACGATTCAGAGATGCAGAATATTCCTCTCCTGTTCAGATCACAGCAGCCATTCACTTCAAAAACTTACCATGGTTCTAGAGGAGCAGACAGTGATTACGGAGTGTGCAGAAAATGACTGAGGTGGTGACGCATGCAAGCTGCTAGGCCTGTTCTCGTTAAATAATTGATGACGGATACGAGCACTACAGCAGTGGAGTCTGCCTAACGTAGGATCGTCAGCTAAAAATCAGACTTGCAGGAGAACATGTGGCGGCTTCGAAACAAAGAAGTGAGTATTCCTACATGAACATTTGTCAACGCGTTACATGTTAGGTGCAGAGCCGAGACTGCTGATATCAGACAACCGACGTTCATTAATGTTTGTTAATTGTCTTTGGTGCAGGTCACGCAATAAACGTTTTATGTAAATGTGTAACATTCTGTACTGTAGAAAACAGCGAGTCCTTTCCAGGTAAGAAACCATTGCATTCTCTACGCTTATATTACATATTATTGGGGAAATAATATTGCTTGTTGTGAGCTTTGTGTTAGATATAGCACTAACAATACATTCAACCAGTGAGACCTTCTGCCTGTGTACCAAGCAGCTATTAAAAGAGACCCTGTTGTTCAAATGTGAAAAAACAATGTCAGTGTAGTTTATATCTTGTATGTGCTTATCTATTTAAAAAGAATTAAAACAGAAAGAATATATACATACATACACACACACGCTACTGTAAAAATGTTTTAGGCAGGAGTGAGAAAATGCTGTAAATTAGGATTGCTTTTAGAAATAGAAGTGTTAATAGTTTATTTGTATCAATTAACAAAATGGAAAAGAAAACAAACAGAAGAGAAATCCAAATCAAGTCAATATTTGGTGTTATTGCCCTTTGCCTTCAAACCAGCATTGATTCTTCCAGGTAGACTTGCACACAGTCTTTTGAAAGAACTCGGTAGGTAGGTTGTTCCAAACATCTCGGAGAACCAATCACAGATCTTCTGTGGATGTCAACTACTGCTTTTCATGCAATACCAAACAGACTATCATGTAAGATCAGGTTTCTATGGGTAGCAAACCTTCACTTCCAGGACTCCTTGTTCTTCTTTACACCGAAGATAGTTCTTAATGACATTGGCTGTTATGTTTGGGGTCATTGTCCTGCTGTAAAATAAATTTGGAGCCAATCACATACCTCCCTGATGTTATGATATGATGGATAAGAATCTGCCTGCATTTCTCAGCATTGAGGACACAATTGATCCTGATCAAATTTACAACTCCATTTGCAGAAATGCAGCCCCAAACTTGCCAGGGAACGCCACCATGCTTCACAATTGCCTGCAGACTCTCATTGTACCGCTCTCCAGCCCTTTATCAACAAACTGCCTCTTGCTACCGCCAAATATTACATGTTGACTCATTATTTCAGAGCATCTACAGCCATTTTTCTGCACCCCAGTTTCTATGTTTTCATGCATAGTTTAGCTACTTAGCCTTGTTTCCACATTGGATGTATAGATTTTTGGCCACAATTCTTCCAAAAAGACCATTTCTGGCCAGACTTCTCCGGACAGTAGATGGCTGTGCTGATGACACAGTTGGACATCTCCCAATGTCCAAGGGATGTATGAGGTGTCCATCTGCTGCATGGACTGACTACTGCGTCTACGGTTTTCAAAATTTACCATTTCTTTGTGCTTCTTCAAAATAGCTTGTAGAGCACATCTTGAAACCCATGTCTGCTTTGAAATCTTTGCTTGGGAGAGACCTTGCTGATACAGCATAACTACCTTGTGTCTTGTTGCTTAGCTCATTCTTGCCATGGTGTATGACTTGAGACATGAAACCGTCTTCCACAACCTCACCTTAGTAGTAGAGTTAGGCAGTTCCTCGCCCAGTATTAAGCCTTCTAGACAGCCGTTTCAGTTAATGACTTTGTTCCAACCTACATATGAAACTGATGAACATTAGCACCTGCTTGGTGTAATTGGTTAATCATACAACTGACTAGTTCTATGGAATCCCTGGGCCAGATTCAGGTACACGTACATTTGCGCAGCGTATCCGAGATACGCTACGCGGCCGCATTTTACCAGGCTCTACGACGAATCCTGGTAGATTTTGTCCCTTACGGTACGGCGGCGTAGTGCATTTCTCGCCGCGTAATCGAAATACGCGATTAGGGGGCGTGAAGCATTTAAATTAGGCGCGTCCCTGCGGCGATCGAACTGCGCATGCTCCGTTTAGAAATTTCCCGCCGTGCATTGCGCGAAATAACGTCGATACATCATTCGTTGTTTAAGTAGCGTCGTTTACGGACATTCCTATTACCGGACATTTTACGTCAAAAATAAAAAAAGATGTCGGAAAACGTTGATATTCGACGCGGGAACGACAGCCATACTTAACATGGGCTGTCTAATATTAGACCAGCTAAAAGCTGGTATAGTTTTACGCAGCAAAAAGATGATTAAAGATGCCGTAAGAGATTGCGATTGAAGATCGTAATTTCTGGGATCGCCGGCAAAAGCTCATTAGCATACCCCGACGCGGAAAACGACGGGAAGTCCACCCAGTGGCCGCAAAATTATTGCAGCGTAGATCCGAAGGCATACTAACACGTAAGCCAGTCGAATTGAAGCCCGCAGCCGTATTTTTATGGTTTGAGAGTTCAGAGTAGTGAAAAAACGCTCGTAATTTGAAAGTACTCCAGTCTAATGCGAGTTAGACAGGAGTAATCGCTCTGTGAATCTGGCCCCCTGACTTTATGCAAGTGTAAAGATTTATGATGGTTTGAAGCCAAAAAGGGTGGTCACACTAAATGTTGATTTTAGATTTTTTCTTCTGTTTGCTCACTTTGCATTTTGCAAATTGATAAAAATAATAGAAATAAACATATTAAAATATATTTTTGAAAGCATTTTTACTTAACAGCATTTCTTCACAGTGGCCTAAAACTTTTGCACAGCACTAAAGTTCAACAGCTCAACTTTAATGAAAAATGGATGTTTACGTATTAGAAATGGCTAGGTTCTCTACCCGCAATTGGACAGACTCAACCTAGGGCCAATAAGATGACCCTGCAAGTTTACTTTTTAACTTTGAAATAAAAATGTGTAATCTAGCATTCTCGGTCAGCTGCTGAAAGTAAACCTTTCAGCAAGAACACATACCTAAACTGGCTCCAAGAATAACACACACATGGCGGTGCCTCCAACTACCTTTTAAATTGTGGGACCACTCCTATACAAATGTCAACATTTTCCTGCAGTATCCATGGCTGGCTCAACCTCTCTTGCAACTTCCTACATGTGCAAAATTATGATGGGTTGCTAGGAAGGTGCTGAAGTTGCAATGACCAAGTCGGTTTTATGGTTGGAGGTGTCTAAAGAGTCTTTCCCAATACTTGGTAAACCAGGTAAAGTGCATACACAAAGATCATGGATACTGCAAGAGTTGACACCTCAAATCTCTCTAAGGGCTCTTTCACACATGCGGACCATATGTCCGCTTTTTCATCCATCCGTTTACGGATGAAAAAGGGACATACATTGATCCCTATGAGATTAAGGGTGTCAGCGAATGAACATCCACTGACACCCGATCTCATCCGGGTCCACAATCCTCCGATTCTGCAGACGAAGGAAAACCCTATTTTTTACCCGTCTGATGATCGGGTAAAATGGACAAACGATCCGTGTTCATCCGATCTTCCCATAGGGGAGAGCGGACATCTGACAGGGCGTTGTGCACTGACCGCCATGTCATCCGCCGGCTCAATGGGGATTAGCGGAGGTTCACGGGGCGGATCATCCGTCCCATGTGATAGAGCCCTTACAACCCCAAACAAAACAGCCAAATCTATTTTTTATTAGTAGAGTGGGAAATAACGTTTTTACAACTGCTATTGCGGCTTCTGCACCTTCATGCCTTGCAGGCTTGTTACAGGGACAGAGAAATTTTCCCCACTGGTATCAAAGAAAGACATAGAATCCTAACAGAAATGTTATCTCATTCTCACTCTATACAAAAGTAAAAAAAAAAAAAAGTGACTCATCATATCTGGAACTCTTCCTACAAATAGTGGTTTAGTAATATAAAAAAAACAGAGAAGGTAACTAGGTTGTGGGCCATATTACCTTCTTCGCATTACCCAGGAATCTTCTCAGAAGGATGGCGACGTTACTTTCAGTAGGTGAGATGTAGAGGGAGGAGGGGGCCAGGGTAATTTAGGTAGACCTTGAATTTTACTAGTTTAGTTATATTGGTATACAGCAAATGCATTTGCATAGTTCAGCATTCATACCATACAGTGCGGAAAATAAGTATTTGAACACCCTGCTATTTTGCAAGTTCTCCCACTTGGAAATCATGGAGGGGTCTGAAATTGTCATCGTAGGTGCATGTCCACTGTGAGAGACATAATCAAAAAAAAAAATTCCAGAAATCACAATTTATGAATTTTTAACTATTTATTTGTATGATACAGCTGCAAAGAAGTATTTGAACACCTGTCTATCAGCTAGAATTCTGACCCTCAAAGACCTGTTAGTATGCCTTTAAAATGTCCAACTCCACTCCATTTATTATCCTAAATTAGATGCACCAGTTTGAGGTCATTAGCTGCATAAAGACACCTGTCCACCCCATACAATCAGTAAGAATCCAACTACTAACATGGCCAAGACCAAAGAGCTGTCCAAAGACACTAGAGACAAAATTGTACACCTCCACAAGGCTGGAAAGGGCTACGGGGAAATTGCCAAGCAGCTTGGTGAAAAAAGGTCCACTGTTGGAGCAATCATTAGAAAATGGAAGAAGCTAAACATGACTGTCAATCTCCCTCGGACTGGGGCTCCATGCAAAATCTCACCTCGTGGGGTCTCAATGATCCTAAGAAAGGTGAGAAATCAGCCCAGGACTACACGGGAGGAGCTGGTCAATGACCTGAAAAGAGCTGGGACCACCGTTTCCAAGGTTACTGTTGGTAATACACTAAGACGTCATGGTTTGAAATCATGCATGGCACGGAAGGTTCCCCTGCTTAAACCAGCACATGTCAAGGCCCGTCTTAAGTTTGCCAATGACCATTTGGATGATCCAGAGGAGTCACGGGAGAAAGTCATGTGGTCGGATGAGACCAAAATAGAACTTTTTGGTCATAATTCCACTAACCGTGTTTGGAGGAAGAAGAATGAGGAGTACCATCCCAAGAACACCATCCCTACTGTGAAGCATGGGGGTGGTAGCATCATGCTTTGGGGGTGTTTTTCTGCACATGGTACAGGGCGACTGCACTGTATTAAGGAGAGGATGACCAGGGCCATGTATTGCGAGATTTTGGGCAACAACCTCCTTCCCTCAGTTAGAGCTTTGAAGATGGGTCGAGGCTGGGTCTTCCAACATGACAATGACCCGAAGCACACAGCCAGGATAACCAAGGAGTGGCTCTGTAAGAAGCATATCAAGGTTCTGGCGTGGCCTAGCCAGTCTCCAGACCTAAACCCAATAGAGAATCTTTGGAGGGAGCTCAAACTCCGTGTTTCTCAGCGACAGCCCAGAAACCTGACTGATCTAGAGAAGATCTGTGTGGAGGAGTGGGCCAAAATCCCTCCTCCAGTGTGTGCAAACCTGGTGAAAAACTACAAGAAACGTTTTAACTCTGTAAGTGAGAACAAAGGCTACTGTACCAAATATTAACATTGATTTTCTCAGGTGTTCAAATACTTCTTTGCAGCTGTATCATACAAATAAATAGTTAACAAAATCATACATTGTGATTTCTGGAATTTTTTTTTTTGATTATGTCTCTCACAGTGGACATGCACCTACGATGACAATTTCAGACCCCTCCATGATTTCCAAGTGGGAGAACTTGCAAAATAGCAGGGTGTTCAAATACTTATTTTCCACACTGTATAACCAACATGCCATGTTCTTATAAAAAAAAAAGGTATTACTCTAATACTGGGCCCTCTGATTCCTCCCATAATGAATTGTATTGTAACTGTACTGTTTGACCTAACATTGTAAATGCAAACTGTTGGTTTTATATAAATCCTGTATAATAATAAATATTATTATTACTACCATGGAAAATGTTACACCTTTTTATTTATTTTTCACTTGTTTAGTGTAATGTATAGGTAGGTATATTATTCTTTGACTCTTCAAAATATCTATGAACTTAGCGGTTTATCAGATAAAACCTTTAACAGTGGGTTATGACATCAATGTCAGCAAGAGCTTAACATGTATTAGTTTATCAAGCTAAAAAAATGTTTTCTTTACATTTGGATAGGGAGGGGAAGAGTTAGAACATGTCAGTTTTTACTGCCATCTAGGCTTTATTACAGATTGTATCTCACTTTTTGTTCTAGGGATGACATTTTACCACACAAGAAGCAAGGGACAATCTGCAACAGGAAAACAGTCAATTACAACCTGACAAGCTGGTAAGTACAAACATCCCATTGTCGTTCTAATTGACTTATGGGAGGTCCAAAAATCTAGGTGGAAAGATCTAGCCTTTCACTAAGCCAAGTATACCTTCCATGTGCGATATTATACCGTGTGGGCAGTAGAATTCCTAGCTTTGTGCATTGTGAGGATCATTGATTGAGAGATACCAATATACCTCAGGAACTGGGCTGCAACAGCCATGCCGTTACAGCTAGTGACTGTGAAATAGGGGAGTAAATTTGCCCTCGAGAAAGAAGATCTTGACAAGATTTGATTACTACGACCGCCTAGGCTAGCCTGAAGGATCACCAGAATACTATCCCTCTCAATCCTGCGGAGCAGACAAGGAAGGATTTTCAGGGAAGCATAGATCAGCCTGCACTGATCATTTGGAGTCACCAGAGGATCCCTGTACCTGTAGGGAAATATATCCAGTTTGCATTCTGATAATATCGCAAATGGATTGTTGACTGTATATAGGGTTACCACCTTTTCTTAAAGCCACACTTGAACACTGTAGCGGCACAGGGAAAATATATTTTTTCATAGTAAACATTATAGAATTATAAAAGACCTGGGATACCTTTGGGTGCCCCAAGGAGAGGAATAGTAATGTGACGCTCATATTGCGCCACGGTGAACAGTGGGTGCAGCCAAAATGCTCTTGCTGACATAATTGCCCCACCCTTCAGTGATGTGTAACTTGCCCCCCAGACAGCCACCCACAGGTCTCAAACCACAACAGATTTGTGTGTGGCTAGCTCGGTTGTTTGTGAAGCCACAGCCCGGTCTGAATAATGTGTCTGGGTTTTAGGCAGACTGAAACCCAAACACATGATTCAAAACCCGGACTGTTCCGAATGAATCCTGTGTGGGTGACAACCCTAACTGTATATGATAAAATCTTTGATGTCATAATGTTGCTGCAATTTTAATAGAAGAAAAAATATTTGTAATTTCTGTAACTGAGTGGAAGCCTAGAACTCTTATGTAATTTTGAATAAACATTAGGTTTTAAACAAGTTATTGTTTTGCTTTAAAAATCCCAATTTTGATATACTGTCAAGTTTTCAGTTGAATCTTGAGGCAAGGAGGTCCACAACCAGCCTTCCCTACCTGTGACACAGGTCCAGGAACACCTCCAGGTAGAAAGATCATTCCCCTGGATCCAGAAGCTCCTATTTGACGTAATCTGTCAGGCAATTTTAGACTCTTGGGATAAAAGCGGTGTAGTTCTACCCAAGACAAGATCCTGCTACCTCTCTTGCCACAGCAAGACTTCTTGTTTCTTTTCAATACCATGACATTGACTGACTGAATCCTAACCATGCCTTCCAGTCGGGATGCTCAACTTTGTGGAGCCAACCAAATCACCGGGACCTCCAGGATATTGATCGGGGAGACAAGATTGCTTCAGCGTTTAAGTGTCCAACAACGACAAGGTGTCTAGGACTTCTCCCAAACACAAAAGACTGGCATCCATTTTATGAAAAAAATTCCATGACACAGGAAGGAAGGATTTCTTGAGCTCTAGAGCAGGATTTCTGAGTCACCAGGCCAATGAAAGTATGGTCCTTGATGCCTAACTAATTTGGTCTGTCCAAAGTCTGAGCTGATATGTTCCATGTTGACTGACTTTCTCCACGTAGTGGTCTGGAATTAAACTGGGCAAATGTGACTGCCCCTAAATAGGCTGCCATTAGCCAAAGAATTCTCATGCAGAAGTAAAAAGATGGTTGCCTCCTAGACTAGCAGTCCAAGTTTGGGAGTGCAGAGTTTGAAGTTTCTCTTGGGGAAGAAAACCTTCAGCCATATTAAGGATGAGTCCCAGATATTCCAAATGGTCAATTCCATGCGGAAACTTCTGGACCAGAATGAAAACATTTAAATCCTTGCAGTCCGAGAAGGGGTGGATGTCCACTTTCAGCTTCAGGACTGAGCAGGTTGGAATAAAATCCCTTGCACCTTTCTGAAGAAATTGAGACTATGTCCATTTGTTTAAGAAGGACCACAAAGACTGCACAGAGGTCTGATATTCTGCGTGAAGACAGAGGTAGGTATGAAGACAAACTGCAGAGCTCCCGAAAACCACTTCTCACAGCCATACATCTTGATATGCTGGATGCCTGAATGTTCATAAAGTCTAATGAGGTCCATTTGCTTTGGAAAGTGGGGCAACGTGCTCTAAAGAAACATCATCCCTTGAGGGGCATATGAGGCAGACGCTAGCTAGGGCTGTAGATAAAAAACAGGCTGCTGTGTGTTATACTTGGCTCACATCTCAGCATGTTGGGAATGCATGCAACATTGCATGCGTTTTGCACTTGTCTGCACACTAAATCAGAGCAGTCTAGTGAGGGTGCAGAACTCCATTTTGGGCTGCAGTGACATGCACCAGGGAGCAGTGTGATGCACGTTTCATCTTATCACACAGCTCCATTTTTGTTATTTCTCTTTATTTGAAGTCTACAAAGTGATACTTCATTCACGTCGCCTCACAACAGCACAGTGCATTCCACTTGCTGTGCACACAGTGCTCCATACAGTGAGATGCAATATTATGCAGCATGTCTGCATTTTATTACACCTCACTGGAATTTCACCTCCTGGCTGTGTTGGAGCAATAAGGGGGCACATGTGCTATGTGCCCTAGCAGTGACTGATGTTCTTTCAGTGCAGGGAAAAACATGAACCACTGCATGAGTGTGTGTATGGGCACTTACACACCACTGACCTACATGTAACTTACAACTTACCTCTGAATTCTGATTCACATACTACTGGCCTCTGAAATATGCACTACCCACGCCTGTGCTCTGCATTACTTTACATTATAAATTACGGAACTCTGCACTCCATGTGACATACTATTGACCTCTGAACTCGGCAATACTTTCAACTGCTCATAAACTTTTTAAACCTTCCATTTTAAAAGGGCCGTGCTAGGTTATCTCCTTAAAAAAAAGTGCACTATGGGCTAGTAACCTTTGATCTATTCCATGTGGTTCAAGTAGGTCTCCACCTCTCCAAGGTTGCCTAACCCTGCTCTAAAGCCACGTACACACGATCATTTTTTGTGATGAAAAAAAACGACGTTTTCTGTGAAGTAAAAAACGACGTTTTTGAAATGTCACTTTTCAAAGACGATGTTGCATACACACCATCGTTTTTTTCACAAAAAGCGAGGTTACGTTCACCACTCTTTTCCATTGAAGCTCGCTTCATAACTAGCTTCTGGGCATGCGCGGGTTGAAAAACGTCGTTTTAAAAGACGTTTTTGCTACACACAGTGACTTTTTGTGAAACAAAAAACGACGTTTTGAAAAACGACACAAAAAATTCAAGCATGTTGGAATTTTTTTTTGGTCGTTTTTTTTAAGACAAAAAACGACGTTTTGCCCACACACTATCAATTTAAATGACGTTTTAAAAAACAAAGTTTTTTTTCATCGCAAAAAACGACCGTGTGTACGCGGCATAAGAACACAGGGTAAGGCTGCACAACTGACCAATCCCTTCTTAGGGCCCTAATCCAGTCAAATTATTGCAAACAAAAATCACAGCCATGTCAGGTTTCACCAAAGGACCTGCAAAAGAACACCACGTTTAAAAAAAAAAAGGGGAATTCCAATAACTTGTTGGAAGGTCTTTAAACATAGGTGCAACCTCTACAGGAATTCATCAGACTTATGGGGAGGACACCCTCTACAGGAATACATCACAACCTTGTTAGAGCGGGAACCTGCCTTATTCCACTTTTTATGAATGGTCTTCCCATAAGAGAACAAAGTTGCTATTTCTTTGGGAGGGATAAACAACTTATTAGGACTCTTGCAATCTCCATAAAGCAGTGTTGAAAAGTACAGGGGCACCAGAAATGTTTTTGCACTCTTGGGAATAGTGGTTAAATCTGCAGGTTGGTCTTCCAGTTTTAAAATGGAACTGTATCAATAAAAAGTTGAGATGGTCTTAGATTTTCTTTTTGATTCAAGTCAGGTGATATGCCATTCTAGCAGCTTTATTTTCTTTAAAAACAATTGAGAGTTTCCTTGGCTTTGTGTTTGGGATCATTGTCTTGCTGAAAAGGTTCACCATCGTTTCATCTTCACCATCCTAGTAGATGGCAGCAGATTTTTATAAAGAATGTCTTGGTACATTTTTCCATTTATCCTTCTTTCAATGATATGAAGTTTGCCAGTACTGTATGCTGAAAATCAGCCCTGCCCACACCATGATGTTCCCACCTCCAAACCTCACTGTTGGTATTCGGGGTGTTTTTTGATGTGCAGTGTGCCATTTGACCTCCAAAACATGGTGTGTATTATGGCATCCAAGAGAGTTACATCTTGGTCTCGCCTGACCAGATTATATCCTCCCAGTATTTCACAGGCTTGTCTAAATGTTGTGCAGGAAACTTTTAAATTTCATATCAATAGCACCTTTAGAAATATATTTACCTAGAAAAATGGTGACGTGTTCAATACTGATTTTAGCCGTTGTGTGTATATATATATATATATATACACACATACACACACACACACACACACACACACACACTGTAAACACTACATAGGCTTCAGACATAACAGCTAAGATGTCAAGATACAATCTAACCATCCTCCAATAATTTTGGCCTCCGGATTCCTGGTAAACATGCTTGCCTGGATCATTGAAATGTTCACGTTAAGTTATTTTTTAACCCATTTGATTCTCTAAAATCTGTCAGCCAGGGTATGCGTGTTTGTTTTCATGAATATTTAAAAAACGAATCAATACCGACAAAATCAGTCAAACAGTTAGGTGGTCATTTGCCTATGGCTATGGCTCCATGTTCTGTTTCTATAATCCGGTACAATAATTTCTGCACCAAGCATTTTCACCATTAGACTTCTTATGCATCAAACACATGAAGGGACAGTGAACTAGTACATGTTTGGGAGAAGTAATTTGTAGGAAACTTTTTCAATGCAAAAGAACAAAAAAACAGGTGCATGGTGTTATGGACATTGCACTGCTTCAAGCAGAGTTCCACCCAAAAATGGAACTTCCGCTTAATCCACTCTGTAACGGAATGGCCCGTGACAGACTGAGATATTCCTATGTCTAGGGTCACCTTATGTCCACTAGGGCCATAGGGTGACAAAGAATCATAATTCATATATTACAGAAGACATTAATAAGGGACATTAATAATAATTCATGTTTGCAGGATGTCTTCAAATATCAAAAGCTGTTAGCTATGCAATCTGGGCACACATGCTTTTGAAAGGTGTTAATTCAGGTCTACAAGACCAGAGTGAGTCATACCTTTGTATAATATGCTATTGAAATATCTTAAGGTGTTGGCTATTCACTGTAAAGACATTCCGTTGAAGGTGTGGATTGCACCCACTCTCACAAGACTCTGCCATTGTGTGATAAATCTGTCTAGAGAACTTATTCAACTAGATGTCTGTGTTACTATTCAAGGTTAATTGAACCCTATTGATGATACGGTGCCGTCATTTCTAGCTACCAATTAAAGAATTATCCTCAGTGAGTGAATAGGGGGGTGGAGATTGCATTGTCCTGTGATAAACTGCATTATGCTTGAGACTGTATAAGAAGCTGAGAAAATACCAATAAATTGTCATATCTTTGGAAGCAAGTACGGAGCTCTGTCTCGTCTTATTCTGGGAAAGGATACGGATCGTGTATGCAGTATGGTCGCAGTGTGTCAGATAAGCTTGTCGTGGATGGATGGAAGATCGTAAGCGGTGGTGACCGTTACACACTCCACACCCCCTTACATGCCACATTTGGCATGTCCCACTTCCTCCTTCCGCCGAGGGGCCGGTTAGGCGATTAAGCGTAATCGCCTACAGCAGCCCCTCCCTGTAGGCGACCGCCTAGGACACTGACAGGTCCTAGACGATCGCCTGTCCAATCAGCGGCGGGCCGCGCGCGCATTCGGCTTCACGGCTGGGTGCCCACAGTTAGAATGAAGACGCCGGCCGGAGAGGGGGGGGAGAGGAGCGGAGCCCCGGCCGGCGCGTCGCTGGAACGTGGAGAAGGTAAGTGAATGTTTATTAAAAGCCAGCAGCTACACTTTTTGTAGCTGCTGACTTTTAATAAACACAACATTTGGCTGGAACACCCCTTTAACACAATAAAATATGCCTTCTGCAATTGACACTGTCTGGACCTTTATTTACCCCCCTGTGGCTTGGGGAACTTACCAGAAGGACATTAATTTACAGTGGGGTTAAAATAACCCTAAAAACTATATACAGTATATCACAAAAGTGAGTACACCCCTTACATTTTTGTAAACAGGTCATAAGTACAAAGACAAGTGTTTCTTTCCAACAGTCAAGCATGGTGGTGGGAGTGTCATGGTCTGGGGCTGCATGAGTGCTTCCGGCACTCTGGAGTTGCAATTCATTGAGGGAACCATGAATGCCAACATGTACTGTGACATACTGAAGCAAAGAATAATCCCCTCCCTTCGGAGACTGGGCCGCAGGGAAGTATTCCAACATGATAATGACCCCAAACACACCTCCAAGATGACCACTGCCTTGCCAATGAAGCTGAGGGCAAAGGTAATGAACTGACCAAACATGTCTCCAGACCTAAACCCTGTGGGGCATTGTCAAAAACAGAAGGTGGAGAAGCACAAGGTCTCTAACATCCACCAGCTCGCTCCGTGACGGAGGAGTGCATGAGGACTCCAGTGGCAACCTGTAAAGCTCTGGGGAGCTCAATGCCCAAGAGGGTTAAGTCAGTGCTGGAAAATAATGGTGGCCACACAAAATATTGACACTTTGGGCCCAATTTGGACATTTTCACTTAGGGGTGTACTCACTTTTGTTGCCAGCCGTTTAGACATTAATGGGTGTGTGTTGAGTTATTTTGAAAGGACAGCAAATTTACACTGTTATACAAGCTGTACACTCACTACTAGCAAAGTGTCATTTCTTCTGTGTTGTCACATGAAAAGATAGAATAAAATATTTAGAAAAGTGTGAGGGGTGTACTTGCTTTTGTGAGATACTGTATGTGCAGGTGGGGAGGAAGGAAATAAAGTGAATCTTTGATTTGATCAGAATAAGCAAAGTACATGTTGACCTTAACCACTTTAGCCCCGGACCATATTGCTGTCCAAAGACCGGAGCACGTTTTGTGATTCGGCACTGCGTCGCTTTAACTGACAATTGCGGGGTCGTGCGACGTGGCTCCCAAACAAAATTGGCGTCCTTTTTTTCCCACAAATAGAGCTTTCTTTTGGTGGTATTTGATCATCTCTGCGGTTTTTATTTTTTGCGCTATAAACAAAAATAGAGCGACTATTTTGAAAAAAAAACCAATATTTTTTACATTTTGCTATAATAAATATCCCCAAAAAATATATAAAAAAACATTTTTTTTTTCTCAGTTTAGGCCGATACGTATTATTCTACATATTTTTCGTTAAAAAAAAAAAAATCGCAATTAGCGTTTATTAATTGGTTTGCGCAAAATCTGAGCGTTTACAAAAAAGGGGGTCGTTTTATGGCATTTTTATTATTATTATTTTTTACTAGTAATGGCGGCGATCAGCATTTTTTTTTTGGTACTGCGATATTATGGCGGACACATCAGACACTTTTGACACATTTTTGGGACCATTGGCATTTTTATAGGGATCAATGCTATAAAAATGCATTGTATTACTATAAAAATGCCATTGGCAGTGAAGGGGTTAACACTAGGGGGCAGGGAAGGGGTTAAGTGTGTTCCTGGTGTGTTCTAACTGTATGGGGGGGGGGGGGTGGCCTCACTAGGGGAAAACACTGATCTTCTGTTCATACATTGTATGAACAGAAGATCAACGTTTCCCCCGCTGACAGGAACGAGAGGTATGTGTTTACACACATGCCTCCCGTTCCCCGCTCTGTAACGAGCAATCGCGGGTGCCCGGCGGCGATCGTACCCGTCGGGCACGTGCGCGGGACTCGGGGGGCGCGCGCCCTACAAGCTGCTAAAGGGAGGACGTAGAGCTACGTGCTACCGCGTAGCAGTGCCACCGTCCCGCAGTAATATGACGGCGGGCGGTCGGCAAGTAGTTAAGGCTGAAATCTGATGTAAACCAATTTTGGCCAATTACAAAATGCGTGTATTCTTAATTGAATCTTATGGCGCATACACACAATCAGAATTTCTGATGGAAAAAGTCAGACGGACTTTTTCCATCGGAAATTCTGATCGTGTGTATGCCCCATCAGAGAAATTCTGATGAATTCCATCAGAGTTCAACTATAGAACATATTTTATTTTACTCCGATGAAATTCGTCAGAATTCCGATGAGCTTTTGGTCGGGCAAAAGCCTGATCGTGTGTATGCCGCATTAGTGTGCCTTGTGTATTTATTCCAGATCTTTGCAGTAATTCAGGATGAAACTTTTCTGCATTTTGCCCCTGTACAGGAGTTTCCTGTCATAAAGACCAGTCGCTGCTGGTCTCACTCTCTTTATAGATTTCTGCAAACCACCTATGGTGGGTGTTCCTATTGGGTACATCCCACAGCTCTGTAGAGACTATGGGGGTTACTTACAAAAGGAAAATCCACTTAGCACTACAAGTGCACCTTCAAGTGCAGTCGCTTTAGATCTGAGGGGGACAGGCAAGGAAAAAAAAAAAAAGAAACAGCGTTTTTACTTGCACATGATTGGATGATAAAATGAGCAGAGCTTCCCCCAATTTCAGATCTCCCCCTCTGATCTACAGCGATCTACAGTGACTGCACTTACAAGTGCACTTGTAGTGCCTTTTGTAGTGCCTTTCGTAAATAACCTCCATATGTGTACAGCCATGGCCAAAAGTTTTGAGAATGACACAAATACTCATTTTCACAAAGTCTGATGCCTCAGTTTGAGATGGGAAATTGCATATACTCCAGAATGTTATGAAGAGCGATCAGTTCCTCTTTGCCATGAAAATTAACTTAATGCCATAAAAAAAATTCCACTGCATTTGTGAAGAAGGCTTCAGAGTGCCCAAGAAAGTCCAGCAAGCGCCAGGATCGTCTCCTAAAGAGGATTCAGCTGCGGGAACAGAGTGCCACCAGTGCAGAGCTTGCTCAGGAATGGCAGCAGGCAGGTGTGAGCGCATCTGCACGCACAGTGAGGCGAAGACTTTTGGAGAATGGCCTGGTGTCAAGAAGGGCAGCAAAGAAGCCACTTCTCTCCAAAAAAAAAAACACATTAGGGACAGATTGATCTTCTGCAGAAAATATGGTGAACGGACTGCTGAGGACTGGGGCAAAGTCATATTCTCTGATGAAGACTCTTTCCAATTTTTTGGGGCATCAGGAAAAAGGCTTGTCCGGAGAAGAAAAGGTGAGCGCTACCATCAGTCCTGTTTCATGCCAAAAGTAAAGCATCCTGAGACCATTCATGTGTGGGGTTGCTTCTCATCCAAGGGAGTGGGCTCACTGACAATTTTGCCCAAAAACGCAGCCATGAATAAAGAATGGTACCAAAACACCCTCTAACAGCAACTTCTTCCAACAATCCAACAGTTTGGTGAAGATCAATGCATTTTCCAGCACGATGGAGCACCGTGCCATAAGGCAAAAGTGATAACTAAGTGGCTCGGGGACCAAAATGTTGACATTTTGGGTCCATGGCCTGGAAACTCCCCAGATATTAATCCCATTGAGAACTTGTGGTCAATCCTCAAGAGGCGGGTGGTTAAACAAAAACCCACTAATTCTGACAAACTCCAAGAAGTGATTATGAAAGAATGGGTTGCTATCAGTCAGGAATTGGCCCAGAAGTTGATTGAGAGCATGCCCAGTCAAATTGCAGAGGTCCTGAAAAAGAAGGGCCAACACTGCAAATACTGACTCTTTGAATAAATGTCATGTAATTGTCGATAAAAGCCTTTGAAACGTATGAAGTGTGTGTAATTATATTTCACTACATCACAGAAACAACTGAAACAAAGATCTAAAAGCAGTTTAGCAGCAGACTTTGTGAAAACTAATATTTGTGTCATTCTCAAAACTTTTGGCCACAACTGTAGTATTGGGATGTTATCACTGCCACTTTTGCAAGGTATTATTTGGATTTGCAAAATCACTTATTCACACAAGGTAGATTTTTGGTCTTTGGGGTGTACTGAAGTATATATTTGAAAACAAGTTTGTGTGCTTAAAATTCAGCTTTAAAAAGAACTAAACCCATCAATTAATTGATTTCCCGAAATTCAAGTTAGAAATATTTAATAAATGTTATTAAATCTTTAACTAAACACACCACTGTTCCACCCACTAGCACAACCACAGTGTATGCAACATTCAAGGCATGCCTCGGTGATAGGGGTCATAGTTGTCCGTGTGCTTTTGTCAGCTCACAACCAACATTTTAAGCCTTCAAGTGGCTGGTGTCATAGCTCATAAGCTGGTGTGACATCATCTCAGCGTGGCTAATAAAAATGGTTGAAGATTGGTATCCGAAAGTGGACCAGCTGAAGATGTCAGCAGGCGACAGGACACCGCAGTGCTGGAGAGAAGGGGAGTATAGTTTGCCTTAAGGTCTATTTTAGGATTATGTACGGGTTAAGGGATAGAACAAGGTTAACAGTTTGAATTAGAAGTTAGGGTAACGGTAAGCAAATGAAAAAATTACATACGGGTGCATCTCATAAAATTCGAATTTGATCAAAAAGTTCCTTTCATTTAGTAATTAAACTCAAAAAAGGGAAACTCGCACTATATATAGATGCGTTACACACAGAGTGATCTATTTTAAGCATTTCTTTTAGGGTTGTCCCGATACCTTTTTTTTAGGACCAAGTACAAGTACCGATACTTTTTTCAAGTAGTCGCCGAATACCGATACTTTTTTTAAATGTGTCCCCAAATGCAGCCATGTCTCCCACATATGCAGCCATGTCCCCCCACACAGATGCAGCCATGGATGTCCCCCACATATTGCAGCCATGTATGTCCCCCCGCATATTGCAGCCATGTATGTCCCCCCGCATATTGCAGCCACGTATGTCCCCCCGCATATTGCAGCCACGTATGTCCCCCCGCATATTGCAGCCACGTATGTCCCCCCGCATATTGCAGCCACGCATGTCCCCCGCATATTGCAGCCACGCATGTCCCCCGCATATTGCAGCCACGCATGTCCCCCGCATATTGCAGCCACGCATGTTCCCCGCATATTGCAGCCACGCATGTCCCCCGCATATTGCAGCCACGCATGTCCCCCGCATATTGCAGCCACGCATGTCCCCCGCATATTGCAGCCACGCATGTCCCCCGCATATTGCAGCCACGCATGTCCCCCGCATATTGCAGCCACGCATGTCCCCCGCATATTGCAGCCACGCATGTCCCCCGCATATTGCAGCCACGCATGTCCCCCGCATATTGCAGCCACGCATGTCCCCCGCATATTGCAGCCACGCATGTCCCCCGCATATTGCAGCCACGCATGTCCCCCGCATATTGCAGCCACGCATGTCCCCCGCATATTGCAGCCACGCATGTCCCCCGCATATTGCAGCCATGCATGTCCCCCGCATATTGCAGCCATGCATGTCCCCCGCATATTGCAGCCACGCATGTCCCCCGCATATTGCAGCCATGTATGTCCTCCGCATATTGCAGCCATGCATGTCCCCCGCATATTGCAGCCATGCATGTCCCCCGCATATTGCAGCCATGCATGTCCCCCGCATATTGCAGCCATGTATGTCCCCCATACCGCCGCATTAATCCCCCTGCATTACAAGCTTTCATTTGTATTGTAATGCCTGCCGCGCCATGTATAGACACTCCCCTTCCCGGGATTGGACGGATCCGTCCAATCCCGAGCAAGGGGGAGTCTCTATACACGGATCTGTGCATAGACACTCCCCCGTGCTCGGGATTGGACAGATCCGTCCAATCCCGAGAAGGGGAGCGTCTATACATGGCGAGGCGTGCATTACAAGTATACAAACGAAGTAATGCGCGCTGTATTGCATGGGGGATTAACGTGGCGGTATGCGGCGGCGGCTTTGCGGCGGTGGGGGGGGGAAGTATTCTATTTAGGTATCGGGGGTATTTGCAGAAGTACAAGTGCTCCCGCAAATACTCGGTATCGGTCCCGATACCGATACTAGTATCGGTATCGGGACAACCCTAATTTCTTTCCTTTTAACTTTGATGATTATGGCTTACAGCTAGTGAAAACACAAAATTCAGCATTTCAGAAAATTTGATTACTACATAAGACCAATAAACAAAGGTGTTTTTATTACGGAAATGTTGACTTACTGAAAAGTATGTCCTCCATGTACAGTATAGTAGGCACCCAGTACTTGGTCGGGGCTCCTTTTGCATGAATTGCTGCATCAATGTGGCGTGGCATGGAGGTGATCAGCCTGTGGCACTGCTGATGTGTTATGGAAGCCCAGGTTGTTTTAAAAGCGGCTTTTAGCTCTTCTGCATTGTTGGGCCTGGTGTCTTATCTTCCTCATGACAATACCCCACAGATTCTCTATGGGGTTTAGGTCAGGTGAATTTGCTGGCCAATCAAGAACAGTGATGCCATTAAACCAGGTATAGGTACTTTTGGCATTGTGGGAGGCGCCAAGTCCTGCTGGAAAATAAAATCAGCATCTCCATAAAGCTGGTCAGCAGAGGGGAAGAATGAAGTGCTCTAGACTTTCCTTGTAGTTGGCTACGCTGACTTTGAACTTGATAAAATACAGTGAACCAACACCAGAAGATAACATGGCTGATTTCAGGGAGATGCTGATTTTATTTTTCAGCAGAACTTGGCACCCACCCACAATGCCAAAAGTACCAATACCTGGTTTAATGATCATGGTATCACTGTCCTTGATTGGCCAGCAAACTCGTCTGACCAAAATCCCATAAAGAATCTGTGGGGTATTGTCAAAGGGAAGATGAGAGACAACAGACCCAACAATGCAGATGAGCTGAAGAACCCTGGGCTTCCATAACACCTCAGCAGTGCCACAGGCTGATCACCTCCATGCTACGCCACATTGATGCCGTAATTTATGCAAAAGTAGCCCTGACCAAGTATTGAGTTGCATACTATACTGAACATGGACGTACGTTTCAGTAAACCAACATTTCTGTATTAAAAATCTTTTATTGGTCTTATGTAATATTAAAATTTTCTAGATACGCAATTTGAAGTTTTCGCTAGCTGTAAGCCATAATCATCAAAATTAAAGTGGTTATATACCCTTTTTGTAAATTGTTTAAAATGAATATCTCCTAAATCTGCACAGTTTAGGAGATATTCACTTTGCATGCAGCGGTCAGCGGTGCATGCATTGGGAAGGTCCGGCAGACGCTGTCGGACCTTGCCGGAAGTGACGTCGTTGCGGCTCCAGCCACTCACAGTGACGGAGTCGCAAACCCAGAAGACACGCAGAGGGGAAAATATCGGCTCCCTCAGCGGTGACCGGGATAAGATGCAGATGCCTTGTTCTAAGGCAAGTATTTCATAATGAGCTTACAGGTTTATTTATTTTTTATAAAAATAAAAAAAATTGTTGTGTGGGTATACAACCACTTTCAAAGGAAGAAATGCTTGAAATATATCACTCTGTGTGTAATGAAGCTATATAATATAGGCAATTCACTATTTGGATTGAATTACTGAAATAAAATTACCTTTTTGGTGATATTCTAATTTTTACGAGATGCACCTGTATATGTTCCCCCAATACAGTTTCATCGCCTGCTGATCCTGCCAGTAGATCTATTTTTTTTTTTCAATTTCTGTAACAGTAACACTGTTATTCATTCTGTAGGAAAGTCATGAACTTTTGGACAAAAAAAAATAATAATCTTTAAGCTATATGAATAAAAGATGAATTTTGTACGCCCTCCGGCGCTGGTATATGGTTTGTTGTAACTCTGTAACAGTCACTTTTGAAGGACAGCTTGGTCTGTATGTAATGTGGAGAAAAATGCCAATTAAAGGCATGTGAAAAAATAAAAAAATAAATTGTATACTGAACACTATCATTACAGTTCTCAAACTCCATTCAGATAGAACAATTCAATATATTTTCACTATAGAGGCTAATGCCCAAACACACAAACGGAATTTCCACCAGAAAAGGTCTGATGTGAGCTTTTCATTGGGAATTGCGACTGTGTGTATGCTCCATCAGACTTCTGCTGGCGGGTTCTCAATTTTTTCAGACGGAAAAAATTCCTATCTGAAAATCCGTTCGCCTGTATGCTATTCTGATAGGGAAAAAAACACCCATGCACAGAAACAATCCGACGCATGCTCGAAAGCATTGAACTTCTTTCTCGCCTCTTTGTACATCACTGGAGCGTAATTCCGTCTAAAAAAAAAATCCAACTTTTTTCTGACGGAAATTCCGCTCGTGTGTACGGGGCATTAGAGTTTCATTTAAGGGTTAGTTGTTAAAGGTTGTGATTAGAGGTTTAGCATAAACAGTAAAAGATGTGTGTGTTTTTAAGAAAAAATGTATGCGCTATTGAGTTACAACTATGTGTTAAAATGCCCTGTGCTTACAGTATGCTTGGGTTCTAGACACACACAAGCTCAGCACAGAGGTTCAGGGCTCCCGCAGTTCCAAACACCCCTCTAAATAAGTACGCTCATGCACCCAAAACATTTTCCAGAGCCAACCTCCCTTCACCTAAATTATGAAGTTCACGTTTCTATTACTTTTTTTTTGTGGAGTGGACAGATCAAGCTCTTCTTCCATCTCCCTGTTCTAAAAATCCATTTAATATATGGTCCCCAGATAGGGGTCGTATCAGATATTAAGCCGATAAGAACAGATACTACACTTGATCTTAGCCAAAAGGCAGAGAAGTGATTCTATTACTTTTTATATAATTAGAAAATATTTTCTGGTTAATGCAGTATCATAGGCAGTTGAAAAAAAAAAAAAAAAAAAGTACAGATTTTAAAGTGAAGCAAAAGAAAAACCTCCAATACACCTACCCATCACCGTAACAGGGAGACAGAAAGTCTTGGATTTTGCAGTCAGTTGAGTGTGAATCATTTTGCATACATACCGAGTAGAGTCACATGTTTGTAAACTCAAGAACTTTACCTGATGACGTTGAAGCTATTCTACCATCAGCTAGTGCTTTGGAAGAATAGTTTATCAATTGTAAATGTTCCTTTTCTTTTGTGGTGCGCTCAGTGTGGAAAGTGGTTTCTAGGGCTACGGGAGTAATATCCGTATTACAGCTTAGGTCAAGAGGTTCAAGCTTCTCCTGAGGCACAAAGGCAACATCGGGTACTATATAAACAAAAGAATGTGATAGAGTATTACAATATGAGGTCCGGTGGAAACATAGGAATGACATTTATCATCTATTGTATGTAATATCTCAAGTGTAGTACAGAGACTGCAATTCTAAATATGTATAGCACACTAAGTAATTCTAGGAAAAAAATAAAAAGAGCTTAAAAAGCAAACATGTTGGACCACTTAATTGTAATTTATTAAATTAAAAAGCAAAATTTTATGACCATTAGAGAATCAAAATCATTTATTTTAAGAAATTAAACCGTTTCCTGGAATTGCTGTTCAAGTGACAATTTGATTTAAATTTATTTAAAATTATATTTAAATTGGAACTCCAGTCAAATTTTTTTTGCCTGTTTTGAATACAACAGGAAAGGGTTAGACCACATGTCACAGGTATTTATTGTTGTGGGCAGATTTTCCCATTGTAGACTCTGGACAGAATGTTAGCAGAATTCTCACCAGCACCGATAGGAATAAAAACCGATTACATGAAATGGTGGAGCCCAGTTTAGGTTAAAGGATAAGTTCACCTTTGGGAACATGTTACATGTTCCCAATGCTGCCGAATCACCACACTTCCTGTGACAGCAGTATAGGGAGAAGTTCCCCGTACTAGCTGTCACTTTTTAAAATAAGCACAGCCGTGTAGGGCTCCACCCAGCCACATCATTTATTCACACAGCTCTGTGTGTGAATGAACTACAAGCCCCGACATCCTTTGCAGCTGTCAGGTTGTAGTGTTCAATGAACTACAATGAGCGCTGTGGTAGTTCATTGATTCTTCCTGTCCGTGTATCTGGTAAAAAAAATTTATCTGCAAAAAATGTGCATTTATAATTTTTATTTTTAAAGTGAACTTGCCCATTAACGAGTTTGTTAACCCATATATAACAAACACTGCCAGACCCTCTATTAGAGCCTGGCATAGCACACTGTCTTTTATAAAAAACAAAGTTTGCAAGTACAGATTTAGAACAATCTTCAGGCCCGTCACATGACTCGTGGTCGATGTATAACTCCGATATATAGCTTCTGCAGGATGGGCAGAGATCTCCCTCCGACATCAGCTGGGGAGATCACATGGCCACTCAGCTCCTCCTGCAGTAGCCCTGGAACCAAGTTGAGAGTCACGTGACCAGCCTGAAGTTTGCGCTAAATCAGTATTTACAACGCTCGTTTTTATAAAAGACTACTACCTTGTGCTATACCAGGCTATAATAGAGGGGCTGGCAGGGATCAATTCAAAATGCTTATTCTACTAATAGCAGTGGGGGGGGGGGGGGAACAGAGACACAGAGAGCCGACAGGCAGGGAGGGAGAGGGTGAGAGGAGAGAGGAGAGCAGGGCTGCATATGACGGAGGGAATGCACTTTGACCACGTGAGTCAGTAGCCCTGATTATCGTGGTCAGTACAGAGAAGTGGCAGGTTCAGGCAGTTTTTTTTTTTTTTTTTACAGTTTAGAGGGGGGGGGGGGGAGATTACACAGCACAAGCACTGTGCCGTTTAATCTGCTTTAAGGGACCAGGAATTTTTTTCGTTTTTTTTTGAGGGTTAACAAACACCTAGTATTCAAATCTGATATGAACATAAATCATTTTGATGCAACTCCAAAAAACAAGATGGGGCCCAGGCCCAGCTCTTGGGGTAAATCGCAAAGTTTACAGAAAAAGAGGGATTACATTCGACAAAGTTTGTCACAGCAATCATGTAAAAACACCTAATGTGCCTCTAGGGCAGGGGTAGGCAACCTCGGCCCTCCGGCTGTTTTGAAACTGCAAGTCCTATGAGACATTGCAAGACCCTGACAATCGCAGGCATGACTCCTAGAGGCAGAGGCATGATGGGATTTGTAGAGGCATGATGGGATTTGTAGTTTCAACACAGCTGGAAGGCCGAGGTTGTCTATGCCTGGCTCTAGGGGTTTCAAACAGCCCCCATCATCAGGGCTCAATAGAGCTGGATTGGAAAAGGAGGCTTAGGTGAAAGTGTTTTTTCATTGTTTCAGAAATTCTCCAGTCAAAATCCGATAACAGAAGAAAGTCTGCAGCGGTCATCGGTTTAGCAAACTAAGGGCCTGTGGACCAACATTTTGAGATTTATCAGAATGTATTGACAGGTTGGAAAGAATATAATACTGACAAAAATTATAGATCTTCTGCATTTGATGGAAAACAGAAAACAAAACATGAGAAAGGGTTATGTCTGGAATTCCAGTATAAAAACTGAACTGAGAAGACAGGGATTATGTGTACCCTGTTTCCCCCTTACTCAATAAATTTAGATTAATTACCCTTGGCTACTGAAAGGTCTTGAGGAGCCTGAATGTAGCCTGCTAGGCCTTTTCCATCTTTGAAAGGCAGGCGTGGAAAATCACTGGGGGCTGCGGAGGTTAAGCGATGTGATCTCCTGCGGTTGTTACGTCCAGAAGACCTAGAAAGATTTGTGTTGTGTGGCGTACCTAAAAAGAGAAATCTTTCAATGATTAGGACATGGAATTATACAACCCATCAGGTAGTAAAAAATTTAAAGCTAGAACTACTACATGGAAATTGTTTTATATAGAGCAGGGCTTAAAAAAAGGGTATGCATTATAATCTGTAATGCTTGATTGGAGTCAAAAACATTTTTACAACTCAAGACAAAGGTCATTATTGACATCACATTGTGCAGGAATGTTTTTACAGATGATATAGTATTTAGCCGTAAAAGTTCCTAAATTCAGAAGCACAATTTTTATGGGTTTCTGTAGTCACAGCTGTGCAAAATGTACACCAGGAAAATAAAAAAGCACGTGTATTTACAAACTACATAGCTACATAGTTGGTAAGGTTGAATAAAGACACCAGTCCACCCAGTTCAACCTGTGTAGGTGTGCATTTCCATAAACATTTCCCGCATTCATGTAGATTGTGCTCGCTAAGATACACGGCCAAGAGTTTTTTTTAAAACCATCAATACTCCCTGATGACGTCACCGATTGTGGAAATTAATTCCACATCTTTACCACCCTGACAGTGAAAAACCCCTTATGTAGTTAAGGGTAAAACCACTTCTCCAGTTTCATCGAGTGGCCCCTTGTCATCCTACACTACCCGAGACTGAATAGTTTATTCCCTATGCCAAAATCGCCATTGAGGTATATCGCCATATCTCCTCTCAAGCGGCTCTTCTCCAGAGAGAATACGTTTAGGGCTTGTAAATGATCCTCGTAACCGAGCCCTCTTATTAGCTTTGTTGCCCTTCTCTGGGTGCTCTCCAGTGCCTACACCTCCCTTCTAAGGATTGGTGACCAGAACTGGACAAAATACTCTAGATGTGGCCAAATCAGAGCTCTTTTGCCGGCACTCAACTCCCTCCCCCATCAGTAGAGCAGTGCAGGGAAGTGTCAGTGAGACACTAATGCATTCGAAATTTCAGAGTTCCACATGCTGCACCTGCACTAAGGGGGAGGCACTGTGACCCCACACATTGTAAAAGATGGGAAACATTGATTGGTTCTTTAACTTTGATGTAGCTGCGATCGTCGGCTTTTGTGAGGGGGGAAAAGATTGTGTGCAGTTCTGCTGGGGGGGGGGGGGGGGTCCCTGTTTCCAGGAGGAGGACTGTTATTGGCCACTGCTATTATTTCAAATACAACTGGCACAACTTTCAAAAATTATACAATTGAATCCAAATCAGAAAAATGTGTGAATCTTGTTCGAAAATTATATAATTTCATAAATATAATCGAATGTATAAATAGACTTTACAATCACTTCAAGTTGCCAAGCGACAGCCAAGAAACCTTAAAAGTTTCAGCTCCCTCTATAAGGGCTCATTCAGACCTGAGCGTTTTCAGCTGCGACTTGGGACCCGAGATTATGAGGATCTGGGTTGTTCTGTGCAAAACCATCTGCACAGAGGAGGCAAGTATAACATGTTTATTTTTATTTTTTAAATGAGAATTTACCATCACTTTGAAGTATAAAGCCTCGAGCTGCTGGGAGAGCTTTTTGCTGTGAAAACCGTGCGTGTGTATGCTTTCTCGACGAGGAACCCCAACGAAAAAAAAACAGAGAACCTGCTCTCTATTTTCTTATCTCGGATTCTCGGCAGAGTGTTTCCTGCCAAGAAAACAGTTCGTCAGTAAGCTTACCTGTCCCCAGATAAACCCGCACATTCTCGATGAGACTTCCACGCATGTGCGGTAGCATACAAGGGTAGTGTAGGGTGTAGCAAGATGGCGGCGACAGCATGAAATGTGACGAGCGCCAGCTCGTCGTAGTCAATGACGTCACCGCGTTCTTGCCATTCAAAGAACGGTGGTTCTTTTGAATGGCCGTCTTTATGCGCGACAAGCTTGCCAGGAATCCCATCAGGAAAACCAAAGTTTTTTTTCCTGACAGGATTCCTGGCCGTGTGTACAGGGCTTAAGTCAAGTTTCTGTACATTTTAGGTAGAGCATGGAAGGGCTGTAATCTCTGTCAGATTCCTACTGCTCTCTGTGTCCCATATTGCAGACGGGATATCAAAAATGATTTCCCTGGGGAGGAAGCAGAGAGAGCAGTAAAAACCTGACCAAGGATATTTTTTTAATATTATGCTTTTTTTTTATTTTTTATTGGGTTTTACTGCAGGTGTCCCTGTTAGGAGCATTTTCCTTCCAAAAGTGGAACCAATTGCCAGAACTGGAAAATGAACAAAAATCCGAACGTGGACACAAACAGTGAAAACCAGAACAGAGGTTCTGACCTTTTCCTACCAAATCAAAAATGTAGAAATGGCTTGTGATTTTTCACCTTAATGCATTCCTAAACTGAAAACAAGGATTAACTGTAAAAAAAAAAAAAGTTATTGTCAATTTGTGTACTATTTTTTGTCAGTCTTTGCATTAGGAACTGTTAAGGCTTAATACCAATATTTCCATTCAAACAGACCTGTACAATATGTAAGCATTTTTTTAAAATCCTATTAGACCAGCGATATATTATCATAGTATTTATAATTATTATTTTCACCTGTATCTATTGGTTTATATACATTTACGTATAGCAAAAAAAAAATTGACAGTTTCACAATATTTCATGTAACATTGCTAAACTTGTCTAAAGCTTAACAACCAATATATTGGGGGGGGGGGGGGGGGGTGATAATCAACTTTCAAGATAATCTATGAAATCGTTTGCTTTCTGGAACTTGCCCTAACACATCAGAAAGGCAAACAATTATTTAAAACAAAAATTACCCAAATTTACCAAATAGATATAGATATTTGCCATACTCTAATAATCGAAACATAACATGGTGATTATTTTTTCCTGCCATCTTCAAAAGAGCATGGGGTACATTTTTCTTTAATTTAAAGCTGAACTCTGGGCACAAAAGGTTTTGTTTTAATATGTTCTTTAACCACTTAAGGACCGCCTACTGCACATTTACGTCGGCAGAATGGCACGGCTGGGCACATCAACGTATATATACGTTGATTTTAGTACCCAGCCGTGGGTCGCGGGCGCGCGCCCACGACCCGGTCCGAAGCTCCGGGACCGCGGGATTCGCGGACCCGATCGCCGCTGGAGTGCGGCGATCCGTCCCTGGAGCGGAAGAACGGGGAGAGCCGTGTGTACACACGGCTTCCCCGTGCTTCTCTGTGGCCGCAGCATCGATCGCGTCATCCCTGTAATAGGGGGACGCGATCGATGACGTCACACCTACAGCCACACCCCCCTACAGTTGTAAACAAACACACTAGGTCTCACATCCCCTACAGCGCCACCTGTGGTTAACTCCCAAACTGCAGCTGTCATTTCCACAGTAAACAATGCAATTTAAATGCATTTTTTGCTGTGAAAATGACAATTGTCCCAAAAATGTGTCAAAATTGTCCGAAGTGTCCGCCATATTGTCGCAGTCACGAAAAAAATCGCTGATCGCCGCTATTAGTAGTAAAAAAAAAATAATTAATAAAAATGCAATAAAACTATCCCTTATTTTGTAAACGCTATAAATTTTGCGAAAACCGACCGATAAACGCTTATTGCGTTTTTTTTTACCAAAAATACGTAGAAGAATACGTATCGGCCTAAACTGAGGAAAAAAAATGTTTTTTTATATATTTTTGGGAGATATTTATTATAGCAAAAAGTAAAAAATATTGCATTTTTTTTAAAATTGTCGCTCTATTTTTGTTAATAGCGCAAAAAATAAAAACCGCAGAGGTGATCAAATACCACCAAAAGAAAGCTCTATTTGTGGGAAAAAAAGGACGCCAATTTTGTTTGGGAGCCACGTCGCACGACCGCGCAATTGTCAGTTAAAACGAAGCAGTGCCGAATCGCAAAAAGGGGCAAGGTCCTTTACCTACATTTTGGTCCGGGTCTTAAGTGGTTAAGAACGACAAAGGATATAAATCTACTTTGCGTGCACCAAATGCTTTTAAAAACCAATATTTTAAGTTGTGAAAGTAGAGGTGTGTAGAGAACAAAACTGTGTAAGGGACCCTGCAAGGCCCCACCTACTACAGGTTGCCTGCAGGAAACTACAAGAGGGACAGAGACGAGACCAGTCACTCTGCACAAGGAGAGAGAGCAGCAGTAAGCGGTCTTTATTCCAGGTAGCTCCTGAACCATAGAAAAGTCTCAGACTGGATTACTGCAATCAATCTGATACCGAGCCGTTGGTCAAAAACTGAACAGAACGTGGATGCAGTGGGGTCTTAACTCAATCAGAATGATTGCAGAGGAAATGGGAATTACCAAGTCAATTGTTCATGAAATCATGGCTCAGGATTTGAATATGAGAAAGGACACCATTTTGGTAGTGTGGATAACGTCCAAAGATCCACTCCTCAGGCTCTGAACGTCATCCCATTTGAGGACATCCAGAGATGTGATGAAGAAAGGAAAAACCACTGGGAGCGTTGAGTACACTCACAAGGTGCAAATTTTGAGACCCCCTTTTTACATTGAAGCGTTGCTAAAACAGCCGCTAAAGTGTTAGTCTTTTTTGCAGTGCTTTAGCAGTGATTTTTGGGCACTTTTTTTTGGGGCTTTTTAAAGCGCTCCAAACCCGCTGCAAAGATGCTGCTTGCAGGACTTTCTCACCCCGCAAGCACACTGCCCCAGTGTGAAAGCTCCCATTCAAATGAATGGGAGGCGGTTTTCAGGACTGAAAACTGCCTCAGTGTGAAAGGGGTCTGAAGGCGACCATGTTAATTTGTAAACATATTTCAATAAAACAATTTTTAAAATGACAATCTCACTACTTTCTAGACACACCTCGTGTGTATACGTATGTATAATATATATTATATATACACATACATACCTTCTCCTTACATGGCACAGTGATCTATGCAAACAGAACAGTTTCAGTCAGGTATCACCAGTTTTTCTATACTTGAAGTTGAGGAAGAATGGAGATGCCCAAAACAGTCGTTCTGCCAGCTTAATTCATTGTCATGTAAGGAGAAATTCTTGGCATAAATAATTTTTCAATACAGGCAGTCACAGAGTTACGGACAAGATAGGGTCTCTAGGTTTGTTCTAAAGTTGAATTTGTATGCAAGTCGGAACAGGTAAATTTTTTAAGTGTAACTCACTGTGACAATTGGATTTTGAACATTTTGGGTTGTTGTGGAAACAAGGATGGGTGATAAACCTTCAGCGGAGACACCTTTATCCCATAACAACTCTTACAGGAATGAATTTCCTCTCACTTCCTGCCTCTCCCTCCGTTCGTAAGTCGTTTGTAACGGAAATGTTGGTAACTTTGGGGACTGGCTAATTTAGCTCCTGGTCTTTGTTCAGATTGGATAATGTACAAAAAAAAAAAAAAAAGAAGATTTACCCAAATTCATTAGGCCCTTTTCACACTGGGGCGCGGGCGGCGTCAAAGCGCCGCTATTCTTAGCGCTTTACAGTAATTTTTGCAGAGGTATTCAGACGTTAACGGGGCACTTTTAACCCCTGCTAGTGGCCGAAAAAGGATTAAAACCACCCGCAAAGCGCTGCTGCAGCTGCGCTTTCCCAGCGGTATAGCCGCAGTGCCCATTCATTTCAATGGGCAAGATCGGTTGAGGAGCGGTATACACACTGATCCAAAGACGCTGCTTGCAGGACATTTTTTAACGTCCTGCCAGCGCACCGCTCCAGTGTGAAAGCCCCTAGGCTTCTACACTAGAGTGAATTGAGGTGCTCTTTCAGGGCGATTTCCAGGCGCTATTTTTAGCGTTATAGCACCTGCAAAGCACCGCAGTGTGAAAGGAGTCTTAGGCCCCGTACACACGAGCAAATAGATTTGTTCAAATCGGTCGGACCGACCGATTTGAACAAATCTGTCTGCTGGCCGTTTTGGTTTGATCGCTGTACACACGATCAAACCAAAATCCTCGCCAGCAGACAGCGCGGTGACGTGGCGGTGACGTTGGCGCCGCCACGTCACCACACCAGGAAGTAAATTACTTCTGCGCATGCGTCAAATCCATTCGACGCATGTGCGAGAAGATATGTCTGCTGGTTAGCGTACTAACCAGCAGACATATCGGGCGGACGGATTCCCAGCCGGCAGATTTTAAAGCATGCTTTAAAATCTGTCGGCTGGCCAAATCCGTCTGCTCGCCCGTACACACGATCGAATCTGTCTGCTGGGACGGTCGGGCCGACCGTTTCCAGCAGATAGATTTGATCGTGTGTACGCGGCCTTATAGTTTCCTATTTAAAAAAATTTACCTTTTGCTCGAATGTCAGAAGTTAAGTAATTTAAAGTAGAATGAGCATACAAAAAAATAATAATTCCAAATTAAAGTTAAACTTTGATTAATTTATACGTTGTGGTCTGAGATATCTTTACTGTAATAGGAAATAAGAGAAGGGACTCAAGTATCAGATCCTCGCCTTGCTTTAGCTGTGGAACAATATTGGATATGGGGGATTTTTTACACCCTGAGAAATCGCCAAGCTCCTGTTTGTCTTTCTTCCTGCGAGCCTTCCCGGAAGACATAGGCGGTGACAGCTGCGTGGGTGTCACTGTCATGCCAGAATGGCATTTATCAACTTCAGTTTGGTTCTGTGTCTGGGGTTTAGGAGTAATCGCCTAGATAAAAGAAAATAAGATTACAGTCATATTTGCATTTAACAGTAGAGTTCTTTTATAGCAGATTTCAGCTGAAGCAAAACAGTGTGCAAAAGGTAAGAAACCATGGGTTTAAACGGCAAATTGAAAAACATCTAAACTTATTTCAAGTGACACAAACTAGAATTTTGTTTACTGGTCATTGGCATAAAATTAAAACGAAAAAAATAATAATTAAGGAATGCCAAGCATTATCAAGCTCAGGAAATGACAGTATTTAAACCAATGGGTACCACAAAATAAACTGAATTTAATGAAAGTACTTTTGTCCATTTGAATTACTATTGTGGTATATCTGTAGTTGTTTTTGCTCTGTATATGAAGGTTTAGTGTGTAGAGTTGAGATAGTTAATCTGTGGATAACTCAGATCTTATTTTGCAGTTTGTAATTAAATAGGAATTTTTTTTTTTTTTTTTAAAGCAATGCATGCAAACTGAGGTGTTCGTGGTTTAAGATCATCATTTATATAAAAACACTAAAAGTTAACCAGTCTGATTTGTATCTACCATTTTCCATGAAGCTTCGCCTGGCGATACATTATACAATTTTTTGTTGTACAGTTTTCCTTTAGATTTACCAAACCCATATAATATGAGGTCAAACTTAAACACGTTCAATTTATATACAATCAAGCAGAACAGTTTTTTTTTTTTGGAGATACAAATTTTACTGGGTTTTTCATTTTGTTTTATTTTACTTTTCCTCGCATCCTGATGCTCTGAAGCCTGTGCAAGAAATAGCGGGGGTTTCACTGGGTCAAGAAGGCCCAGAAAGTAATAAAATCTTATGAGAAGTTCTAGCCCCTCTGCTGTTTGTGCCCCACTGGAATTGCGCTTTAAACACTAAATAAGAACATTGTCACACGAAACAGACCAGCATGCACTGGATGGTCTAGTTGACAACTTCCCATCTTAAAGCCGAACCTACAGTCATTTGTTTCAACTATTAAATCTTCTGCCCTTGTTGTTTTAACTTTGGACAGTAAAACATTTTTGTTCTGCCAGTAAATACCTTATACAGCCCACTTCCTGTTTCTTGTCTGGTCATTAGCCTAGGTTTATGACATCATGCACAGCTCTCTCACTCTTGTGAGAGTTTGCCAGGAAGGGAGGAGGAAGGAGTCATAAGAGGGTCAATAAAAGCTGTAGTGCTTCAGAGCTGGAGGAGTGCCTCTGTGTAAATCCAGGAAGTAGCTAATAGACGCCATGATTCAATCTCCTGAAGAAGCTCTCTAGAGCAAAACATGAAGAGAAAATTGGTGTTGCATTGCTATACTTGAGGAACAATTGACCTAGGATGTGTTTTTCTCTCAAGTTTCCATTTTATTCCTTTTCAATAAAGCCATTATAAATTTTAAATTTGGTTGATCAGTCTATTCTGGTTGTTACCTTCATTGACACCCTCAAAGTCCCGAGGCTTGTGACCTCTTTCTTCCCCCTATTTTTTCATTCAATTTATATGGGATGTGGTGTCTGATATTTGAACATGTGCGTTTACTTTTTTCTAGGTTATCCAATGTATCAAACAATTTTAAGATATATCCAGTAATTTTACACCATGAGCAGGTAATTCATGTTTTTCCCTTGCACTTTTTTAAAATTTGCTTTTGATAATAAAACTCAAGACTCCACAGCAGGAAATGAGGTGATGAACTTTGATCTACCCATATCAAAGATTATAGAAATTAACTAACTTTTAGAGCAGAGTTAGTGCAGTTTAATTATCACTATCAAAGTTTTATTATGCTATAATACACTTATGCTATTTTATATACATTGGTACAAAAAAAAATACTGTATAACTAATTAAAAAAAGGGGAGAGGGAGAGAGGGAGAGAGAGAGAAGATATTTCAATAACAATTATGCTTTAAACTCTTATCTGCCCTACGTTCATATATATTATATTTACCGTTTACAGAAATTTAGGTTTTCTATACCTTTTTTTTAATGGTATTTATTAATGTGTTAAATCTTTTATTTGGTTTTGCAACTTAATTTGTAGAGTTTTTAATCAATTATATAAAAAAAAATTATTAACTATATAAACTGTTCACTTCTTTTCTAAATATATATAATCTGTAAATATTAGCCAAGGGAAAGAACATTTACATGAAGTATTTGAAATACTTATTTCTGCGTGAGTATGGGATATATCAGGGAATTAACATTTTTTATTCCAAGTGCTTTTTATAAGTTCTGAACATGCAGATCACAATCATCAATCTTGGCCATCAAGCTTACGTTAACACTAGCCTGATTTCATAACTAGCATTTTCAGCGTTGTTCGATTCTGTAGGACTTAGGCAGGCCATACATGGGTCGAATTTCGAAAGCATTTTCTTTCTAAAATGTCATCCAAGAATTTTTATTTGCATTTTGGCGTGGGCTGCAGCAACAGCTGATTTTAGTGCAGCCATTGAATTTTAATAAATAGGACAAACTATTTTCAAATCAATGATAGTAGAATCATGCGAGAAATGTAAATCGAAAAATAAAATAAAAAATCGAATGTTGCAGAAAAGAAAATTCCCGGAAAGTAAAGAATATTCCCAGTCACGAAAATTATTTTCTGTAGGAACGTGAGGTGAAATTGAAGGTTTGGTTGGTCGAGTTTCTAAATCAATATTGGCAACATCAGATCACAAATTTTCTGATTTTTTTAAAGAAAATTCTTTCGAAATTCGACCATGTATGGCCTGCCTATATTACATAAAATGTGCATAAAGGTGTAAAAGTACAACTCAAACCAAAACTTGTTCTTAATACTCTCCCCATTTGGGAGATCATCACTTACTGTGTAAGTGACAGCAGGGCAAGGGGTAAGGGTCCATGCACGCTGGCTTAAACATTAAAACAAAAGGCTGCTTCTACAGGAGTTTTACATGTAGAAGCAGCTAAATGTTAAGTGTCAATGCAAATATCGGTGTTTAGGAGGCATATCTTAAAGTATAACCAATGGCAAGAATTTTTTTCTCTTTTCGTACATGGATGGACACAGCCTTCACAAAGTTTGACATATGGGTTATGTTCCTGTTCATCGGAGAGGTACTCTCCGATGAACAGGAACATAACCCATATGTCAAGACTTATGAAGGCTGTGTCCGTCCATGGACGAAAAGAGAAAAGGATTTTACGGCGAGTACAAAAAAAAAATACATACAATTTTTTTAAAAGGGTTAGTTCACCTTTACCACAAAACTGCCTATGCAGATAAGGGGCTTCTGTAGCTTAAAAAAAAACTGTGCAGTTCTGACTAAAGTTGAATAATGCCCTTGCTATAGGTGTAGGCCAGTTACATACCTTATGAAACCTGACTGGAATACTCCCAGGACGTTGCCAAGCGAGGCCTAGTCATTACCGCTCACCTCCATCACAGCAGTGGGCTCTTAAATTCTGAGCTCAGAGCTACTGCATCACGGGAGAGAAAGTATGTGAGGGGGTTTGAATCAGAGAAAGAGCTCACTCCTGTGATGGTGGTGATAAGCAGCGATGACTAGGCAACATCCTGGGAGTACTTAGCAATGTCCTGGGAGTATTCCAGTCAGGCTTCATAAAGGTATGTAAATGGCCTACACCTACAGCAAAGGTATTATTCATCTTAAGTCAGAGCTGCACAGTTTGTTTTAAATCTACAAACATCCCTTACCTGCATAGTTTTTTTTTTGTAAAGGTAAACTATCCTTTTAAGTTTTAGATAAGTGGAGAGGAATTAGAACGTGTGCTAGTTTTTATTGCAAATTTTTGCCCCTGTTAAAGATATTTCCCCTCTCTATTTGTCTCATTTACAAATTTCATTGAACGTAACAGAAATTCCCCAAATTTGGGTTGTCCCAAGAAAAGTAAAAAAAGAGAGGGGAAATCTTCCAATGAATTCATTGGTTGTGGTGACCTGGAGGTCCCACATGGAATTCCCTTAATTTTTACGGATTTTCTCTCACTTCATTTGGCTATGGGACAGGAAATTAAGCTCAACGTTGGGAGGTAGAAACAAAAACCCTTCCGTTTTGAGTTTGAGAGCAGTTTTCTGGCAGAAAAAAAAACACTGAATGCTCCTAAAAACTTTCATAAACTCTTGTACAAAAACGCTCTATATGAATGTTTTTTTCAGCCAAAGGAACCTGCGTTTTTTTATTTTTTATACCCCAGTGTACATGGACCCTCAAGGTAAAATGTTCCTAAATAGACAATAGCAGCAAACAAACATGACAAAGGTTCTAATATTTACCAGTAAAAGAAAAATATGTATTGTGTATTCTGTAATACAACATGCCATTAATCCAGCACAAGGCACCAACTAAAACTTTTAAATATTTTAGAGAAAAATAGATGTGGTCTGTAGCACCATGAATGATGAGGCACCATCCCTAAATATACATACAAAAGAAGGATACATTAGTCACAGGACTTTAAATGAGGCAAATAACTTTAAAACATAATAGTAAACATGATTACAAATTCCTTGCAAGATAGCGGATTTCATATTGACAATATATAGACACAATCAAATACCATTTAACTGGTTGCCGACCAGTTATACGGCGGCAGGTCGGCTCCCCTGCGCGAGAGCCCGTAGCTATACGTCAGCTCTCGCGGCGCCCCCGCGATTGCTCCCGGTCCTGTCAGGAAGAGAAACGCTGATCTTCCGTTCATACAACGTATGAACGGAAGATCAGTGATTTCCCTCAGTGAGTCCACCCCCCATACAGTTAGAACACACCCAGGAACATACTTTACCCCTTCCCTGCCCCGTAGTGTTAACCTCTTCACTGCCAGTGGCATTTTTATAGTAATCCAATGCATTTTTATAGCACCGATCGCTATAAAAATGCCAATGGTCCCAAAAATGTGTCAAAAGTGTCCGCCATAATGTCGCAGTACCGGAAAAAAAAAAATCGCTGATCGTCGCCATTACTAGTAAAAAAAAATAAAATAATAAAAATGCCATAAAACTACCCCCTATTTTGTAAACGCTATAACTTTTGCACAAACCAAACGTTTATTGGAATTTTTTTACGAAAAATATGTAGAAGAATACGTATCGGCCTAAACTGAGGACATTTTTAATTTTTTTTATATATATATTTTTTGGGGATATTTATTATAGCAAAAAGTAAAAATTATTGAATTTTTTATAAAATAGTCGCTCTATTTCTGTTTATAGCGCAAAAACTAAAAACCTGCAGAGGTGATCAAATACCACCAAAAGAAAGCTCTATTTCTGGGGAAAAAAGGACGCCAATTTTGTTTGGGAGCCACGTCGCACGACCGCCCAACTGTCAGTTAAAGCGACGCAGTGCCGAATCGCAAAAAGTGCTCTGGTCATTGGGCAGTAATATGGTCCGGGGGTTAAGTGGTTAAAAAGACAATGTAGTGAGCTGATTGATCCATAATAGGTTACTATAATACACAATATAAATTCATGAAAAATCTTTATATTCATATACATATTTTTTCAGATGGAAATATACGATTAGCAGCAAATGGAAATACATTATTGCAAAATACATAACGATCCACACATAATAGGTATTTGTCTTTTCCTGCTGGTGGACACTGTGAACCCCTTTCCCTATGGTCTTTGTGTCATCACCTATGTACATAAGCCATTGATTCACTCTGCTATGGAAACTTGGTCTAACCCCCATTTGCCCTCGAGGTATGTTTGGGTCACATCATCACAGCCCCGGGGTAGACATTCCCTGGTAACCCCCACTCACAGGGCAGCTAGCCCGTTCTGTCCCTCCCCCTCTTTTTGAGCTGACGTATAATTTTCTTGCATCTACTACTGAGGAAGTGGACAAGAGTCCACGAAATGCGTAGAGTTATAGGACGCCAAGAAATGTGTGGATCATTCTGTATTTTGCAATTATGCATTTCCATTTGCTAATAGTCATGTACAGTGGGGAAAATACTTATTTGATCCCCTGCAGATTTTGTAAGTTTGCCCACTTACAAAGAAATGAAGGGTCTCTAATTTTTATCATAGATATATTTTAAATGATAGAGACAGAATATCAAGCAAAAATCCAGAAAAAACACATGATACAAATGCTATAAATTGAGTTGCAGCTCAGTGAGTTAAATAAGCATTTGATCCCCAAGCAAAACATGACTTAGTACTTGGTGGAAAAACCCTTGTTCGCAAGCACAGGAAGGAAGATATTTCTTGTAGTTGGTGACCAGATTTGCACACATCTCAGGAGGGATTTTGATCCATCACTTGTCAACTTGAAGTTCAGCTCCCTCCATAAACTTCTGATAGGATTAAGGTCTGGAGACCTTAATGTGCATCTTCTTGAGCCACTCCTTTGTTGCCTTTGCGGTATGTTTTGGGTCATTATCATGCTGGAAGACTCATTCACGACCCATCTTCAGTGTTCTGGCTGAGTAGGAAGGTTCTCATTCAAGATTTTACAATACATGGCCTCGTCCATTGGCTCCTCAATGCAGCAAAGTCGGTCTGTACCTTTAGCAGAGAAACGGCCCAAAGCATAATGTTTCCACCTTCATGCTTGACTGTAGTGATGGTGTTTTTAGAGTCACAGTCAGCATTTTTGCTAAATGTTTCAGAGAAATATTGGAAGAAAGTGCTGTGATCAGAATGTTGCTCTTTGGTGTTAACTTGACTCGCCATGTTTGGAGGAAGAAAAATGCTGACTATGACCCTAAAAACACCAACCCTACAGTCAAACACGGAGGTGGAATCATTAGGCTTTGGGGCCGTTTTTCTGCTAAAGGTACAGGCCGACTTTGCTGTATTGTGAGGCCAATGGATGGGGCCATGTATTGTAAAATCTTGGATGAGAACCACCTTCCCTCAGTCAGAACACTGAAGATGGGTCTTTCAGCATATGACAATGACCAAAAACATACTGCCAAGACAACAAAGGAGTGGCTCAAGAAGCAGCACATTAAGGCCACGCAGTGGCCTAGCCAGTCTCCAGACCTTAATCCTACAGAAAATATATGGAGGGAGCTGAAACTTCCGAGTTGCCAAGAGACAGCCAAGAAATCTTAAAGTGGTTGTAAAGCCCACTTTTTTACTTTTACCTACAGGTAAGCCTATAATAAGGCTTACCTGTAGGTATAAAGAATATCTCCTAAAACTATACGGTTTAGGATATATTCCCCTCGCAATGCGCCACTGATTGCAGCGGTGCATGCGCAGGGGGAATCCACGGCGAAAGGACCGTAATCCGCCGGACCCTGGCCGGATTAATATCGCACGCGCGGGAGTGACGTCATCGCTGCTCCATCCAATCACAGCGCTGGAGCGGCGATACCCGGAAGACACGCCGAGTCAAGATGACATCTTGCTCGGCGTGGACCAGGTAAGTTATCTTCTCCTTGTTCAGAGGTAAGTATTTCATAATAAGCTATTATGCGGTGCATACTAGCTCATTATGGCTTTTGCCTTGCAGGTTTAAAAAAAAAATGTATATGCGGTTTACAACCGCTTTAAGGATTTAGAGAAGATCTGTAAAAATAAGTGTGTACCCCTTTGAGATGTGTGCAAACTGGTCACTAACTACAAGAAATGTCTTACCTGTGCTTGCCAAGCAAAGGTTTCTCCACCAAGTACTAAGTCATGTTTTGCTTATACTTACTGTATTTTACGCACTGAACCGGCATCTCAATGTATAACATCTGTATCAAATGTTTTTTTATTTTTTTTCAGGATTTTTGGGTTGATCTTCCGTCTCTATCATTTAAAATACACCTATGATAAAAAATTATAGCCCATTTGTAAGTGGGCAAACTTACAAAATCTGCAGGGGATCAAAATTATTTTCCCAACTGTATTTTCATCTGAAAAAAAATGTCAGGTATAAGAATAAAGATTTTTCATGACTTAATATTGTGTATTATGGTAACCTATTATGGATCAGCTCACTTAATCTTTTTAATTGGTATTTTTTTGTGGTTATAAATTGTCAATATGAAATCTGCCATCATACAACACATTTGTAATCATGTGTACTATTAGGTTTTAAAGTGATTTGCCTCATTTAAAGTCCTGTGACCACCGTATCCTTTTTTGGACTTAAAATATTTTATTTTGCTTTACTTTAAATTCAGATACTGGAAGGTGTTAGGTTTTAGTCATTGTGAAGCATTTGTACATCTGATAAGTTACATAAATTGTGGTACACACTTGTCATGATGTTATCCACTTTCAGTTATTAATTGGCTTTAAATGTATATGCTCACACAAAGTAAAAGCAGTTGTGCCAACGATGGAACGGCTGAAGAATCTTCAGGTTTATTCCTTGCTATTGTTTTCTGTGCAGTGGATACAGGCAAGTTCTTCATCCACTTCTCTTTGCTTGAAACAATCGTGGCATTTGTTGATTAGCATAGAAGAATGTGCCATTTTGCCTCTATCTTGCCATTTCCATTAAGACTGTTTTATTAATTTTTAATTGTAAACCCCTTACATAAATTAATCCTGGGACGATTGCCATACCATTTGAATTTCTTCAAAAATTAAGATATTCTTCATCTTGGGTAGCTTTATAGGATTTCATATTCTATCCCATGAAAACTTCCTCTTGAGTTTGATCTTTTCCTTGTGCATTAAAAAGCAAGACCTCAAATTATAGAGATCTCAAAAATAATTAATTGTATGCAGTTAGGTCCACTCGTTTTCTGCTCAAAATCTTCATCCAAAGCCGTGGACAGTCAACCAATCAATAATTATCTTAGTTTAAATATGGAACCTCCTTCCTTATCAGAATCAGAGGATGCCTTATAACTGAAGTCAGACCTATAACTGTGCAACCAGCAAAGCTCATGCGTCCTGCTGGTTGGGGCCATTCAGGTCAAACTCAGAAGTAAAGCCTAACACACATGGGCCAAATGTCTGGCGGCATTAGCCGGTTCAAAAGAAACCTGCTGACATTCAACCCACGTGTACTGCAGCCAGTCTGACAGGCTTTTGTTGAAGGGGCATGAACGAAAAAGGTCTGCCAATCGGCTTCCAACCGACGCTCTCGGTCAATGGCTGAGAGCGCTGACCAGAGCGTTCTGGCATGGGGCCAGTCCCCCTGTCGGAACACAATAGCACAGCAGAGGGGGGGGGGGGGGCGGGTTACTGTACTAACATTGCATAGTTAGTACAGCGGCTCCTTCTGAGCGATCAGTTCTTTTTCCCTTCAGCATTGCTGGGTTAAACAAAAAAAATATCAGTATGTATCAGGTTTAAGGGTCCTTTCCTTGCAGCATGCTGGCAGGGGAGAGGCATTTCTAATCGGATTGCTTTATAAAGAAAATTAACTGCAAGACTTTGGACACCTTTTGTTTTGATGACCAGGGAGCGTATTATGATGATTTAACCTGAAATTTCAGTTAGGCTTTAAAGCAGAACTAAACTCTATCATCATTAAAGTGGAAGTCCATGCAAAATCGAAAATCCCTGCATCTATAGACACCAGGGATCCAACACTAACCTCTCTATTCCTGTAAGGAAAAAATGAGCATACATACTTTTTGGAAGCCGATCTGACCCGTCCGATCAGATCCCACACTGAGCTGTCAGCCGTGGATTCTCTGTGTAGGCGGCTGCAGAGGAGACAGCAGACAACGGAAACCCCATAGTAACTCTATGACCGACGTCACTTCCAATGCGTTTCACAGCCGTGGTCGTCTGTGTCCTCTGCAGAGCTTCTGCAGCTGGACATTGGTTTGGTGTGAGTTGGATCGGCTTCCAAAAAGGTATGTATACTCCTCTTTTCTTTACAGGGGTTGAGAGGTTAGTGTTAGATCCCTGATGTCCATAGATGTAGGGATTTTAGATTTAGCATGGACTTTTACTTTAACTATTTTTAATCACCTTGCTTCAGCATTCGTAAAAATGGATAGGAATAGTACATTGTATTTTATTACATTTTTTTTTATTTGTTTTACATTTCTTACGTTACTATCTGGTTTCATGTGACATGTCCGCTGACACCCATTGCCATCAGACCTTGTCCGTGAAATCCAGACAAATTAAACACATTTTCCATCCGTCTCGAGAATTGGATTAGATAGGATTGGATCATCCAATCCCCCCCATAGAGGAGAGTGGGGCTCTGACAGGTTCATTTCTGCACAGTGAGCGGAGACAGACCTGTCATGCGCCTGTGCAGCGGATCACCCGTGTGAAAGGGCCCAAGCCTTTTAATTTCTATCAAAATTATGTTTTTCTATAGCACAAAATTATAATTTTCTTATTGTTGCTCATCTCTTTTTAAATAAAATGTCAAAGACAATACTTGCTTTGTCTAAAGTGGTGTGGCTGTACCATAACTAAAAAAAAAAAAAAAATTATGCTGGAATCTTGCTCTTCCCAAACTGAGTAAGTCAGAGGCTGGTACAACCATTCCCAAAAAAACTTTAAACTGACGCAAGCAGAAATTCTTAAATAACAGTCACAACATGTAAATAAACACATTTTATTTCACATTAACTTCAACAACTTTAAGATCATAAAAAGTACACACACATTGTCAGATCTACAGAACACAAGAGGTCACACTGGTTTAGACAAAAAAAAAATTTTTTGTAAAGAAATGGCAGTCTCCTTTCAAGAAGCACATACAGAAATGCTCATATACCCAGGCTTTTCCAAAACAACAAATAACACCGCACATGGCTCCGGATTAATGTACATTTTAGGTTTGCATCAAAGGTGAAACCTTATAAAATCCAGATGATCATAAAAATAAAAAAAAAATTATAAAATAGGCGTTTTGAACCTTTTTACAAAATAAACTTTAACTTGCATTTCCAAGTATGAAAAGTGAAGAAACTGTTAATAAATTCAGCTAATGATCAATACAGATACCCAGTAAAAACTTTAAAACGTTATCATAGAAGTGCATTTTTGTTCGTAACAGTGAAAATAGAGAGAAAAACAACCTGCATCATTGGTTTACCAATTCAAGTCTTGGAAGCTACGCTTCATCACTACTACCTACCAGGGTGCAAGAGGGTTTACGTCTGATGCAATATCTTTTGTTAAAAGGTTTTTCCACCTCCAGGTGACCTAAATGTTCTGGCTGGAACAGATATGCTTTGGAAAGTGCAAGTCCAGCTAAAACTTTTTTTTTTTTTTTTGATAGAGTGGAGACGTGTCAGAACCTCTTTCAATCTTTCCATTCTCCCTACATTTGGGGCAATTTCCCAATGGAAATGAGGGGAATCATCTTAATGAGGACAAAGACAACAAAAAGAAAATTGCTAACACTTCTCCACCAAAGCAAAAAAGAAAAAATTTATTTTTTGCGCCATCAACCACTAAAATGTCAAAAAAGTGTGTTTACAGACCCTCAATTATATAATAAACTGAGCGCAAATAGTAAAAGACACATTACTGATGAAGCTTCACCCATGCTCAACCGGTCTGTTACCACATAGAGATTGCTGTGGGCCGAAGTTCATAGCTGGAGTGTGTGCTCCCAGGGCATCAATCCATAGATGAAATTAGCCAGCAACCCAGTACATTCCAAGTTCCAAATTCTTTATTAAGTTATATAAATAGTGGCACAAGATCGCAAACATGTTTCAGCCAGGACGGCCTTCTTCAAAGCTTTGAAGAAGGGTGTCATGGCCGAAACACGTTGGCTATTTTGTGCTATTTTTATTGTAGCCCAATACAAAATTTGGAAGGTACCGGGTTACTGGCTAATTTCTTCTATGGATAAAAGACACATTAGTACAAACTAATTGCAAAAACTGTGCAAATATACACACTGTGTACACAATTGTTAGGCAATGGATTATTTTGGCCAATGAGTCATTTTTATGCATATTCCCCAACTCCAAGCTTTATAAACTTGAATGCTTATTGGACTTAAGCATATCAGGTGATCTATATTTGTGTAAAGAGGGAGGGCGTGGCCTAAGGAGATCAACACCATAAATCAAAGTGTGCATAATTATTAGGCAGCTTCTTCTCTGGCAAAATGGGCCAAAAAAAGAGATGTAACCAACTCTGAAAAATCCAAAAAAATGTAAAAAGTCTTTCAGAGGGATGCAGCACTCTTGCAATTGCTAAGATATTGGGTGCGTGATCACAGAACCATCAAACTCTTTATTGCAAGTAGTCAACAGGGTCGCAAGAAACGCGTTGAGAAAAAAAAGATGCAGATAAACTGCCAAAGAGAACAATTAAATGTGAAGCTGCCAGGAAATCATTATCCTTCAGTGCGGTCATATTCCAGAACTGCAACCTACCTGGAGTGCCCAGAAGTACAATGTGTTCAGTGCTCAGAAACATGGCCAAGGTAAGGAAAACTGAAATCCGACCACCACTGAACACATAAGTTGAAATGTCAAGACTGGGCCAAGAAATATCTCAAGGCAGATTTTTTAAAGGTTTTATGGACTAATGAGATGAGTGATTCGACGGACCAGGTGGGTGGCCCTGTGGATGGATCAGTAATGGGCACAGTAACAGGCAAGGTGAAGGTGGGGTACTGGTATGGGCCGGTGGTATTAAAGATGGGCTAGTTGGACTTCAAATCAGCTCCCAAACCTACTGCTTTTTCGTTTTTCATTTAGTTGCATAATAATTGTACACACATAAATATTCTCCTAAGAAAGCCAAAACCTCACTTTTACTTTCTTAAATATTCAGGTTTGAGGTGTATGAACATTTTGGGTTGAGGAGAGCACTGTAGTTGTTCAATAATGAAATGAATACTCAAAAATACAAACTTGCCTAATAATTGTGCACATTATTATACACACACGCATATACATACAAAATTATTAACAGTATATAAAAATCAATAAACATTAAAAAAAAGTGTGCATACAATATATTCTAAAGTTCATGTGTCCAAAAAAAATTTTTTTTTCTTATGGGATATTTTGTATGCCCAATCTTTGTAATTAAATATTATTGATTTTTTTTTGTAACACTTAGTTTATCACATTATATATATATATATATATATATATATATATATATATATATATATATATATATATATATATATATATATATATATATATATATATACACACTGCATGTTTAGACACTTTGCACAATGTTTGTAATTTGTATTTATGGCTCTTATACTAATGCTTAATTTAATATAAAAGAAAAACAAAACTGTAGTTCCACTTTATATATCCTTAAACCTATTTTCTCTTTGGATAGGACAGAACTTCCTAATCTGTTTTCAGATACAGCACAAAACTGATCACTGGATTCAAAAGAAATATATGCATACGACACCAAAGCAGATATATATTTTAAAGCAATAGAAACAGAAAAACACTGTATATAAAATATATTTGTAGAAAAAAAAAACATATTACAATAAAGCCGCAAGATGTCATATACAAGTAAACAAATTCATCTCAACTGAAGGTGGAAAATGCCTAACTTTGAAATGTAAAATCATTTAAAGGTTAAAAAAACAAACAAAAAAAAACAAAGTTTTAAAAAAAATCAAATGGCTTAGTTAAAGTGGATTGCCAGTCCAAACTATTTTATGTTGTTTTGGATAATTTAGGAAAGTATTAGAACCTTTGTCAGAGGTTTACTGCTGTCTATTCCTCAACAGGGGAGATTGTCTGCTAATTAACCTGCCCCAGTGACCACACCGGAAGTGAAGACGATCTCCCAAGTTGGGATACAGACTGCAATGAAAAACCGGCCGATATTCCATCTCAACCACCCAAAAAAAAAATAGTTGGTCTGAAAGTCCACTTTACTGCAAGTCTGAGACCCTGCCCAGTACACACCTGAAATTTTCCTTATTTACATAAAAAAAAACAACCCTAGAAAATGTAAACCCACAGACAGGAAATGTTTATACTTGTAGAAACGCAGTGGCTCAGAGAAAGCAAATTTTACACACCAAAAATATTCCAGGCAAGCAGAGGAAAACATGAAAGAAAAAGCACCATGTTACCAGGCAGCAAGAAAAGGCATTGTTACCTAGTTACAAAATACCCAAATTGTCAATTAGGGCAAACATCTGAAATGGTGTGGAGCTAAAGCCCACAGAGATGCAACATTCCAAGAGAGAAAAATCTTCCATTGGGCTTCATTTCCACTGGCGTTTTTACAGCCACGTTTTTTACAGCTTAAAAACACCTGTCCATGTTTATTTTAGAAAAAAAAGTGTTTTTTAGCGTTTGTGCGCGTTTTTGCGCGTTTAATGTCTGGCGTTTTTACAGCTCTATTGCTGGAGCTTCAGAACGCACTGGTCCCGCGTTTTTTTTTTGCAGCTTAGCCATCTACAGCTCAAAAACGTCATGGTGGGCATGAGGCCATAGACTAACATGGACAGGCGTTTTTAAGCTGCAAAAAACGCTCAGAAAAGTGGCTGTAAAAACGCCAGTGGAAATGAGCCCTTAAACTTTTACAAATCTAACGATAAATGCTACCAAACTTATAAACATGTACATGGGGAAAAAAATATGTATACTGTATTTATCGGCATATAAAACACGCACAGGCGTATAACACGCACCATAACTTTAAGAGGGAAGTTTCAGGAAAAAATTGTTCCACAGCCCCCTGCATATACCACGCAGGCACAGTTTACCCTCCATTTTCAGGGTAAAAAACTGAGTGCTATACGCCTATAAATACAGTATATCAATTCAGTACATCTCTGCAATACATACAATTACCATATTCTGTTTCTTTTAAAACATTGCAAGTATCTAAAAAAATATAAACTATATAAAATATATCCTTTCCTTGGAGTCCATTATGGAATAAAGCATGAGTATTTAGGTACATTAGGTTTACGATGTCTCCTTCAGGAGAATAGGCACTAAAGCCTCGTACACACGATCGGACTTCCATCAGACTTTTCCATGGATTTTGGTTCGAAGGGCGTTGGCCGTGAATTTGTTCTGCATACACACGGCACAACATTCCAGCCAAAATTCACCAAGTCATGTGGTTTTTAAGCTCTTTACCACCACCCTTTGGGCAACTTCTGCTATTGTTGTCTGATGTTTAGCATTGGTCCCGAGTATGCATGTTTGTACTTTGGATTTTAGTTGGACGGCCTTGCGTACACACGATCGGATAAACCAATGTAACAGATTTATTGCCCAACAATTAGTGAGCATGAACAGTCAACTTTTGTTTTTGTTAATTCAGCCAACATTTGTATGATGGAGCTTACACACGGTCGGATTATCCAACACAACGCGTCCGTCAGACAATTATGGCCATAAAATTGAATCATGTGTACGAGGCTTAACAAAATCAAAGCTGTAAAGCCAGCTCTTAAAACCGCCTCCCAGCATGCCTCAGTTTTGTTAGCAAGCAATAGTAGGAGTGGATCAAAAGACTAGAGGGGAGGGACCTGTGTCCCGTAATGTACTCCAAGAAAAGGACATTTTGTCCAGACCTGGTTTCCTAATCGTTCCTTACGGAACACAGGATTCAGGATCATGGGGATGTCCAAAAGCAGGCAGAAGAGGTGGGCACCAGAGCAAACAAAAAATAACCTACCAAAAACAACATGTTAACTGAGGGGTGCTTCCCAGAGCTTATAGCATCTCCTTAAAAACCATACAATCAAACGCCGGCATCCACTGAGGCCTGAACATCCAGCTAAAAAAACAGAAGATCAGGCAGCAAACTTGCAAATCTATGACACACATGCCTGATGCAAAGCCCATAAGGGCACAAACTAATTTATTGGAGTGCACCCTGACCAGTATAGGAGAAACTTTGCCCCTGAGGTCAGAAGCTTGATGATTAGCTAACAAATCCACCTAGCGATAGTGGAGCCTATAGGCTGTCACCTATAAAGACCATCATAAGGGAGCTGTAGTGGAGAGATAACCCTGGACAGCCAGTACCATATCCAGTCAATGGATAGATGTTAGAACAATGTCCAGGTTAAGGAGAAAGAAAGAAACCACCCTAGAAGAAAAAAAAAGGGGGGGCCATGGGCCCCAAATTACTCTTAACCTTGTGTAGCTCAAGAAGGTATTATTTACAGGTTAAGGCTGCCTTCTTAAACACTCAATGGCGATCTCACAAAGTCACAGGGGAGCATACAGGAGAAACATGTGAGAGACACATTAAACTAAAGGCATTCACCAAGGAGTGAGTAAGCGAGTGCCTAGGACGCTGACCCAGCCTGGCAGGCTGCAATCTGTCGTAATGACCTTTTAAACAACTAGGAGAAAGGAGGTTACTGACTCCAGTGCTGAACGTGTGACCTGCCATGTCACACACTTGCGGGGTAATCAGTTGCAATAGTATAGGAGTGAAATTGGGTATATTACACTGCTTCTAAGCTCCCTTTCACATTGACTGCAGCTTTCAAATTGTGCAACTTCATCTGAAATGGGATGGGGGATGGGAAACCTTGGCCATGTATAAGATGAGGTTCATAACCAAACAATGAGATCATTCCAGCACTGATTTCTGGAGATTTAGTATCCACCCGATTCTCTGTAGGGTCTGCACAGTCTGTTTGCCATTGGCTGTCAGAGCCTAAGATGAAGGTCATCTTTATATCCCCTTATGGGCATGTCCTGAGAGCAAAATGTGAGTGAGAACAGGGACTAGCACACTGGTAAAAACTCAAAAGATGCAGCAGTCAGGCCAAAGGGAAGGGTAACAAACTGAAAGTGTTGCATTGCCACAGAAAAGCGCAGATAGCATTGATGCAATGTGAAAATGGAGACATGCAAGTAGCCATTTTTGGCGTCCAAATAGGTCATTAAGCCTCTCGGATAGAAGAAAGCAATAAGGGGGGCAGATTTCATGCAAAAACATTTGTACCCAGAGGAAGGTTCTGAGAACCTTTACATCCAGCATGGGGAGGATGCCCCCTTTAGCTTTGTGGATGGTGAAGTTTTGAATGGAAACATTGAAACCTCTCCTTTTTCAAGACCAATGGCTATGACCACTTGAGAGAGGAGTTGAGCCAAAGCAACAGGAAGGCCTGTCAATGAAACAGAGTGAGAGGCGGAGACTGAAATTCAAGTTTGTAGCCACTGGATACAACATTCTGGACTCAAATGTCTGAAATGTCTTGCGACTAAATAGCTGCAAAGGCCAACAGACGCCCCCACTTGTTTAGGAGCACCACCTCATTGTGAGAAGGACAACGTTTTTGGCTTTGCCTTATCCTTGGAAGCCTGAGAGAAATTAATGAAACTCTTTAGTTTCAGTAGTAGAGGATATTTCATATGAAAATGTTGCCTTTTATATGGCACTCTTCCCCCTGTAGATTTGTTTAATGAAGCTGTCCATAGATTGGGCAAAGAGACTTTGCCCATCATAGGACATACACAAAGGCATTTCTTGCATTGATGCTCTGCAGACCAAGTCTGGCCATGTATTATACAATGTTCTTGCTCAATTTACCTAAGATTTAATTGTCAACTATGTAGTGCAAGGGCATGCCTGATTGCATACAAATTGAAAGTGTTTAGGTCTCACCTTATATGGTTTTGGTAAACCTAAAGGAAAACTGTACAAGAAAATTGTGTTATCTTTTGCCAGCCTAACATTTGAGTCAAAAGGTTTGTCACATAAGTACAAAATGGTGATCAATTCTGCATACTTGGTGTCTAAGATCAGCAAGTCCAACACAACAGAGTAGGGTCACAGTCATTAAGTCCAGTCTCTAGAAGACAGAAGGACCATTAGAATAGATGCAAGATTATGGGACACAACCTTGGAAGAGACCACTTTTTTTCAAATGGGTCTTTAAACACAGGGATATTCTCAAAAGGGAAGAGTCGGGAAATGGCCCGCTGATGAATGTCTTCTTTAGAAATTCCTCCTTTATAAAGGTATTGATGGGCAAAATGCTTAGGAGAAGCAAAGTCCTTTCCCCGGTTTGGCCAATCACTATACAGAACATGATGCAAAATCACTTTAGGTTTGGTCAACATGAGCAGCTACAAATCTACAGTGCCTTAAAAAGGATTCACACCCCTTGAAATTTTCTAATTTTGTTTCCTGTTACATCCAAAAACGTAAATGTATTTTATTCGATAAACCAAGTCTATGAAGTGGAAGGAAAATGATAAATGGTTTTCAATTTTTTTTACAAATAAATATAAAAAAAAATAAAAAAAATAAAAAGAGTGGCGTACATTTGTATTCAGCCCGAGTCAATATTTTGTAGAACCACCTTTCGCTGCAATTATACCTGCAAGTTTTTCTTGGGGATGTCTCTACCAAACCTTACACATCTAGAGAATCTTAGCTCAAGCTCTGTCAGATTGGATGACGTGACTGTAGACGTATAAAGAAGACAGTTTATGCACACCTGTGGGACATTACTTCTCACAACCGGACTATACTATAGAAGCCCTCAAGGTTTTAGTTCTTAAAAGAACTATCCAGGAAAGGAAAACATTTGAACTAAGAATAATTTAGATATTGGTTTCCTTACCCATTATACTGCAGTTTTATGACCCCTCTCTGTGACTAACACCCTCCCTCTAGTCTATAGCTCTCCCTCTGTCTTATCTCACTAACTCTGCTGCTATTTTTATTACCATTGATTTGTATGTGTTTTTTTTTTCTTGTTTTGTTTTAACATTCTGCCCAAAAAAAATGTGAATCAGTACTGCTTGGACCTTGAAGAAGGGGTAACACCCGAAAGCCTGTCCTAAAAAATTGTATGTTAGTGCAAATAAAAATCACGGACAGTACTCAATTTTCTCAGATTGGATGAAGAGTGATTGAACAGCAATTTTCAAGTCTTATTAATAAAGTAATGTGCTAAAGTCAACCTTCCAATATTGCATAAATTTATACTAGGGCTGTTACGGATTCAAATTTTCGTGTTCGATTCATTGATTTTTTTTTTTTTATCGATTTATCGACCAATTTAGATTATAACGCACATACAGATCCAACTACTTTTAGCTGATCTCCTTGCATTGCAACTCTGCATTAGTCAGTGGTAAATGTGGTATACACAATATACAATCACTGGACACTAGTTAGTTTCCACAATCCATGACTTAACTTCACAGTTCACACAAATACGTTTTAAATTCAAAATGTAGCACTGACGCAAGTCATTTTTTTTATTAAACTTTAACAAAAACGTAGAAAGTTAGTTCAACTTTAATTATAAAAATGTATCTAGTATATTGACTGTCAGTTACTTTATAGTAGGCAAGTAGGCATCACTTTAGCCGGTCACACAGACATACCAGAGTGTTTACATTTTCTGGAAGCAAATATGATCGCATTGTATTGACAATATACCCTGAAGAACTGAACAGTCTTTCGCACGGAACAGATGTTGCCGATACACAAAGAATTGTCTGCACAAAACTGCTTAGGACAGGAAAAACAATGTATATTTTTGCCCCCTTCCCCTGATGGAGCCTAATGCATTCTCCTGCTCCACAGATGCAAAGGTACCTCAATCCAATGAGTGCAGTTTGCTTGCATGCAGCAGGGTAAGTCTCACTGTCTAGGCTGTCCGGTGACATCAAGAATTTTGATTGATCAAAAGAATTAAAGATTAATCGAGGAATTAATGTTTAATTTCCCCAGCCCTTATTTATACACATTCCACAGGCATAAAAAACAATAGGTGTAAAATTAGAATGCAGCCTTGAAAAAAAAAATCACGTGACAGGTGATGAAAACGGACGGGAGGAGCCAGTGACACTACCCACAGTGCTTGAATGTGCTGGATGTGGAGGGAGAGGAATTCTGCTGTCTGCACTGACCGCTCTTATAAGCATTACACTATCAAGCTAAATTGTGAGTGTAGCTATCCAAAGCTCTTGTTCTATTTTCCCATAGTAAATTTGCACAATGATGATGTCCTAATTTTTCTTTGAGAATCACTGCATTCGGAGAAGCCATGATATGTGTATCCACTATATATGAAGATTATCCGTCTATGATGTGGGCTGGATAGTACTCCAGGGATTTCTCTCAATCAAGATAGATGGGTTTGTTTTTCCTTTCTCTTAGTAATCAACTAACTGTTAGGTGAGTAGTACAGCCACTAACTGGTGGTGGTGATTAATTGTTCACATATTGGACTTACACGGCTGCATTCTAATTTTACACCTATTGTTTTTAAGCCATTAGAATGTGTATAAATGTATGCAATATTGAAAGGTTGATTTTAGCGCATTATTACTTTATTAATATATCACATATGGTGATCAGTACACTTTTAAAATAGTTGCAGCTTTAATCATTTATCTTTTTAGTATTTTTAGTTTATATCAGCGCTTTAGTACCCAATTTTTTACACAATTTTCAAGTCTTGCCACAGATTCTCAATTGGATTTATGTCTGGATTTTAACTGGGCCATTCTAAACCATTCCATTGTAACTGTGGCTGTATGTTTTGGGTCATTGTCCTGCTGAAAGGTGAACCTTCGCCTCAGTCTCAAGTCTTTTACAGACTCTACAGGTTTTCTTCTAAGATTGACCTGTATATATGTTTTCATCCATCATCCCATCAACTCTTACCAGCTTCCCTGTCCCTGTTGAAGAAAAGAATCCCTTACAACATAATTCTGCCACCACCATGCTTCACAGTGGGGATGGTGTGTTCAGGGTGTTGTGCAGTGTTAGGTTTCCACCACCACACACAGAGTTTTTGCTTTAAGGCCAAAAAGTTAAATTGTGGTCTTATCTGATGAGAGCACCTTCTTCCACATGTTTGCCGTGTCCCCCTAACATGGCTTCTCGCAAACTGCAAACCATATATTCTTATAGCTTTCATTAAACAATGGCTTTTTTGCCGCTCTTCCATAAAGACCAGATTTGTGGAGTGCAGAACCAATAGTTGTCCTGTGGACAGATTCTCCTACCGGAGCTGTGGATCTCTGCAGCTCCTTCAGAGTTACCATGGAACTCTTGGCAGCTTCTCTGACTAATGCTCTTCTTGCCTGGCATGTCAGTGTACGGCCATGTCTTGGTAGGTTTGCAGTTGTGCCATACTCTTAATTTTTAGATGATGGATTGAACAGTGCTTTGTGAGATGTTCAAAGCTTGGGACATTTTTAAACACCTAACCTTGCTTTAACTTCTCCACAACTTTATCCCTGACCTGTCTGGTGTGTCTCTTGGCCTTCATGATGCTGTTTGTTCACTAAGGTTTTCCAACAAACCTCTGAGGGCTTCACAGAACAGCTGTATTTATACCAAAATTAACCACTTCAGCCCTGGAAGGTTTTACCCCCTTAATGACCAGGTCATTTTTTGCGATACAGCACTGCGTCGCTTTAACTGTCAATTGCGTAGTCGTGCGACGTTTTACACAAAACAAAATTGATGCCCTTCTTTCCCCACAAATAGAGCTTTCTTTTTTTGGTGTTTGATCACCTCTGCGGTTTACATATATACACACACGCACACATACAGCGGCTGGTTGGCAAGTGGTTAATTTACACAGGTGGATACGAATTACTAACTAGGTGACTTCTAAAAGCAATTGGGTCCAATAGATTTTAGTTTGGGGTGTCTGAGTAAAGGGGGCTGAATACAAATGCACGCCACACTTTTCACATTATTTGTAAAAAAAAAAAAAAAAAAAAATGAAAAACATTTATAAAAACTTTCCTTCAACTTTGTGCTGGTCTATCACACAAAATCCCAATACATTTAAGTTTTTGGTTGTAATATGACCAAATGTGGAAAATTTCAAGGAGGTATGAAAAACTTTTTCAAGGCACTGTAGATGTGTGGACTACATCAGTACGGTCTGACCTGGTATTCTTATGTTTTAGAGTAATGTCTGCAGACAGACTCCTCGTATAGCAAATCAATTAAAGTATAAGGTACAATCCTCCTCATCCTTAGCCGACTATGCAATAGCAACTGCAGCCTCGAGGAATTCAGAAATGGACTCTGAAGGAGAGGATGTGGAAACACGCTTTCAGTTCTTGCATTTCAAATCAGCCATCATGACTGCAAATTTACTTAAAAACTCAGCTCGTGCAGCCAAGACTCGTTCTCTGGATAATATTGAACACACAACCAAATAGTGAATTCACAACAAGTTCAATACCCCACAATAAGAATATGTAGTTTCCTTTTCGAACAGTTGAATGCAAATCCTCAAGAAACATATACTAGAAAACTGGACCACATCAGTTTACCTTGGGAAGTGGCCATCAAAACACCAATTTGTAAATATGGCTTCAAAAACACATCCCGTGACTGGGTGTACCATGTCCAACAAAAATGCTGCTGAGTACTGGGAGTCCGACTTTGATGCGACTTGAAGTCACAGCTATGACGCAGCAAAATCGTGCAAATTTCAGGTCGCACAAGTGTAAAAGGGTCCCCAGTCTACAAATGTACCCCAAAAAAAAAAACCTGTAAGAACAGGGAGGTTCATGTCCTCTGTCACCAGGTTACTTGTAAGGCATGTATCTTTCAGAGGATTGTAGACCCGATGTAAAGGGGATGGCAGAAGGACAAAGAGGTCCATGTGCACTCAGAAAACAGTGTGCACACAGTACTTCCACCATTATAGGGGATTAGCACAGGAGCAAAAAGGACCCAGAACCTGCACAGGTCGTTCGAGCATCAAACATAAAACCTGGCACAGCTCTCCCTTTCCATCACCACTAGCTATGTGACGGATTCTGTACCTGTAAAACAGGGGCAAATGCTCTACTCAAAGCAGATGAGGTCCACCAAAAAGGCCTGCAGCACACGCCTCACCATCCAAGGTACATTAGATTATAAAAGAGGCAAGATGCAGGGAGCACCCCCCCCCCCTTTCTCAGTGGGGAGACCCCCTACATAAGGGACAGAATTCAACAAGACGGGTGAGCAATGGCCAAGGACCTTTAAGGGATTCTCTGGAGGGAAAACATTTTCACCACAGGTATCCAGGTGACTGTCTTTCGCAGAGTGCAATGCCAAAAGACATAATACTGTACATGGGAGCTCCGTTTCTACTTCTCAGTGGGGTCCAGGTATGGCCTCTGTGACAATGCTGAATATCAGCCAATACAGAAAGCTACAAAACAAGCCCCTTCTGGTTCTGCAAAACTTTGCTAGATAGAAAAAAGAATCTTGATACAAACTAAGAAAAGTTTTCTTCTTCAAGGATAGAAGATGTCCATTCTAGGACAGTAGCAGAATACCGAGGCATGTTGAAAGTGGAGGGGTTATGCTGATCTTTCCTTACAGCATTTTATAGAGAGCAGACAATGCTGCCCCTGCAGATATAAAATGCCCAGGAGTGTTGGCAGCCCAAGGAGAGTTCTACCCTGCTAGACCATAAAACCCCTCCCCTTCTCCTCTGCTCCATGACTGCTTGGGGAGTTCTGTAGTACAACAGACCACTTGGGCAGGTCTGACAAGACTTCTTTGGATTTCAGTGTAGCAGAGTCATCTTCCTATAGGAAGTTATACAGGCATTTATGGCAGACCAACAGTTGTTTTTTGTACTTGCAGCATTTTTAAAGAGACAAAACATAATAAAATACATATGTATTGCATAGATGTACTGAATATTGTTTTATTTTGCCCAGATATACACTTTAAAAAAAAAAAAAAGAGGGGGGGGGGTTGCTTTATTTAAAAAGGTATCTCTATCAAATGCTCCCTGGGTGATTTGGAAACCTACCTACTAAGATACTCCTAGCTCCTCTTAAAACCTGGTTATGAAGTAACCTCAAGTTTTAGATTTCTCAAGTAGTGTCACCTCCAGGGTTATCACTAGTCTGTTCATAGTTACCCTTGCTAAAAGCTTTTCAACCAGATATAAGCCAGGTAAATAAAAGAAAGATTAGGTTCTGGTAAGGATTTTTGGAAGGGCTGCAGTAAGCAGGAATTATGAGGCAGCTAAACAAACAATACCGTTAATTGGAGTCAGTTTTCTACACTTTCCTTGCCTGCTGTGAGAATTTTACCAATTGTGCCATTATTCCTACTCAATGGAATACCCCCAACCAAATCTTTCTAAACCGACAAGGAAAGAAATTTGGCAACTACCGCAATGGTCAGAAGGGCAATATGTGCTTATAGTATTAGAATGCTGCTCATCCTTATTGGACTTTTAACTTTTTGAACCAATAATCCTTAAAAAAACAGCAGTAAACTGAAGAAGTAACATTTTAAACCCAAGGAAACAGGGTGTGAGTTTTATGTTGGGCTTATTTTTATTTATTTTCAAAAGTTTATTGCACTCTAATTCTAAGTAATAACAGACTGTAATTAGTGGTATAACTGTGTGTGATGGCCACCCTACCTATCTCATTTTTAGTATAGTATAGAGTGCTAATGAAAATCGTGGCCATAGTTCAAAAGGTACCCAAACTGTAAATAAATAAATTTCATCTACATTAGGGTTGTCCCGATACCAGTATCGGTACCGATACTGAGCATTTGCGGGAGTACTTGTACTCCCGCAAATGCCTCCGATGCCTGGCCGAATACTCAGCACCCCCACCCCCCGCAACACCGCCGCATACCGCAAAACCGCCTCCGCCGCTTAGTTTATACGAGCGGGGAACATTACAGCTTTCATTTGAAAAGCTGTAGTGTTTCCCGCCGCACCGCGTATAGACACTCCCCCTTGCTCAGGATTGGACGGGTGATCTGTCCAATCCCGAGCAAGGGGGAGTGTCTATACATGGCTGCATATGGGGGGGGGACATGGCTGCATATGGGGGGGGGGCATGGCTGCATATGGGGGGGACATGGCTGCATATGGGGGGGACATGGCTGCATATGGGGGGGGACATGGCTGCATATGGGGGGGGGACATGGCTGCATATGGGGGGGGACATGGCTGCATATGGGGGGGGGACATGGCTGCATATGGGGGGGGGACATGGCTGCATATGGGGGGGGGGACATGGCTGCATATGGGGGGGGGGACATGGCTGCATATGGGGGGGGACATGGCTGCATATGGGGGGGGGACATGGCTGCATATGGGGGGGGACATGGCTGTATATGGGGGGGCATGGCTGCATATGGGAGGGGAAATGGCTGCATATAGAGGGGGACATGGCTGCATATGGGGGGGACATGGCTGCATATGAGGGGGGACATGGCTGCATATGGGGGGGGGGCGTGGCTGCATATGGGGGGGGGCATGGCTGCATATGGGGGGGGGGACATGGCTGCATATGGGGGGGGACATGGCTGCATATGGGGGGGACATGGCTGCATTTGTGGGGGGACATGGCTGCATGTGGGGGGGGACATTTAAAAAAAAAAAAGTATCGGTATTCGGTATCGGCGAGTACTTGAAAAAAAAAGTATCGGTACTTGTACTCGGTCCTAAAAAAGTGGTATCGGGACAACACTAATCTACGTGTATTGCTACCTGCATTAATCACTATGTAGCTGAATAATGAAGGTGCCCCCCTCCGCCTTGTGCGTGGTCTGCTATGGCTATAGTTAGGACCCTGATTATAATCAGACAGCAGGCTGTACAAAAAGTTCTTGGGTCAGTTGCAAACACTTTCTGCAGATCTTGAGTAGAGTCTTTGATGTAAATAAAGTAACAAACAACATACCAGTTCAGAAGTGTTCAGGGTAAAGGACCAGGCAACTGTAATTTGTTAGCATTAAAAGAGCCACAAATTAATTTTACAAGTATGTATATACCAAGTCGGTCCACCCAAAATAATATTTCAGCTTTGGACAGACACAAATTACTTGAATCACCCAAAATCAATGCATCTCTTTCAGGAATTCTGGCAGTGAGATCTTATTTCCGTTCTGAGGTTCACTGACCTGCCACAGTTATTATGAGAAAGGCGATAACTTTTCTTGGTAAATTGTTCACTTTTTTCCAAAAACAGAAAATATAAAAAAAAAGGGGAAGAGTACTACTCATCCCTGCCTCAGTAGGATGGCTGCTTTGTGAGAGTGGAGAAGAAATAGAAACTCCGGGGGGAAGCTGTAAGCAGCCAGTGACTGAAGTGACTGATTCAGACCACCAGTATCCCATTGGCTTTCAGCAGCTATTTAAAAAAAAAAAAAACTTCTGCCATATAGAGACAATTTTCAGCAGTCGTCAATTTAAATAAAATACACAGACGAAATGCTTTAAAATAGGAACAAAAATAAAATATACAGCGCTGCACAAAAGTTTTAGGCAGGTGTGAAGAAATGCAGTGTAGCAAGCATGCTTTCAAAAATCGATATTTAAATGATTTATTGTTATCAATTTACAAAATGTAAAGTGAGCAAAAAGAAGAGAAATCAAAATCAATATTTGGCGAGACTACCCTTTGGCTTCAAACCAGCATCAATTCTTACACTTGCAATTTACATAATTTAAGTCAAGTGTATAATTAACCAATTATACCAAGTAGGTGCCGATGATCATCAATTTTTCATTAAAATGAAACTAAATAGCTGTGTGGGAGGCTTAAAGCTGGGCGAGGAACAGCCAAATCATGTTACCAATATGAGATTGTGGAAGACCATTTATGTTACAGGTCATAAACCATGGAAAGACTCAGCAGAGCAACAAGACACAAGGTAGTTATACTGCATCAACGAGGTCTCTCACAGATTTCCTGATGACGTTCTAAGTAACGAAACATACGTCAAGGTGCATCCCGATTACGTCACTTCTGGCTACTTCTTGTTTTAAGCACCACGGCGGTGGAACGCACGCTGGCCCCACAAGCGGAAGATGAACGGCTGTAACATTCATCTGCCTGGTAAAAAAAAAATATATATCTGTCTGGTGATGCATGCTTTTACTCCTCAGTGCCAGGCTAAGGCAGGAATACATGTAAGTGGCTACTTGGCCATTTTTATTCTAAATTTTATTAAATGGTTTTACGCTAAGGTCCCGTTTTCATCTGTCTTTTAATGGTCTACTTTGGGGGAGGTATATGAGATTTTCAGCATTTCCAGTAAATCGGCAAGATTCCTGCCTCTTACAATACTGTACATGCCGACCTGCTTTTTAGTCAATGAGGTCATGGTGGTCTGGCAAGTAGGCCTTTCACTCAGTTTCCACCAGTTGGTAACGCGTAAAGTTTTATATGTTGGTGAAGGTGCACAACTGAAGTTGAACATAATCAATTTATGGACTTTTTATCTGATAAAACTACTCACTTATTGTTCATTTATTGTAATCTGTACGACTATCTAAGCACCAACTACTTTCTATGCATTTTAGTATCGTAGTATTCATATCTTCCCAAGTGATGTTTATGTCATATTAGCAGTTTGCTCTTTATTTTTAAGTTTATTTGCTGAGAGCACTAGCGCCCCCTTATTCACATTTACCCACTAGTTAAAGTCAGCACATTGCACTTTTTCAAAAGGAGCAGCTTTTTTCCCCCGTATTATTCAACTTCTAATATCCCATAGCGCAAGCTTCTTCTTTACGGTCAAAGATTTTAAAACAGTCTTAGGGTTTTAAGAAGTACTTTTCAAGCCCTTTTGAAGAAACACATAAAAAAACTGCAACATTGGAGGACCATAGATGCAGTGGTTGGCCAAGGAAACTTAATAAAGCAGATAAAAGACACATAATTATTACTTCCCTCCCACATTGGAGGATGTCCAGCAGTGCCATCAGCACAGAACTGGTGGAAACCAATGGGACCCAGGTACACCCATCTACTGTCAGGAGATGTCTGGCCAGAAGTAGTCTTCATGGAAGAAATGTGACCAAAGAGCCATACCTCCAACGTGGCATTAGGGCTAACCGGCTCAACTATGCGCAAAAACATAGAAACTGGAGGTGCAGAAAAATGGCAGTAGATGCTCTGTACAGATGAGTCAAAACTTGGTTTGTTTGCAAAGGGCTGGAGAATGATACAATAATGTGTGTCTAACAACACACATAAAATTTAGGCTGTGCGAAAACACCTGAAAAGATGTAAACTGGATAACTCAATATATTAAACAATTAATGTAATATATAATAAACTGAAGAGTCATTAAAGTGCATATATAATAAAGTCCATAAAATAAATATTGAATGGATGATGAATAGTCCACAGGAATTTTCAAACGCAAGTTCCTTAATATGGAAGATGCCTAGCCTCGCATCCCCCTCTGTTTAAACTCTTACCAGAAATAGTAAGGTAATAGGTAAGAAATAATGCTGGTTAAAGTGGAGTTCCACCCAAAAATTTAACTTCCGCTTAACCCACTACTCACCCCTCTTACATGCCACATTTGGCATGTAATTTTTTTGGGGGAGGAGTGGGGGCTTCAGGAGGAGTGGGACTTCCTGGCCCACTTCCTCCTTCCGCCGAGGGGCTGGTTAGGCGATTAGCTTCAGCCCCTCCCTGTAGGCGATCGCCTAGGACACGTCACAGGTCCAAAGCGATCGCCTGTCCAATCGGACGGCGCAGCGCCGCGTCTTTCGTGCATGCGCAGTGCCGCTCGCGCATGCGCAGTGGGTGCCCAGCCGTGAAGCCGAAAGCTGTCACTGCCGGGTGCCCACACTAGGAATGAAGACGCCGGCCGGCGAGGGGGGGAGAGGAGAGGAGCTCCGGCCGGCACGGCGCTGGAACTGTGGAGCAGGCAAGTGTCTTTTTATTAAAAGCCAGCAGCTACACCCCTTTAACAATCCTATGATATCCAATTTAAATCCGATTTACTAGGACCAACTTTACCAAAGGGGCTTGATTAAACATAGGCTCACCGTGTCCAATCATATGAAGAAAAACAAACATATCCATAGTGTAATTCTGTATAGGTCTTTTCCTAAAAAAAAAAAAACACCTTTTAGGAATTACACTTACAAGAATATAAATACAATAGGCATTAAATGAAGCAGTCAAACAGTTGTGACAGCCAGATATGAATCAAGGAATGTCAGGGTATCTCCTATAGCAAGCAGCAATGACAGCAGTGATAGTGAGATCCGTGTCTCCAAGTAGCGTACTGAGACTGTAATGTTTTATCGTCGCTGAGACAACCCCAACGTTTAGTCGTAATCGACATCATCACGCAACACGCCCTCCGATGATGTAGGTTACGACGAAACGTTAGGGTTGTCTCAGCGACGGTCAAACATTACAGTCTCAGTACGCTACCTGGAGACACGGATCTCACCATTACTGCTGTCATTGCTGCTTGCGGTAGGAGATACGCCGACATTCCATAATTCGTATCCGGCTGTCACAACTGTAACTGCTTCATTTCATGCCTATTGTATTTATATTCTTGTGAGTGTAATTCCTAAAAGGTTTTTTTTTTTTTTTTTTTTTTTTTTTTAGGAAAAGACCTCCTTTACAGAATTACACTATGGATATGTTTGTTTTTTTCATATGATTGGACACAGTGATCCTATGTTTAATCAAGCCCCTTTGGGAATCGGATTTAAAATTGGATATCACAGGATTGTTAACCAGCATTATTTCCTGCCTATTACTTTACTATTTATGGTAAGAGTATATACAGAGGGGATTTTGAGTACTCGCCTTTCTTTGCACGTGTGGCGGTGTTGGTGAAAGGTTAGGCATCTTCCATATTAAGGAACCTCCTTTTGAAAAATGTGGACTTTTCTGTGGACTTTTCATCATCCATTCAATATTTATTTTATGGACTTTTATATGCACTTTTATAAATCTTCAGTTTATTATATATTACATTAATTTATGTTTAACATATTGAGTTATCCAGTTTACATCTTTTCAGGGGTTTATTTTAGCACTGCCTACATTTGTATGTGTGTTGTTATATTATCTGTTTAAGCCTTGATAGGCTATAAGGTAGCAGCTGTTTGCTTTAATTGGCTCGAGGTGTTTAATTTGTTTATATAACCTTATCCAGGAGTGCTTGTTAATATAGAAAATGGGCGTTTTTTCTTCTGTATTCTTTTTCATTTTAATAATGAGTGTCTACAAAGCAACAGTAAAGCATGGTGGAGGTTTCTTGCAAGTTTTGGGTTGCATTTATGTAAATTAAGTTGGAGATTAAGTTAGGATCCATGGTGTCCTCAATGCTCTGAAATACAAGCAGGTACTTATCCATCAGGCCATACCATCAGGGAGGTATATGATTGGCTCCAAATTTATTCTGCAGCAGCACCCCAAGCATACAGCCAGTATAATCGAAATCTTCAGTGTAAAGAAGAACAAGGAGTCCTGGATGTGATCTGGGATTACATGAAGAGACAGAAAGATTTTCAGCAGCCTACATCCGCAGAAGATCTGTGCTTGGTTCTTCAAGATGTTTGAAACCACCTACCTGCCGAGTTCCTTCAAAAACTGTGTGCAAGTCTACCTAAAATAATTGATGCTGGTTTAAAAGGCAAAGGGTGGTCACACTAAACATTGACTTGGATTTCTCTTTCGTTAATTTACTTTTCATGTTGTTAATTGGATTAAAAAAAATTAAATTCTATTCACACTCCTGCTTCTGAAAGCATTCTTTAGCATTTTTTTTCACACCTGCCTAAAACTTTTGCATACTAGTGTACTTTAAACTTTCTGTAAATATCATCATCCCACAATCTAGCACAACAGAAATTGGAGTGGAAGGCTAGGAATTGTGTGCCAATCAGTTCCACTGTTGTCAAACTAACTTATTTTAGATACTTGGGAGGCGATTTTGTGCCTCGATGAACAGAATTACACATCTTAATAAAATCATTCACATAAATGTTTTTCCACTTTAATTCATGTGATTGGGAAATTTTGAATAAAGCAATCAAATGCACCTAACGCTTCAAAGCAGCAGCCAGGGGAGTCATGTACTGGGGCAGCAACATCATCAGAGTCTTCAGTGGAAGTAAATTAGATTATCTGCTTCATGTCAAACAAATTGAAGTTCCCAGACACAGCAATATCTAAGTGCAAAGTACTAATATTTATTCTTTCAAACCTCACCAACGATTCTGAATAGCTCAATACTTTTCTAAAGCAGACCTATTCCTGACTAAATGTTCATAATAAAATAATTCAAATAACGGTAAACCCTCACATACAGGGGAAACTCGAAAAATGTGAATATCGTGCAAACGTTCATTTATTTCACTAATGCAACTTAAAAGATGAAACTAATATATGAGATAGACTCATTACATGCAAAGCAAGATAGTTTAAGCCGTGATTTGTCATAACTGCGATGATTATGGCTTACAGCTCACGAAAACCCCAAATCCACAATCTCAGAAAATGTGAATATTGTGAAAAGGTGCAATATTCTAGGCTCAAAGTGTCCCACTCTAATCAGCTAATTAAGCCATAACACCTGCAAAGGGTTCCTGAGCCTTTAAATGGTCTCTTAGGGGTCTTTCACACGGAGCGGTCCGTTTTTCGGTCCGCTCCGTGTGTCCGTCGGCTCAGCGGGGGGCCTCATTTAACCCTTCGCGATCACCCACCCCCCCACCCCGTCACAGTGTCACTGAATGCAGTGATCATATATGTACTGATCACTGTGTCAGTGTGACAGGCAGTTAGTGTTCGGTTCAGGGTAGCCCTGTACCCCCCCTAATAAAGTTTTAACCCCTTGATCACCGCCCTAGTTAACCCTTTCACTCCCTATTGCCAGTGTCACTAAGCGATAATTTTTCTGATCGCTGTATTAGTGTCACTGTTGCTGCTAGGTAGCTAAAAAAAAAATGTATTGCCATTTTTTTTACTAAAGACATGTGGCTGAATAAATTTTGGCCTAAATGTTTGACTAAAATTTAGTTTATTCAATTTTTCTTATAACAAAAAGTAAAAAATGTTTTTTTTTTTTCAAAAATGTCGCTCTATTTTTGCTTATAGCGCAAAAAATAAAAATCGCAGAGACAATCAAATACCATCAAAAGAAAGCTCTATTTGTGGAAAGAAAAGGACACAAATTTTGTTTGGGAGCCACGTCGCACGACCGTGCAATTGTCTGTTAAAGCGACGCAGTGCCGAATTGTAAAAACGCCTCTGGGCATTTAGCAGCATATTGGTCCGGGGCTTAAGCGGTTGATAGAATGTTATGTGGAAGGAAAAGGTGTGGAAGAAAAAAAAGGTGCACAAGCAGCAGAGATGACCGCAGCCTGGAGAGGATTGTCAGGAAAAGGCCATTCAAAAGTGTTGCGGACTTTCACAAGGAGTAGACTGAGGCTGTATGTGACTCATACAGATAGGAATTACACTTATGCCGAACACGCAATCATTTTTCGGCATGAAAAAAAACAACGTTTTAAAAAAATGTAATTTAAAATGATTGTGTGTGGGTTTCTCATAATTTTTCGGGTTCTAAAAAAGGAGAAAAAAAAAATTCGAACATGCTGCATTTTTTAACGACGTTTTAAACAATGTAGTTTTTTGGTTTGTAAAACACAAAATCAGCTAAAGCAGCCCCAAGGGTCACCCGCATGGAACTTCCCCTTTATAGTGCCGTCGTACGTCACCGCGCTTTGCTAGAGCATTTTTTTTAAAACGATCGTGTGTGGGCAACGTCGTTTTAATGAGGACGTTGGAAAAAAATATGTTTTTTCCATGCTGAAAAACATAGTTTTTTACATGCCAAAAAATTATCGTGTGTACGCGGCATTAGAGCTGGATTGAGACATGAACGCACTATAGAGGGATATTCTTTGTTCAATGAGGTTTACACAACCACTTTAAAGGCAACTAGCTGGTTGCTATGGCAATGTTCCCTTAACCTTGAAATTCATAGGGCGCCAAAGTAAATATATATATCTTTTAACCACTTCCCACCCGGCCAATAGAAGATTTACGACCGGGAAGTGGTTATGAAATCGTGACTAGACGTTCTCAAACGTCTAGCACCATTTCATGCCGCGCGCGCCCGTGGGGGCGCGCAGCGCGGCGAACGCTGATGCGGGGTGTCAGTCTCGGTAACGAGTCTCCGGGGGAGGTTCGCTACCACGTGATCAGCCGTGTCTGACAGACACGAGTAGAGGAGAGCCGATCGGTGGCTCTCCTGACAGGGGGGGTTTGCACTGATTGTTTATCAGCACAGCCTCCCCTTGTATGCCCACACTAGACCACCAGGGATGCCCACACTGGCAGGGCAAAGAAAACAAAAAAAAACTAAAAAAAAAAAAAAAAAACAGGTAAAAAAAAAAAAAGAAAGATGCCAGTCAGTGCCCACACATGGGCACTGACTGGCAACATATACATCAGTGCCACCCCTCAAAGTACATCAGTGCCACCCCTCCGTGCCAATCCATGCCCAGTGCCCACCTATCAGTGCCCATCTGTGCCACCCATAATTACCCATCAGTGCCACCCATAAGTGCCACCCATGAGTGCCATTCTGTGCCGCCTATGAGTTTCCAGTGCTGCCCATGAGTGCCCATCAGTGCCGCCTATGAGAGCCTATCAGTGCCGCCTATGAGTGCCCATCAGTGCCGCCTATGAGTGCCCATCAGTGCCGCCTATGAGTGCCCATCAGTGCCGCCTATGAGTGCCCATCAGTGCCACCTATAAGTGCCCATCAGTGCCGCATACCAGCGCCGTCTATCAGTGCCCATCAGTGCCACCTCATCGGTGCCCATCAGTACTACCTCATCAGTGCCCATCAGTGCCGCCATATCAGTGCCCGTAATTGAAAGAGAAAACATACTTATTTACAAAAAAAGTTAACAGAAAAAGATAAAAAAAATATTTTTTTTTCAAAATTTTCAGTCTTTTATTAGTTGTTGCGCAAAAAATAAAAAACGCAGAGGCGATCAAATACCACCAAAAGAAAGCTCTATTTGTGGGGAAAAAAGGACGCCAATTTTGTTTGGGTACAGTGCAGCATGACCGCGCAATTGTCATTCAAAGTGCGACAGTGCTGAAAGCTGAAAATTGGCTTGGGCGGGAAGGTGCGTAAGTGCCTGGTATGGAAGTGGTTAAAAAGCATTTTAAAACTTTACAGATGTCGCTAGTAAATTTAATTTAAATTCACTAGCTAAGACGTTACAGCCGTTTCAAAATCTTAGGCTTCTATACAAAAATGTAACCACACTACAAAATAATTATACTGATATAATGACTCGTAGTGTATAACTGTAAGCAATATTAATTGGGCAAGTAAAAAAACTGCTTTTGCTGGATACGAGTCAAGAGCAAGGGAGGAGATGTGCAAAATATTAAAAACAAATCTAGCGGTTTGAGCAGTGAAAAAGAGTTACAGCGCTTCACCTTTTCCACATTTTGTTACGTTACAGCCTTATTCCAAAATGTATTAAATTAATTATTTTCCTCAAAATTCTACAAAGAATACCCCATAATGACAATGTGAATGAAGTTTGTACAGCCTCAAGTCTTTTTGAGTATGATGCTACAAGGTTGGGACACCTATTTTTGGGCAGTTTCTTCCATTCTTCTTTGCAGAACCTTTCAAGCTCCATCAGATTGGATGGGGAGTGTCGGTATACAGCCATTTTCAGATCTCTCTAGAGATATTCAATGGGGTTTGAGTCTGGGCCACTCAAGGACATTTACAAAGTTGTCCCGTAGCCACTCCTTTGTCATCTTGGCTGTGTGCTTAGGGTCGTTGCCCTGTTCGAAGATGAACCTTCTCCCCAGTCCGAGGTCCAGAGCGCTCTGGAGCAAGTTTTCATCAAGGATGTCTCTTTACATTGCTAAATTCATCTTTCCCTCGATCCTGACCAGTCTCCCAGTTCCTAACACTGACAAACATCCCCACAGCATTATGCTGCCACCACCATGCTTCACTGTAGGGATGGTATTGGCCAGGTGATGAGCGGTGCCTGGTTTCCTCCAGACATGACACTTGCCATTCAGGCCAAAAAGTTAAATCTTTGTTTCATCAGACCAGAGAATTTTGTTTCTCATGGTCCGAGAGTCCTTCAGGTGCATTTTAGCAAACTCCAGGTGGGCGGTCATGTGCCTTTTACTGAGGCGTGGATTCCTTCTGGTCACTTTACCATACAGGCCTGATTGGTTGAGTGCTGTAGAGATGGTTGTTCTTCTGGAAGGTTCTCCTCTCTCCACAGAAAAATGCTGGAGCTCTGTCAGAGTGACCATCGGGTTCTTGGTCAGCTCCATGACTAAGGCCCTTTTTTCACCCCGAATGCTCAGTTTGGCCGGACTGCCCTCTCTAGTAAAAATGTCCTGGTGGTTCCAAACTTCTTCCATTTATGGAGGATCGAGGCCACTGTGTATATTGGGACCTTCAATGCTGCAAAAATTGTTCTGTACCATTCTCAAGAGCCGTGACTTCATACAATCCTGTCTCAAATGTCTACAGACAAATTCCTGGGACTTCATGGCTTAGTTTGTGCCCTGACATGCACTGTTAACTGTGCCTTTCCAAATAATGTCCAATCCACTGAATTTACCACCATGTGGACTCCAATCAATTTGTAGAAACATTTCAAGATGAGAGGCAGTGAATATTTATGTGTATATATATATATATATATATATATATATATATATATATATATATATATATATATATATATATATATATATATATATATTTAATAAATTTGCAGATATTTCAAACAAACTTCTTTCATGTTTTCATTATGGGGTAGTGTTAGTAGAATTTTGAGGAAAATATTGATCTTAATCAATTTTGGAAAAGGACTGTAACATAACAAAATGAGGAATAGTGAATACTTTTTGGATGCACTATACAATCTACACAAAATGTCGATCTGAGGAAATCTACCATCATCTCCCATACCCAATCCCCGATATTAACTTAAAAAGGAAAAAAAACAAAGTAATGGGGACTATCATGGTGTGGAAAAACCAACACAACAACGAAAAAACAGTAAAAACTGTTATAACTTTATTACATATATTTCTCAAATTTGCTAAAAAGCAAGATCCAGCATACAAATCCATTGAAGAAGGAATGCCAAAAAATGCAGAATATGCTCTATGCCCACTTGCCAACCACCCTACAGCAGTCCTACTGCTACAGGATGGCCACACTGCGCAGGAATATACATGATTCTGCACTTCCGGGTATCGGGCACAAGTGCGTGCTGCCGGCTGCTTACTCCCACTGTGGTCAGCGGGTCCCGCGGACCTGCGTAGTGTTCTGCACACAGGCAGACCGGCGATTTGTCAGTAAGGAAGGTGTGGATTCTGTGTTCCTGCACAGCGGATCTAAGCCTTACTCTAGTAAAAGCACCTCCTCCACAGTAGTAAAACACCAACTAGGCACACAGTTAAACCTTTGATCACCCCTGATGTTAACCCCTTCCCAGCCAGTGTCCGTAGAGTGCATATTTTTAACACTAATCACTGTAATAATGTCACTGGTCTCCAAAAAAAAGTGTCAGTTAATATCCAATTTGCTTGCCGCAATATTGTAGTCCACCTACATGCCACTGATTACTAATAGAAAAAAATAAACTTATCCCATAGTTTGTAGATGCTATAACTTTTGTGCAAAAAAAAAAAAAATCAATATATGCTTATTGAGATTTTCTTTTATTCCTAAATTGATGAAGATTTTTTTATTTATTTTTTATTATTGGCTATGTTTTAAAAAAATGTTTCTGCCCGCCTCCACAGCCTGGCGGATTAGTGAATACCCCTTGAACCGTAGGGGATAGGCCACTTTTATACCACATCCTGGGAGAAAGAGGAGACTCTGGTCCAAGAGAACATAATCTAAGACAGGGAGGGAATCAGGAAATCAATGCTGGAACATGCTTTTTAGCAGAGTATACCCTTGCTTTTAGTGAGAAAATATATGTTATAAAGTTAAGATAGTTTTACTGAATATTGGAATGTTTTTCCACAACATAATATCCTCCTTTACATTGTGTTTTTTCTGTTCTACTTATTGAAGAAGGCTTCGGATAAAAACAGCCTTCCACATTCAGCACTACAAAATTATTCTTTTAATCCTCTTCATTTAATAATGTTGGCAATACGTTCAACACTCAATCATTCTCAATCCCCCATTGGGGCACAGGAGCCAATTCAGCCCCTATAGCACCCCTCTATTATTCAGCATGCATCAGTTTTAGCTTAGTGTGCCATGTGAATGAATACCTGTTTCCAGCTCTGATGTTCAAGGTTGTGTGAAGTGGTGGTAGATTCCTTGCGTGAAGGTAAAAACATTTCCCAGTAGCAGTAACAACCCCACAAGTCCTCACTTGATTCAGTGATGTGTCTGTCTAGCAGCTCTCCCTGTAATCACAGGAAATCCATTGGCTCCCACTGCTGTCAATCAACTCGCAGAGAATTGGGGATGGGGCCGAGCCACACTGCGAGTCTGTGGATGCACACAGAGCCGCTCAGGAGTGAGCCCACACGTGTGACCCCATAGGAAGCAGCTTGCTATGAGGCAGACACAGAAGGGAAAAAAAAAACAGAACTGGGATGGGGGGACCCCAGAAAAAGAGGGCCCCTCTGTGCAATACCATTGCACTGAGCAGGCAAGTATAGGGTCTTTTAATAATACATACACACACACATTATATATATATATATATATATATATATATATATATATATATATATATATATATATATATATATACACACATACACACGATTACAAAAATAGTTTCGCCTAGTATCCCGTTTACTTAAGGGTAGAACTATATACCCATCTGTTACTGACTCAGTTGAAAGGGATTCTACAGGTAGGTCGTAAAAATAGGATTTTTGTACTCAACGTAAAATCCTTTTCTTTGGAGTTCATTGAGGGGCCCTGGAAGGCATCTTGAGCTATACTGTCTGCAGGACTGGACAGTGACACTAGTCGCTGTAGGGCATAAATATCTTGTCAGTATTTATAAAGCAGAAACATAGAATAGAAGGTGCATTGGAAAGGTCTTGGGGGATCTTAGAAGTGCTAAAGGGTACTAGACTGGATGCAGCACTGATACAGGCAACAGGGTGATCATCATAAATTTTAATGCAAGTGCGTACTGCCTTAATAATAGTCAAAACAGTCTCCTTAAGTGTGTGCATGAATGGCAGAAGACTGCAACTCCTCAGACAAGTTGGTCCAAACTGGAGAGACCCAACATCAGACAGAGACTCGGCATTGGCAGAGCTTCAGTGGCTGAAGGTTCCGCGGTCATTAAGGCAGTGGGCAAATAAGATAGAGAATTTGCAGTCACATGCACACAGGAATCAGCAAAAAGCTATGCTATTTTGCCCATAAAATTCTGCATGACTGTAGTAAAATCCTCATTGTAAAGAACAGAGGAGAGAGCCACACCTAACGCAGTTAGGGAGGACTCAAAAGTTGTGGACTCCAGCGGAGGTCAAAATTTCAGGCTGCAGATATCAGCCACATCAGTTGACAGACTGCAAGCAGCACTGGGGCCGATAGAGTGTGAGCTGGTAGCGCTCGGTATAGCAGGGCTGCTGCCCTGTGTCAGACATGTAACATCTGCAAGGTAGGAAGGCAATAACCCTTCAGCTTTAACCCCTTCCATGGTATATCCAAAAGGGAAGCAGGAAATTTTAAAGAGCTCAGTGGACCAAATAATGAGGTAACTCCTGATGCTGACCCAGAACTGCCTACTAACAAATAGTCTTCCAGTAAAGGACAAGTGCTAAGGCAATGGCATGGTTCTCAACTTGCTCCACAGCTAACTTTTAATGTCAGGAAATCACCACAAGCAGAATCCAGTGCCCAGAGGTGACATTTCAAGATGCCCTGCAATGTCTAGTCCAGTGAGATGCAGGTAAGGCACCCCAAAGTCAGGTTGAGGAAGGGCCAATCTGGAAATCTGCCATGTAGAGACCAGCTCAAGCAGCAATGTAGTCTGTAATCTTGAAGAAAAAAAGCTAGTAAAACATGAATAGATGTCCAACATCTTAGGACACCAGAAGAAAACAAAAAAATACTGGAAGCAGGAGGCGTTATCCTGATCTGGTATTATAGATTCGTCCTCTAGGTGGCAGTATAACCAGATACTCTATGACTTCCAGTAAATGGGGAAAACATTAGCGGCAGGGAGACCATAGTCAATAATAGTAATTAGCTCACTGCTTGCATTTTTTTTTTTTTTTAAATTTAGGACAGCTTCCACAGTTCAGGTCCCCTTTAAACCTGGAGTTGAATTTTAATTTCTACACAAGGGAGTAAGTCTGAGTCTTACATAGCTGCTTGATCAATAAAGGTTGTGAAAAGCTCGATATCCATCATGTTCAAATCCTCTATATCACAATAAAAGAAAACCATTCTTTGCTGACCTCAAATCAATTCCTTGGACGAAAATATGTCTCTCTTAGTCTTTAATAATCCACTATTTTAATAAATTCTATCATTATTGACATTACTACCTCAAGCAGTAAAGCAGTCCACCGCTTAGTAACTGTTCTCATTCAGTGAGTCACTGTCCTAAAAACAATTATGCAGGTCAAAAGTTATATCATCACTAGCTATCTACATGTGCTGGGTTGGTCACTCACTAAATGACAAAAGCAAAATTAAGGGTAAAAAGGAGTTTGAGCCTCTAAAACCTAAATCAGCAATGGCAGCTCCCATACTTCTACCCTGACATAGTCCGTTCACCCCACTTGAGCACTAGCCTGTATATCCCCCCTTCATTACTAAACCAGTTTTTAGTGGTTTGACAATTGCTCCCTCACGCAACACTGTATCCAAATTAACCTTATTTCAATTTTTGATAGAACAGAGCTTTCTTCTGGTGGTACTGAAAAATCAATGGGTCCCCCCACACAGCCACATCATCCATTCAAAGAGATCTGTGAATGGGGAAACAAGCCCCAGCTGCCACCGTGGCAGGGGGGACTCATAGTTCTCAATGGAGCACTAGAGTGCAGGGAGGTTAGCACACTTGTAATCTATCCATACTTCCTCCAGCCCTATAACCAAAGGTCCAAGCCTCAAAATCAACCTGTGGCCGATTAGTCTGCAAAAACCTGTACATTGTTTCCCCGCAGTCCACTGATGGCACTTGGAGTGCTTTTCCAGGCTCAAATCCCAGAAATATAAAAACAAAAAAGGAACATTTTAATCAATGTGGGGGCATTCATAGATTTTTATGTAAATGGTGGAATTATGCCTTTAAATAAGATTATACATAGAGGGCAGAAGAGGTGATGGAGTCAATATACCTGTAATATACAGCGGAAGGATAGAGATGATGGAGCTTAATCTGCATATGGGCAGGATAAGGAGGTGAACGGATAATATACAGGTTATATATAGACATAATTTGGAGTTTAACCACTTAAGGACCCCCGCACGCACATATACGGCCACAGAATGGCTCGTACAGGCACAAGGGCGTAAATTTACGTCCCCGGCTTTGTGCGGTTCGGGGGTCCCATCGGGACCCCCTCCGCGGCGTGCGGGGGTCCCCCTGCATCTGGGAGCGATCGCCGACGAGCGGGCGGATGTCCGTGATTTCCGCCCCCCCCCCCCCCCCCGCGATCGCTCCCAGCCAATGGGAGCGCGCTCCCATCGTGTCAGTTCCTCCTCCTGTGTTTACACAGGAAGGAGGAAATGATGTAATCTCTCATCGCAGCGCTGTTTCCCAGCGCTGCTGATGAGAGAAGACATCACAAGTAAGTGTGCACCAACACAACACTGACACACACTCACATAGGCAAATTAACCCCTTGTGATCTCTCCCCCCCCCAACCCCCCTGTCACAGTGTCACTGAATGCAGTGATCTAATCACTGCATTTAGTGTCAGTGTGACAGGCAGTGTAAAAAACAGTTAGTGTTAGGTTCAGGATAGCCCCCCCACCCCCCCTAATAAAGTTTTAACCCCCTGATCACCGCCCTAGTTAACCCTTTCACTCCCTATTGCCAGCGCCACTAAGCAATCATTTTTCTGATCGCTGTATTAGTGTCGCTGTTCCCGCTAGGTAGCTATTTTTTTTTATTGCGATTTTTTTTTTTACTAAAGACATGTGGCTGAATTAATTTTGGCCTAAATGTTTTACTAAAATTTAGTTTATTTGATTTTTTTTATAACAAAAAGTAAAAAAATTGTGTTTTTTTTCAAAATTGTGGCTCTATTTTAGTTTATAGCGCAAAAAATAAAAATCACAGAGGCGATCAAATACCACCGAAAGAAAGCTCTATTTGTGGGAAGAAAAGGACACAAATTTTGTTTGGGAGCCACGTCGCACGACCGCGCAATTGTCTGTTAAAGCGACGCAGCGCCGAATTGTAAAAACACCTTGGGTCATTTAGCAGCGTATGTGTCCGGGTCTTAAGTGGTTAAAAAGGATTCCGCAATCAATAAATACCTTGAATATTTTCTGCTGCCTGATCTGCAATGAATAAATAATTCAATCGTTAGTTCCTCCTCCTTTCCTTTGTTGTAAAAGGAAGGGGTGGGCCCTCAGATGTAAACGTCGTAGTGTTTACATCTGTGAATGTTATTCTGACCTTGTATTTATAAAACGTGCAAAATATAAATAAGCATCTACCACTTCGCCATTTAAAAGGTATTCAACAGTGGTAAAGTGGTTAAACAAATTCAATTTAAACAATGGTAAGTGCACAGCCTGCTCCTGGGAGCTCACAATCTGATCTGGACTCCTAGAGCCCCAACAAATAAAACAAATGCCTGAACCTTACACCAGTCTTATGTCTTAACTAGCTGCTCTCAATATTGTGTCCATCATTCCTCAGTAGGTGGTACAATAAAGTGTCGTCGGTGAAACCCTCCACCTCAGCTTTATATATTCCTCTTGCCGGGCTTTAACAGCGGAGCGAGAGAGATTACAGCAGAGTCGCCACATGGTTCCCTTAGACCGATCTATTATCTGGTTCCCGACCGTCTCACGCAGATATACTGCGGCAGAATGGCTCTTCTGGGCGAAATCCCGTATATATGTATACACACATATACATATACATACATACACACACACACACACACACACACACGTGATATAGTTCGCCCATGAGAGCTACCAGAGGGCGCGCGTGCGCCCCATGCACAGCAGGGAATCTGATGCGCATGATCGCGCCGGTCACGTGTGATCACGTGCATGAGCAGGAGCAGGGGGTTTGTGTGTGTAAACAGTAGAAAACACAATCTGTCATCTCCTATAGTGAGCCCCCCCCCACAGTTAGAACACACAATAGGGAACACAGTTAACACCTTGACATTTACATAGTAATCAGTGAATATTTATAGCACCGATCGCTCTGTAAATGTCAATTGTCCCAAAAATGTGTCAAAAGTGTCCGATGCAACGTCGCAATACTGCAAAAAAATAAATATCAAATCGCAGAGCACCACCATTACTATTAAAAAAATGTATTTTAAAAAAACGCCATAAATCTTTCCGATAGTTTGTAGACGCTATAACTTTTGCGCAAACCAATCTATATGCGCTTATTGGGATTTTTTTTAACAAAAATATGTAGAAGAATACATACAGGCCTAAATTGAGGAAAAAAAATGTGTTTTTGTTTTTAAAAAATTGGGATATTTACTATAACAATAAGTAAAAGATATTGTGTTTTTTTCAAAATTTTCTTTTTTTTTTGTGCAAAAAATAAAAACCATAGAGGTGATCAAATACCACAAAAAGAAAGCTCTATTTTTGGGGGGAAAGGGACATTAGTTTTATTTGGGTGCAACATCGCAGGACCGCGCAATTGTCAGTAAAAGCAACGCAGTGCCGTATTGGAAAAAATGGCCCGGTCGTTGGGCAGTCAAATCTTCCGGGGCTGAAGTGGTTACCTATGGTCCTCGTAGCTTCATGCTCTGACAGACCTCCTATAATTTGGGATCTTTTACTTTGGTAAGAGGCTGTGTACTGAGGTGGAGAGTTTCACTGGCCACACTTTATTGTACCGCCTACTGAGGAATGATGGACACGGTCACATATATGATTTATGGACTTTTATTTTAGTTACTTTGACACTAGTGGTGATTATTTAATCTGTTTTATTAAAGGTCATATTGACATATTTTTAAACTTATTCCATCATTATAATTTATTGTGTTTTTTTTTTATTATTTTTTGCCGTATAATTGATTTAGCACCAAGCACAGTTTTTTATATTTTTAAAAGCTCTCAATATTGTGGTGTAATTACCCGCCATCTGAAGAGCCCCATTACTAAATAGGTACAAGAAGTTACAATCTGCTACCTGTATCTGTAGTACCACTGTGAAAAGTCTGAAAGGGACTTGCATTTGCCAAGAGGTTAATGGATTTGCTAAGAGGTTAATGGAGCTTTTAACACTGGCAGTAGGTAATATTGGCACAAATAGGAAGGTGGAAAGGGTCCTTAATCTGTTATAGTCCCAGAAAAGTTTATATAAATTCATAAGCAATATGCAAGCACTAGTGGCAGCTTTCTGCAGCATAAGCCAGTTTATGGGATCAAAAAACAGGTGGAAAGAAAAGAAAGCCCCATCAGAGTGCGGCATTAATTAGAACTATTATAAAAACTAACATGATTTGTATAGGTAAAAGTTCATCATTAACCAATACTGTAGCAAGCATCCCATTCTTTATGAACCGCTGTGCTGGTCAATGGTACCGTCTTCCCAGGCAAGGGGAGCTGGGGACGCTTCATGGTATCCCAGGACCGCCTCACGCCTCTAGAGGGAGCAGTTGCTGCTACCCAGCAAGTCATCCCCTCCATCTGAAGTTACATGGTGTGATCTGGATGCACTCCAAGCCTGTGCAAAGCAGCCCCCAGGATACCACCCAGCGTCCTTGGCTCCCCTCGCCTGGCAAGATAGTACCATTATCTAGCACAGTGGTTTCTACAGGACAGGATGTTCGCTACAGTACTGATTACTGATGAGATCGTGTGCGTTTTTAGAACTAATTATTTTTATTAAAAGAGTAGTAAAGGAAAAAAAAAAATCCCTAAAATTAATGTCTGCAAGGTAGACAGACAGAATAGTGTAATGATTATGTTAAAAAACAAGTAAATACCTATTAAATTCCTTCATCTATATCACCTCCAGCGTTCTAGTTTCTGTTCTCTCATTCACTTCCTAGTTTGCGGCGCTCGTTCATGCAAGAACTACATTTCCCAGTATGCATTGTGGCACGCCCAGTAATTCACACCTCCTTGAAGTCTCTAACACGTAGAGAGCGTCCTGCCGCACAGTTGTAGTTCCCAAAAGGGGGCGAGCACGTCACTGACCACCGCAGTAAAGCCTCCCTTCACGGTGGTGAGTAACAATCAGACAAGCAGGAAGTGAACAGAACAGAGAAGAAATAGAGCTACTTCTGAGCAAAAACAAACAATGAGGAAGTGAAAAGAGGAATGTCTGCAGGTAAAGGATGCTTATTATAAAAAAATAAAATAAAATTCCTTTACAACCCCTTTAAAGTTATAATTCATGCTGCACTTAGATGGCACTTTATCTTCTTTTCCCCTATTAATGGAGTCATTAAGACAAACCTCTTAGTTTAGTACAATTGATAGCAAGTTGAATCACATTTTGGCCTTTTATCTCCCAGGAACCCCAGCCCCTATTTCCAGTTCTGCCTATTGCCCAGGCTATAGGTAAGCAAACAGATAGCAACACAATTTGCACAGGATTCTCCGTAAAGTCAGACAATAAGGCTGCATTCACATCTCAGCGTTTTGAATCACTGACAGATTTGCTGTGATTCTGCCCGCGATTTCAATGCGCTGAGGTGTGAATGAGAAATCACGGAAAGCGCATTTGAGATGCCGTCTATTCGAACGCCACCCAAAATTACAGTGTGGCGCTACTGCGATTGTAGCGCGATAAATCGCTCTGAAATCACGGCAACCCACATCACTTGAAGCTTGTCTGCCAAAAAAAGCAATGCGGGTTGCCGCGATTACTAACGGCTGAACCACACTGCGATTTTAGTTGCCATTCAAGTAAATACTGTCTCAAATGTGCTTTCTGCCCTTTGTCATTCACACCTCGGTACTATAAAATCGCTGGCAGAATTGTGGCAAATATGCCCGTGATTCAAAATGTTGAGATGTGAATGCAGCCCAAGTTGGAAGTACAGCCAAAAGAGACTGACTGCCTTAGGAGGCAGGGAGGCGTCACAAGATACAGTGGAGAAAAAAAAAATGTCACTAAAATTTAAAAAGGTTGGCCACACAGGGGCTCAAGAATGTAAAAAAATATAAGTTTGTTGCCCATCACTGCTCTTCTCCCATTGTACTGTACAATACTAAAAGGAGGATTTTTTTGTGTTAATAAGAGCAACAAGGACAGATCTACCTTTAATAAATGAGGCCATTTCTATCTAGGATTGTCTTGTATAGAGGGAGAATACATGTACGTAAACATTTTTTTTTCCCCTCAATTGTTGCAACTTTAAAGTGTTGTATACCCTTTTTCTTAACTTTTACCTACAGATAAGCCTATAATAAGGGCTTACCTGTAGGTAAAAAGAATATCTCCTAACCCTGTACGGTTTAGGAGATATTCCCTTTGCATGCAGCCACTGACGTCAGCGGCGCATGTTCTCTGAATGCCCAGCTGAAGGTCCAGCAGACGCTGCGAGAACTTGCCAGAAAGAAGTCTCCCATGCTCATGAGCCGGAGCCGCGATACCTGTAAAACATGCCGAGGGAAAATGTCAGCTCCCTCGGCGTGGACTGGGATCACCTGCCGACGTCTCGTTCTAAGGTAACCATTTCATAATGAGCTAGTATGCGGTGCATACTAGCTCCATAGGCGTAGGTACTGCCCTGGCTCCCCCCTCCTTCCCCTTGCAGTGCTGATGGCTTCCCTAATCTCCTCTCCCACCAGCTGTTGCTGCGGGGATGTTTTAGGATGAGTGGGGGAAGGGGCCGGAAAATATATAACTTACCGGCTCCTTCCCTTTCATCGTGGGTGATCAGTAGTTTGTGTACACCCTAATGCAACCGCTTTGAAAGGTCCTTGCACATTGGGTTTAAAAAACACTGCTTCTTTAGAATTTTGTGTTTTCTACTCCTGCCTGTAGAAGCAGCTCAATATCACCCTCCGAGACTGTGAACATTTAGAGGCCAAAAAATTTAAGGAAAAAAAAAACATGACAAGTGCGTTTTTGGGAGGAGTCAAACGCTCAAACGTGCCTAAATGTGTTTAGGGGTGTTCTGCATTTTCACGTGTACATTGATTTTAGTGGAAAATGAGCAGAGGGAAATGTTTTGGGGGGAAAAAAAGGTTATAAAAGCAAATGCCCATAAACTCGCCTAAACTTGTGCAATACAAGCGACTACGAGCATGTTTTATGTCACTTTTTCCACCAGAGCTTCTGGCATTTTTCCGGTTTTAGTGTACATGGATCCTTAGAGTCCTAATGATATGTTTAAGATATAATCACTCTGAATTGATCAGTGATCACTAAATAAAAATAAAGAGTGGCTGTAGCAGGTGGGTGGAGCTGGGAATTTAGGTGCAGAGACCTCCCTGCCAGAGACCCTGAGAGGAACCAGGGTCTTTGCAAAACTGAATTACTACTTGTGTGTGTGTGTGTGGACTCACCCTTTAGTGCAGGAAACCAAGTCCTAAAGGTGGGAACCCCTTTCAAACAAAAGCAGTACAAGATAGATAACAAGAGTCTGGACAACACAAAGACAGCTAAATAACACTGCCTTCCCCTTGTGCAGTTGAAAAGTTTTGCAGCAGAACAGGCACTAGTTTTATCTTTAGCTTGAGTAAGTTACAGCCCTGATGTAGGTCCCTGCTGGGATCTTGTAAAAGAATGACACTTTCCCAATTTCATACCTCCTCCAGCTTTGATGGCTTTTCAGTGGCTTGTGCCTTCTTTTCTGCAATATCCAATACAACAGCTTTGGATGCCAATAAACCTTAACAATGAAGAAAGATAGATTATAAATCTATTCAAAGAACAACAAATGCAATAATGCAAGTAAGAGGAAGGCACATGTGACTAAATGTGTATTTTCTACATTGTAAACCAAATATTTAAAGTTGTGGGGCTACAGCACTAGGAGACAAAGTAGAAGAAAACCCTAACTATGTTCCCTCTCCCACTCTCCTACCTATTTTGCCTAACCCAGGGCTTAACAAATTTTCTTGGAATCTAGGAGCCAGCTAAAAAAGTTAGGAGCCAGAAAACGCGCCCTGTCCCGACGAGCTCGCGTGCAGAAGCGAACACATACGTGAGTAGCACCCGCATACCACAAGTAGGTATGGCTGTGATCGTTGGAGCGTGAGCAATAATTCTAGCCCTAGACCTCCACTGTAACTCAAAACGTGCAACTTGTAGATTTTTTTAAACGTCGCCTATGGAGATTTTAAGGAGTAAAAGTTTGACGCCATTCCACGAGCGGACGCAATTTTGAAGCGTGACATGTTGGGTATCAATTTACGCGGCGTAACATTATCTTTCACAATATAAAAAAATAAAAATTGGGATAACTTTACTGTTGTCTTATTTTTTAATAAAAATTATTGCGGTTGTAAGACCGCTGCGCAAATATGGAGTGACACATTTTATTCTCTAGGGTGTTAAAATAAAAAAAATGTATAATATATATATAAATAAAATGTTTGGGGGTTCTAATTAGAGGGAAGGAGATGGCAGTGAAAATAGTGAAAAATGACATTAGAATTGCTGTTTAACTTGTAATGCCAACGGCCACCACCAGATGGCGCCAGCTCACAGGAGGACACAGAAGGGACTTCACAAGGCCGCAGCCTAAATTACTGTCCATCGCGGGCCCGCCGCGCGAGGTGGGGGGTGCACGGAGAAACAGGATCCTGTGCCTCCGTGCTCACCCACCTCCACGTGATCGCGGCGGACGGTAAATGAGGCCGCGGCTTCACAGACTTTTAGGCCGCAAAGCCGCGGCCTCAATAACCAGCCCCTGCGGGCGCCAGGTCACAATTTCTGGTCGCAATTGCGACCTGGCGCCCGGATATTGTCGACCCCTGGCCTAACCTGTACCAAAAAAACGATTGTTAAACTGCTTTATGCCGGCCATGTGATCCCACAGCGCCGACTCCCCTGTGGTAATGAGCGGCTACTGCAGGGAAGAGGAGGGAGCGCCAACAACAGCTGGGCTATGGGAGTCTATGGGTGATGTCACTGTTCCCGGAATTCAGAGCTGTTGCCAAACATTCCTTTGCACAGAGCCTGAGGATCACGTGTTTGTCTCAGAGTGGATTACAAAATAGTTAAGTATACAGATCTTCCTTATACAGATTAAGAAGGATAGGTAAGAGAAGGTGGGAGGGAATTTTGTTAAGCATATACAGTATATAGTTAGGGTTTCCTTACATTTTTATAATTTTGGGAACTCAGGTCATTGACGTCTAAAAGTTCCAGGCAAATTTAGCAGCATTAGTATGGTAACTTGATTATAACTCTATGGGGTATACAGTATTTATAAAAGAAGTGAATGGGACATTCACTGCATGTGTATCATGTTGGTGTAGATAGAGATAGAGATGAGGTAGAGCAGGGATATGCAATTAGCGGACCTCCAGCTGTTGCAAAACTACAAGTCCCATCATGCCCCTGCATCTGGGTGTCATGCTTGTGGCTGTGAGAGTCTCGCTATGCCTCATGGGACTTGTAGTTTTGCAACAGCTGGAGGTCCGCTAATTGCCTATCCCTGAGGTAGAGGGTTGAGGAGGAGGGGGGAAAAAAAAGAGGACGGGGAGAGACCGGGGTGAGCTAGGAAGGAGGACAGAGAGAGACCGGGGTGAGCTAGGAAGGAGGACAGAGAGAGACCGGGGTGAGCTAGGAAGGAGGACAGAGAGAGACCGGAGTGAGCTAGGAAGGAGGACAGAGAGAGACCGGGTGAGCTAGGAAGGAGGACAGAGAGAGACCGGGGTGAGCTAGGAAGGACAGAGAGAGACCTGGGTGAGCTAGGAAGGAGGACAGAGAGAGACCGGGGTGAGCTAGGAAGGAGGACACAGAGAGAACGGGGTGAGCTAGGAAGGAGAACACAGAGAGAACGCGGTGAGCTAGGAAGGAGGAGGACAGAGAGAGACCGCGGTGAGCTAGGAAGGAGGACTGAGCCAGGAAGGCAGACACAAGGGCAAAAGAGCGCGAGGAGAGACAGAGTGGCAGGAAAACAAGAATGGCAAAGACACAGCGGCAGAAATACCTGTTATTTTATTTAGTCGGGCACGTTTTGCTTGGAAGGTGCTAGTCTGGCTCAATTTCCTTTTAAGTATCAGATCATCAACTCTCTGTTGAGTGGGTAACTTTGAGACCTCTTCCAATGTAATTTCTAGTTTCAAGAGATAAGAAGAATATACTGTTAGCGAGCCATAGCTACTGTAAAAAAACAAAAAAAAAAAAACAAAACACAATAAGTCGTATTAAAGAGTAAGGTCATTGAGAGTGTGAAAGGGAAAGATCTCATTCCCTTGCTATCTGTGAACCTCCTAGGGAAATTTCACCTCACATTCTGTCCCTGTGGTTTAAAGACAAGGAAAAAAGCATAAACACTGAATACATTTTGCCATGCTAAAAAAATTTAACCACTTTGTGTCCCTCTAAATACATTTCACGGGTCTTGCAGGGGACACCAAGAGCAGCGGGAGCCATGGGCTCCCTCTGCTGTCAGTTAAAATCCTGTGAGGTGGGTGCAGGGGCATGGCTTACCCAGGTCGGGGGGGGGGGGGTGCATGCGTACAGGTGCCTTTATAGCACTGGGCTTGCTAAGGAGGCAGCAAGAGGAAGGAGAAGCGGACAACGTTGGCGGGAAACTTCCAAAAAGGAGGCAAGGAACCGCTTTGTACACCATCTCTGCATAAAGCAGGCAAGTATAAAAAAAAAATGTATTTTAGCCCCCAAAAATATTACTTTAGGATCAATTTAAGACCAGAGATTAAAACAGCCATGTCATTAAAGCCAGAGACTGAGAAGCAGGATGGAATAGAGGGCCCAAAAGACAGATCTGGCAGGTTGGGAGGAGGCCAGGGGTCATCTGCTAGAAGTTCAAGTATGTCTGTGTACCAGGTTTTTCTGGGCTAATTTGATGCAATGCAAATCAGTCTTCCTCTCTTGTTTTATCTTTTTGAGCAGACAAGGTAGAAATCACACAGTGGGAAAGGCATAGATTAGCCTGAGATGAAACCAGAGAATTACCAGTGCATCCAAAGCCAACACTAGAGGATTCTTGATCCTAGTCACAAACAGAGGCGAGTCTGGAGGCTAGAATGTCTACATGTGGAGTCCCCTATTTCTGAAATATCAGATTGAAGATGCCTAGGTGAGGGGCACATTCCTCTGTATTTAGGCAGAAGCTTACCAGATGTCCATTCCTACATGTGGACCACAGAGATCGTTGGACATGAGATTACCTGTCTTTCTTCTATCAAGGCTGCATGACCCCTAGTTCCCCAATTAATGATTGGTATAGGCCACAGCGACTGCTATGTCTGCTGCTCTGTTTTTGGGGGTCCTTACAAAAGGGGGGGCTTACACAGGTGACAATGTTTCCTAAACCATACGGAACGAAACGCTCCTCACCAGACAGAAAAACGGACATCTGTTTTTATCACTTTTCAGCAATTGGAAAGAACTCCCTACTGTTAAGTCTTGGGTAAGAAGAGAGGCGCGCCCATTGTCCAGAATAAGGAAACGAATGACAAATTTATTGGAGGTAAAACGAGGGAAGTATCTCCCCCTTCTTCAGTGCCAACATGCAAACACAGACATAGATAAGGTATAATCAATATTTTTTATATAGGCGTTACCCTAGAGCCGAAAATAATATATTGTATACATTAGAACAAGAAAATATATACAGCGGGTAAAATAAGTATTGAAGATGTTACCACCTTTCTAAGTAAATATATTTCGAAAGGTGCTAGTGACATAAAATTTTCACCACCAATCATTTTAGAAATTAACCGCTAAATGACCGACGCATGTATATATACGTCCACAGAATGGCACGTACAGGCAAATGGACGTCCCGGCACGTCCCTGCCTTCCCGCGGGTCTGATTGGGACCCCCGCTACATGCGGCGGTCGGTAAGCCTCTGGAAGCGATCCGGGATGAGGGGGCAGCTGTTCGTTTCTGTCCGCCCCCTGCCCGCTTCCCCCCCCCCCTCTGCCCGCCCTCTGCCTGTGTAATGTAAACACAGGCAGAGGAAGTGATGTCACCTCTCCTCTCTGCGGTATTTTCGTTTCGGCGAGAGGAGAGAAGACATCACAAGTGAGTTGCACAACACTACACTGACACCAGTACACATAGGCACACTTACCCCTTCAGATCACCCCCCCCCCCCCCAGCCCCCTAACACAGTGTCACTAATAGCAGTGATCATATATTTACTGCAGGGCTTGACGAATTTGTTTTGAATCTAGGAGCCAGCTAAATAAGCAAGGAGACAGTTTGTGCGAGGCGATATGTAACGTGTATCGCAATTGATGTTTTTTATGCGTGCCCCTCACACAGGCACGTCCACCAAGCGGAATCAGCTTGCTCAGTGGGGGATCTCTCTGCTGAGCAGGTGGATGACAGATCTGTGTCCTCTCCACCATGCAGAGCAAAATCGGACACAATCATGCTCTCCTGTATGGGGAAATTGGATGGAAATGGACCGCCTGTCCGTTTTCATCTGATGCCATCTGACCCAGAAAATAAGACCACCATCCATCTGTTTGTGGCAGACAGGATCATCCTCGGCTACTTCCACTACTTGTTGCACACTGTATGCAGACACATCCTGGTTGTGACATGCTTCTGGTCATTTGACATGCAATGCTCCAATCAGTACCGCTCTGTGATTTCTGGCCACCAGAAGAGGGCGCAATATCCCCTGCCAGTGTAAGCAATGTAAGGGAATGCCCTCAGCCCCGGCATGACATCTTAGTTTGGTAGGCTGCATGGGGACAAGACATCTGCCACAGTTTAGCTCAGGAGCCAGGCCACTAATTCTAGGCGCCAATGCAACCTGGCGCCTGGGGTTTGTCGAACCCTGATTTACTGATCACTGCATTTAGTGTCAGTGTGACAGGCAGTTAGTGTTAGGTCCAGGGTAGCCACCTACCCCCCCAATAAAGGTTTAACCCCTTGATCACCTCCCTAGTTAACCCTTTCACCTCCTATTGCCAGCGTCATTAAGCAATCAATTTTCTGATCGCTGTATTAGTGTCGCTGTTGCTGCTAGGTAGCAAATTTTTTTTGTTATTGCAATTTTTTTTTACTAAAGACATGTGGCTGAATACATTTTGGCCTAAATGTTTGACTAAAATTTAGTTTATTCGATTTCTTTTATAACAAAAAGTAGAAAATATTTTTTTCAAAATTTTCGGTCTTTTTCTGTTTATATCGCAAAAAATAAAGACCGCAGAGGCAATCAAACACCATCAAAAGAAAGCTCTATTTGTGGGAAGAAAAGGATGCAAATTTTGTTTCGGTACAACATTGCATGACCGCGCAATTACCAGTTAAAGCAGCGCAGTGCCAAATTGTAAAAACACCTTTGGGCATTTAGCAGCATATTGGTCCGGGGCTTAAGTGGTTAAGTTACCGTATGTGTAATAAACTGGCACAGGGAAAAAGTATGAACCCTGCATTTGCTTCTGAAAAAGTGGAATCAAGTCCACGAAACGCCTCAAGCTTTTTAATGCAGATTTGTATTTCATCATGTCTGTCTATTATACGGTTTCATTTGACTGTATTCATCATGTGCAATAATGAATTTCCACATTCTCATTATATGTTATCAGCTTGTCATATCTGCTATGTATCACATCTCATGCATTTTTTTAAATAAACCTTCTTCATTGTGAAATGTAATGTTTTTTTCTCCCAACACACATCTCATGCAAAGTCCCAATTCCCCTCTTTTTCTTTGCATCAGTAACAGGGATGGAAGTGTATGCTCGTTCAGACCGTATACTTCATCTAAAGTCCCAACCTCCCCTCTCTATAAAATATGAGGTGTGGCTTGTCATGGTAAATGTTCCCTGTGCAGCCATACGCCATTAGAAGGGAAGGTGGCAGAAGCATGGATTCCTATACTATGCTTTTATCTCATGTTTGGCCTCCTGCACATGATGCTGATGTATGAGCAATTGGCTGAGCAGAAGAAAACGAGAAGGGGGTATCCAGGTGCTATTGGGTACATCCAATTGTCTCTCAGAAATATTCTAATGGGAATTTTCCATTTTCATGCCCTATATCATGATTTCTGCACCTACCCTCAGAAGTTCATGTTGGCCACCTTCAAGTAGCACAAACAATATGTGCATAGAAGGAAGTGACTGCAAAACTCTCATATATCATTACAGGGCATTGTGGGACATTATATTCCTCCTGTATGATTTTTTTTTCTTTAAACTCCTTTTAACGTGCTGCAAACGTCTGCCAGTGCGTTTGTGGAGCGTTACAAGAGACTTGAATGAGAGGCGTTGTAAGGCTTCAAACTCCTCCAGACTCAACATCAGGCTTCAATTTTGAAGCAGCACTAAAGCTTCATGTTTTGATAATCTGAACAGCATTGTGTGCTGTCCATAGTATCATTTACATGCCCCTTAAACACCTTTTAATGCCAGTGTGGTCAACTAGTGAAAAGTGAGTTCTCTGCAAGGGACAAGAGGTCCATCACTTTAGGACAGCAAAAATGGAAAACAGAACAGAATAGGGCAGGGTTAGAGGAGGAGGCACGTAAGGGATGTGTCCTCGAAAACGTTGCCACTGTCCAATCACCTGAAGGTACGAGAGCATCACTCGGGGTCTATGAGTACTTTGCCTGTGTCCTGTACTGTACAACTAAGATGGAGAAATCTCAAAAATAAACATGAAAGTGGAGTTCCCACCTGAAAAAAAAAATTCCACTAAAAATCTAATAACTAAAAATAAAAACTAAAACATTTTTACTCACCCTAAATAGCTGTTGCTATGCGGAAGTGCCGAATCTGCCTCTTCATCCTCCGCGGTGGATTCTCTTCCTCCTCCTACACTCGGTCTTGTTGTGAATGGGGCGCGCTGCATTCTGGGAACTGTGTGTGTCCCAGAAAGCAGCCTGCCCATTCACAAAGCGCCGCTCACACATGCGCAGTAGGAAACACACGCGCAGTAGTTTCCCTTACTGTGGATGGCGGCGCCTGGAGCTGTCAGATAGAGGATCGGCCACGGCGGGGGCCGACATCACTGCGGCTAGGACAGGTAAGTGTCCTTATTAAAAGTCAGCAGCTACAGTGTTAGTAGCTGCTGACTTAAATTTTTTTTTTTTATGGAACATCCGCTTGAATATATCTATTCAATAAACAATAATAATAAAAAAAAAGTGTCCTCTATAAAGGGTGCCTGCAGCCCCTTGTGCTCAGTCACCACAGTGATAATATTTAGCTGTTCACAAATAATGCTACAGTCACATTGAGCGGCCACCTTAGGCACAAATTCTACCTAAAAAAAAAAACGAAATACCTATTTTCTGGCTGGACGTTGGCTCTTCCTCCTTGTGAAAAAATTCCAGGGGTCTACTAATAGGAGTGTCCTCTCTTTTAATAGACGTTTTATGTGTTTTTCTGTCTTCTTTGTCCTTATTGCTGTTCACACTGGTCCTCGGTCTGCCTGTAGCCTTATTCTTGACCACTGCAGCGGCTGCTTTCACCAAGGCAATCCAGTCCTGGATGAAGAAAGCCGGTTTGTCAAAATGATTGAAAAAAGCAAAGTATACAGTTCATGGAGGTATTAGAGAATGCAATGACTTCTGAAGAACTACAAGACCCAGCAGCAAAAGGAATAAGTACTTGTTTTATTTATTGTATTCTATTAAAAGACTGGGAAAGAGGATCTAGGCTAGCCATGATAACCCTTTTTGGTGGCATGCATACAGTAGGTATAGAAAAGAATCGCCCCTCCCCTTTTAAAATAATCAAATTGTGTTGCTTTGCAGGCTGAAAAGAAGACGAACACCATTTTCCTTTTATCCAGCTGTATTTATGCAGTGTAATTTAAAACACCCAAGATATAACACCAACATGTCAGGAAAAAAAAAAAAAAGATTCAAAAACAATCACTGGGTTGGAAAAAGGATCAATATTTTGTTGGACCACCACTTGCTTTAATTACAGCCTTTAGTCTGTTGGGATGTGTCTCTAACTTTGCACATCTAGACTTTGCTACAGTGCCTGCCGCCGAGAATGTGTTTTTAGCACGACAGCATCGCGCTGATTCTCGGCGACAGGGTGCCAACATCTAGCACTTTTAAATAAAAATCGGGCATGGGTTCCCCCCTCAGGAGCATAACGGGCCCTTAGGTCTGGTACGGGTTGTAAGGAGACCCCCCCCCCCCTACGCTGAAAAAACGGCGTGGGGGTCCCCCCACAATCCATACCAGACCCGTATCCAAAGCACGCCGGCCGGTCAGGAAAGAAGTGGGGACGAGCGAGCGCCCCCCCCCTCCTGAGCCGTACCGGGCAGCATGCCCTCAACATGGGGGGGTCAGGTGCTCTGGGGCAGGGGGGTGCACTGCGCCCCCCCCCACCCCAGAGCACCCTGTCCCCATATTGATGAGGACAGAGCCCCTTCCCGACAAGCCTGGCCGTTGGTTGTCGGGGTATGCGGGCGGGAGGCTTATCGGAATCTGGGAGCCCCCTTTAATAAGGGGGCCCCCCAGATACCAGCCCCCCACCCTAAGTGAATGAGTATGGGGTATCGTACCCCTACCCATTCACCTGCAAGAAAAGTGTAAACACAAATAAACCACACAGGGTATTAAAATATTTTATTAGTTGGCCGCCGGGGGGGGGGGGGGGGGCGGGGGTGTATGGTCGCTTTTATAAAAGCGACCCCCCCCCCCCCGTGGGCTTCTCCCGACATGTTTTGCGGGGGTGGGTGCCGCTGTTCTTCGCCGCCGTCTGGTTCTCTTCCGCTGCCGGGGGGTGGGCGCTTTTATAAAAGCGACCCCACCGGCTTCCATCGACATCTTCGGCGCGGGGGGGGGGGAGGTTCTTCTCCGCTCTCCGGGGGGGTCTTCTTCTTCAGGACTGGCCGCTGTCCCATCATGCTCCGGTAGGTACATGTGGTACCTACCGGAGCATGATGGGACTGCGACGTCACAAGATAGGCCTATATAAGTCGCTGGGAGCCGCGCGCCCGGCATAACAGCGGGAGGAAGCGTCGAGTCAACATCTGGAGAAGAAGAGAAGAAGACGTGACAGAAGAGCGGACTGGCCGCTGCTAGTAATTGAGCTAACACGAAGATAGCGGCGGCCAGTCCTGAAGAAGAAGGCACCGGAGAGTGGGAGAAGACCCCCCGGAGAGCGGGAGAAGACCCCCGGAGAGCGGAGAAGACCCCCCCCCGCCAAAGATGTCGAAGGAAGCCCGCCGGGGGGTGGGTGGTTTTATAAAAGCGACCCCCGGCGGCGGAAGAGAACCAGACGGCGGCGAAGAACAGCGGCACCCACCCCCCTCAGATGATGTCAGGAGAAGCCCGCCGGGGGGAGGGGGCGCTTTTATAAAAGCGACCATACACACCACTCCCCCCCCCCCCCCGGCGGCCAACTAATAAAATATTTTAATACCCTGTGTGGTTTATTTGTGTTTGCACTTTTTTTGCAGGTGAATGGGTAGGGGTACGATACCCCATACTCATTCATTTAGGGTGGGGGGCTGGTATCTGGGGGCTTATTAAAGGGGGCTCCCAGATTCCGATAAGCCTCCCGCCCACATACCCCGACAACCAACAGCCAGGGTTGTCGGGAAGGGGCCCTGTCCTCATCAACGTGGGAACAGGGTGCTCTGGGGTGGGGGGGGGGGCCGCAGTGGGGCTCGCAAGTGGTCAATCTCGCCGAGAAAGGGAGCGAGATTGACACAATATCGCAGTCACCTACTGTATATTTGCCCAATCTTCTTTGCAGAACTGCTCAAGTTCACTTAAATTTGATGGTGACCGTTTGTGGACTGAAGTCTTCAAGTCATTCTACAGATTTCAAATGGGGTTTAAGTCTGGCCTCCGACTAGGCCATTCACCTTTTTCTATGTGTGGTCATTTTTGCTGTGGCTTCAGGGTGCATTTTGGCAAAGCTTAGTGGTGATTACACGTGGCCTTTGAGGAGCCGCTTTTCTTGCAACCCTCCCATACAAGGCACATTTATGGAGAATTTGTGATATTGTTGTCACATGCACACAACGACCACTCTGTCAGAATCTCCTGAAACTGCTTCAGAGGTGCTGTAGGCCTTTTGGTAGCCCTCTGACCAGTTTCCTCCTGGCTCTTTTACCCAGTTTGGAGCGACGTACTGATATGGTGGGAGTGTTTGTGTTGTACCAAATACCTCCCACTTCTTAATAATAGACTTCACTGTGCTTCTAGGCATTGATAAAGCCTTTGAAATGTTTTTGTATGCATCTCCTGACTAGTGCTTGTCCACAACTTTCTCCCAGAAATCCCGGTGACAGTGCCTTGCCAACCATAGTTGATCATTTGCTTCAGTTGCACTATCAGGGACTGAAATCCAATGCTGAGGCAATCAAAAGGACTAAAGCTGATTACAGTTGGTTGTCAAATTACTCTGTGTGCCGTTGAGAAGGGCAATTAGCTACAGCGGTGTCTCCAAGTCATTTTTAGGAGGGGGCAGTGATCCTTTTCCAACTCGGTGATTCCGTTTTAGAATCTATTTTATTTTTTATGTTAATGTTATATCTTTTACTTCGGATGTTGCACTGAGTAAATACCGCTATATAAACCAAAAACTGTGCGTCTTCATTTCAGGCTGCAAATCAAAAAAAAACTTTTTTTTTTTTAAAGGGGGGCGAATCTTTTCTATACCCACTGTAAAAAGGTTTGAAATACTTACCTTGCCTGGATAATTTTATTTCTCTGGGCTACCTTTAATAGAGCAAGCTCAAAGAAATCAGAACCAGGACTTCAGAGAAAATTTTCCTTTCCTAAAATCTTCAACATTTTCACTGTAGTATAGCACAAAAGTGCACCTTCCTATGTCACACTACGTTTTAGGGGCCTGAGGGGAAAAAAGCAGGATGAACTGAAACGCGTAGCCACGTCCACAGGACAACTCTTGTGACAACATTTCCACACCTGCTCCCCTGTGCACTCAAAGATGGTTACTGGAACTTCCCATTTCGGGTTTCCAGCAGTCCTAAAACATCTACAAAACGCCTGGTGGCTGCACAAGCAGGAAGAGACATCAGTGAGGCCAAAAGCGGTGTTCTTGTGGAGATATGCCTTTTATCTGTTAACCCAGTGAGTTGCTATTTGTATTTTAATAAATAAAGTGAATGATTTTAATGCTACACTTAGTGGATGCCCCCTTTCTCCTCTTTTGTACAGAGGTCACCTTCTACTCTGGGGTAGCTGCCCTAAGTGAGCCTGTGGATAGCATTATAGGTATATGTGTTTAAAGCGGAACTTCACTTAAAAAGGGGAAGGTCCACTCTCCCGCCTCCTCCACCCCCTCCTGCTTAACATTTAGGACATCATTTTTTTGGGGGGTGGGGGGTTGCGGGTATCCGGTTGACAGTTTGGCCCCCTAGTTACCCTGCAGCTTTCTGAGACATGTCACGGGTCCTTGAAAACTGCAGGATCAAATAGTGATTGATGAGTGGCTTGCGCATGCGCAGTGAGCAGCCAGCTGTGAAATCTAAAGCAGTCACAGGCAGCTGCCCACAGTTAGTATGCTGGTGTCGGTAACTGAAGCCCGGTGAAGAAACTGGCCGAAAGAGGACATCGCTGGATATTGGGGCAGGTAAGCATTCTATTATTAAAAGTCAGCAGCTACAGGTTTTGTAGCTGCTGGTTTAATGTTTTAACAATTGACTGGACAATCACTTTAAGTTGGACATTTATGGACCTGTGCTGCTTGCCCTATTAGTGCCCTTTAGCTCTGTAATCATCGTGCACACACATTTCCAATAAACACCCACAATTACAAGCTAGGGAGGGCAAAGAAGCAAATCAACGAACTACATGGCAGCAGATCTGAAACCTGAATTTAAATAGTCAAATCACAAGACAGTCTTATGCCCCGTACACACGATCGTTTTTCGGCATAAAAAAAACGAAGTTTTTTTAAAACGTCATTTAAAATGATCGTGTGTGTGGACAAAAAAAAAAACCCGCGCATGCTCAGAAGCAAGTTATGAGACGGAAGTTTGAATGGAAATTCCCCTTTAGAGTGCCAGTTAACTACTTGCCGACCGGCCGCCGTCATATTACTGCAGAGCGGTGGCTCTGTCTCGCGAGAGCACGTAGCTCTACGTCCTCCCTTTAGAGACTTGTAGGGCGGGCGCGCGCGCCCCCCCCCCCGGGTCCCGCGCACGTGCCTGGCGGGTACGATCGCCGCCGGGCACCCGCGATTGCTTGTTAGAGGGCGGGGAACGGGAGCTGTGTGCAGCAGGGGAAACGCTGATTTTCTGCTCATACACTGTATGAACAGAAGATCAGTGATTTCCCCTAGTGAGGCCACCCCCCCCCCCATAAAGTTAGAACACACCCAGCAACACACTTAACCCCTTCCCTGCCCTAGTGTTAACCCCTTCACTGCCAATGGCATTTTTATAGCATTGATCGCTAAAAAAATGCCAATGGTCCCAAAAATGTGTCAAAAGTGTCCGCCATAATATCGCAGTACAGAAAAAAAAACGCTGATCGCCGCCATTACTAGTAAAAAAAATAATAATAATAAAAATGCCATAAAACGCCCTTTTTTGTAAACGCTATAAATTTTGCGCAAACCAATCAATAAGCGCTAATTGCGATTTTTTTTTAACGAAAAATATGTAGAAGAATACGTATCGGCCTAAACTGAGGAAAAAAATTTTTTATATCTTTTTTGGGGATATTTATTATAGCAAAATGTAAAAAATATTGCATTTTTTTCAAAAAAGTCGCTCTATTTTTGTTCATAGCGCAAAAAATAAAAACCGCAGAGATGATCAAATACCACCAAAAGAAAGCTCTATTTGTGGGAAAAAAAGGACGCCAATTTTGTTTGGGAGCCACGTCGCACGACCGCTCAATTGTCAGTTAAAGCGACGCAGTGCCGAATCACAAAAAGTGCTCTGGTCGTTGGGCAGCAATATGGTCCGGGGCTAAAGTGGTTAATGGGCACAAAATCGAATGGACGTTTTTGAGCCAAAAAAACGAAGGACAAGTTTGGTAATTTTCTGCCGAACGAACGATAAATCAGAAGGTTAATGTGTTACCCCCGTCTGAACTTTCTGCACTAGGTATATGTAAAAAAAAAAACGATTTATCGGCCATTACATGATGGCACCATCGTTTGCACTCACGAAAGAACTTTTGTTTTTCGAAAGTTTGTTCGGACGATTTTTTGTGGAGTGTATGGCCAGCATTACACACAGCCACATTAAACAAAATACCAATGGACCTGGTCTGAAAACTGATTTTCTCAACTTTAACCACTTCAGCCCCGGAAAAATTTACCCCCTCTTCCTGATCAGGCTATTTTTTGCAATACGGCACTACGTCATTTTAACTGACAATTGCGGTCGTGCGACGTTGTACCCAAACAAAATGTACGTCCTTTTTTCCCCGCAAATAGAGCTTTCTTTTGGTGGTATTTGATCACCTCTGCGGATTTATTTTTTTGCGCTATAAACAAACAAAAAAAAAAAAGCGAAAATTGCAGAACACACAATATTTACTTTTTTGCTATAATATCCTGAGAATTTTTTAAAAAAATTCTCAGTTTAACCACTTAACACCCGGACCTTTAGGCAGCTAAAGGACCCGGCCAGGTTTTGCGATTCGGCACTGCGTCGCTTTAACAGACAATTGCGCGGTCTTGTGACATGGCTCCCAAACAAAATTGGCGTCCTTTTTCCCCCACAAATAGAGCTTTCTTTTGGTGGTATTTGATCATCTCTGCGCTTTTTATTTTTTGCGCTATAAACAAAAATAGAGCGACAATTTTGAAAAAAATTCAATATTTTTTACTTTTTGCTATAATAAATATCCCCCAAAAATATATAAAAAATATATATTTTTTTTCCTCAGTTTAGGCCGATAATTATTCTTCTACCTATTTTTGGTACAAAAAAATAAAAAATATAAGCGTTTATCGGTTGGTTTGAGCAAAATCCAAAATAGGGGATAGTTTTATTGCATTTTTATTAATTCTTTTTTTTTTTTACTACTAATGGCGGCGATCAGCGATTTTTTTTCATGACTGCGACATTATGGCGGACACTTCAGACAATGTTGACACATTTTTGGGACCATTGTCATTTTCACAGCAAAAAATGCATTTAAAATTAGGGCTGTTACTGATTAAAAATTTTGCGTTCGATTAATCGATTTTTTAATAATCGATTAAACGACTAAATTTCGATCATAACACACATACAGATCCAACTACTTTTAGCTGATCTCTTTGCATTGCAACTCTGCATTAGTCAGTGGTAAATGTGGTATACACAATATACAATCACCCGACACTAGTTAGTTTCCACAATCCATGACTTATCTTCACAGTTCACACAACTACGTTTTAAATTCAAAATGTAGCACGGACGTAAGTAATTTTTTCTCATTAAACTTTAAGAAAAAACTTAGGAAGTTAGTGTAACTTTAATTATAAAACGTATCTAGTATATTGACTGTCAGTCACTTTATAGTAGGCAAGTAGGCATCTGTTTAGCCAGTCACACAGACATACCAGAGTGTTTACATTTTCTGGAAGCAGACATTATCGCATTTTATTGACAATATACCCTGAAGAACTGAACAGTCTTTCGCACGGAACAGATGTTGCCGATACACAAAGAATTGTCTGCACAAAACTGCTTAGGACAGGAAAACAATGGTTATTTTTGCCCCTTTCCCCTGATGGAGCCCGATGCATCCTCCTGCTCCACAGATGCAAAAGGTACCAATGGGTGCAGTTTGCTCGCAACTAGCAGGGTAAGTCTCACTGTCCAGGCTGTCCGGTGACATCAAGAATTTTGATCGATCAAAAAAATTTAAGATTAATCGAGGAATAAATCTTTAATTTCCCCAGCCCTATTTAAAATTCATTGTTTATTGTGAAAATGACAATTGCAGTTTGGGAGTTAACCACAAGGGGGCGCTGAATGGGTTATGTGTGACCTAATGTGCGTTTACAACTGTAGGGGGTGTGGCTGTAGGTGTGATGTCATCGATTGTGTCTCCCTATAAAAAGGGTATCACGCGATCGATGCAGCCGCCACAGTGACGAACGGGGAAGCCGGGTTTACACATGGCTCTCCTCTTTCTTTAGTTTCGGGGACCGATCGCAGGACTCCAGCGGCGATTGGTTCCGCGAGTCCCACGGTCCCAGAACTTCGGACCGGGTCACGGGAGCGTGCCGCAGGCACGCGTCCACGACCCACGGCTGGGCACTAGCACAGGACGTACCTGTACGTGCAAATGCCCAGCCGTGCCATTCTGCCGACGTAAATGTGCAGGAGGCGGTCCTTAAAGTGGAAGTAAACCCTCCTATCATTTTCAGCCAAGGAAGCGGCCATCTTGACCTCTGTTTAATCTGCAACTGCCATGATGCTGTACATGTGATCTGTTATGAAACCAGCCATTGGATGGTTTGACAGTTTAGTTGAGAGCACAAGCAAATGTGACAGCTAGCATTTCCGGCATGCCGGGAATGTTAACTGTTTTTTGTAACTATCAAATTGAAGGGTTTACTTCCACTTTAATTGGTTAAGGACGATTTATATTCTTCTACATATTTTTGGTAAAAACAAAAAAACACATATATTGAGTGGTTTGCGCGAAAGTTAAAGCGTCTAAAAATAGGTGATAGATTTTAGGCATTTGTATTAGTTTATTTTTACTAGTAATGGCCACTATAAGCGTTTATTGGAACTGCGATATTGCGGCAGACAAATCGGACACTTTTGACACTTTTTTGGGACCATTGACATTTATACAGAGATCAGAGCTAAAAATAGCCACTGATTACTGTGTAAATGTCACTGGCAAAAAATAGGATTTTTTATGACAGCTTACCTGTAAAATCCTTTTCTTGGAGTACATCACGGGACACAGAGCGGCAATCCATTACTATGTGGGTTATAGAGTGTACCTTCAGGTGTGGACACTGGTGTAATTAACTACACAGGAAGTTCCCTCCCTATATAACCCCTCCCATACTGGGAGCTCCTCAGTTTTTGTAGCAAAGCAATAAGTGTCCCAATATCCCCAAACAAGAGGGGCGGGAGCTCTGTGTCCCGTGATGTACTCCAAGAAAAGGATTTTACAGGTAAGCTGTCATAAAAAATCCTATTTTCTTTATTGTACATCACGGGACACAGAGCGGCAATCCATTACTATGTGGGATGTCCGAAAGCAATGCTTACTGAGGGGAGGGAGACACAAACAACGCAGGCTGCCATCAGATGTGAGGATCTATAATGCTGCCAGATGCATACTGCGCCAAAAAGCTGCATCCTTTTGCCCTCCTATGTACCTCTGACAAGAATCAGTGAACCTAAGCACAGACGCCAAGTTGCGGCCCTGAAAATCTGCGCCATAAAGGCTCGGTAAAGCATCGCGCATAAAGCGCTTACTATCCTGGTACAGAGCACCCCCCCCCCCAAGAAACAGGGGGAGTCCCACTCTCCGAACCACAAGCCTGAATAATACCCTGATGAATCAATCTTGAAAACAGTTGATTTTAGACGCTGCCTGCCCCTTCCTGGGGCCTCCTGGTAGCGCAATAACATCAGCTTTCCGTATCCGAGCAGCCGCTTCAGATAGGCCTTGACCCTTCTACTCCAAAGGAGAGAGTGTAACCATTTAAATAGCTGAACTGAACACTGCCTGCCCACATCTAGGGTCTTCTGGCAACACAATAAAAACTTCAGATTTCTATATCTGAACCTTCAGATAGATATTTAACTGCTCTCATCTCTACTGAGAGAAAGCAATAACCTTTCCTTCCGAAAACAAGGTTTTGAAAAAGGGGGAGGTAAGAATATCTAGATTCAAATGAACACTAGATCCTTCTAGTAAATAAGGCTGGGTGAGGATTAACATCACCCTACTAGTAAGAATAAGTATGGTTTTATACCAAGAGGTTGCCAATACTGAAACTCTCTTGGAGGCTACCACAACCAAGAACACCAATTCCCTTGTTAAAGGCTGAAGGGAAATATGGTGCATCGGCCCACAGAGCTGACCCTGTAAGCCGACAAAACTAGAGCCAATCCTCCAAGCACAAGGGCGACTAAACTGGTGGACTTATGCGCGTCACCCCTTGTATAATGGCTCGGAACAAAGAGTGTGAAGCAAGCGACCTTTGGAGGCAAGGCCAAGATCGGATCCTTGATGTAACTTAAGGCTGGCTCCGTCTCCTTTCCAAATGCAGGAAGGCAGGAATTTTATCTTTGACAAACTTCCAAGGATGCCACCATCTGTTTCATACCAGGAACATGGGCTCTCCCGATCCTGGGATATCTGGTCCTGGAGGCCAGCCTTCCTGTATGAATCAAGGAAGTGCCGTTGATTCTAAAAACCCTGATCCTAAAGAATGTGGGCTAAAATAGCCAGATCATTAATTCACCTGTTGCACGACAGGATGTAATACCCCCTTCGAAGTAGGCCTGGACAAGATGTAAGGGACCGTGGGTCCTCTACTACCACCCCTACTGTCCCTGCACAGAAAAGGTCGTCAGGGTTATGCCGGAGTAATCAGGCCAGCTTCCGCCATCCTCTAATGTTGCATGGAAGCCACAAACGCCGCGGCACTGGGGGGAGAGACATAACCAGTGACCACTGGTCCCACCAGATTACTAACACATCTGCCCCGCATGCGGGTGAATCCCTTGTCCTTGACCTCAAGCTGTTCAATTTCTTGTTGAGCCTGGACGCCAATACATCTTATTTACAGGGTACTATTTCTGTGGCCCTTGGTCAGGAAAACAGTCGGGGTGTAGAGGTCCTTCTCCTGGAGACACTTGACGGCTACAGCGAATCGCCTGCCAATTCTGCATTTCATGAAATGACGAATGTCAATAGGCAAGGCACAAGCTCCTCCTTGGTAAATTAAGTAAATCACTTAATATGGTATAGTCTGATTGAACTCTGACCGAACCAACCAGCCCCTGGACGTTCAGGCCCCTAAGCCAGATGCTCCATCGGTAGCTCTAGCTGACAGATGAGGCTCCCTTGGAGCTCGACTACTTCCCCTGGGCCAAGGTCTCTTCCTGACCTGGCAAACCCTTTAGTTAAAAACCACCAAGAGGAATTCCAGCCTATCTCTGGGACCGGTTCTTTGGATAATGCTAGGTCAAGATCCACTCCTTCTAGGTCAACACAATACTGTTTATAACAGTCCTGAATAAAAGTATAGGGAACTGTCTTGAATGAAGCAGCATCTTCTCTAGTGCCTTAAGCAGAAGGCCAAAAGTAAGGAACTGTTCCTTGCCGTAACCACCTAGACCAGCTTTCTTATAGCGATGGTCTTGTCTTAGGCCAAAAGTACTCTCCTGGTGCAAAACATACCCAGCTTCTTGTCAATGAAGAATGTATCTTTAGACTGGAATCCTAACCCAGGAGATCCAGATACCTGACCATGCTGGACACCCTTAGGTCCAGCCATGCTGCTGACTGATCCATCAGCAGGAGTCTGCTTCCGTATGCCATTACTGCTATACCCTGGGCCTACAGACCTGCTAATGGCGGGCCCTAGCACCCTGACAACCCAGACACGGAGGCTAACCCAAAAGGGCAAGACCACCAACTGGAGATAGTGCTGTTCCCCTGCACAACGCAGACAACCTCTGCAGTCCCAAGTAAATAAACACATATGCAACTGGCTCCCCATATGTGTATGTGGCAAGTGTTAAAGCCATATGCCTCAATGGAGGCGTGTGTACATGGCAGTGTGTGTTCATGGAAGCATGAAATCATATAAATATGTCTCACGCCAAACATGCATATAGCATGTGTGCTCTGGAACGAGCATCCTTGCAAGCAAGCATGTGCTATAAAACGTGTTATGCAACAATGTGCAACATGAACCCATGCAGACACGTATCTCTATGCAAACACAAGGCATCCTGTATTGCTTAATTAAGCCACCATGTGCAACTTTAAAGTAACCATGCATGCGATTCAGAATCTTCCATGCGATCAACATCTTATGCATTTTAAGCACTACTGTGCGGACAAGAACCCTTGTTTGACCAAGCACCCCTGTGCGTTCCAACATCCTTATGCACCCAAGCATCTTAATGCGACTTTAGGCATTTCTGTGAAGCAAGCCTCTCTATGTGATCAAGTATCCCTGGGTAATCCAGGACTCTGTTGATCCAACAACCATGTGTGATCCAGCTTCTTTTTGCATTCAAGCATCTTTAAGCGATCCCTTTAGGCCTTGAGTAATCCAGGACCTGGGTGATCGGGTAATCCTGTGTGATTCAGCATTTTTATGCCTTCAGGCCTCTTTATGCGATTCTAGGCATTTCTGTGGGAACAAGCCTCTTTGCGTGACCAAATATCCTTGGGGAATCAAGGACTTGGGTGATCATGTAATCCTGTGTGATTCAACCTTTTTATGCATACAAGCATCCTTTATGCGATTCAGCATTTTTATGCATACAAGCATCTTTATGCGACTTTAGGTACCTTTGTGGAAACAAGCCTATTTGTGTGACCAAACATCCTTGGGTAATCCAGGACGCTGATGATCAGTTAACCATGTGTGATCCAGCATCTTTTTTGCATCCAAGCAACTTTATGCGATTTTAGGCCTTTCTGTGGAAACAAACCTCTTCTGTGTAACCAAACATCCTTGGGGGAAACAAGGACTTGGGTGATCAGGTAATCATATGTGATTCAGCATTTTTATGCCTACAAACGTCTTTATGCGATTCAGCATTACAAGCATCTTTTATGCGACCTCTTTTGTGGAAACATGCAGCACCATATAGACAGAAACATGTATGTTTATGCGATCCACAAAAGAATCTGCTCTGTTACTTGTTTTTATCCCACATGCATTCCAAACTCATGTATGTTATGCAACATGCGGACTGGTAAAGAGGAAATTATCCTCTGCAGATGTGTGTTTCCTCAATTAAGAGACATTAGCAATGTGTGCCCGCAACTGTGCATCCCTCCGATGCATTTGGTTAGCCTGAAGCCGACACCAGGCTGAGGATTATATGGAGGTCTTACTAGCCACCTATAGGAAAACCTCTCTTTACACTCTAAGGAGAAGATAGAGGTGTAATCAGAACCTGTAGGGCTTTTGATAGCTTCTCTTTGTTAGGCTGCAGCTCCTGTCTCCTGTCCTCTGACAGTGAAACTTTTATCCCCAAGCTTTCTAATCCCTTTGTTTCAGGATTAAAGCAGGAAAAGGGGGACACCCCCTTTTTTTTTTTTCTTGCAAAACACAAAACACATGCAGAGTGATTGCAATGTTGGGGGAAGGCTGCATTGCCTGACAGGTCTGATGGCTCAATATATGAGCTGTTTAAGTCTCTTCAGAGGAGAATAAGGGTCCACCAGGTTCAGGTGGCGATCCCTCTTTATATTCCTACCCCTGACCTTATTCAATGGGGAGACCAAGTCCTAAGCTAAAGCAGAGGCACTTAACCCAGGTGCATCAAATAGCTGAATTTAGTCTGACACAATGCCTGCTAATCTGCACAGCTAGATGCGAGTAGGCATCTTAGATGAATCTGTATTCCAACTCACACAAGGTGCTTACGTTTGTGTCCCCCTAGCTTTACAGAGCTCTGACGTCCGGGCCCTTTGAAGAGCCTTCTCTGCGACTGCACTGAGCCGGTGAGCACGTGCAACATGGTAGAGCCTGAAGCGGAGGAAGTGGGACACAATAGATCAGCTAACACTTAAGCTTCCGTTTTCTGGAAAGCATGGTAAGCAAAAACATCAGGCATGTCTTCTACTGCCCATAGTAGTGGAAACACAGATAAGACTTGCAACTACTCACGGAAGACAATCCTTTGTATAGGATTTTTTATGTACCGGCCCCTTCAAGGGGAGATATATAGGTACTGCAGCCATCCTGTCTAACAGACATGGTGGGCCAGGCTGCATGCCGGCTAGGGGAGGTATATGGGTGCCCTGAGCCATCCTGTCTCAGAAAACATAGTGGTTTACATTGCCCATGCATAGAAGCATAATATAGGCGAGACCCAAGTCCCCCACGGAGGACCTACTGTCGAACCAAGTCCCGTAGGCCCTCCTCTTACCTTCTCCACGCTGCAGGGTATTGCCAAGCAAGAGGCCCAATCTTCCCCCTTCACCGTGGGTATTGTCCTAGACCTTCAGGGACCGGGGTCCATGGCAGGAACACCAACTCCCCTGGACCTATATAGCATTCTGGCAGCAGAAAAAACATTTGGTCCTTAGAAGGCACAAAGTTCTGGAACCCAGGATCCAGCCCTCCGCAGAGAGGCATTATAGGCTAAACCTCGTTCTTCGTACCGAGGCCCGGGTACCATTCACTTTGGCTATGAAGCACCTTGGACGGATCCGGATTTATGGAGGTTTTTTACATCCAGCATGGATCCCTCTAGTGGAGCTCCTAAGAGCACATGTGCACTCGTGACCAACACCTTAGACACTGATGAAAAAACTGAGGAGCTCCCAGTATGGGAGGGGTTATATAGGGAGGGAACTTCCTGTGTAGTTAATTACACCAGTGTCCACACCTGAAGGTAGACTCTATAACCCACATAGTAATGGATTGCCGCTCTGTGTCCCGTGATGTACGATAAAGAAAAGGGGTTAACACTAGGGGACGATCAAGTGTTTCCTAAGGCCTTTGGATATGTCCGCCGGGCTGTTTGATCCGATGGCTGTACACACCATCGGATCAAATTCCCCGCCGGCGGATAGCGCGGTGACATTCACGCCGCCACGTCACTGCACCAGGAAGTAAAACACTTCCGCGCACATGCGTCGGATCCATTCACAGGATCCTACGCATGTGCGGGCTTGATATGTCCGCAGGTTAGGCTTACTAACCAGCGGACATATCCGACGGGCAGCTCTCCGGCGGAAAAGTTTCAAAGCATGCTTTGAAACTTTTCCGCTGGAGAAATCCATCCAAAACTGTCCGCCGGCCCCTACAGACGAGCGGATTTATCGGCTGAAATGGTCCGTCGGACCATTTTCAGCGGATAAATTCCCTCGTGTGTACGAGGCCTGAGTGTGTTCTGAGGGGATGAGAAGACAGATCGGCGTTTCTACTAAGTAGGAACACACGCTGTGTTTCTCCTCCCCTGACAGGCCAGGGATTTGCCCGCCGGCCACACACATCAGTTCCCCTTCCATGCAGCAGGCGAGCGCCTGCTATGGCTCTTAAAGCGGCCGCAGTATATATATATATATATATATATATATATATATATATATATATATATATATATATATATATATATATATATATATATATATAGCGATTTGTGCAGCAGAGCCATTCTGCCGCCGTGTATATATACACAGGAGTCAGTCGCGAAGCGAACCCAGCCTTCCTTTAACCAGAGTTCCATGGAACCCTATGGCTCATCCAGAGCATGTTAGGGGTCCCTTGGGCAATTTTTAGCACTGTATTAGTGTCACTGTTCTCCAAAAAGTGTTAAAAGTTTCAGAATCTACAACCCCAATATTGCAGTGTAGATATAAGTCACTGTCATAATATAAATATATATATATATATATATATATATATATATATATATATATATATATATAAACAATTTGTACCACACAGTTGATTCTTAACCACACCATAACTGGGTGAATACATAAAAAACAAACAGAAAAATCGCCTGGCTACAATCTGTGGTGTGGTGGCACACACGTCGAGAGCACTAGGAACAGCGTGTATCACTGCTGATTATGCTGGTGCCAGCTCATTATCACCCACAAATGTAAGTGTACCACTTGGCATTTTGGCTTCAAACTTTTATAGGCTTTATTGCGCTGTGTGTCAAACTTAGCTTTTTCGAGCTTTTGTCTCTCTATGAGTCTCAAGATACACCAACTGAAGGTGCTTAGATACAAGGAACTTATGTTGTGTCAATCTCGCTCCCTTTCTCGGCGAGATTGACCACGTGCGAGCCCCATCGCGGGAGCTGGCTTGCCGCGATGGAGACAAAGCCACCGTAGAAGCGACGGGGATCCGACGTGGATTCCCGCCAATTCTACACGTGGGCGGCGTTTGTTATGAATCCTGAAGGGGAAGTCCCCGCCGGATTTTTATTTAATGGGTTCCCCCCTCAGGAGCATACCGGGCCCTTAGGTCTGTTATGGGTTGTAAGGAGACATCCCTACGCTGAAAAAACGGCGTGGGGGTCCCCCCACAATCCATACCAGACCCGTATCCAAAGCACGGCAGCCGGCCGGTCAGGAGGGGAGTGGGGGCAAGCGAGCGCCCCCCCCTCCTGAGCCGTACCGGGCAGCATGCCCTTAACATGGGGGGGGTCAGGTGCTCTGGGGCAGGGGGGCGCACTGCGGCCCCCCCCACCCCAGAGCACCCTGTCCCCATGTTGATGAGGACAGGGCCCCTTCCCGACAACCCTGGCCGTTGGTTGTCGGGGTATGCGGGTGGGAGGCTTATCGGAATCTGGGAGCCCCCTTTAATAAGGGGGCCCCCAGATACCAGCCCCTTTGGCGGCGGGGGTGGGTCTTTTCCCGCTCTCCGCTTTTGATTCGGCGCTCTCCGGTGCCTTCTTTCTCTTCAGGACTGGCCGCCGCTTCTGTCACGTCGTCTTCTTCTTCTCTTCTCTTCTCCAGATGTTGACCCGACGCTTCCTCCCGCTGTTATGCCGGGCGCGCGGCTCCCAGCGACTTATATAGGCCTATCTTGTGACGTCGCAGTCCCATAATGCTCCGGTAGGTACCACGTACCCACGTGCTACCTACCCACGTGATACCTACCGAAGCATGATGGGACTGCGACGTCACATGATAGGCCTATATAAGTCGCTGGGAGCCACGCGCCCGGCATAACAGAGGGAGGAATCGGCGCGTCAACATCTGGAGAAGAGAAGAGAAGAGAAGAAGAAGATTCCAAATGAAAATAGCACACTTGAAATCAACTCTGGACCTTTTATCTGCTCCTTGTAAATGTGATTGATAATGATGGAATAACACACACCTGGCCATGGAACAGCTGAGCAGCCAATAGTCCCATTACTTTTGGTCCCTTAAAAAGTGGGAGGCACATATACAAAACTGTTGTAATTCCCTCAAATTAAAGCTGATATTGTTCATTTCAAATGCTTTGCGGTGGTGTATAGAGCCAAAAAGATTAGCATTGTGTTGAGGTCCCAATATTTATGGACCTGACTGTATATATAAATATATTTTGTTAACTTTGGGTATAGGTTCATTTTCCATCTGTCCAATAAAACGTATTGCATATATATATATATTAGTTCCCTATGGACATATGGGGTATATTTTATATACTCTACGATAGGTGGCGTCTATTACATATGTACTTTTATACATGTCCGATTTCCCTTTGCCCTGGACTTTTTTTTGGATAAGTGTCTTCATTTTATATGACAATTTACATGCCGCATTTTTCCATTTATTTTTATGTTTATTCTACATTTATATTTTCTCTCTATATGTGTGGTTTCTTTCTAAAATCCATTTCTTTTCATATGTTTTTATGTGTTTTTTCTTTTTTGTTTTGTGATTTTTTTAAATTAAATATAGATGTCTTTTAGTAATCCAGAAATGATTTTATGGTTAGTGATCTCATTGATTGTTCTCAGGTCACAGGTGTTTTTGATCAGATACTTGATTGGATATGTGCCTATAAATAACCTTTGATGGAGTATTTCAAATGTTGTGAATGAGCACGATTTTTGTGTGTGAAACGCGTCAACTTTTTTCATCTTTGCAAGCTTGTCTGATTATGACAATGAATCATTTTTCTACTGCATCTTTTTAGACTCGAGTGTGCAATAATTTTTTTCTAAGCTCATTCATAAAGGTTTAGCAGCGGAAAGACCTTAATGATCGTGGCAGTAAATGGGTACGGACTTCCGAATTTCAAAATCATTTCTAACAATGAACAGAAGTGGGCTCACTCCTCCACCGATAGCAAGCTGCTTTATATCACTGGACAGTGGCACAAATCTCCTGCATGACTTTTGTATGCTGCCAATCTCCACCTTTAGTCGAGCCTAGGCAGCAGGTCCTTATGGTATAAAACAAAAACGTGTTTTCTATAAATAAAGAAGCCATCTCATTAGGAGCATAAGCTTGCCTCTTCGTTCTGAAATTAAAAAAATATATATATATTTTTTTTTAATTACAAATAAATAAATCTCAAGCAGCGTTGAGTTGCTCTCTCCACCTGTTTTGCATGGACCTCACTTGTCAAAGCAGGCAATTATTGGAACCTTCCCACAGAGCACCACACCCTGTGCTCTCAAATCGATCAGTTTTGCACAAAAAGTGTGTACAGCTCTGTCTTGGCTTTACAGATGCTCCCCTTCCCTCTGCTGTGAGGACACATATCTTTCAGTTAGTGACAGCCATTGCATTGCGACAGCGTTGGCCTTGGGCAAGCCACTGATGCCAGAGACCACAACTGTCAATCTAAGCTTAGTTATGGTCTCCTTCACAGCAGCATGGTCAGACAATGATTTACGGGAAGAGAGGGGGGGGGGGGGTTGGATACAGTCAACCACGCTAGCTGGAACCACTGCACTAAAGCTGCAGGATCTTATCCAAAATGAGAATCATGATTTTGTTGCTTAGAATAAAGATCACGATTCTTGTGGCGTAACATTTTTTACATATACAAATTAGGCTAACTTTACCTTCTTTTTTTTTTTTTTTTTTATTCATTGAAGTGTATTCTTTCCCAAAAAATTGCCTTTGAAAGACCGCTGTGCAAATACAGTGACATAACATATTGCAACCATCACCATTTTATTCTCTAGGGTCTCTGCGGACCTGAATGGATGGCGGACCTGAATGGACGCTCCATACATCTCAATGGAGCGACGAATGTTGGCGTGACATGTCCGCCGACATCCGATCCACCCCGCTAAATTGAGACGGATGGAAATTTTCCATCCGTCCGGCAGATAAGATGAAAACAGACTCTACGGTCCGTTTTTATCCGATCCACCCCATAGAGGAAACTGGAGATCTGACCGGTCTGTTTCTGCACAGTGTGCAGAGACGGACTTGTCATTCGCGGGCTCCGCGGGGATGAACGGAGCGATCCCTGCTGATCAAGCGGATGTCTAAAAACGGATCCGCCTGTGTGAAAGGGCCCTAATGTTCTAGCAATACAGATTAAACCTTTTTCTGACACTTTTTTCTTATAAAGTTTTAGTTTTTGATATGGTTAAACTCTCCTCATCTACACACAGAAGTTCATTCCTTTGATCTAAGAACAAAAAGTTTCAATGTTTATAGTTATCTACTAGCACAAGGTTGTAAAAATCTTGGTAAGCTGCCCTTTTTTTTTTTTTGACAGAGTGAGCAGAGAACTCTCTACACTTGTTACACGAAAATAAATTCTGCATAGAAATCACGATGGGGGGTTGAAACGAGATCACAATTTTTTTTAACGATTAATCGTGCAGCTCTCTACACTGCACCATCAAAATTTGCATCTAGCACTATATCCCTAGGGAAACAAACAAAAATGTGTGAATGGTGAGAAGACTTCTTTAATTTAACAGAGCAGAGATGGTATATTCCTACCTGGCCCCTTGCATCCTCCGGCATGGATTTAATGTGCATCTTTTTCAAGCACCGTATAACGCCATCATAAAATTGCACAGTATATGTTCCTAAAACAGCATAGAAATACCAGAACATTACCCATACAGTAGACTATAGTATAAATTGGATACAACTTTAGAGATTTATGACATGAGCAATTCAAATGAGAAATTGTACCAGAATATTGCATAACAGTGTGTTTTTCTTTCTAAAAACAATATATAGAACTATTGTTGTTTGTTTTCTACAAACATGCTGGATGTCCCTTTGTCCAATTTACACTTGCTTGAAACTGTGGCATTGAACACACTTTTTAAACGCACTCTGAATGCCAATCAAAGCGCCTGTCACTAAATAAAACTACCTTACAGTTCTGTTCACAGGTTGTTTGCTTCAAAAATTTTACACCACGTCACTTTCTTGGTGCTTCAAAGCCTCCATAGAAGAAGTCTATGAAAAAGCTCGCTAACAGCGCCTGAAGATTTTGAGGGGCATTTATTAAGCTTTAGCTTTGGTTTGGAGGTATTGCAGATATGAGATATCCCAGGATGCACTGGGAAACCAAGAAGTGAACCAGAAAGACGTCATCAGCAGTCACTTCTTATTCATGTGTATATATTCTGGAAGTGTCTGGTGCAGATCTCACATCTGGTGTGCAGTGTGGAGCAGCAGAAAGGCGAGCGGGGTGCGGACTGGAGCAGAGCAACTAGAAGACAGCACACATGGCGTGCAACATGGGAATACTATAGCAGAAGGTGAGTGAGGAACAAAGAGGACTGAGAGGCAGAGGATCAGTAAAGCTAGGGGACCAGAGAAGGATAAACTAGCACATGTCACACAAGGTAAGCAGCGTGTGAGCAATATAGCAGGAGGTGAGCTGGGACTGGAGAGCGAGGGGGGGGGGGGGGGGAATCAGCAGAGCTGAAGGTTACACCTGAGCAGGGAATTAGAGCTGGGGATGAATGAATGACTTGTATAGCACTACACATGCAAACTGAATCGCCTCTAGGTGCTTTTTGCAGCCAGTGTCTTCCTGGCTTGTGTGGTCATTTACCCCATAGGATCTTGACACGCTTGGGACACACACATATATATATACTGGGCCAATTTGGCCAGGATCCAATTAACCTACCAGCATGTCTTTGAAGTGTGGGAGGAAACCGGATACCACTGAGTAAGGCATGAACAGAGCTGGGGGGTACTACTGAGCAGGGGATCTGCTGAACGAAGGTACCAATGAGCTGGGGGATCTGCTTAACTGGGATACTATCGAGTCAGGGATCTCCCGAGTGTGGGTACTACTGAGCTTGGGTTCTACATTAGAAATAAACACACAGGGCATTTGCCAAGCTTCATTAAAGCTTCAAAAAGCATCACTGAAGCATCAAAAACATAAAAAAAAGCATGTTGAAGCAGTAGGTGCTCTAATGTGTGTGTCAAGGTTGAAGCAAGGTTTAATGAGCCCTAAGGCTTACTTACTCTAAAATGTGACCTTCTTTATTAAAGCGGAGGTGCAGCCACGATGTATTTTAATTTTTTTAAGTCAGCAGCTATAAACACTGTGGGCGCCTCCCAAGGCCGATCTCTCGATGGTGGCAGGTCCCGGCCCCACCATCCTCACTACGGGAAACGGGCAGTGGAGCCTTGCGGCTTCACTGCTCGTTTCCTACTGCGCGATTCGTACAGCGCTTTATGAATGGGCGGCTATTTCAGTTCTCCCATATAAGGAGTTTATCTCCAAGGTTGAGACATTAGGTTCTTCCATTCTATTAACAGGGTAGGACCCACTAATTCGGGGTACTTTGTCGCAGTAAGTGGGATTAGCACTATATGAAAATATAGTGTGACCAAACCCCCGTATTTTTTAATATGTTCAGGTGTTTTTAATTGGCCTTGCAGGATAAATGTCATTTTTGCATGTGTGCGCTATAATCTGTTTTGTATTCTCTGGGATACACACAGTTTCTAGAAGACAGCGTGCCTCATTCCCCAGAAGGCAGTGCGAGGACGACAAACACCCTGCGGACTAGGAAGAGGCAGATTAGGAAAATCTGGAAGATCTGCCTAGCAACCAACATTTCTGGTAAGTAGCATTTTTATGTAATTTTTTTTTTAGGGTGGACCTCCGCTTTAAGTGACATCTGTGCTGCCCCTCATAGGTCTGTCTATGGCTGCCAACAGATTCTGCTGGTATTCTTTTAGGTCCAGCATTTTCCAGCTTCCCCTTACACAGCGGCTGATGATGCAACACCTGTGCATACATGCACAGTAAAGTTACTTCTCCCCGATACCCCAATTCTAATACATTTATGAGCCGGGAGGGTACTAGAAGCAAGGGAAATACATTTCTCAGCAGAAGAGTATTTGCATGTCTCTTCTGCCCCAAAAAAAACTCTACTTCTTACAATCTTTTTAGATTTTAGCTCCAATTAAAGAAAAAATGTTTGGAGAAATAAAGCGTCCGTTACCAGTAATCTTCTTCTGTTAGTCTGCTTAACTGGCTGTCTATGGCTTTAATACTCAGGCATAGACCATAATCAAGCACAAGAGTCAAAGTCAAAGCTCATTTTCGGCATTGAGCTAGAAAGTACTCAAATCATTGGTTCAGCATGACAGCAAAGAAAGCAGCTCTTTCATTCACAAAAGGTCTGAAATAGCAGCCACCATTGCCACATAGGTTTCCCTAAAGGGGTTGTAAAGGTTCATGTTTTTTCACCTTAATGCATCCTATGCATATAGGTGAAAAAACACCTGGCAATCACAGGCCCCCCTGTTTTACTTACCTGAGCCAGTTCACTTGCTCGGCCTCCCCGGTGTCCTCTTCTCCACGGAGTCCTGGCTTGATTGGATAGATTGATGGCAGCGCAGCCATTGGCTCGCGCTGCTGTCAATCTAATCCAATGATGCAGGAGCCAGGGGCGGGCCGAGTCATACACTCTGCACCTATGGACACTGAGTGTAATTTTCAGGCGCTATTTCTAGCACTAAAACGTCTGAAAACTGCCTAAGGCTCAATGCACACTGGAATAAAACGTTGCTTCTGCAGGAGTTTTGTGTTCTGCCCGTAGAAGCAACTCAATGTTATCCTTTCTGTCCATACACATTAGGACGTTTACAGCCATATTTTTGAGATCAATGTTTAGAGGCAGAAAAAAAAAACGTAAAACTTGTCTAAACTTTGTAAAAAAAATGCTCTATATGGACGTTTTTTTAAGCCCAGTGTGCATGGAACCTCAGTGTAAAAGGGGTCATAACTGCTTGCCGACCGCGCGCCGTTGTTTTACGGCAGCAGGTCGGCTCTCCTGGGCGAGAGCCACTAGTCCCGTGCAGGTGCCTGGCTGGCACGATCGCCGCCGGGCACCCACGATTGCTCGGTACAGAGCGAGGACCGCGAGCTGTGTGTGTAAACACACAGCTCCCGGTCCTGTCAGGGGAGAAATGCCGATCTTCTGTTCATACAATGTATGAACAGAAGAGCAGTGATTTCCCCTAGTGAGGCCACCCCCCATACAGTTAGAACACACCCAGGAACACACTTAACCCCTTCCCCGCCCCCTAGTGTTAACCCCTTCACTGACAATGGCATTTTTAAAGTAATCCAATGCATTTTTATAGCACTGATCGATATAAAAATGCCAATGGTCCCAAAAATGTGTCAAAAGTGTCCGCCATAATCTCTCAGTACTGAGAAAAAAAAACTCTGATCGCCGCCATTACTAGTAAAAAAAAAAAATATATTAATAAAAATGCCATAAAACGACCCCCTATTTTGTAAACGCTATAACTTTTGCGCAAACCAATCAATAAACGCTTATTGCTATTTTTTATTTACGGAAAATATGTAGAAGAATACGTATCGGCCTAAACTGAGGGAAAAATTTTTTTTAATATATTTTGGGGGGATATTTATTATAGCAAAAAGTAAAAAATATTGCATTTTTTTCAAAATAGTCGCTCTATTTTAGTTTATATTGCAAAAAATAAAAACCGCAGAGATGATCAAATACCACCAAAAGAAAGCTCTACTTGTGGGGAAAAAAAGGACGCCAATTTTGTTTGGGAGCCACGTCGCACGACCGCGCAATTGTCAGTTAAAACAACGCAGTGCCGAATCACAAAAAGTGCTCTGGTCATTGGGCAGCAATATGGTCCGGGGGTTAAGTGGTTAAAGTATATCTAAACCCAAGAATAAAAATGTAACATATTGCAGCTTACCAATGTGGTGGTCACACCAGTTTTATTTTTTTCCCCCCTTTATTTTCACCAGGCGATCCTGCCAGTAACAGACTACCTGTCCTAAGGCAACAAACCTTACTCACGGTACTAAATCCATGTAGGAGCAGCATTGTCTCCTTCCCCCTTACTTATCGAGCTTTTAATTTTTTGGGTGTAGTTCTGTAGTTCAAAGAGCTGAACTAACAGGGCTGATATTCATTATATTTCAGTGCAGCAGAGGCAAAAAGCTGAAAGTTACCTTGCCAAAAAAAATATTTGTGAAAAAGGGATATCCCCTATGCCTGGAGTGTAAACTCTCTGTAGGCATGTTAAAGGATTTGGCTAGAAAATATTCACAGTTGGGTTGGGAGATATTTGGGGCTAAATCCGTGGTCGCAGATATACCGATAGTGTTAAGCCGGCTTTAATGTTAGGGCAATAGATGGTAAGTGTTCTGCTTCTTCCTCACGGTCTAGTCACAGGCTGGAGCAGGCAGAAGCCCTGTAAGGCCTTGTACACACAATCAGTCCAAGCTGATGAAAAACGGACTGAAGTTCAGTTTTTATCGGTTCACAGACTGATGGTCTGATGTGCGTACACACCATCAGTTCAAAAACCGATCGTGCCAGAACGCGGCGACGTAAAAACCCAACGACATGCAGAAAAAAAATAAGTTCAATGCTTCCAAGCATGCGTCAACTTGATGCTTTTGCGTACCAACCATCGGTTTTGACCCATCGGTAGGCGTCCACCGGTCTGATTTTAAAGCAAGTTCTAAATTTTTGGACTGAAGGACAACAGACTGATGGGCCATACACACGGTCGGTGGGCCATACACACGGTCGGTTTGGACCGATGAAACTGAACTTCAGTCCGTTTTCATCGGTTTGGACTGATCGTGTGTACGCGGCCTTAGAGTTAAGCCCCATAAACACATTAAAAAAATCATCCGAAAAATACCGCGTGCAAAGCAATCGTATAATAGTCTGATCGTCAGTACACAGCTTTCAAAAGCCGATCATGACAATTCATGCAAATGGGACAAGCATGAAAATGTTTCTCATATGGTACCAGATCGTACGATTTTCACTTAATCAGTACAGTGGTCGCCCAAAAATACAATTAAACTTCTGAATTTTTATTCTGTCGTACGAGAATTTTCGAAGCTTTAGTTATATGACTAGCAAGCAAAAATAAAAAACAATCACTCGTTCGATAATCTCATTGTGTGCACCAAGCAGTAATAAACCGAAAATGTAATATAATGTAGCTTATCAATCATTAGATGCGGTGGCTGCATTAGTTCTCTGTTTTTTAGGCTTTTTTGTCCAGTTACAAACACCCAGTATTAACTACTTAAAAACCAGCCACTGTCGTTTTACGTTGCTACAGCGAGCTGCCATAACCCCGGTATTTTTTAAAACGGCGAACTGTTCTATTTAAAGTAAAAATGGTCTCTGCGGCTTATTTGCCCCCCCCCCTCCCCCTTTTCGTCAAGCTCCAGTTGTCTCCGCCGCTTACCGGAGCCGTCGATATCGGCGGAGTTGATCCGTTCCTCTCCCCTCACTGCCTGGATGCTGAGTAAGGGAATGACGGCCCCCACTGTCAAACGTCACTTCTGCCCAATGCTCTTAAAAGGGGAATTTTTTATTTATTTTTGCATTTTTGTGTAAATATGAGATCCGAGGTCTTTTTGACCCCAGATCTTATATTTAAAAGGACCTGTCATGTTTTTTTTTTTCTATTACATTCCCTGTAATAGGAATAAAAGTGCCCCAAAAAAAAAGGATTTTTAATAAACAGCTTACCTGTAAAATCCTTTTCTTGAAGTACATCACGGGACACAGAGCGCATAGCCATTACACTTGGGTTATATGGGTACCTTCAGGTGTGGACACTGGTGTAATCAATTTCACAGGAAGTTTCCTTCCTATATAACCCCCTCCCACTGGGAGTGCTTCAGTTTTGTAGCAAGCAATTCTCCCGAGGTTACACAATGTTCCCCAAAAGAGGGGTGGGAGCTCTGTGTCCCGTGATGTACTTCAAGAAAAGGATTTTACAGGTAAGCTGTTTATTAAAAATCCTCTTTTCTTTATCGTACATCACGGGACACAGAGCGCATAGCCATTACACATGGGATGTCCTAAAGCAATGCTCTATGAAGGGAGGGAGACCGTAAGGCCAAGAATAGCCAAATAAAAACATTGTCAGGAGAAAAAATAGCTCCACCAACAGAAAAACAAGGGGGCGTGAACCGGGCCAGAGGATTCTATACTGCTGCCCGTAGGACCGCCTGCCCAAAAGCTGCGTCCGTACCCTTTGCAACGTCCAACTTATAAAATTTAGTAAACGTATGTACGGAAGACCAGGTTGCCGCCTTGCAAACCTGTGCCATAGAGATCTGATGGTGTGCCGCCCAGGAGGCACTCATGGCCCTCGTAGAATGGGCTTTAACTGATAAGGGAGGTGGAACGCGCTTCAGACCATAGGCCTGAAAAATCAGCTGCTTAATCCACCTAGCCAAGGAAGACTTGGCAGCCGGCTGACCCTTCTTGGGGCCATCCGGAAGAACAAAAAGCACATCTGTTTTCCGAATCTTCTCTGTAGCCTTGAGATAGACCCTCATGGCTCGAACCACGTCCAAAGTATGAAGCCGTCTTTCCTCTCTGGACTGGGGAGTAGGAAAGAAGGATGGTAGGACTAGGTCCTGATTCAAGTGAAAACTGGATATGACCTTAGGAAGGAAAGAAGGTTGAGGCCGCAGAACCACTCTGTCCTTATGCAGAATAAGGTATGGCTCCCTGCATGACAAGGCTGCCAGCTCGGAAACCCTTCTGGCTGAAGCCATAGCCACCAAGAAAACCAACTTTCGGGTTAGTAGCACCAGAGGGATTTCTGTCAGAGGTTCAAACGGCTTCCTTTGTAAAGCTGACAAGACCAGATTTAAATTCCAGGGGCAGAGGGGAGCTCTAATAGTGGGAGTCACATGCAAGACCCCCTGCAAGAAGGTTTTCATAAGCGAATGGGTGGCCAAGGGTCTTTGAAACCATATCGATAAGGCCGACACCTGCCCCTTTAGAGTACTAAGAGCCAACCCTTTGTCAACGCCAACCTGGAGGAATCGCAAGATCCTGTCAATAAAAAACTTTCGAGGATGCCATTTTTGAGACTCGCACCACTCCACATAGGTTCTCCAGACTCTGTAATAAATATTTCTGGAGACCGGTTTCCTAGCCTGAATCAACATAGATATGACCTGATCTGAGAGGCCTCTGCCCTTAAGAATTAGGGATTCAGCCGCCAAGCCGTCAAATTTAGCTGCTGTGAAGCAGGATGGCAGATTGGGCCCTGAGACAGCAGATCTGGGCGCAGGGGGAGCGGCCACGGCGCCCCGACTGACATCTTCACAATGAGTGCGTACCAAGCCCTCCTGGGCCAGGCTGGGGCCACCAGGATCACAGGCCTGCGCTCCACCCGGATCCTCCGTAGAAGGCGGGGAATCATCTGCAGTGGAGGGAACGCATACAGAAGAGAAAACTGGTGCCAAGGACAAACCAAGGCATCGGTCCCGTAGGCCGAGGGATCCCTGGCTCGGGATATGAATTTGTCCAACTTTTTGTTGGATCTCGTTGCCATAATGTCCACCTCTGGGACTCCGAATCTTTGGCAAATCTCTTGGAATACCTGGGGGTGAAGAGACCATTCCCCCGGGAGCAACTGTTGACGACTCAAAAAATCTGCTTGAGAATTGTCTATCCCTGGGATGAACACCGCCGAGATGCAGGGTACATGGGCTTCGGCCCATGAGAAAATCAGGTTTACTTCTCTTTGGGCTGCTGGGCTCTTCGTGCCCCCCTGGTGGTTTATGTATGCCACCGCAGTGGCGTTGTCGGACTGTATCCTTACTGGCAGACCCTGAAGGGGGAGAGTCCAGGCGATCAGGGCCAGCCGAGCAGCTCTGATCTCCAAGATATTGATGGGAAGCAGTTTTTCTGCCTCCGACCACTGCCCTTGCTGGGTCTGTTCTTCTAGAACTGCCCCCCAACCTGACAGGCTGGCATCCGTGGATACTATCTTCCACGTGATGGGGCAAAAGGATTTCCCTTTTGATAAATTTTGAGAGACCAGCCACCAAGACAGGCTGCGCCGGACCTTCGGGGAGAGCACTAACGGACGATCTAACGCCTGAATGGACTTGTTCCAAGCAGAGAGAATGGCTGCCTGAAGATATCTGGTATGGATCTGGGCATAGGGCACAGCCTCGAAGGCGGCCACCATCTTCCCCAGCAGTCGCATACATAGGCGAATAGTCGGCCTCTTCTTGCCTAAGATCACTTGAACTGCTTGAGCTATTGATCTGATCTTTGCTTGAGGTAAAATTATCCTCTGGCAGTCTGTATCTAGCCAAAGGCCTAGATATTCCAACTGCTTTGTGGGTTTCAATACCGATTTTTCTAGGTTTACAATCCACCCGAATTCCTCTAGATGCTGAACTGTGCGACCTACTGCCTGATTGAGGTTGGAAGCTGAGCTGTCGATAACCAGAAGATCGTCCAAGTATGCCAAGACTAAAATGCCTTCTGTCCTTAGGACGGCTAGCACCGGGGCTAACACCTTTGTGAATACCCGCGGAGCTGTTGCCAACCCGAAAGGGAGGGCTACGAACTGGTAATGGCGGTGATCTATCATAAAACGAAGAAACCTGTGATGTGCCGGGTAGATCGGCACGTGCAGATACGCATCTTTTATGTCTATAGATGCTAGCAAGTCGTCTTGATGTAGGCTGGCTGCCACCGAACGTATGGACTCCATACGAAAGGTCTGAATGTTTAGAAAGCGATTTAGGCGTTTGAGGTCCAAGCTAGGCCTGACGTCGCCATTGGGCTTTGGTATTATGAAAAGGTTGGAGTAGAATCCCAGACCCCATTCCTGGGTTGGTACTTCTACAATTACCCCTTGGAGCAAGAGACGATCCAATGCTTTTACAAGAGAGGCCCTCTTTAATGGGTTGCTTGGAAGACTTGACCCCTGAAAATGAGGAGGGGGGACTTCCCGAAACTCTAGCTTGTAGCCCGTGGTTACCACGGATCTTACCCAACAGTCGGGAATTCTGGCCTTCCACACTTCGGAGAAAAACCGAAGCCTTCCCCCCACCCAAGAGAGTGGGGGCGCCCCTTCATGAATCTGACTTGAGGACTGGTTTAACCGGCTTGCGAGACCATGGCCTCTTGCCTGTCGTGGCTTGTCCTTGTGGGCGGCTATTAAATGCTGAACGCCCGGGAGGCCGTCGATACTGACGGGAAGTTGAAGGGGCCGAGCCTGCGAAAGCCTGTCGCTTAAATGCGGGCCCACGCGATCTTTTCTTGACAGGCAAGAAAGAACTTTTACCACTTGATATGGTCTGGATATATTTATCTAGGTCTTCACCAAATAGTCTCCCACCATGAAAGGGAAATCCTGCTAAAAGCTTTTTGCAGGGTGCCTCTGCTGACCAGTTTTTTTAGCCACAAAAGGCGACGCATATGAACCAACAGCAGAGATAAACGGGACGCCTGTTGAACGGAGTCCTTAATAGCATCTACTGCAAAGCAGAGAGCTCTTGGGAGGTCAGCCAATTCACGAGCTTGCTGAGCCGGTATGTCCCTTAATATCTGTTTAGTCTGATCCTTTAAAGCCTGACAAACGCCAATGGCTGCCACTGCTGGCTGAACCACGGCACCTACTGTGGTAAAAGAAGCCTTCAGTAGGGTCTCCAATTTTTTGTCGACTGGATCTTTAAACACCTGGACATTTTCCACCGGACAGGTCAGGGATTTATTTACGCAGGAAATGGCTGCGTCCACGGTAGGGAGTGCCCATTTCTTTGCAAATTCTTCTTCCATAGGATAGAGAATGGTGAACCTTTTAGGAGGGATAAAAATCCTATCAGGTCGAGCCCAATCCTGAAAAAATCACGCTCTCCAGAAGGGGGTGAACCGGGAAAGACGCACCACTCAATGGTGCCTTCAAGGAACCTAAAGAGGATACCGCGGGGGCTAATTGTTCTGACACTGGAAGTTTAAAAGCAGTGCGAACCATATCCGTCAGAGACTGGATCCACAGACTCTCTGCTTGAGAAGCCGAAAAAATTTCATCTATAGTGGAATCTTCAATGTCTGACCCGTCAGTTCTCAGGTCCGCTTGATCCCCCTGTGGGGTCCAATTCCTCCGAAGAGAGGACCTCTGCATCCGAACACACCGTTCTAGGTGACGGGGATCTAGCCCGTTTGCCACCCGGCAAAGAGCGGGCAATTAAAGCAGTTAACCTTTTCTCTAGCCCACCCAGGGTGGATTCTAGCATTTCTTCCGTAACATAAACGGGAATGGGTTGATTGGGGGCCGCCTCTGCCCCTAGCACCCTCAATGGCTCATGCACGATGCTGTTCGGTGGTCTATCTGGTGAGGGTGGGACCACTGGAGCCTGGCCCAAATCCTCTGACCCCGTTGGAGACCCCTTTACTTTTTTGGCACCTTTTGCAGCCTTAGCTGGTCCTGATCCCTTGGGAGCCATTGCACAACCTTGAGACACCCCTACAGCCAACACCCAACTGTTGTAGCTAGAAGTGAAACATTAATAAGGACAGGCTATGGTAAAAAAAAATCTAAATTTTCATACGCCTGAGAAGGTGGCAATACCGAGGAAAGTCCTGTGAGTATTGCCACACCAATGCCCGTTAGCTGGAGTCCAAGGTTGCACCGACTCAGATACTGCCAGATCTAAGGCTGAGTCCCTTTAAGAAAAAAATCTTTTTTTTTTTTTTTTCTGGTCAGTGTGGACTTTAAGTCCAGACCTGAAGATCCACAAACCACCACTGGGTGTCACTGTTGGCCAGAACTGGCTCAGCTGCGCGCTCTATGTCCTCACTCTCCACTGCTCTCAGGAGGGAATGACCAGCCAGGAAATGCTTTTTTGCTTTATCTGAGACCTGACGCTGCTGGCCCGCCCCCCCCACGCCCGCTGACGCTGTAAAAGGCGGCGCGCACGCGCGCGCGCGCGCCCCCGCCCCCCCCACGCTGAAACCAACATGGAGGAAGCAGAGGAGAAGCCTGGACCAGCGCTAGTAACACAGACACCCGGTAAGCCACTAATCTTTGTAGTGCACACATAGAGGAAGCTGTCCCCCTAGGCTTCCTAGGAAACAGGAGTTTTGTCAGCACTTCCTCTCTATACACGTGGGGCTGCAGTATCATGCTAACAGGCAAATCTGGGGGGAGTAGCAAAATACATATCTTTAAAAGCATATATATATCTACATGTTATCTGGGTAAACATTAGTACATCCCATCCTGCCTCAAAAGACATAGTGGAGATAGTGGCTGATGCACAAGCATACCATTAGCCAACCCAGAACCCCCCAGGGGGATACCTACTGTCGAACCAAGTCCCGCAGGTTCCCTCTTACCTGCTCCACGCCGCAGGGTATTGCAAAATGCAAGAGGCCCAGCCTTCCCCCATCTCCGTGGGTATTGTCTTGGACCTTCAGGGACGGGGGTCCTGTGTTAAGGAACCCACACCCCTGGACCTATATAGCATCCTGGCATCAGTAGCGTTTAGTTCTTGGAAGAGACTAAGGCACTGGAGCCCGGAATCCAGCCCTCCAAGGAGAGGCATTATAGGCAAAAACCCCACTCCAGCAGGGCCCGGGTACCGTACACCTTGGCTTTGAAGCACTTCGGACGGATCCGGCTAGCTATCCTGGGTCCCGAGACCTCCGAGGGACAGCTAGACGTGACCAACACCTAAGACACTGGCGAAAAAACTGAAGCACTCCCAGTGGGAGGGGGTTATATAGGGAGGAAACTTCCTGTGAAATTGATTACACCAGTGTCCACACCTGAAGGTACCCATATAACCCAAGTGTAATGGCTATGCGCTCTGTGTCCCGTGATGTACGATAAAGAAAAATCCTTTTTTCTTTATCGTACATCACGGGACACAGAGCGCATAGCCATTACACATGGGATGTCCTAAAGCAATGCTCTATGAAGGGAGGGAGACCGTAAGGCCAAGAATAGCCAAACAAAAAAATTATCAGGAAGTAAAGTAGCTCCACCAACAGAAAAAGGGGGCGTGACCCGGGCCAGAGGCTTCTATACTGCTGCCCGTAGGACCGCCTGCCCAAATGCTGCGTTCGTACCCTTTGCAACGTCCAACTTATAAAATTTAGTAAACGTATGTACGGAAGACCAGGTTGCCGCCTTGCACACCTGTGCCATAGAGATCTGATGGTGTGCCGCCCAGGAGGCACTCATGGCCCTCGTAGAATGGGCTTTAACTGATAAGGGAGGTGGAACGCGCTTCAGACCATAGGCCTGAAAAATCAGCTGCTTAATCCACCTAGCCAAGGAAGACTTGGCAGCCGGCTGACCCTTCTTGGGGCCATCCGGAAGAACAAAAAGCACATCTGTTTTCCGAATCTTCTCTGTAGCCTTGAGATAAACCCTCATGGCTCGAACCACGTCCAAAGTATGAAGCAGTCTTTCCTCTCTGGACTGGGGAGTAGGAAAGAAGGATGGTAGGACTAGGTCCTGATTCAAGTGAAAACTGGATATGACCTTAGGAAGGAAAGAAGGTTGAGGCCGCAGAACCACTCTGTCCTTATGCAGAATAAGGTATGGCTCCCTGCATGACAAGGCTGCCAGCTCGGAAACCCTTCTGGCCGAAGCCATAGCCACCAAGAAAACCAACTTTCGGGTTAGTAGCACAAGAGGGATTTCTGTCAGAGGTTCAAACGGCTGCCTTTGTAAAGCTGACAAGACCAGATTTAAATTCCAGGGGCAGAGGGGAGCTCTAATAGGGGGATTCACATGCAAGACCCCTTGCAAGAAGGTTTTCATAAGCGAATGGGTGGCCAAGGGTCTTTGAAACCATATCGATAAAGCCGACACCTGCCCCTTTAGAGTACTAAGAGCCAACCCTTTGTCAACGCCAACCTGGAGGAATCGCAAGATCCTGTCAATAAAAAACTTTTGAGGATGCCATTTTTGAGACTCGCACCACTCCACATAGGTCCTCCAGACTCTGTAATAAATATTTCTAGAGACTGGTTTCCTAGCCTGAATCAACGTAGATATGACCTGAGCTGAGAGGCCTCTGCCCTTAAGAATTAGGGATTCAGCCGCCAAGCCGTCAAATTTAGCTGCTGTGAAGCAGGGTGGCAGATTGGGCCCTGAGACAGCAGATCTGGGCGCAGGGGGAGCGGCCACGGCGCCCCGACTGACATCCTCACGATGAGTGCGTACCAAGCCCTCCTGGGCCAGGCTGGGGCCACCAGGATCACAGGCCTGCGCTCCACCCTGATCCTCCGTAGAAGGCGGGGAATCATCTGCAGTGGAGGGAACGCATACAGGAGAGAAAACTGGTGCCAGGGGCAAACCAACGCATCGGTCCCGTAGGCCGAGGGATCCCTGGCTCGGGATATGAATTTGTCCAACTTTTGTTGGATCTCGTTGCCATAATGTCCACATCTGGAACTCCGAATCTTTGGCAAATCTCTTGGAATACCTGGGGGTGAAGAGACCACTCCCCCGGGAGCAACTGTTGACGACTCCAAAAAATCTGCTTGAGAATTGTCTATCCCTGGGATGAACACCGCCGAGATGCAGGGTACATGGGCTTCGGCCCATGAGAAAATCAGGTTTACTTCCCTTTGGGCCGCTAGGCTCCTCGTGCCCCCCTGGTGGTTTATGTATGCCACCGCAGTGGCATTGTCGGGCTGTATCCTTACTGGCAGACCCTGAAGGGGAAGAGTCCAGGCGACCAGGGCCAGCCGAGCAGCTCTGATCTCTAGGATATTGATGGGAAGCAGTTTTTCTGCCTCCGACCACTGCCCTTGCTGGGTCTGTCCTTCTAGAACTGTCCCCCAACCTGACAGGCTGGCATCCGTGGCTACTATCTTCCACGTGATGGGGCAAAAGGATTTCCCCTTTGACAAATTTTGAGGGACCAGCCACCAGAACAGGCTGCGCCGGACCCCTGGGGAGAGAACTAACGGACGATCTAACGCCTGAATGGACTTGTTCCAAGCAGAGAGAATGGCTGCCTGGAGATATCTGGTATGGATCTGGGCGTAAGGCACTGCCTCGAAGGCGGCCACCATCTTCCCCAGCAGTCGCATACATAGGCGAATAGTCGGCCTCTTCTTGCCTAAGACCACTTGAACTGCTTGAGTTATTTTTCTGACCTTTGCTTGAGGTAAAAATATCCTCTGGCAGTCTGTATCTAGCCGAAGGCCTAGATATTCCAACTGCTTTGTGGGTTGCAATATCGATTGTTCTAGGTTCACAATCCACCCGAATTCCTCTAGATGCCGAACTGTGCGAACTACTGCATGATTGAGGTTGGAAGCTGATCTGTCGATAACCAGAAGATCGTCCAGGTATGCCAGGACCAAAATGCCTTCTGTCCTTAGGACGGCTAGCACCGGGGCTAACACCTTTGTGAATACCCACGGAGCTGTTGCCAACCCGAAAGGGAGGGCTACGAACTGGTAATGACGGTGATCTATCATAAAACGAAGAAACTTGTGATGTGCCGGGTAGATCGGCACGTGCAGATACGCATCCTTTATGTCTATAGATGCTAGAAAGTCGTCTTGATGTAGGCTGGCTGCCACCGAACGTATGGACTCCATACGAAAGGTCTGAATCTTTAGAAAGCGATTTAGGCGTTTGAGGTCTAAGATAGGCCTGACGTCGCCATTGGGTTTTGGCATTATGAAAAGGTTGGAGTAGAATCCCAGACCCCATTCCTGGGTTGGTACTTCTACAATTACTCCTTGGAGCAAGAGACGATCCAATGCTTTTACAAGAGAGGCCCTCTTTAATGGGTCGCTTGGAAGACTTGACCCCTGAAAATGAGGAGGGGGGACTTCCCGAAACTCTAGCTTGTAGCCCGTGGCTACCACGGACAGTACCCAAGAGTCGGGAATTCTGGCCTTCCACACTTCGGAGAAAAACCGAAGCCTTCCCCCCACCCAAGAGAGTGGGGGCGCCCCTTCATGAATCTGACTTGATGACTGGTTTAACCAGCTTGCGAGACCATGGCCTCTTGCCTGCCGTGGCTTGTCCTTGTGGGCGGCTATTAAATGCTGAACGCCCGGGAGGCCGTCGATACTGACGGGAAGTTGAAGGGGCCGAGCCTGCGAAGGCCTGTCGCTTAAACGCGGGCCCACGCGGTCTTTTCTTGACAGGTAAGAAAGAACTTTTACCACTTGATATGGTCTGGATATATTTATCTAGGTCTTCACCGAATAGTCTCCCACCATGAAAGGGAAATCCTGCTAAAAGCCTTTTGCAGGGTGCCTCTGCTGACCAGTTCTTCAGCCACAAAAGGCGACGCATATGAACCAATAGCAGAGATAAACAGGACGCCTGTTGAATGGAGTCCTTAATAGCATCTACTGCAAAGCAGAGAGCCCTTGGGAGGTCAGCCAATTCACGAGCTTGCTGAGCCGGTATGTCCCTTAATATTTGTTTAGTCTGATCCTTTAAAGCCTGACAAACGCCAATGGCTGCCACCGCTGGCTGAACCACGGCACCTACTGTGGTAAAAGAAGCCTTCAGTAGGGTCTCCAACTTTTTGTCGACCGGATCTTTAAACATCTGGACATTTTCAACCGGACAGGTCAGGGATTTATTCACGCAGGAAATGGCTGCGTCCACGGTAGGGAGTGCCCATTTCTTTGCAAATTCCTCTTCCATAGGATAGAGAATAGTGAACCTTTTAGGAGGGATAAAAATCCTATCAGGTCGAGCCCAATCCTGAAAAATCACGCTCTCCAGAAGGGGGTGAACCGGAAAAGACGCACAACTCAACGGTGCCTTCAAGGAACCTAAAGAGGATACCGCGGGGGCTAATTGTTCTGACACTGGAAGTTTAAAAGCAGTGCGAACCATATCTGTCAGAGACTGGATCCACAGGCTCTCCGCTTGAGAAGCCGAAAAAAATTCATCTACAGTGGAACCCTCAATGTCTGAACCGTCGGGACTCGGGTCCGCTTGATCCCCCTGTGGGTCCAATTCCTCCGAAGAGAGGACCTCTGCATCTGAAAACACCAATCAAGGTGACGGGGATCTAGCCCGCTTGCCACCTGGCAAAGAGCGGGCAATTAAAGCAGTTAACCTTTCCTCTAGCCCACCCAGGGTGGTCGCTAGCATTTCTTCCGTAACGTAAACGGGAATGGGTTGATTGGGGGCCGCCTCTGCCCCTAGCACCCTCAATGGCTCCTGCAACATGCTGTTTGGTGGTCTATCTGGTGAGGGTGGGACCGCTGGAGCCTGGCCCAAATCCTCTGACCCCGACGGAGACCCCTTTAGTTTTTTGGTACCTTTTGCAGCCTTAGCTGGTCCTGATCCCTTGGGAGCCATTGCACGACCTTGAGACACCCCTAAAGCCAACACCCAACTGTTGTAGCTAGAAGTGAACCATTAATAAGAACAGGCTATGGTAAAATGTTTCCAAATTTCCATACGCCCGAGAAGGCGGCAATACCGAGGAAGTCCTGTGAGTATTGCCACACCAATGCCCGTTAGCTGGAGCCCAAGGTTGCACCGACTCAGATACTGCCAGATCTAAGGCTGAGTCCCTTTAAGAAAAAAACCTTTTTTTTTATTTTTATTTTTTTCTTTCTGGTCAGTATGGAGCTAAGTCCAGACCTGAAGATCCACAAACCACCACTAGGTGTCACTGTATAGCCAGAAATGGCTCAGCTGCGCGCTCTGTGTCCTCAGCCTCCTCTGCTCTCAGGAGGGAATGACCAGCCAGGAAATGCTTTGCTGCTTTAACTGAGACCTGACGCTGCTGGCCCGCCCCCCCCCCCCCACGCACGCCGACGCTGTAAAAGGCGGCGTGCACGCGCGCGCGCCCCCCCCACGCTGAAACCAACATGGAGGAAGCAGAAAGCAGAGGAGAAGCATGGACCAGCACTAGCAAGCCAACAGACACCAGGCAAGACACTAATCTTATTGTAGTGCACACATAGAGGAAGCTGTCCCCATAGGCTTCCTAAGAAACAGGAGTTTTGCCAGCATTTCCTCCTTATAGCACGTGGGGCTGCAGTATCATGCTAACAGGCAGATCTGGGGGGAGTAGCAAATACATATCTTTAAAAGCATACATATACCTACATGTTATCTGGGTAATAAAGTGGAGATAGTGGCTGATGCACAAGCATACCATTAGCCGACCCAGAACCCCCAGGGGGATACCTACTGTCGAACCAAGTCCCGCAGGCTCCCTCTTACCTGCTCCACGCCGCAGGGTATTGCAAAATGCAAGAGGCCCAATCTTCCCCCATCTCCGTGGGTATTGTCTTGGACCTTCAGGGACCGGGGTCCTGTGTTAAGGAACCCACACACCTGGACCTATATAGCATCCTGGCATCAGTAGCGTTTAGTTCTTGGAAGAGACTAAGGCACTGGAGCCCAGAATCCAGCCCTCCAAGGAGAGGCATTATAGGCAAAACCCCACGCGAGCAGGGCCCGGGTACCGTACACACCTTGGCTTTGAAGCACTTCGGACGGATCCGGCTAGCTATCCTGGGTCCCGAGACCTCAGAGGGACAGCTAGACGTGACCAACACCTAAGACACTGGCGAAAAAACTGAAGCACTCCCAGTGGGAGGGGGTTATATAGGGAGGAAACTTCCTGTGAAATTGATTACACCAGTGTCCATCACCTGAAGGTACCCATATAACCCATGTGTAATGGCTATGCGCTCTGTGTCCCGTGATGTACGATAAAGAAATGCTTATTTTTTTTTTTTAAAGAACGGAGTCAAAAAAATAATATTTTTAATTAAAAAGCTCACCATCCCGCCGAGATTGCGAGCAGAAGTGAACGTATACGCAAGTCGCGCCCACACATGAAAACGGTGTTCAAACTAAACGTGAGGTAATGCCGCGATCGTTAATTCTAGCCTTAGACCTCCTCTGTAACTCAAAACTGGTAACCTGTAGAAATTTTTAAACGTCGCCTGCGGAGATTTTTAAGGGTAAAATTTTGTCACTATTCCATGAGCGGGCGCAACTTTGAAGTGCGACATGTTTCGTATCAATGGCGTAACATTATATTTCTATTGAACGTTAAAGTGGTTCTAAAGCTTAAACATTTTTCAACTTAACGCATTCTTGCTTACTTAACTGAGCCCTCATTCGATCCAGTGCAGCTTTTCTTTCCCCTCACTGTCTGGTCTCACTGGCTTTGCTGGAGCATCGGGAGCCATTGGCTTCTGGTGCTGTCAATCAAAGCCAGTTACGAGGGAGCAGGGGGGGGGGGGGTGGACACAGCAGAAGAGTACGCACGAGTGTCACTATGGGGAAGCCACTTCATGTGGGAGCACTGGACAGGGAGCAGGAGCCAGCAGCGCTGGCAAGAAACCCAAGAAGAGTAATTTTGGGGCTGCTCTGTGCAATGGCAGGCAAGTATAAACTGTTTTTTAAATAAAAAAAATAAGTTTTCCTTTACAAATCACTTTAAAAAGGAACCTGAAACTCCCCTTTCCTGACAAGCACCCAAACCGTGCTCATCACGCTGCAAGTTCTCTCGCCTGCTAGTCCCTGGGTGCGGTGCTGGAGACAGCCAGGGAGGGGAGTAGGAGTAGGAAACAGGGCAATGTTAGAAACATTAAAAAGTTTAGGTTGCCATAAAGCCCCTTTCATTTTTAAAAGCCTCAGACATTCCTAAAAGCAACTCTGTCCAATAAAAAACATCAACCCCTCACCTTATTTATATATGGTTTTGGTTCCAACTATAATTTTTATATCAGGACAAGCAGATTGCGTCACGAGGGACAAGCAGATTGCGATCCTGATTTAGTCCCTTGGACAAGTAGGTATTTAAAAACAATTTCCAAACCCCTGCATGGTAACAGGGAGAAAATCCTCTAAAAAATATTCTACAGGAGAAGCTTTACAAAACAAATACCAATACAATATTTGATGCCATAATGATATGGGCAGCCTATATAATATATCAGATTTAAACTTTTTACTAGGGTTGTCCCGATACCACTTTTTTAAGACAGAGTACAAGTAACGATACTTTTTCTAGCCCTGTTGGGGGGCTTTGGTGATACATCAGGGGTCTTAAACCTCTGACATCTCCCCTTTGAGACAGAGAAAGGGACACATATTCCCCAGTCCCTTTCTCAGCTGCACGGAAAATGGATGGACAGGAGACAGAGGCTCCGCTCCATAAACTGAAGCATCGTAAACACAGGTTAAAATATTTCAGTTATATGAATGGACAGAGTCAGTGATCACATTCGGAAAAGGTAGGAGCTATATTTAGGGGCTCCTACCTTCACTCTCCATCCTGACAGAGGGGGCCAGAGGAGGATATGGAGGGTGACACGAAGCGCAGAGGGTGACACAGAGTGAGGGGGAGAGCATCACAGATGGGGTAACTGGAAAATACAGGGACAGTCAGCAGTGATCGGTGCAGCTTCGGGGGGAGTTACAAGCACCGATCACTGCTGTATAGATTTCACTAAAACAGCTGAAGGGGGGGAGGTCCGGGGAGAAACTGTCAGGCTGTATTGAAATCTATACAGGGAGATCGGTGCTTATAACTCCCCCCGCCGCACCCATCATCCCTGACTGCCCAAGTATCGGGTGAAGCATCGGAGCATTTCCCCCCCCCCCCCAAGTACAAGTCCTTTGGGAAATGCTTGGTATCAGTACCCATACTAGTATCGGGACAACCCTACTTTTTACCATAGTTCCATTTAATTCCAAATGCACACAGAAGTGTAACAGTATTCCGTAACCTTCCTAGATGTGTTGCTGAGCATGTACACACTTCCACTAATGTAAAACTAAGGCCAACCCACAATTCTGACACCACTGTACAGACCTTCTTTATTTATGGCCTCAATCTTGGCAGGATAATACCGACAGTCGGTCCACCGAGCTAAAACCTCTTCTCCTTCATTGAAATCCTACAAAATGTCAATAATCATATTTTAGACTGAAATTCTTATTTTTTTTTACAATAAAGCTACAAAAAGGCCATTGTCTTGTTTACACTTTCAGTTTGCACCATAAAAGAGCTAAAAACTTACACAGTTCTCCTCATCGTCTCTTAGTCCTTCCTTTCTCAAAGAAGGCCTTTCCAGAGGACGGATCCGACTACTGTCCCAATCGATCCACTCATCATATCGGCTGCTCCAACGCTCAAAATGCACTAACATTTTCCCCTCCTCATAGTCCATCTTCTCTATCTTGGATGGGTACCTAGAGAAAATAAATCAAAATATTAAATAATAGACCTCTCAAAAGAGGACTTTGTACATTGAACAAGCAGTTACATAGTTGGCAAGGTTGAATAAAGACACCAGTCCATCCAGTTCAACCCGTGTGGGTATGTTCATGTCAAAAAACACATTCTCATATCCCCGTATACAGTACTGTCTTTAGCAAGATGTGCATCCAAGTATTCTTTAAAAACTATCTATACTTCCAGCTGACACCACCCATTGTGGAAGGGAACCGGCTCTCCTCCAGTTTCATTGAGTGGCACCGTGTCTTCTTACACTATATACTAAAAAGGTACCAATACAGAATTAGATATTAGAAAAATTAATATAGATTATCGGTATCCTCGTGAGGGGAGGTAATAGATTATTCAATTTTGTAACAAGAATAAGGCCCCTTTCACACTGGGGCGGGAGGTGCCGTGGCAGTATAGCGCCGCTATTTTTACCGTCAAAATTGCGGCGGTATTCGGCCGCTAACGGTGAGTTTTTAACCCCCGCTAGCAGCTGAAAAGGGGTTAATACCGCCGGCAATGCGCCTCTGCAGAGTCACATTGCCGCAGTATAGCTGCGGTTTCCCATTGCTTTCAATGGTAAACAACCAACAACAAGAGATTGAAAACAAACCTTGTGGTCCATGCCTACAGACCTCAATTTGTAATAAAAAATTTTATGTGGAACTGTATTAAATGTTTTTGCAAAATCCAGAAATGTCCACGGGGCTTCCGTTATATACATGACAGCTCACTTTCCCATAGACTGATAGTAGATTGGTTTGGGAAAAGCAACCTTTCATATATCCATGCCGATTACTACTAATGATACGGTTTTCATCAGCAATTTAGTCCCTTATCCCCTTCAATAGTTTACATACCATTGATGTTAGACTGACTGGCCTGACAGGAAAATCTAGGCCTCATTTACATGGTATTTTTTTGTCAGATGAGGCAAGAATCAAGCAGATTCCTCTAGCTCGGTTGGGACCCCCTCGGGGTTCAAATGATGATTTGCCAGGGGTCACCAAATCCCGGGCTGTTCCTGAAACCAGCACCACTCATCCAGCCTTCTTGCGGCTGCTCAGCAGGGCTGCCTCTGGAGCCGGTTGCCACCCAGCTGGGCTGTTCCTGGAGTACAAGGCCGCCCACTCAGCCTCTTCGCAGCCGCCCATTCAGTTCACGGCATGGCTGGGGGGCAGAGACGAGAGGTACGCTGACTGGTGAGGATTATGAGGTGGGAGGGGCCGGACAAGACCCTATCTCCTGATTTCAGCATAGGTGTCACTGCTACGAGACACCAAAAATTTCCGTGGGTTAGGGGTGCAAATTACTTGTCTTGCCTTAGGTGCCGACAACCCACGCTACAATTTTTTTTTTTACGGTTAGGTGTCCCCACAACTTGGGAAATTTTATCAAGGGGTCACGGCACTAAAAGGTTGTGAACCACTGCTGTAGCTGGAATCACAGGAGATTTGAACAGTTCTAGTAGATATAGGGAACTCTGAGAGAACTGACCAACAAGCACTGAATCAATGTGCGAGGAACATCAGACAAGTAGTCCTGGAAAAAGCACTTCAAATTCCAAGAAGAGGAAAGGACAAAAACACAAGCAGAAGGCGCTTCTAAGTGCAGTAACATCAGGATATTTATTGCCTCAAAAAGATTAAAAACACTTACAAGAAAGAGGACATAAAAGCTCAACTTGGAAGACCTCGTATAGAGGATCCCTGCCCAGCCAGAAGTGGAGAACCATGTGGTGTAGTTCCAGGAAGAGCAACAGTGCTGTAAGAACCAGCGTGCAACGCAGGACCCAAAAGTGGCATCAAAGTGGGCAGGACGTGTTTTGGAGCATGAACGAGATCTCCTTCATGATGTGGTGGGATCTGATGAGCTTTTATATCTTGTTTCTGGTAAGTGTTTTTAATCAGTTTGAGGCAATATCCTGATGTTACCGCACTTAGAAGCGTCTTCTGCTTGTGTGCTTGTGAAGAGTTGCGTCTGCTCAGCCTGTGCAAAGCAATAGCAGGCTGACAGCAACCACAGCTGTGTCTGATGTAATCACACATGGACCAATTTCATGAGGTTAGGGTGGTTCCTGGATGGAATCTGCCTACCTCCATACTTTGAATTGGTATGACTTGGATGCGAATTTGGCTGTTGACTTTGACTGTTGCACAACTGTCGAATTGATAACATTATGATGAAAGTTTACATTGCAGTCTATGGCACTCAAGTCGCACCAAAGTAGTGCAGGAACCTTTTTAAAGTAAATAAAACTTTAAAGTGGAACTTTAGTCAGAAACCTAAGTCCTGCTAGATGACTCCAGGTTGGCCCCTTTTGCAGGTATATCTATGTAAAATATTTAGAATAAGTGGCTATATTGTTTATAATCCAGTAAAAAAACTGTCTCGCCCTGCTCTGCACATGCTCAATTGCGCTCCATTTTTAGGCACTGTTGAGTTTGTAGAGGCCGATCTGCTGACAGCCTTAAAGCAGAATTAAACTTTCTTATTCTTTGGAGCCAAGGAATCTGCTTCCGTTTGATCTGCAACTGCCAAGGTGCTGCACATGTGATCAGTTAGAATACCAGACATTTAGGCCCCTTTCACATTGAGGCGTTTTTCATGCGGTACAGCGCTAAGAATAGCGCTGCTATACCGCATGAAAAATCATGCCCTGTAGTGTTCAATGTGAAAGCCCGAAGGCTTTCACACTGAAGCGGTGCGCTAGCAGGAACGCTCCAAAAGTCCTGCTAGCCGCATCTTTACCGCGGTATAGGAGCGGTGTGTTCACCGCTCCTATAGCGCGCCTTCCCATTGGAAACAATGGGAAACCGCGGCAATAGCGCGGTAATACCGCCCGCAACGCGGGCGGTATTAACCCTTTTTCGGCCGCTAGCGGGGGTTAAAACCTCACCGCTAGCGCCCGAATATCGCGGTAAACACGACGGTATAGCGGCGCTACAAATAGCGCGGCTATACCGTCACCGCGGCTCCACGCCTCAATGTGAAAGGGGCCTTAATGTAGAGTTGTCCCGATACCAATTTTTTTAGGACCGAGTACAAGTACCGATACTTTTTTCCATGTACTCGCCGATACCGATTACCAATACTTTTTTTAAATGCAGCCATGTGTCCCTAGATGCAGCCATGTGCCCCCCAAGACAAAGCCAAGTCCCCACCCCCCTCCCCCCGCCGACATCTAGTTAAACCCTAACCCTAGTGGTTCACCCTAAATCTACTATGTCCCATCCGATCCAGCATACTGGCGTCAGTACTCGCGCAAATACTTGGTCCCGATACCGATACTAGTATCGGTATCGGGACAACCCTAATTTAATGCTTTGACAGTTTGGTTGAGGAAACAAATGTGATAGTTGGCAATCCCGGCAAACCATGAAATTGATGGGTCTAGTTCCACCTTATGATTTTCTGCTATTAAAGCGGAGTTTCACCCTAAAAAACAACTATGTACCATGCCATCCTGCATATTAGCGTCAGCTACAGTATGCCTATATTTTATTTTTTTGCGCTGTACTTACAGATTAAACTATTTGTCTGTTTCAGGCTACCGCGGGGTAATAGGCGTTCCTATCAAGAGGGGAACATGATTGACGGCCGGCTATGGCGCGTCACGCATTCCGAAAATAGCCGGAGTAGACTCGGCTCTTCACGGCGCCTGCTCACAGACTAGGAGCTGACTGCGCAGGTGCCCGTGTAGGACTCGGCTCTTCACGGCGCCTGCGCAGTCAGCTCCTAGTCTGTGCGCAGGCGCCATGAAGAGCCGAGTCCTACTCCGGCTATTTTCGGAACGCGTGACGTGCCATAGCCGGCCGTCAATCATGTTCCCCTCTTGATAGGAACGCCTATTTCCTGCCCGGAGTCTGAAACGAAAAAAACAGATTAAACTGTAAGTACAGCACCGAAAAAAAAAATAAAGGCATACTGTAGCTCACGCTAGTATGCTGAATGTCAGTGGAGACAAAGATTTTTAATTTTTTTAGGGTGAACCCCCTCTTTAATGTGCACTGGGCTTCAGCAAAATGGCAACCTCCAGCCAGAAGAAACAATTTACAGCGCACACTAATGTTGTTGGCATAATTATTTCACACACAAAAAAAAAAAGAGCAATTATTTTATTTTCGTACAGTTTGTACACAACTTTCAAACACCCGATTCAGACTTTGCAAAAAAAAAAAAAAATGTTTTGAAGGGACAAACTCCCCAAAAAAATTCTTGAACAGAACCAACGATTTTTATTTAATGTGTACCGTTTTCGTACGAGAAAAAAAAAATTGGATACGAAAAACTGCACACGATCAGAAACAATAACAAAAAGAAGAAAAGGCCTTGGTCATACATAGGGCTGAAACAACCAATCGATCGTTGTCAACTATTTTCATAATCTATTAAATCGGCCAGTTGATTATTTGGCCTGCATATAGAATGCATTATTTGTTTACATATCAGGAAATACAGTGCAGCACACATACAGCTCAGTACACCATCCAAACATGTCATTAAGTGCCTGAGAATTTGTGAAAGTGCGAGGAGCAATGCCTCATGAGACATGTAGTCCTGGGCAGGAAGTGAGTGGTTCTAAAAAGGCAGAAGTTTTTTATTTTTAAACCTTGCTATAGCGGGCACTCTATACTACACTTTGCAGCTTGCTATTGAAGCACTCTGAAGGCAGGAGCAGCCAGAAGCATCAGTGAGGGACCCCAGAAGTGAAGGATCTGGGCTGCTCTGTGCAAAACCATTACACAGAGCAGGTAAGTATAACAAGTTTGTTTTAAAAACAAAAAAAAATCACTTTAACCACTTCCCTACGGCCGTACGACTATATGCGGCCGCAGGGTGGTTCTAAATCTCCGGGCTCCAGAGCGCGCAGCGGGGAACTTGTGTACTGGCCGTGTCCCTTGGACACAGCCAATCACAGATCGCCGCGAACGGCCAATCAGAGTGGCCGTTTGCAATGCGATCTGTGCAGCGAATAAGAGATGGGAGATGAGAGATGGTCTCATATGTAAACATATGAGATCATCTCTCATTGCCGGCTCTCACAATGACAGCGTCCTGTCAGGGAGAGAGCAGACCGATCTGTGTTCCTAGTACATAGGGACACAGATCGGTCACCCCCCCTCCCCCCACAGTTAGAACACAATGCAGGATACACATTAACCCCTTCCTCACCCCCTAGTGTTAACCTCTTCCTCACCCCCTAGTGTTAACCCCTTCAATGCCAGTCACATTTATACAGTAATTAGTGCATATTTATAGCACTGATTGCAGTATAAATGTGAATGGCGCCAAAAATGTGTCAAAAGTGTGTCCTCCATGATGTCGCAGTCGCAATAAAAAAATCGCAGATCGCCGCCATTACTAGTAAAAAAAATAATAATAAAAAATAATAATTCTGTCCCTTATTTTGTAGGCGCTATAACTTTTGCGCAAACCAGTCGCTTATTGCGATTTTTTTTTTTTTAACCAAAAATATGTAGAAGAATACATATCGGCCTAAACTGAATTTTTTTTTTTTAAATTGGGCTATTTTTTATAGCAACAAGTAAAACATATTGTATTTTTTTTCAAAATTGTCGTCCTTTTTTGTTTATAGCGCAAAAAATAAAAACCGCAGAGGTGACCAAATACCACCAAAAGAAAGCTCTATGTGTGGGGAAAAAAGGACGCCAATTTTGTTTGGGAGCCATATCGCACGACCGCGCAATTGTCAGTTAAAGCGACGCAGTGCCGCAAGCTGAAATTTCACCTGGTCAGGAAGAGGGTTTACATGCCCAGTAAGGAAGTGGTTAAAGACTCTGTGCAGGGAAGATCCGCATCTGAACCCAGAGAAAGTGTATGTAATAGAAGGCATTATAATTACTGTACTTGGTTATTTATATTTACCACTGCATACGGATATTTAAGAATAAATTGCCTTTTTTTTTTATTATTTACATATTAACTAAATTGTACACCACACTTTTTTTTTTTTTTTTTTAAGATTATCCAATTAATCGAAACAATAAAATCGGCCAACTAATCGATTATGAAAATAAACATTAGTTGCAGCCCTAGTCATACAAGAATTTTAGTACATTCATTTTATCCTCTTTCGACATGCTGTTAAAGATCGCAGAAAACCAATATTGTTAGTGTTAACCCAGCTTTAGGCCGGCCTAGAACAAAAGTATGCTAGGATAGAACAGTATTTTAACTCGGGTCATTACAAGATAAGAAACACTGAGGATATAAAGGGATCAGAAAGTAAGGTAGCTTCAGGCCCCTGTAGCTGTAAGTGAGTAATACATCTCATATAAAAATACAATCCATCAAGTTTTCTGCCGTGGTGAAGGGAAAACCAGAAGAGGAGTCAAAAGCCCACATAGCAAAGGCCTGGATTAGGTGAAATCTATGCTACATATTTCCCTCTCATAAGTAAACCTATTAGCCTAGCTTGGCTACCATACTGAACTAGGGCCGAAACAACTAATTGATTAATCGATTATGAAATCGATCTTTCATAATCGGCCAGTAACATAATGGGGTTAAAAAAAAAATGGCCCTTTATAGTACAAAAAAGCAAATCACTACTGTAAATATTACTTTCACTGCCCCACAGTAAAAAAAAAAAAAATACCCCTTACAGTAGAGATTATTTGCTCTTTTTGTACTTATTTTAGTTTTTTTAACCCCAATATGTTACTAAACATCTCAGGCCGGGGGTCACACCTCTGTGTGTTTTGGTGCTTTTTGCAGAAACACACTACAGTTCATTTACATGGTTTCCTATGGGACACGTTCACATCCATGATTTTTTCTCAGCTGCTGCGTATTTGGAAAGGGCGAGGACTTTTTAACGCAAATAGGTGCCATTTTGTTTTTTTTGGTTCAATACACTTCAATGGAGAAGCTAAAGAAAAGCATGTAATGTGTTTTTGCGGCAATTTGTGTTTTGCAATCTGCCCAACAACAAATTGGCCCAAAAAGATTTAAAAATGCTAATTTATTTATTTTTTAATACATTTTACGATTTTACGGCTATTTTACGATTAAATCGATTAAGCGAAACAACAAATCGGCCAACTAATCAATTATGAAGATAATCGTTAGTTGCAGCCTTATACTGAACCTTTTATTGGAAGTAATTCAGGTTTGTTCCTCTATTTGGGAAAGAAGATACATGAAAAATAGAAATTTTTCTAGCATCCTTCTCTTAAAGTCCAGTGAGAGACACAGGAGGTCTTTAACCACTTAAGACCCGGACCAAAATGCTGCTAAAGGACCTTGCCCCTTTTTGCGATTCGGCACTGCGTCGTTTTAACTGACAATTGCACTGTCGTGCGACGTGGCTCCCAAACAAAATTGGCGTCCTTTTTTCCCCACAAATAGAGCTTTCTTTTGGTGGTATTTGATCACCTCTGCGGTTTTTATTTTTTGCGCTATAAACAAAAATAGAGCGACAATTTTGAAAAAAATTCAATATTTTTTACTTTTTGCTATAATAAATATCCCCCAAAATATATATATATTTTTTTTTTCCTCAGTTTAGGCCGATACGTACTCTTCAACCTATTTTTGGTAAAAAAAAAAAAAAAAAAATAGGCAAAAAGCGTTTATCGGTTGGTTTTCGCAAAATAAGAGATAGTTTTATTGCATTTTTAAAAAAAAAAAAATTTTTTACTACCAATAGTGGCGATCAGCGATTTTTTTCGTGACTGCGACATTATGGCGGACAATTTTGACACATATTTGGGACAATTGTCATTTTCACAGCAAAAAATGCATTTAAATTGCATTGTTTACTGTGAAAATTACAGTTGCAGTTTGGGAGTTAACCACAAGGGGGCGCTGTAGGATTTGTGTGTTCCCTGCGTGTGTTTACAACTGTAGGGGGGTGTGGCTGTAGGTGTGACGTCATCGATCACGTCCCCTTATAACAGGGATGACGTGATCGATGCTGCGGCCACAGTGAAGCACTCCAGCGGCGATCGGGTCCGCGAGTCCCATGGTCCCAGGGCTTCGGACCGGGTCACAAGAGCGTGCCCGTGACCCACGGCTGGGTACTATAACCAACGTATATATACGTTGATGTGCCCAGCCGTGCCATTCTGCTGACGTAAATGTACAGTAGGCGGTCCTTAAGAGGTTAATCAGTGATTCTACCATCTTCTAGAGCAGCCATTCTCAACCAGGGTTCCGTGGAACCCTAGGGTTCCTCCAGAGGTGGCTAGGGGTTCCTTGAGCTGTGGCTGATTTACCTCCTGTTTGATGGTGTCTACATAGTTCTGAGCCAATTCCACTTGGAAGAGCCAGTGGTATTACACCAATGATCTTCATAGTTCTCTGAAAGAAGGGCATTTTTACCACTACTGTAAAAAAGGGCATTGTTCCCACTGACCCCCAATTAATGTGTTTTATCAGGGGTTCCCGAGACCTGAAAATTATTTTTAGGGTTCCCCAGCGGTAAAAAGGTTGAGAAAGGCTGTTCTAGAGCAAGGGTGTCAAACTCAATTTCATCGTGGGCCACATCAACGTTACGATTGCCCTCAAAAGGACCGGTTGTATCTGTAAGATTAGATGTCCAGCCCATCCCCTCCCCTTACATGTCAAGAGCCACCCCCACCATCAGAAGTTGAGTCCCCCCACTCTCCCTTACATCAGTGCACCCCCCTTTCCTTATGCTGCTGCTGGGAAGAAGCTGGGTGCATTGCTTGAAAGGAGTAAACAAGAACATGAACATGTTCTATATTTAAACTCCGATGGAATTCATCGGAATTTCTCCGATGGGGCATACACACGGTCGGAATTTCCTATGGAAAAAGTCAGTCTGACTTTTCCCATTGGAAATTCTGACCGTGTGTACACGGCATAAGGGTCTGGAGGAGGATCAGAGGAGGGCTGGAGCTCTCCTGAAGCTGCAAGAGAGGTGTGAGGGCCACATGAAATGGTCTGGAGGGTCAGATTTGGCCCGCGTGGCTTTGTGTTTGACACCTATGATCTAGAGGAGCAGTACTGAGAGCATGATCATGAACACAGAGGGGTTAAGACCTGTGTCCCTAAATGGACTCCAAAAGCAGTTCATCTGAGGGGTGCGCAACACAGCTAACAAAATGCTAATAGGCTCATCAAAACTGGGGGACTGACTGCAGCTCAAAGAGCCACTTGAAACATCATACACCTGAACATCCACCTGGTAGAACTTGGAGAACATTTTTAGCCTTGAAAATCAGGGAAACAATCGTTTGATGCCAAAAGGCCAAGAAGCACTCCGAGATCTAGTGCACCTTGATCTAGTGCACCTTGATGGGAAAAAATAGATCCCGATCCTTTAAACCAGGGGTCTCCAAACTTTATAAACTAAGGGCCAGCTTACTGTCCTCAGATTTAAGAGGGGGCCAGACTATAGCTATGAGTAGAAAAGGTCCCAGCATCAGTGGGGATAAACAATTCTCCATCTTTGGTGTCAGTGGGAGGAATAGTGTTTCATCGTTGGTGACAGTGGGAGGCATTGTGCCTCTTCATTGGTGTCAGCAGGGGGGATTATGCCCCATTGTTGGCATCAGTGGATGAAAATAGTACCCCAAAGGCTGAAAAAAGTAAGCAAAAAGGGCCACAGTTTGGAGACCACTGCTTTAAACCGTAGGCTTTGGATGATGGTCTGCTGAGCCGCCAGGTGATGGAGGAACAAGAGACCAATGCTTCAACCTAGATGACCTAAAAGGAATCTACATTCCTGAAAGAAGCAGCAGAACCAAATCTAGACAACGAGGGGAAATTTTGTTTTGGTCAGCTGAAGCCAAAGCGATGCAAGAACAACATCCTGGTTGAGGTTAAAGTGATTGTAAAGTCTCGATTATTTTGGGTTAAAAATAACAAACATGTCATGCTTACCTGCTCTGTGCAGCAGCTTTGCACAGAGCAGCCCGGATCCTCCCATTTTGGGTCCCTCTTCAGCTCTTCTGGTCCCTCCCCCTCCTGTTAAGTGCCCCCACAGCAAGCAGCTTGTTAGGGGGGAACCCGAGCCGAGATACAACTCCCTGTGTCCATTCAGACACAGAGCCTTGCCTGTCCCCGCCGCCTTTCTCTCCCCATTGGCTGACTGATTTAGATTAACAGCAGCAGGAGCCCATGGCACCACGCTGCTGTCTCAGCCAATGAGGTGGCAGGCAGTCAAGACAATCCAACAACATCGCTGAATCTAGTCGGGCTCAGGTAAGTATTAGGGGGGCTGCAACACGCAGAAGGATTTGTATAGATAAAAAAAACCTTCTGACTTTACAACCACTTTAAAGACAGAATCTAACTTGAGCAAGAAGGAAGTCCTGGGCCTCAACATCATCTTGTCCCTATGTAAAACCAAAAAGGTTCCTTGAAGGCTGTCAGTTCAGGCTCACTCCTCACAAAAGGTAATGCTTACAAGAAACATCTTCTTGTGGAGGAGAGGGCAGAGAGAGGGCAGAGAGAGGAATCCCATGGAGTCATGGGGGGGGGGGGGCTACTTTAAAAAATTCCTAAAGGAGCAAGAAGCCAACAGTTTTTGAAACAGAATAGAAAGCCGATCCTTAGTGGTGCGGAGATTCAGATGCTGCTCTAGACCCAACTACAGGAAAGAAGAGGATTGGTATCATGGAGATACCCCACACAGGTGAAGAGACACACACCAAGTGAAGTATGCCTTCTATGTCATAAGACCTTGTGAGAAGTAGATCGCAAATAAAAAAAATGGAGTGGTGCTAAATCCTTAAAATAAATTATATAAATATATGGTGAGATGCAAAAAAGTGTTCAGATAATAATGTGCACTTTCGAAAAATTATTAAACAAACATCACATAATAAATTCAATGAATCCAAAAAAGGCAGTGCATCCACAGTTCCAGTGATGTGTGAAGTTGTGAACCTTACAGTGCCTTAAAAAACGTATTCATACCCCTTGAAAATTTTCCACATTTTGCCATGTTAGAACCAAAAATAAATATATTTTATTGGGATTATATGTGATAGACAAACAAGGTGGCACATCAAATTGTGAAGTGGAAGAAAAATGATAAATGGTTTGCCAATTTTTTTTTTACAAATATGTGAAAAGTGTGGGGTACATTTGTATTCAGCCCCCTTTACTCGGATACCCCTAACCACAATCTAGTGAAACCAATTGCCTTCAGAAGTCATCCAATTAGTAAACAGAGTCCACCTGTGTGTAATTTAAGCTTAGTAGAAATACAGCTGTTCTGTGAAGCCCTCAGGAGGTTTGTTAGAGAACATTAGTGAACAAACAGCTCCATGAAGGCCAAGGAACGAACACACCAGACAGGTCAGGGATAAAGTTGTGGAGAAGTTTAAAGCAGGGTTATGTTACATAAAAAAAAAAAAAAAAATAAGCTTTGAACATCTCCCGGAGCACTGTTCAATCCATCATCCTAAAATAGAAAGAGTATGGCACAACTGCAAACCCACCAAGACATGGCCGTCCACCTAAACTGACAGGCCGGGCAAGGAGAGCATTTAGAGAAGCAGACAAGAGGCTCATGGTAACTCTGGAGGAGCTGCAGAGATCCACAGCTCAGGTTGGAGAATCTGCCCACAGGACGACTATTAGTCGTGCACAAATCTGCCCTTTATGGAAGAGTGACAAGAAGAAAGACATTGGTGAAAGAAAGACATAAGAAGTTCTGTTTGCAGTTTACGAGAAGCCACGTTGAGGACACAGCAAACATGTGGAAGAAGGTGCTCTGGTCATACGAGACCAAAATGTAACTTTTTGACCTAAAAACAAAAGGTTATGTGTGGTGGAAAACTAACACTGCACATCACCCTGAACACACCATGGTGGTGGCAGCATTTTGTTGTGGGGATGTTTTTCTTCAGCAGGGACAGGGAAGCTCGTCAGAGTTGATGGGAAGATGGATGGAGCAATCTTAGAAGAAAACCTGTTAGAGTCTTCAAAAGACTTGAGACTGAAGTGGAGGGTTCAACTTCCAGCAGAACGACCCTAAACATAGATTAAAGCATATTCATCTGTTTGAATGGTCCAGTCAAAGTTCAGACCTAAATCCAATTGGGAGTCTGTGGCAAGACTTGAAAATTGCTGTTCACTGACACTCTCAATCTAATCTGACAGGGCTTGAGCTTATTTGCAAAGAAGAATTGGCAAAAATGTAACTTTTTAGATGTGCAAAGCTGGTAGAGACATCCCCAAAAAGACTCACAGCTGCAATTTCAGCAAAAGGGGGTTCTACAAATTATTGACTCAGGGGGGGGCACTATACAAAATGTACCCCACACTTTTGAGATGTTTATTTGTAAAAAAAAAAAAAAAAAAATTATTTTCCTTCCACTCTTTGGTCTATCACATAAAATCCCAATAAAATATGTTTTTGGTTGTAACATGACAAAACTTGGAAAATATCAAAGGGTATGAATACTTTTTCAAGGCACTGTAGAATCAGAAAGTTCTTATTTGAAATACTGCAATGATGTATCAAAACGTGGTGATAATCCATCATCATGCAATCCAGGGTTCAATCCAAGTCCTCCACCACTAGGTGCAATGGCCGCTCACCTTAAGACTCAATGTCATACTCTTCAATGGAAACCGGTAATCACTCAATGGTAGATGGTGCCCAAACGGGCAATACATGGAACAAGAATGGAAATCCAGATAGTGTAGTGGTAATGCACAGGTTGATTTTTTAAAAACAGAGTAGCTCCACAGTTGAAATCGCTTTGTCAATCGATTAAGCGAGACCGCACACATGCGCACGAGAAAGACGCCAGTCGCGAACGGACGTGACATCACCCGGCTCTCCCAACACGCTACGTCACCGACATGTGACTTTCTCAAGGGTTGGAGGCTGGGTGGCGATCTCCGTAAAATAATATATTGTATTAGTTCCGTGGGAACCGGATATGAACACAATAACATTTAAATTCCTTAGAATAACCATAGATTGTATATATCATAACAATCCAAGTACATACATAGATCGGATGGCAGTGATTTATAAACGAAATGTAAAACGGGATATGAATCTGAAACACAGCCGGTTACCATAGTAATTCAACTAGGCGATATTAACCACTCAAGATGCAGCACTACGTTACCCTGACAATTGCGCGGTCGTGCGACACTATACACAAATAAAGTGGATGTCCTTTTTTTTACCACAAATAGAGCTTTCTTTTTGGTGGTATTTGATCACCTCTGCGGTTTAGATTTGTTGTGCTAAAACACAAAAGTGCGACAATTTTGAAAACAAAAAACAATATTCTTTACTTTCTGCTATAAAACATATGCAATCTTTTTTTTTTTTTTTATGAAATTTCTTTTTTCATTAATTTAGGCCAATATGTATTCCGTTACCCATTTTTGGTATAAAAACAAAAAACCCAATAAGCATATATTGATTGGTTTGCGCAAAAGTTACAGCGTCTACAAAATAGGGGATAGATTTATAGCATTTGTATAATTTTGTTTTTTTTACTAGCGGTGATCAGTGATTTTTAGCGGGACTGCGACGTTGTGGTGGACAGGGAAGTAGTTAACATCAGGGGCGATTAAAGGGTGTGTTCCCTAGGAGTGTTTACTAACTGTATGGGGGGGATGGACTGACTGCGACAACACAGCGATCCCTCTTCCTGCTTAGTAGGAAGACAAGATCTCTGTGTCCTCCCCTGTCAGAACGAAGATCTGCCTTGTATATATAGGCAGATCCCTGTTCTGTCTTTGTGGGGAATGATCGTGGGTGGCCAGCGGACATCGGGCCCTCCAGACCCGCTGATTGGCTTTCCCTTTGGCCAATCAGCATGCGCGCCCACACAGGCAAGTGCACGAAACAATGTACAGGTACGTCGTTTCTCGCAGCCGAGTCATCTTGCCGCTCAAGTGGTTAAGAGACGCTTATCACTTCATAAATATCCATATATTAACCACTTCCCGACGGCCGTACGAATATGTGCGGCCTCAGGGTGGTGCTAAAGAATGACAATTTTGAAAAAAAGTCAATATTTTTTACTTGTTACTATAATAAATAGCCCTTTTTTTAACGTTTTTTTCTCAGTCTAGGCGATACGTATTATTCTACATATTTTTGGTAAAAAAAAAAAAACACACACAATTAAGAGACTGGTTTGCGCAAAAGTTATAGCGCTTACAAAATAGGGGACAGAATAATAATTTTTTTTTTTTTACTAGTAATGACGACGATCTGCGATTTTTATTGTGAATACGACGTTATGGCGGACACATCGGACACGTTTGGTGCCATTCACATTTATACTGCGATCAGTGCTATAAAATTGCACCGATTACTGTATAAATGTGACTGGCATTGAAGGGGTTAACACTAGGGGGGCATGGAAGGGGTTAAATGTATTCCCTGGGTGTGTTCTAACTGTAGGCGGAGGGGGGTGACTGGGGGAGGTGACCGATGCTGTGTCCCTATTTACAAGGCACACAGATCGGTCTCCTCTCTCCCCTGACAGGACGTGGATCTGTCCGTCTCTTGTCCCTGTAACCGCTGATTGCGAGTGACTGGCGGACATCGCGGCCGCCAGGCACACGCATCGGTATTCCAGGAATGCGCGCGCCCTCCAGTGGCCTGGAAGAGCGCAGGAGGCATATATGCGTCCTGTTAGAGAGCATGGGCAGATGTGGATAAAATAGAGGTCTCCTGTCTGTACGGGAGTCTCAAAGGAGGTTGATGTGCCAGGCCTAGGAGTGTTGTAATCCAGGGTCTCTTGGGCCAGAAGGGGGCTACCAGAATCAGAAACGTATGTAGTATGTCATGTAGTAGAGGGAATGCGTACACTAGTCTGAACGTTCAGGGTGTCTGTAAAGCATCCACCGCCCAAGGTTGATCTCCTGGAGATAGAGAGCAAAAAAACGGGAACCTTGGTATTCCGTTTGGTTGCAAATAAGTCTATCTCTGGTACTCTGGATTATGAGCTTGAAGGTCTCTGAGTGTAGGGACCATTCTTGATTTGACACTAGGTGTCGACTCAGGAAGTCTGCGGTATCGTTCTGCTCGCCCTTCAGATGAATTGCAAATATGGATTTCAAATGCCTCTCTGCCCAAAGAAACAGCCGTTTTGCTAGTAACATCAGACGAGGACTCTCTGTTCATCCCTGTTTGTTCACATAGGCTACTGCCGTTATGTTGTCTGAACGGACCTGTAAGTGATGACCCTGTAGTCTTTCCTGAAAGGCTAACAGTGCCCTCAAAATTGCTGCCAACTCCTTCCAATTGGAAGACAGCTTTTTTTCTTCCGGTGTCCACCTTCCTTGTACCCAAAGGGTGCAGAGGTGGGCTCCCCAACTGCTCACGTCTGTGGTCAGGATTGACGAGATAGGAAAGCCCAAGAGAACCCCTTTTTCTAGGTTCCCCCTGTCCTTCCACCACCAGAGTGAACGTTTCACCCTGGCGGGGATCCTTACTGGTTCTTTCAAGTCCTTTCCCTTTGCCTGTTCCAACAGAAAACTTTGAAGAATTCTCTGGTGGAACCTGGCCCATTGTACTGCTGGGATGGCCGCTGTCATCAGTCCTAGGACAGACATAATTTCCCGTATAGTGCATGTGGGACTGGTTTGAAGGAAGGACATCTTTAGATGTATATTGGAGATCTTTTCTTCTGGTAAAACGATCTTTTGTTCCACTGATAGAATCCTGTAACCCAGGTAAAGGATATCTTGGAGTAGGATTAATCTTGGATTTCTCCAAACTGATGATCCACCCCAAGTTTTACAAACTGCCCTGGGTCAGCTCCAGCTCTCGACAGAGCCGTTTCTCTGACGGGGCCGTGAGGAGTAAATCGTCCAGATACGGTACTATAGACACTGATTGTAGTCTCAGGGGGACTAGAGCTTCCCCAAGAACCTTTGAAAAGATTCTTGGAGAGGAAGAAAGGCCGAATGGCAGAGCCCTGCACTGGAAATGATGAATCTTTCCCTCTATCAAGATTGCCATACGGAGGAATTTTTGGCATTCCTCCCTTATTGGAATATGCAAATAGGCGTCCCTTAAATCTAGGGTTGCCATAAATGCATCCGTCTGTAGAAGATTTCTCACAGAATAAATCGACTCCATCTGAAATTTCTTGTATAGGATGGAGAGGTTTAGGGGCCGCAGGTTCCTAATGAGTCTGAACTTGCCTGAGGGTTTTTTGACAACAAAAATATGAGAGTAGAAACCCTCCCCCTGTTCTTGAATTGGAACTGGTGCCAATACCTCTTGATCCACCATGTCTCCTATTAACAAAAGGTAAGGCTTTTGCCTTCTCCGAATGCCTGGGCAATTTTGTCACCAGGAACTTTGATGGAGGTTTGCTGTGGAACTCCAGTACGTAACCTCTCTTGATAACGTTTAAAACGAATTCGTTCGAGGTTACTTTTTCCCACTGGGGGAGAAAGTTCTTTAGTCTCCCTCCCACAGGAACCCTGACATCACTGTGGTTTGGGGGCCGGACTGGGGCGGTTAAAAAGTATGCCCCCTTTTCCTCTGCCCTTTTGCCCTGCCCAAAATTTTTCTTTGGAAATCCTTGTTTTTAAAGGGAAGGATTTCTTTTTATCTGCCGTCCTTTCTAAGGCGGTCTCCAATTCGGGGCCAAAAACAAGGTCCCCATTAAATGGAGCACTGCATAACCTAGTCTTGGATGCTGTGTCTCCAGCCCAGGTTTTTAACCACACCGACCTTCTAGCTGCTACCGATAGGGCTGCAGATTTGGCTGTGAATTTAACCGTGTCTGTAGTCGCATTGGAAATAAAGCCTGTCGCCTTCAAGAGCATAGAGAAAGTCTTTAGCAGTTCTTCCCTAGGGGTACCTGTTTTAATGTGTTCCTCTAACTGGGTCAGCCAGAACTCTAAATTTCTGGCCACGCAGGAAGTAGCCAATATTGGTTTAAGGCCTGCCATGGAAGAGTCCCATGCCCTCTTCAGGCCCAGCGTGGGCTTTTTCAATTCCCCCGCGCCTACGAGACCCGGAACCGGAAGGCCTCGGCGCACGGCTATGACGCGCTTCCGCAGGAAATGACGCAATGGCGTCTCCGACCCCCCATCACGACGGGAAAAATGGATTCCCCGTCGGGGGAGAAGCGCGCCATTCCGCCCACAGACCCGCATCGGCACTGGGAAGGGAGAGAAAACAGGCCTGCTCCGAACAGCTGGACAGTACCCGTGCCCCATAGTAAGTAAATTTTTTAGGCTGCAATCATGGTCAGACCCAGTCCTCCATGCAGCCCTTGAGAGATAGTTCCTAAGCAACACGCTCCTCCGAGGGAGGAAACACAAAGACTGGCCAGGGAGAGGAGGGACCGCCTTTTAAAAGATTGTGGCAACGTGTTTCCTGTCTTGATGGGAGGGACTCCATCTCTCAGGGGCTGTCCTGGAAGACGATTAGGGAAAAATTCCTTTAGTCCTTTCACACGTGCGGACCGTTTTTTAGATCCGTTTTTCGTCCGTTTTTTTTTTTTTTTGTTAGAACCTTATTTTTATTACATATTTTGATGAAAAACGGATGTTAGCGGATCGGATGTTAAACGGATCGTCCGCTAACATCCGTTTATCGTCCGTTTCGTTTTTTTGACGGAAGAAAAATAGGCTTTTCTTCCGTTCAAAAAAACGGAGCTTAACGGAGACGGATGTAAACGGACGTTAGCGGATGCTCATCAGCTAACGTCTGCTATCGCATAGGACAGCATTGTAGTCCGTTTTTCATCCGTAAAAAACGGACGAACGGTCCGCACGTGTGAAAGCGCCCTTAAGCCGGCATCATACAGAGACAAGTATGTAAATTTTATATAAAAATGCTCTGGAATTTCCTTCCCGCCTTCAGTATATAGGAAGAACGTAAAGACCTTTATGGAAACGGCTGAGAGAGCATGTCCAAAATATACAGAAAGGTTATCTGAAACAAAGTATCTCCAAATACTATGCGGAACATCATAACAAAGATGCCTTCTCTCGACTATTTTGGGGTATAGAAAAATTCAAACCCCACTGGAGAGGTAGCAATAAGGTTATCACCCTGAGTAAGAATGAATCTTGTTGGATTTATGAGATGAAGACCCTTACTCCTCTAGGTCATAACATTGAATTTGACTTACTAACTGCTTTATTTTAGAATAATAGTTTTCTTTTCTTTTTTTATCTATCTAGTATATTCTTCATCTCTGAATGCCATCAGCTATTACAAGTGTCCATTGGAACATTACCATATATATTATCATATATTACTTGTCTAGTTTTGTTGGCACCTGGATGATCCGTTATGTAGGTTGCAGTATTTTATACTGTATCCTATATCCCTTGTGATTTTTCATCATTCAGCCTTATTCTATTCCTCTTTTCTGGCACACATTTATCAGATGCGAGAGCATGTCAGACCCCTAGAAGAATGAGGAGGGAATCTTGTGGGTGGTATGTGGCATACATATTCAGGCTTTCCCAGCTTCCTTCTCCCAACAACTTGGAGAGCAGAACAGATGGCAGACATGTGGGCATGAGATTTATGCTAATCTTTGGGTGCGAGTGTTATTAATATCTTCTGGAATATTATATGTACTTATCATTCAACTCCTAAAAGGGAATCTTTGGGTGTGTGAGATGCCAATATATGAGATATTGGGTCATTTTTTATAGATTTTGTAGTTTTTATCCTCGGGATACTTCTTTGCTCCCCTTTTTTGGACATCTCATACTGGTATAGATAAGTTCTAGGTAATTTTGAGGATATATTTACCTCATTTAGAAATGTTATACACACATACACACACACAATTTGTATACTTGTCTCTGTATGAAGCCTCACTAGCCTGTACATTTAAGGTAAATTTAGGTCTGTACAGGGAGTTTTTTTTTTTTTTTTTTTTTACATGCATTTCGCATTAATATGTAGACATTTCAAAAAAGATAAGCGGCACTTTAATATCAGATAGTTGAATTACTATGGTAACCGGCTGTGTTTCAGATTTATATCCCATTACATTTAAATTTATAAATCACTGCCATCCGATCTATGTACTTGAATCCTAATATGATATACAATCAATGGTTATTATAAGGAATTGAAATGTATGATTTATAACCGGAAGATTCAACATTCCGCCGATTGTCACCCAGCCTCCAACCCTTGAGAAAGTCATATGTCAGTGACGCAACGTGTCGGGAGGAGCCAGATGACGTCACTTCCGGTTGCAGCCGAGAACGGAAGTTTGGATTTACCAACGTCTTTCTTGTGTGTGTAACACAGCGGTCTTGATTGATTGTCAAAGCAATTTTAACTGCAAGTCTACACGGTTTTATTATAAAACTGTGCATTACCACTACACCATCTGCATTTCCATTCTTGTTCCATGTATTGGCCGTCTGAGCACCATCTACCATTGAACGATTACGATATGGAGACCATCGATTTAATTGAAGCGTATGACATTGAGTCTAAAGAGGAAGTAACCCCTCTTGGAAAAAAAAAAACACGCACATACACACAACAACCTGCAAGACAAAAGGCGTAATGAGCTAGTATGCATAGTTTACTAGCCGATTATGAATTACTGTATTTATTGGCATATAACACTCACTTTTTTACCCTAAAAATAGAGGGTAAACCTGTGCCTGCGTGTTATACACAGGGGGCTGTGAAAAGTGTTTTTTCCCTGAAACTTCCCTCTTAAAGTTAGGGTGTGTGTTATACACCATTAAAATGGTATTTACCAGAGATCGAAGCCCCCGCAGCGGCCCTCGTTCGCCGCCTCCAATGCCATCATGATACCCAGAGAAGACATTTGGTCAGCTCAGTCAGTCAGTCCGTTCGGTGCAGCAGGACGCTCTCACACGAGTCGGCTCACCTGAGTCAGTTTAGTCAGGCAGGTGCTCCCTCAGCCTCCCGGCTGCATCCAGGACTCACGGATCCAGCTCTCCTTGCTCCCCTTTGGCCTCCATACTCCCCTTCACCAGCAGCCGTGTCTAGCCTTCTTTCTGGGCGCTTGTGTCCCCCCCGCCTCCCTGCCTCCCCTGGGACAGCGCGGCCGTCCTTCTAAGGATAAGCCGCAGCTCTGCCCAGCGGAGCAACGGCTGCACATCACAGAACCGGCTGCCCCCTTTCTCCTCCTGGCCACCGGCTCCTTCCCAAAGCCATCCAGAGTTGAGGTATCCCCCCGTCGCCTCCTCGCCTCAGCGCCTTCCCTCTTCAGCCATCCGCGCCGACCTAGGCCGTTTTTTCGGCGGCAGCGCTCAGGAAAGACCGCGGCTTCACCCGAGGCCTAGCGGCGCACCGCATAAACTTGAGGAAATCCCTCTAAAGTAGCCCAGAATCCCCCACCTACCCTAGGAGGTCCCCCATCCTCTCCCAGTCACCCACCAGCCTTCTCTAGTGTCCTATCCACCAAGGCTTGACAGCCCCCAGCTCAGGTCCTTTTTCCTGAATGGTGGCCATCTTGGTACTCCCCAGCACATCTCCCCCTATTTTTCCTGACCACGTATCCACCACCCCTTTAGCACTTGATCCAGGGTTTCGACTGATCGCTCTTGAAGGGTCAGGAAGGAATTTTTTTCCCTTACCGCAGCACACTGGTTAGCACGGCCAGGGTTTTTTTGCCTTCCTCTGGATCAACCTGGGAGTGAGGATTTAAAGAATCTTCCCCCCCCCAGCCCATTAAAAACCGCACTGGCACCCCCGATGCTTGGCGACAATGGCTAATCTGCGATATTCTGCAGACACCATCCTGGGTCTGAGGCGATTCGCCACAGGATTACCAGTCATCACCAAAAAGGCCTTAAGAATTGAGCAACTATTGAGAATCGATCGACGATCGACTATCAAAAATGTCAGGTATCCACCCCACCCTAAGCACATATCATGTGCTTTGATCAACACAAGATCGGCAGTAAAACACCGACTAGAAATCCATGATTTCATTCTTCAATACGATTTAGACTGCCTCTTTATTACAGAAAGCTGGCTCACAGCCGACTGTAACACCATTCTAGGAGAACTGGTGCCAGAAAACTACCGTATTATAACCGAAAACAGAATAGGACAAAGAGGAGGAGGCCTGGCAGTGATCCACAGGACTCAACTTGCGATCACTAAACCAATCCTTCAAAACCCTCTTCCATTCATGGAAACCCTTACTCTGCAGCTGCAAACAAATCCCCAGGAGACCGTTCACGTTCTTCTCTGCTATAGGCCACCCAGGCCAAAATCGCAGCTTCTATCATCATTGACGGACTTCATCTCCACTTATACCCTTAACAGCAAACACCTTTTGCTGCTTGGGGATTTCAACCTCTGGGCCAATTCCTCACAAGACCCCATTGCTGACGCCTGTATTGACCACCTGGAAGGATTAGGGCTTCAGCAATTAGTATGTGGGCCCACACATGCTTCAGGTCATACACTAGATCTTATTTTCAGACAAAATCTGAAAATAAGTATTTTGGAAAATGAACCGTTGCCATGGACAGATCACCATGCAATTAAATTCATTATTTCCAAAACTTCCCCATTGCTAAAAATACCCAAGCCAGTGACAATACACTGGACTAGATCTCAGAAGAAGCTCCATTCGGAACTCTTCAAATCTACCTTGGGAAATAAAATTAAAACAATTCAACCATCTCGTACAGCCTCAGAAACATTGGATGCCATAAATGCAGCGCTACTACAGTCAGCAGACTTAGTAGCACCCAAACGCAAAGCCCTTATTCGGAAAAACAAGGCCGGCTGGTTCAACAACCAGCTGTCACTTCTGAAGCAAGAGCGTAGAAGGGCAGAAGCCGCCTGGAAACGAAGCGCTTCTGAGGAGAATCTCGCCACCTATAAAGCAGCAACAAAAAAATACCACAAAGAAATCTTCAAAGCCAAGAAAAATTATTTTTCTGAGGCTATCAACAGCGCCCTAAACCGCCCACGGGAACTCTTCAAGCTGGTCACTCAGACCATGAATCCTGGCTGTCTTGAAGCCCCCAATTCAGATTCCCAAGAATTTTGTAATGAATTGTCGGATTTCTTCATCAATAAAATTGAGAGAATCCGGGAAAGCATTCAGCAAAGCAAGACCCTCGTCAACACCCCCTTCCCCCCCCGTACAACCACACAACATCCATAGAAACTCTCCACAACAAACAAAGTTCACTCTGGAACCCATCTCCATCGAGGCCACTGAAAATATCATCAGCGTGTTGCGCAATAGCACATCACCTATTGATATTATCCCCACTAAACTACTGAAGGAATGTGCCGATATCCTGGCACCTCCCATCATGCAGCTTATAAACCAGTCATTAAAGGAAGGCATAGTGCCTTCCCTACTGAAAGAGGGCACAATCCAGCCCATCTTGAAGAAACCCACCCTGGACCCCAAGGACCCAACTCACCGCCGGCCCATAACAATGCTAAACGTCTTCTCCAAAGTAATGGAGAAAGTAGTGGTACAACAGCTGCAACAGCATCTAGATACCCATAATCTACTTGATCCATACCAATCGGGCTTCCGTCCCGGGCACGGGACAGAAACAGCATTGCTCAAAATATGGGACGACGTTCTAGAGGCCGCAGACGAAGGAGAATCTTGTCTTCTGGTTCTGCTGGACCTAAGCGCAGCCTTTGACACGGTAGACCACAAACTTTTACTGACTCGGCTGGCTGAAGTAGCCAGAGTCACAGAAGGTGATTTATCATGGTTTGCCTCTTTTTTAGAAAACCGATCACAAACAGTGAAATTGGGACCTTTCACTTCTGGAAAACGCACGGTGTCATGTGGAGTCCCTCAAGGATCACCCCGGTCACCGGTGCTCTTCAACATCTATCTTCGCCCTCTCTTTGAAATCATCAGTAGTCAGCAACTACTTTATCACTCATATGCAGATGACACGCAACTATATTTCCGCATCTGCAACAAAAAGGATCATCATCTCAGTTTAGAGAATTGTCTCTCTTTGATAGAAAACTGGATGACTAAGAGTTATCTCAAACTCAACAATTCCAAAACAGAACTTCTTCTGTTTCATGCAAGTCGCAAGAGTCAACTGGCAACAACCTGGACACCTCCGCCCATGTTTGGCCAGATCATCACCCCTAGCTCCAAAGTCAAAAGTCTCGGGGTCGTCTTTGACTCCTACATGACAATGGACGCACAAATAGGGTCAGTAGTCAGCGGATCTCACCATCTGCTGCGCCTACTACGCAGACTTATTCCATTTATTCCCAAAAAAGACGTAGCAGTCGTGGTGGGATCAATTGTGAACTCCAGACTGGACTATGCAAATGCCCTTTACCTCGGACTCCCCAAGTACCAAATCACTCGTCTGCAAACCGTTCAAAATACGGCCGCCAGACTGGTGACTGGGAAAAAACCCTGGGAATCCATCTCACCTTCACTAAGAGCCCTTCACTGGTTGCCAGTAAAAGACAGAATTGATTTTAAAGCACTCTGTCTGATGCACAAGTGCATCCATGGGAATGCACCGCAATATCTTTGCCAAAAAATAGAAGCCCACAATCCCAATCGCGTTCTGCGATCCACCGACCAAAATCTGGTCAAGGTACCCAAAGCCAGATACAAGTCCAAAGGAGAAAGAAGGTTTGCTGTCCAAGGTCCCAGGCTATGGAACGCTTTACCAACCAGCATTCGGTTGGAGGTAAACCACCTGACCTTCAGAAGACAGATTAAAACTCTGCTCTTTTGATGTCAAGAGAGACTAAAAACAACAAGCGCCCAGAGGCGATTCAGTTCGCATGTGCCGCGCTATATAAGTTTTTCATTCATTCATTCATTCAGAGTGACTTGCGGCGGGAAGCGGGAGCCGACACTAACTGCATGATGCCATTAGTAGCGGCACACTCAGTGCGCCTGCGCCCGATGTCTACGGCGCATGCACCGCAGACATCGGTGCTTCAATTTTTTGCAAACCTTTTAGGTTTAGGAGATATTTCTTGCACCTACAGGTAAGCCTTAATCTAGGCTTACCTGTAGGTTAAAGTGGTTGTAAAGAGTTTACAAAACAAAAGTCATTTTGCAAGTCGCCTCTGAAGTCGTCTTGCCGAGTCGCCCAAAAAAATCGTGCCGCCCCTGTGTGAACCGGGTCTTAATCTCTCCCAACGTGAAATAGGCTACCTTAAGATGTTTGTAACAAAATGTGAAAGTAAAATTTTATACAAAATCTATTGAACCACAAAAACAACAACAGGATAAGCCATTTATTTAAAACCAATATGAAAGAAACACTTTTTACTTAAGGCCCCTTTCACACTGAGGCGGGGGCGGTGTCGGCGGTAAAGCGCCAATATTTTTAGCGGCGCTTTACTCAGCAAAATAAAGCATGGAGACATGGATGGATGGGGGAGTATTTGTTTATGACAAAAATGAATTAAATAACGCTTTTGGTTTGTGGTGCTCAGATTCAGTGTACTTCCGCTGACATCACCCCACTCCTCACTAGTGGTCACTAGGGGAGATGGGGGAGGGCACCGAGAAGAATACCAACATCACACTGTATACACTCACCCAATATGAAGCACTGGCAGAAAATAAGCATCTGCATCCATGTGCATTACAGGGATCCAGCCCTTCAGCAGAGTAGAGGCATTGATGTCAAGCCACAAGGTTAGAACAGATATCAATGCTTACTATAAAACAGGGTGGATTTGATTTAAAACGAGACGATTTAAATCATAATTTTTTAAAGAGCAACTGTCATCTCTGTACCGCAGCGGCTCCTCCTCTGACCCACTGCTGACTGACAGTTCTGTTCACTTTAACCACTTAAGGACCGCCGCATGTACATTTACGTCGGCAGAATGGCACCGACAGGCACATCAACGTATATATACGTTGGTGCCTTGGGGGGGGGGGGGGGGGGGGGTTCGGGGGTCCCCCCACCGTACATGCGCGGCTGTAGGAGCGATCCGGGATGAGGGGGCGGTTATTAGTTTTTGTCCGCCCCCTCCAGATCGCTCTCAGCCAATGCGCGTGCCCGCCCGCCCTGTCACTTCCTCCTCCTGTGTAAACACAGGAAGGAGGAAGCGATGTGATCTCTCCCTCGGCGTTTTTTTCCACCACCGCTGAGGAGAGATCACCACACAGTAAGTCTGCACAACACTACACTACACACAGGCACATTTAACCCCCCCCCCCCCCCGTCACAGTGTCACTGAATGCAGTAATCATACATGTATGATTACTGTATTTAGTGTCAGTGTGACAGGCAGTGTAAAAGTCAGTTAGTGTTAGGTTCAGGGTAGCCCTGTACCCCCCCCCCTAAAAAAGTTTTAACCCCTTGATCACCGCCCTAGTTAACCCTTTCACTCCCTATTGCCAGCGTCACTAAGCGATCATTTTTCTGATCGCTGTATTAGTGTCGCTGTTCCCGCTAGGTAGCTAATTTTTTTTTTTATTGCGATTTTTTTTTTACTAAAGACATGTGGCTAAATAAATTTTGGCCTAAATGTTTGACTAAAATTTAGTTTATTGATTTTTCTTATCACAAAAAGTAAAAAATATTGTTTTTTTTTTCAAAAATGTCGCTCTATTTTTGTATATAGCGCAAAAAAAAAAAATCGCAGAGGCGATCAAATACCACCAAAAGAAAGCTCTATTTGTGGGAAGAAAAGGACGCAAATTTTGTTTGGGAGCCATGTCGCACGTCCGCGCAATTGTCTGTTAAAGCGACGCAGTGCCGAATCGCAAAAACCTCTTTGGTCATTTGGCAGCATATTGGTCCGGGTCTTAAGTGGTTAATGGGAAGGCTGGTGATGCGGCAGTTACACAACAAGGGGAGGGACGTGGCGAGAAACAAGTGAGTGGATGCCGCTAACAGGCGCTGCCATGATGGATCTGAAATGACAGGTGCTCTTTAAACGTAAGGACTTGCTGGTAGTTAGAATCTTTAATATTTGCAAACAAAATAAAAGGTTTCCGGTTTCAAATAAGAAGCTGTTAGGTTAGTAAAACAGTGATACCAAAACAGATTCAATCATACAGTTTGTAGTGTACATACATTTTCAAGACACTGGGATAAAGGAATATTCCTGAACTTTAATTTTATCTCATGGTTACTGTGAAATTGTGTGAATGCATCAATGCAGTGCAGTTTACCAAAAATGTAAATATTGCAGAATATACAGCCTCATGCTACATAACTAAGCTCCATTTCATTGAATAATAGAAATATAGGATGTGACGCCAATAACCTAAATGCTATTTACAGCAAGTGCAGCACCAAGAATTTGTGAAAACCAATATATAGTGAAAGCAATGAAAAAGGGCACAAGTGTAAAATGAATGTCCATAATTTAGCATTATTATTAATTTTTAAAAAGTTCAAATGGATGCAGATAAGCTCCATTTCATACTGAAAACACACAATTATTAATGTATCGTAAATAGAAAACTATCTTTAGATAGATTTTTACTCCAAAATAATTTTATTAAAATACAATTTGATTATATTTATTTTTTAGCAGGGTGGATAAAAAAAATATATCAGCTCCACTGTAACTAGAAATCAACCGTTTATGAGATATATGCATTGTATAAACTGACTGAACAAATAAAGAAGAAAAAGCAACCATAATGAAAACTATTAACAACAATACATAAATATATACAATCATTCAATAAGCAAATATATATAGTCAGCAGAAATCTCATTCAGCTAAATTTTCTCTGTAATCCAAGCCGCTTCCTCTGCAAAAAATAAGCATCCGAAATGTACTCCAGCATATTCATGGGGGGAGGGGATAATATAAATCCACCGAGTGCTCAATATATAGTAATGAACACTCAAAAGATACAAAAAGTATACATATTATTAAAATTAGTGCATGTAATGACGACAACTGGCCACTAGATGACAGCAACACACCCCCACCCTGAGCAAATACACTGCGAAGCCCCAAACAATAAAATAATCACCTGCCGCTAGAATAATTATAGGAATCTTTTATTTTTATTATATATTACAGGTCCTTAGTACTCAGGGACCTTATCCCAGATATGACAGCCCCGAGATCAAAGAAATCATCATGTTATTATACTACTAAGAACACATTGTGCTGTGTACCAGGGCCATCATAATAGCATCATGGGCCCCTGGGCAAAGTAATGCTATGGGGCCCCTACAAGCTTGCCCCAATTTACGCACCTACTCTCAAGAATGAAAGTACAATATTTATACTTTACAGCGTGTCACTTGCCACTGTCCCCTGCCACCAAATTCAGCGTGTCACTTGCCACCCATCCCATCACCAGATTTAGCGTGAGACTTGCCACCTATATCCTGGCTCTCTCCCTCCCCTTCAGCTGGGCATGCTAGGGGCTGTAGTTTCCCTCTTAGGATTGCAGTGGTTTGCCGGTCCTCGGGACTACATGTCCCATGATCCTCCTTTGTGCTCCTTTTTTTGGCCAATGGGAAGGAGTGGGCTCTGCTCTCGAGTACAGGAGTATGAGGAGGAGAGGGGGAGAAAGGCCAGCAGCTGCTCTCTCCAGAGACGCAGCCACTCTCCCCACTGCTGACAGGAGGATGAGGATAGGCAAGAAATAGAGCCCCCTTCTGAAAGTGGCGGCTCGAGGGGGAGGGGCAGCACAGTTTCTTCTCTTCAGACCCGCTATTCGTCGGCACTTGGCTCGCTCAGTCACTCAGGGAGGCTCAGGAGAGGTGGTGACAGCCCAGCTTGCAGTCGGAATCAAAGATGCCGCCGCACGCTAGGCTGCCTGTGCCTGCCCATCCGACTCCATTGTGCCCAAAATTGTTTTAGAAAATATTAAAACATCTAAAATATGAAACTACTACATTTATTTTAATTTGCAAAAATTCATGCCATAAAATGTCAAAAAGAGATAGCCTAATCCAGCAAATAGACAGCCCAATCCACAAAGACAGCCCCATCCAGCAAAGAGACATCCCCATATAACAAAGAGACAGCCAAATCCAGCAAAGAGACATCCCCATATAGCAAAAAGGCATTCAAATGCAGCAGTGTGACAGGTGGGGGGGCAGTGTGACAGGTGGTGGTGGTGGTGGGGGGGGCCAGTGTGACAGGTGGTGGGGGCCAGTGTGACAGGTGGTGGTGGGCCAGTGGGATTGGTGTTGGTGTGGGGCTAGTGCCACAGGAGGTGGCAGTGTGGGGCCAGTGCCACAGAAGGTGGCGGTGTGGGGCCAGTGCCATAGGTGGTGGTGGGGCAGTGTGATGAGGTGCCAGAAAAACTCCACTTACTGTGTTGGTCATTAGTGCCAGTCGTGTGCTTGTTGTGATGCCAATTGATCGCAGGGGTGGGCATTCTGTGTGGTGGCGGGCATGGCCAATGGCTACCTGTGTGTTCACTGTGTTGTCCCAGGGCTCAAGTCAGCGCCACTCAAGGCAGGAGGACCGAGGACGTGGTGGTCACCTGTGAAGTGTTACCGCTCCTGGGGGCGGGACAGCCTCCCCCGTTATTGGGAAGGGATTCCCACACTTCCCTCGCGCCTCCATTTTAGTAAACAGTGACAGGCAGACTGGGGGGCAGAGCACCCATGAAGACACCGCTCTATGTGTATGTGTTTGAGTGGAGCCGAGGCGGCCGGCCGTGGTAGTGTGCTCTTACTCTGCGTGCCCTCCGTATGCTGGACTGCGGGGAGCGAGGCACTGACAAGCTCCCGGCGGAAAGCAGAGAAACCAGCAGTCCTGGTTGAGCTCGAGACGGCAGTGCGCCAGCCCTGCTGATGGGGCCCCAGGGCTGTGCCCACTCAGTAAGACTGCCCTGCTGTGTACCGTTTTTGAGCAAGTACTGTCACCCCCCCCCCCCCCCCCCCAAGACAGGCAACTAACATTTTCACAAGGCCAGCAATGGCAGCCTACATATTTCTCAACAGGTTTCCTTTAACCACTTAAGCCCCGGACCAAAATGCTGCTAAAAAGGACCTTGCCCCCTTTTGCGATTTGGCACTGCGTTGCTTTAACTGACAATTGCGCAGTCGTGCGACGTGGCTCCCAAACAAAATTGGCGTCCTTTTTTCCCCACAAATAGAGCCTTCTTTTGGTGGTATTTGATCACCTCTGCTTTTTTATTTTTTTTGCGCTATAAACAAAAATAGAGCGACAATTTTGAAAAAAATAGTTCTTCAGCTCCGGGGACCGATCGCCGCACTCCAACGGCGATCAGGTCCGCGAGTCCCTCGGTCCCGGAGCTTTGGACCTGGTCACGGGAGCGCGCCACGGGCTTGCGACCCACGGCTGGGTACTAGTACAGGACGTACATGTGCCCAGCCGTGCCATTCTGCCGACGTATATGTGCAGAAGTGGTTAAAATCACATAAAGAAGGCACCGAGTCAGACATTCACCAACAGCCTCAATTTCCAAAGCCTTACCTCCACTTTCCTAAACAAAACAAAAAAAAACAGTCAAAAATCACTTATGCAGGATAATGCCTGCATGCATATCATGCGTCACGGATAGACACCTTATTATCCAGAAGTTCAAAAATGGGACATGGAACAAAAAAAACAATACCTCCATAGTGCAACCGGTTATCTGCATTTATCCATTTGGTTCTTACCCACCTCCATCAAATAAGACATTGGTCTAAGGCCCCGTACACACGACCGGTTTTCTCGGCAGAATCCATCAAGAAATGGGAGACGTATTCTGCCGAGGAAACCGGTCGCGTGTACACTTTTCGCCAAGAAAACCGCCGAGAAACTCGTCGAGACAAAAAGAGAGCATGTTCTCTATTCCCTCGACGGCCGAACGAGAAACTCGACGGGGAAAACGATGTGTTTCACCCGTCGAGTTTCTCGGTCGTGTGTACGGGGCCTCACTCTTCCTCTTTCCACCCCAGCCATCTAATAAATTAATAATTACCTTTCCTTTTCCAGATTATAGAGAGGTAGAGAATACACAGTTTTATTTTTTGTGTGCCTGAGCGTACAGAATTATGTTATTATTCTCCCATTTAAATATGGTGACACACTTAAAATAAATGTTGAATACTCTTTTTTTACTTGCATAGAGACAAGCATGGTATAGCACTATATCGAGTTTACGTCTCAGGTAGGGTAGTCTGCCATCAAGTGACTAAAATAGAGATATATATCTCTAATAACACATCATTTCTAATTATTTTTCCCATTTCTATAGCAATTTAAAATAAGATTAATTAAAAGTGAATATAATCATGACTGCCCCAAAAAGGGAAATGGTGCATCGTAGGTATATGAGATTTAAATATCTAGAATACAGACAAAAGTGCGATTGTTTTAATGTAATGTTCGACCCGTCACTGGGACTGCGCTGCCATTGGCTATGATTGCCGACAATCAAAAGTACACTTCCGCCATTCCACAGTAAAAACACGTGACTATTGTGACCAGGCACGCCCCCCTGATGATGTAATCTTTACGAAACGTACGACGGCGGCGTAGTCTGGTCACGCCGTTTTGAATGCCCAACCATCCGGTTTCCTGTAGCAGGTGAACAGCTGACGGTGGAACGCACGCGAATACGCCGACACGGAGGTGGAGGAATCCGTGCTTTACTGACAGGCCTGCAGACCCAGTGCCGGGATGGGCACTTTTTAATTTAAATGGCAACTTGGCCCATGCTTTTAAACTCCATTTTTAAAAAATAAATAGGTTGCACTATGGAGGTATTGTTTTTTTGTTCCATGTCCCATCTTTGAACTTCTGGAGAATAAGGTGTCTATCCACTATCCGTGGCGCATGATATGCATGCATTATCCTGCATAAGCGATTTTGACCGTCTTTTTTTAGGAAAGAGGTCCACCATTTCTGGTAAGTGCATTACCACTAATGAGCACGTTTGGGGTGTCGATCGTTGAATATGGTGAAGGAGAACTCAGAGGCACTTACTGAATGAGGAGATTCGTTCTGCAATTATTTTGAGATATACACAGTGGCACTCAATCAATTGGATTTATGACATATTATTTATTTCTTTATGCTGTTTCATCACGGCCAAAGTTATCACTACTCCTTTGGACTTTCTTTTGGAGTTACAGTTTCTGCCTGCATAAGCAATTGTGCATTCGTGAATCATTTATTTTTGTCATAATTTAATAATAATTAATTCACAGGTTTAAATTAAATCACCAATTGTTTTTTGCATTTACCTGCTATGTTATATCCACCACTTGTACCAAACACGAGTACTTTCTAGTGATTTATATCTTGCACAGCGCCCCCTACCACCTTACCATTCACTAAATAGGAGCGATACACTCCATTTCGCAGGGGAGCAGCTTAAAACTAAATACACTTACTTTTGTATTTAACTTTTAAAATCTATGTTTTTTTGTCACGAAAATGTATCTTTTTTACCTTCACTTTATCATAACCAGCTATCTTCTGTGAACTACAAAACCCCTCCCATGCAGATGGAGAAACATCTGCCCATCCTAGGGGGAAAAAAAAAAAAAAAAACATATGCAGAACATCTCTGCAACACATACATCCTTCTCCCATGTTTTGTCTCTCTAAAAATGTGGCAAGCACAGAAAAATACCCTATTGCTCAGGAAAAGAAGCAAAGGGGAGTGCCGCTTTAAATAAAAAATAAAAAAAACAATACAAGATTTTTCAAAGACAAAACAAGGTACAATGCAATTAAAACTCAATGCAAAGCATATTAAAGAGGTTGTAAAGGTGTTTTACCTTGCCTAAACCTTATGTATGCAGAAGCAGAAGCCCCCCCCCCCCCCCATATCCATCAATGTCCAGGAGAGCCTTGCCTCTCCGGGCACTCGCACCACGATTTGCTTTTGGCAGCAGTGGGAACCAATCAGAAGATGGAGGGGGTGGGACTAAGCTATGGCTCAGTGTGTGAATGGGCACACAGAGCAGCGGCTCAGGTGCCCCCATAGCAAGCTGATTGCTGTGGGGGAACCAGGTAGGAGGGAGGGGCCAGGAGTGCTAACGTGGGACCCTAGAAGAGGAGGATCTAGGCTGCTTTGTGCAAAACCATTACACACAGCAGGCAAGTAGAACATGTTTGTTAATTTTTTTATATATATAAAAAACAAGACTTTATTATCACTTCAACTTTATTGTTTAAAGGAGCCAGTCTGACAATCTGCATAACTGTTTTTTTTTTTTACACCAAAAACATGGCTTAGATTATTTATTTTAAATATATGTTATTTGCTTTGAAAGAGATGTATGTTTTGGCTGTTAGGATGTCACTTTCTTCTTGCCAAATCAGCTTCATGAAATACTTTGCAAAAAACTTTTCAGCACAACTTTGGCTACACAGACAACCGCTCCATCAGCCAGCAGAGGGCGCTATGTAACCAGGTACAAACTGTATGTAATGATATATACAGAGGAAGACCAGCGCACTGCAATTCTTATCACATTTTTAACCACTTTAGCCCAAGAAGGTTTGAACCCCGTTAATGACCAGGCAATTTTTTGCGACAAGTCTGCGACGCTGTACCCAAATTAAATTGATGTCTTTTTTTCCCACAATAGAGCTTTCTTTTGGTGGTATTTGATCACCTCTGTGCTTTTTATATATTTGTTGCGCTGGACTCCTCAGTGTGAAAGGGGGTCTTACAGCAGACACAGACTTGCAAAGTGAGAAGCAGCACAAGGAGCCAATCAGTTGTGCAGCAGTGCTCATATGCTAACAAAGAACATGATGTTAGGACCACACAGCTGTGCACGGAAAGGCACTCTTTTGTTTGTAGAGATTATATATATATATATATATATATATATATATATATATATATATATATATATATATATATATAAAAAACAAGCACTGAGATGCCTTATTACAGCACATAGCCGCGTAATGTTCACTGGTATGAATGAGCCCAACATCTCAGCATACAGATGGCATTAACAGAAGGGCTGCAGATTGCTCGGGCCTGTGTAAGATATAACAGAGGAATGGTTAAAAGTACTTTAAAAATCATGAATTTGCAGACACCTGACCTAAAAACAAAAAACCATCAGCAGGGGGCCGAGAACACTAAAAACACCTAGCAACAGCTAAACGTTAGACGTCTCGTACAGGAAGCAGAAGTCTGTGGGTGTTGGGAAATGATGAAAGGAAGGAATATATAAAGAAACACGGTGTGGGCAAATGGGTAACCTTAAAGAGAAACCGCCACCTTGCCCATTTAAAGCCCAACTCTAAGGGGCTTTAAATTGCCGTGCCACCTCACTCTGCACAGACTTCTGCTCATGCTCGTTATACCTTCAGTCCATTTTCATCAGTTTTGACTGATCGTGTGTACACGGCCTTAGACTCAAGTAAAATAATGAACGATTGACGTGGCCACTTCTTCCATGCAATGTCTCTTTGGCAATAAAATGCTCCTACCTGCCTGTTTGCCATCTTCTCCAGCGCTGTAAACTGAGCAGAGCAATTGCAGCTCAGCTTAAAGCGCCAGCCTGATCCCTGTGTGCCAGAAAGAGTGGCTTCGTCCCAAGCCAACCAATGAAGACGGCCGAAGATTGGAATACACAAGAAGATGCCGGAATCAGCAAGTGACCCTTGGGAAGGTGAGTTTTAAAACTAGGGGTGCCACGGATAGAAATAGAAAAAAAAAAACTCACGGTTTGGATCGTTCCTCAGATCAGAGTCACGGATCGGATAATTTTTCGGATCACCACCATATATAGTACCCACTGTAATGTCCAAATTACCCCCCCATACGGTAATGTCCACATCTCCCCCCACCCCACTGTATATACGAGTGTGTCTGCTTGCTTAGTCTTGCCACTACAGAATTTAACGACACAAGCAGGCAGAACCATGAGCATTTGAGGTGGGTGATGATGATGGCATGGTGATGGCATGTGCTTTTAAATGTCCTTATTTCAGAACGCCCACCAACACACAGCCCCTTTATCTGCAACGTAGAGAGCATCCCAACTCTCCTGTGGTCCAAGGGAGGGGGCGAGCACGACACTCCACACCAGGGAGAAAGCCTTGCATTACTGTATGGAGTTACAGACAGAAGAACAGGAAGTGAGGATTTCTCAGAAGAAATAAGGACATTTAAAAGCAAAATGGAAGGATGAGGTGAAGGAGAACTGCACTAAGGTAAAGGAAGCCATTTGGGAAAAAAAAAATAAAAAATTACCTTTACAACCCCTTTAAGACAGGGACCTCAAACTGGCGGTTCTCCAGCTGTTGAGAAACTAAAAGTCCCATGAGGCATTGCAAGGCTGAAACTCAGTTACAAGTATGACTCCCACAGGCAGAGCCATGATGGGACTTGTAGTTTCGAAACAGCTGGAGAGCCACCAGTTTGAGACCCCTGCCTTAAGATAACAGTAAGGCTTCATTTCCATGGACGTTTTTACAGCCACCCTTTTTAGCCTTTTTTACAGCTTAAAAACGCCTGTCCATGTTTTTTTTTTTTTTTTTTGAGCTGGAGATCAAAAACGCGGCAGGTAGCGTTTTTGCGCGTTTGAGCTTTTTTTAACGTCTGGCATTTTTACAGCTCTATTGCTGGAGCTTCAGAACGCACTGGTCCTGGTTTTTTTTTTTTGCAGCTTAAAAACGGCTCAGCCATCTACAGCTCAAAAACGTCATGGTGGGCATGAGGCCATAGACTAACATGGAGAGCCGTTTTTAAGCTGCAAAAAACGCTCAGAAAAGTGGCTGTAAAAACGTCCATGGAAATGAAGCCTACGGGTCCAGCGCTGTCTTGCCACTTTCCTCAACTATCTTGACTGGCCAGGCAGGGATGACATAACTCCCAATTACGGGCATTAAGAATTAATGTGTGCGCCGAGCATGCGCAGTTCAACATATACTGTAAAGAGTTTGCTAGGAAGACGGTAAAAAATCCTCTACTGTAGAAGAGACATAAAATTAACACCTCAAGATGCTAGAGCCACACATCCAACAAAGTTGCACACTTGAGACAATTCAAAATGCAAATAAAATTTCATACAAATGTCAAAAGGACAGGAAAAGCCAAGATAAGCTCATACTAGTATGCAATATATCAACAATAACAGTATTCACTTTAAATAAAAGGTTGACAGTTCTACCCGAAGAACTGTACCTGTGCAGTGTTGGACTTCTGTAGTGACCAAAAAGACAAGAATGCTCTGCCAACACCTATATCAGCACTATTAGTCTAAAAATAATAAAAAAAAATATTGCACCTGCTCTGAGATAATTGGATTGTCAACCTTTGAGCTAGCCATACATGGCTCAATTTTTTGCCGATTCCTGCTAAATGGCACCCCCAGCATGACCACCTTCGATATGGAAAATTGAAGGCGCCAGGTGGAAAACTGTTGGCCGAACAGTGCCCATCAGAAGCAGTCACTATTTTGGTATTCAAGCAGCATCAGGTGTCGCAGCTACTTAAATATAGTAGCCTTCAGGGAAAACCTTGTCCATCCACGTTGTTTAGTGTGGATGACTTCCGACCCGCTCTGATCTGCCAAAGTGCGACAGAGGAAAACCCTACCTTTCCAACCGACTGGCGAATCGCATGACAAAGGACTCTACAGTCCGTCATCATCCGATCCCCCATAGGGGAGAGCGGTGCTCTGACAAGTGTGCAGAAACAGACCTGTCATCTGCCAGCTCAGCGGGGATCGATGGAGCGATCCCCACTGAGCTAAAGCGCAGTCCGCACACAGACAGCCCCGTGTGAAAGGGCCCTTTGCCTGCAGTCCAGACACCTGGATCATTCCATTATGTATCTGACTTATTCATTCTGCTACTTGCATCATCAAACCTGATCTTGGGTAATCCTTTGGCTATGATAGTACCTCACCTGGCACCATTTAGAAAACGCCACTTGTCATGGAGTCTGGCCTTGCTTTGCAACTTAGAACTTTTTTTTTCCTGGCAGCATAACTTAGAGGACTTGTTGCAGGACAATAGTTGTCTCCTTATACAAGTCAATGGGAAGTTTAAAGCACCACAGAAGCAGTGAAGCATGTTTGTTATTTTCACTGTGGAACCTAAGGGGTTAATCCTCTGCATTGTGTCAAAATGATGCTCGATCCGGTCTTTTCTGATCCTCCCCTTCTTCCACGGTCCCCAATCAATCTCCTGAAAGAACAGAGCCTTTGGAGGCACTCTGCACATGTTCAGCTTGGTGTGTATTGCTGTGAGATTTTTTTTTGGAGGGTGCATGTGATCAGCACAGGGCCAATTAGCACTGTCCAAACAGAGGGTCAGGAGTTTATAAAAAGCACCACTGTATACATAAATGCATAAATAAATTTGCGTTCAAAGTGCAGTTTTTTCGGCGAAAAAAAAAAAAATACGCAAAAATGCCGAAAACGCTCAAAAACGCCGACGCCAGCGTTTTTGCTATCCATAAAAAAAAGAGCTGATAAAAGCTACACTGAAAAACACAGATTAAAGCTATTGCAAAAACGCTAAAAATGTTGCAAGGCTCCCTGCAAAGCTGCTGGCGTTTTTTTATAGCTTTTATGAGCTTAAGAGTCGGTTCACACTGGGGCGACACGCCTTCCAGCAGGACTTTCTAAGGCAACTCCAACACGACTTCAGCATGAACCGCAGGGCGATTTACAACACTACTTGAAGTCGTCTCCAGGACAGGAGACTTTCCAGTGGCCAATCAAACAATCAGCTCTGGGAGAGGGAGGGGTTTGCCTGAGAAATGTATGTTATCTTCCTGGAAAGTTGCTTCAATTAAGACAGTGATCAGACTTCTGAGACGACTTCTATTGAAATCAATGGGTACAAATCGCCTAGAAGTCGGATTGAAGTAGTACAGGAACCTCTTCTGAAGTTGGAGCGACTTCAGTAGTGTGTACTAAGACGGCTCCCATTCACTTCCATTCATTTTCTCAACCACACGTCTTGGGACGACTTGGGGAGACTTCAAGTTGGATCCCAGGTCTCCCCAGTTTGAACCAGCTCTCAGTGTGCATGGAGCCTAAGATGTTAAACTTCCTTTGATCTAAAGAACAAAATGTTACAATGTTTATAGTTAGCTCAAAACGTGTTGCAAAACTTGGCAAAACTGCCTGGTTTTTTTTTTGTTTGTTTTTTGAGACAGCTGTCGGCTTGAGCAGAGAACTCTGCATAGAATTGGGAAAATGGTTTAAGAACCTGAAGGAGAAAGAATCGCGATCTCGATTCTTAGCGATTATTCGTGCAGCTCTACTGTAAATCTAGTTTATGCACGGGTGCATTTTAACTCTCTACCATGAATGGTTTTTTTTAGAACTGTACCTGCTGTGTGCAAAACCATTGCACACAGCAGGTACAGTGCCTTGAAAAAGTATTCATACCCCTTGATATTTTCCACATTTTGTCATGTTACAACCAAAAACGTAAATGTCTTTTATTGGGATTTTATGTGATAGACCAGGGTTGCCCAACTGCTGGCCCACGGCGTCCTCTGATGTGGCCCGCCATTGCTTGCTCTGAGATGGCGGGTCGGCAAGCCCAGATCGCGGGTTCCCGACCCGCCATCTCTGAGCATTAGTGCAAAGAATCGGGTCATGTGCGGCGGCCGCGGCGGGGCTGGCCTTTCCGTGATCGTGGTAGGGCTGGCCTATCAGTGATCGTGGTAGGGCTGGCCTATCAGTGATCGTGGTAGGGCTGGCCTATCAGTGATCGTGGTAGGGCTGGCCTATCAGTGATCGTGGTAGGGCTGGCCTATCAGTGATCGTGGTAGGGCTGGCCTATCTGTGATTGTGGCCAGCCTGAAGTCCCGCCTCCACCTCCACCGCATTGTGAACACGCTGCCTTCACCTCCTCCAGGCTCCCCCTCTCCTCCAAACTGATGAAAGCTGCAAGCTGCAGGTGAGGGGGAGGATACGGTCTGGGGAGAGAGGGAACAGCCAGCCAGAGTCAATATAAATAAAAAAAAACATCTTGTGTCAGTGTAAGTGTAGTAGTCAGTGCAGTGTAGTGGTCAGTGTAATCGTCAGTGCAGTGAGGTGGTCAGTGCAGTGGTCAGTGTAGTGTAGTGGACAGTGCAGTGGACAGGTAGGTCAGTGTAGTGGCAAGTATGGGATGCAGGTAGGTTAGTGTAGTGGTCAGTGTAGGGGTCAGGTAGGTCAGTGTAGGAATTAGGTAGGTTAATGCAGTGGTCAGGGTAGGTCAGTGTAGGAATCAGGTAGGTAGGTTTGTGTAGTGGTCAGGTAGGTTAGTGTAGTGGTCAGTATGGGAATCAGGCTGGTCAGTACTATTGTAGGAAGGGAGTGCTAAAAGTCCACAGGTTAGGGACTTTTGCCTTGCCCCATGTGCTGACAACCCACGCTACGCCACTGTCGCTCATTGTGGCCCGCGTCTGGTTGTCGATAAAGTGGCCCTCGCTCCTCAAAAGGTTGGGCACCCCTGTGATAGACCAACACAAAGCGGCACATAATTGTGAAGTGGAAGGAAAATGATAAATGGTTTACAATTTCTTTTTTTTTTTTTTTTTTACAAACAAATGTGAAAAGTGAGGAGTACATTTGTATTGAGCCCCAGAGACAATATTTTGTAGAACCTCCTTTCGCTGCAATTACACTTGCAAGTCTTTTTGGGGATGTCTCTACCAGCTTTGCACATTCAAAGAGGGACATTTCTGCCCATTCTTCTTTGCAAAATATCTCAAGCTCTGTCAGATTGGATGGAGAGCGTCTGAACAGCAATTTTCAAGTCTTGCCACAGATTTTCAATTGGATTTAGGTCTGGACTTTGACTGGGCCATTCTAACACATGAATATGCTTTGATCATTCTAAACCATTCCATTGTAGCTCTGGCTGTATGTTTAGGGTCGTTGTCCTGCTGGAAGGTGAATCTTCTCCCCAGTCTCAAGTCTTTTCCAGACTCTAACATGTTTTCTTCTAAGATTGCTGTATTTGGCTCCATCCATCTTCCCATCAACTCTGACCAGCTTCCCTGTCCCTGCTGAAGAAAAGCATCCCCACACAATGATGCTGCCACCACCATGTTTCACAGTGGGCATGGTGCGTTCAGGGTGATGTGCAGTGTTAGTTTTCCGCCACACATAGCGTTTTGCTTTTAGATCAAAAAGTTTCATTTTGGTCTCATCTGACCAGAGCACCTTCTTCCACATAATTGCTGTGTCCCCCACAAGGCTTCTTGCAAACTGCAAACAGGACTTCTTATGGCTTATTTTCAACAATGTGTTACTTCTTGCCACTCTTCCATAAAGGGCAGATTTGTGGAGAGCACGACTAATAGTCGTCCTGTGCACAGATTCTCCCACCTGAGCTGTGGATCTCTGCAGCTCCTCCAGAGTCACCATGGGCCTCTTGGCTGCTTCTCTGATGAATGCTCTCCTTGCCGGCCTGTCAGTTTAGGTGGACGGCCATGTCGTGGTTTGCAGTTGTGCCATACTCTTTCCAGAGCTCCATGAGATGTTCAAAGCTTGGGATATTTTTTTTATAACCTAACCCTGCTTTAAACTTCTCCACAACTTTATCCCTGATCTTCATGGTGCTGTTTGTTCACTAAGGTTCTCAAAACAAACCTCTGAGGGTTTCACAGCTGTTCTGTATTTATACCGAGATTAAAATACACACAGGTGGACTCTTATTTACCAATTTGGTGACTTCTGAGGGCAATTGGTTCCTCTAAATTTTAGTTAGTGTTGGTTCACACAGGGGCGACCTGTCAGCCTGACAAGTCGCGCTCCATGCAGCACAATGGAACCGTTCTAATAGGAGGGACTCAAGTCACTCCGACTTAGAAAAAGGCTCCTGTACTACTTGGGGGCAACTTCGGAGCAACTTGAATTGACTTCTACACAAAAATAATTTTGCAAGCCACGCTAAACTCTTGATACAGTGCAGAAAATAAGTATTTGAACACCCTGCTATTTTGCAAGTTCTCCCACTTGGAAATCATGGAGGGGTCTGAAATTGTCATCGTAGGTGCATGTCCACTGTGAGAGACATAATCAAAAAAAAAATTCCAGAAATCACAATGTATGAATTTTTAACTATTTATTTGTATGATACAGCTGCAAAGAAGTATTTGAACACCTGTCTATCAGCTAGAATTCTGACCCTCAAAGACCTGTTAGTCTGCCTTTTAAAATGTCCACCTCCACTCCATTTATTATCCTAAATTAGATGCACCTGTTTGAGGTCATTAGCTGCATAAAGACACCTGTCCACCCCATATAATCAGTAAGAATCCAACTACTAACATGGCCAAGACCAAAGAGCTGTCCAAAGACACTAGAGACAAAATTATACACCTCCACAAGGCTGGAAAGGGCTACGGGGAAATTGCCAAGCAGCTTGGTGAAAAAAGGTCCACTGTTGGAGCAATCATTAGAAAATGGAAGAAGCTAAACATGACTGTCAATCTCCCTCGGACTGGGGCTCCATGCAAAATCTCACCTCGTGGGGTCTCAATGATCCTAAGAAAGGTGAGAAATCAGCCCAGGACTACACGGGAGGAGCTGGTCAATGACCTGAAAAGAGCTGGGACCACCGTTTCCAAGGTTACTGTTGGTAATACACTAAGACGTCATGGTTTGAAATTATGCATGGCACGGAAGGTTCCCCTGCTTAAACCAGCACATGTCAAGGCCCGTCTTAAGTTTGCCAATGACCATTTGGATGATCCAGAAGAGTCATGGGAGAAAGTCATGTGGTCAGATGAGACCAAAATAGAACTTTTTGGTCATAATTCCACTAACCGTGTTTGGAGGAAGAAGAATGACGAGTACCATCCCAAGAACACCATCCCTACTGTGAAGCATGGGGGTGGTAGCATCATGCTTTGGGGGTGTTTTTCTGCACATGGGACAGGGCGACTGCACTGTATTAAGGAGAGGATGACCGGGGCCATGTATTGCGAGATTTTGGGCAACAACCTCCTTCCCTCAGTTAGAGCTTTGAAGATGGGTCGAGGCTGGGTCTTCCAACATGACAATGACCCGAAGCACACAGCCAGGATAACCAAGGAGTGGCTCTGTAAGAAGCATATCAAGGTTCTGGCGTGGCCTAGCCAGTCTCCAGACCTAAACCCAATAGAGAATCTTTGGAGGGAGCTCAAACTCCGTGTTTCTCAGCGACAGCCCAGAAATCTGACTGATCTAGAGAAGATCTGTGTGGAGGAGTGGGCCAAAATCCCTCCTCCAGTGTGTGCAAACCTGGTGAAAAACTACAAGAAACGTTTGACCTCTGTAATTGCAAACAAAGGCTACTGTACCAAATATTAACATTGATTTTCTCAGGTGTTCAAATACTTCTTTGCAGCTGTATCATACAAATAAATAGTTAAAAAAAATCATACATTGTGATTTCTGGAATTTTTTTTTTGATTATGTCTCTCACAGTGGACATGCACCTACGATGACAATTTCAGACCCCTCCATGATTTCCAAGTGGGAGAACTTGCAAAATAGCAGGGTGTTCAAATACTTATTTTCTGCACTGTATATGAGGTGGCTTCAGAGTGAACCGGCATTTAGGGGTTTCAAAGTAAAGAGGGCTGAAAACAAAAGCATGCCACAGTTTTCACATATTTGTCAAAAAAATTGAAAGCCATTTATTATTTCCCTTCCACTTCACAATTATGTGCCACTTTGTGTTGGTCTATTACATAAAACCCCAATAAAATACATTTTCATTTTTGGCTGCAACATGACAAAATATGGAAAATTTCAAGGCACTACAAGTATAAAATGTTTGTTATTTAAAGTGGAGTTCCAGCCAAAAATGGAACGTCTACTTTAAAGTGACGTGACTCCCTGACATGCCACATTTGGCATGTCATTTTTTTTGGGGGGGGGGGGCGGATACCCTCTTTTTCAAGGCATTCAGCTCCCACTTCCTCCCGAGGCTCCACAGCGCCGGAAGAAAGTTCACCTCTCCCACTCCCTGTAATCTTCTGGTACACGCCACAGGTCCCAGAAGATTGTCCAGTCAGGGCACACAGCACTGCATGTGCAATGCATGCCCGGCTTTGAAGCCACAGCTGGGCGCCCACAGTAGTGAAGCTGGTGCCACAGAGAGGAGTGAAGCTTTGTTCGCCTGCATCGCTGGACTGTGGGACAGGTGAGTGTCCGATTATTAGAAGCCAGCAATTGTAGCAGCTGACCTTTATATGGGTGAAACGCCACTTTAAACAAACAAATCAAAAGAAAAAAAAAAAAAGGAACCTTTACAATCAATTTAAAGCTGAAGTTCATGTGTGGCAATTTTTACATGATTAGATTGGCCTAGCTTGGACCAGTGTCAGTATGTATGTGCCATACCTGTAGGATCCCTGTGAAACAGCGATTTCCATTGGCTTTTGGGTATTGTGTCAAATGGCTGTTGCGCTGCATAGTGAAGACTCACTTGGCATAGACTCCATTCAGATAAATGCAAAGTGTTCTATGATTGAAGTAGTTGGATATCAAGACATCACCACCACACCTGTCCATTTTGCCCAATCACAGGATGAGCTCAGGGATCGAGAAGCAAGTTGAGATCTCTGTAGCAGAGGTGCCTACTACAGTGGATTCCAGTTTCCACTGGGATCCAACAGGTATCCCACAGCTGGACCAATATAACTAGGTAAAACCAAACTAGGTAAAAACCATACCTCAAATTCAGCTTTACAAATAAAGCTACTGACTAGTGTTGTCCCGATACCGAAACTAGTATCGGTACCGAGCATTTGCCCGAGTACTTGTACTCGGGCAAATGCTCCGATGCTTCACCTGATACCTGGACAGTCAGGGTGATCAGTGCGGTGGGGGAGTTACAAGCACCGATCACCGCTGACTGTCCTCGTATCCTCCTCCAGCCCGCCTCCATGCTGCCATCTCTGTTTCCATGCTGCCGCCGTGTCACCCCCCCCCCCCCCTTCGTGCTGGCCGCCGTGTCCCCCCCCCCCCCCTCCGTGCTGCCGCCGTGTTCCCCCCTCGATCTGTCAGGATGGAGAGCGGCGGTAGGAGACGGTAAATCCAGCTCCTACCTTTTCCAAATGTACAGAGTCAGTGATCACTGACTCTGTCCATTCACATAACTGAAACATCGTAACCCGTGTTTGCAATGTTTCAGTTTATGAATGGAGAGGAGCCGCTGTCTCCTGTCTCTCCTTTTATTTTCAGTGCAGGTAAGGCTGCAGAGAAAGGGACTGGGGAATCTGTGTACCTAGACCCTTTCTCTGTCTCAGAGGGGAGATGTCAGAGGTCTGTTAAAACCCCTGATATCTCACCACAGCCCCCCCCCCCCCAAAAGGGCTAATAAAAAACAAATTGTAAAAAAAAAAAAATTATAAAAAAACAGACACTTTCCATTCCCCCCACCCCTGTTAAAGAAAAAGAAAAAAGCATTGTAAAAAAATAAACAAATTGTAAAAAAAAAAAATACTGACACATGTGCCACTGTCACATGAGATTTACAAAAAGTATTGGTAATCAGTATCGGCGAGTACTTGTACTTGGTCCTAAAAAAGTGGTATCGGGAAAAGCCTACTACTGACTAACTTTAGAGGATTTCTCCAAGTATTGTTTATGGTGTTGGCTGCTGTAAAAAAAAAAAAAAACACACACAAAACTGACAGACTGGTTCCCGCATTCCATATTAATTTGCTTCTAATGAATCATTGTATAATGTTCTTCCCCATTGAGGCCGTGCCATAGAGGGCTTTTCATTTTATTTGGTCTTACCGTGTTAGTTTTAGTAGTGACAGGCCTACTTCATGTGTAAATTAACCACTTAAGGACCGCCTCCTGCACATTTACGTTGGCAGAATGGCACATGCACGTACAGGTACATCCTCTTTAAGTGCCCAGGTCCGAAGCTCTGTGACCGCGGGACCCGCGGACCCGATCGCCGCTGGAGTCCCACGATCGGTCCCCGGAGCTGAAGAATGGGGAGAGCCGTGTGTAAACACAGCTTCCCCGTTCTTCACTGTGGCGCCGTCATCGATCGTGCGATTCCTTTTATAGGAAAATATAATCAATGACGTCACACCTACAGCCACACCCCCCTACAGTTAGAAACACATATGAGATCACACATAACCCCTTCAGCGCCCTCTTGTGGTTAACTCCCAAACTGCAATTGTAATTTTCACAGTAATGAATGCATTTTTATAGCACTTTTTGCTGTGAAAATGACAATTGTCCCAAAAAAATTGTCAAAATTGTCCGAAGTGTCCGCCATAATGTCGCCGCCATTAGTAGTAAAAAAATAAAAATAATTAAATAAAAATGCAATAAAACTATTAGCTATTTTGTAAACGCTATAAATTTTGCGCAAACCAATCGATAAACGCTTATTGCGTTTTTTTTTTTTGCTAAAAATAGGTAGAAGAATACGTATCGGCCCAAACTGAGGAAAAGAAAAAATGTTTTTATATATTTTTGGGGGATATTTATTATAGCAAAAAGTTATAAATATTGAATTTTTTTCAAAATTGTCGCTCTATTTTTGTTTATAGCGCAAAAAATAAAAACCGCAGAGGTGATCAAATACCACCAAAAGAAAGCGCTATGTAGTAGACAAGTATGCAGAGAAGGATTTTCCTGATTTGCACACGTCTCAAAGTCACTTTGTATTGAAAGCCAGTGGATCGCTGTAACAGCCAGGCAACTGGCATCTACCTGTATACAGCTATTCAGGTCTATGGGCGGATGTACGCAGCACCTGAGCTTCCCAGGCATGGAGAAAAGTCAGATTTATACTAAGATACTAGGCAACAGGGGCTGCCCCCGTCCCAGCAACCAAGGATACTAGGCAACCGGGGCTGCCCCCGTCCCAGCAACCAAGGATACTAGGCAACCGGGGCTGCCCCCGTCCCAGCAACCAAGGATACTAGGCAACCGGGGCTGCCCCCGTCCCAGCAACCAAGGATACTAGGCAACCGGGGCTGCCCCCGTCCCAGCAACCAAGGATACTAGGCAACCGGGGCTGCCCCCGTCCCAGCAACCAAGGATACTAGGCAACCGGGGCTGCCCCCGTCCCAGCAACCAAGGATACTAGGCAACCGGGGCTGCCCCGTCCCAGCAACCAAGGATACTAGGCAACCGGGGCTGCCCCCGTCCCAGCAACCAAGGATACTAGGCAACCGGGGCTGCCCCCGTCCCAGCAACCAAGGATACTAGGCAACCGGGGCTGCCCCCGTCCCAGCAACCAAGGATACTAGGCAACCGGGGCTGCCCCCGTCCCAGCAACCAAGGATACTAGGCAACCGGGGCTGCCCCCGTCCCAGCAACCAAGGATACTAGGCAACCGGGGCTGCCCCCGTCCCAGCAACCAAGGATACTAGGCAACCGGGGCTGCCCCCATCCTAGCAACCAAGGATACTAGGCAACAGGGGCTGCCTCAGTCCTAGCAACCAAGGATACTAGGCAACAGGGGCTGCCTCAGTCCTAGTAACTAAAAATACTAGGCACCAGGGGCTGCTCCATCCTAGCAACCAAGGATACAAGGTGGCATGGGCCAAAAAGAGCTCAACATTCTACAATACCGTATAATGGTTATAACATTACATACGTTACATCCCATTTGTAGCTCTATTGTAGAGACATCTTTAAATGCTTTTAAAGGGATAGGTTGTTATTACTCACGGTTCAGGGATAGGAAAAAGTCACATGGCCAGAACATACCATTTTTGCAAGTAGTCCTGCGCTTCTAAACGAGCGCCGATCTCAAATGTGATTCCGGGCCGAATAGGCGGATTCTTACTCATCCTCACTTCTTCCATCATCCCGCCCTCCACCTGAGAAAAATAAAATCACTTATTGATTTCAAAGATTATTGTCTATAAAACCGGCTCCCCTGGTGTCCGTTTTCTGTCTCCCTACAGTCACATTGGCACTCACTCTGTACTCCCTCCATGGCACCAGCTTCCTCTCACCCTCGTGTGTCAGCGGTCTCATCTGTAAGATGTCTGTCTCCCTGGTGTCAGTCACCTCCCCATTTCTGTCTGCTGTCAGGTGTCTCCCATTCTCTTCCTGATGTGTCCCCCCCCCACTTTAGTGTCACCTCTCTCTCTCCCCCCACACACCTTATGCGTTGCCCTCTCCCCCCCCCCCCCCCACCTTAGCGTCGCCCCTCCTTCCTTCTCTACCCCCTCCTTCTCGTCGCCTCTCTCCCCCCCACCTTAGCGTCGCCCTCTCCTTCCTCTCTCTCCCCCCACCTTGGCGGCGCCACTCTCTCTCCCCTCCACCTTGGCGGCGCCACTCTCTCTCTCTCTCTCCCCCACCTTGGCGGCGCCACTCTCTCTCTCTCTCTCCCCCCCACCTTGGCGGCGCCTCTCTCTCTCCTCCCCCTCTCTCTCTCTCCCCCCCACCTTGGCGGCGCCACTCTCTCCTCTCCCCCCCCCCACCTTGGCGGCGCCACTCTCTTTCCCCCCCCCACCTTGGCGGCGCCACTCTCTCTCCCCCCCCACCTTGGCGGCGCCACTCTCTCTCTCCCCCCCACCTTGGCGGCGCCACTCTCTCTCCCCCCCCACCTTGGCGGCGCCACTCTCTCCCCCCCACCTTGGCGGCGCCACTCTCCTCCCCCCCACCTTGGCGGCGCCACTCTCTCTCTCCCCCCCACCTTGGCGGCGCCACGCTCTCTCCCCCCCACCTTGGCGGCGCCACTCTCTCTCTCTCCCCCCCTACCTTGGCGGCGCCACTCTCTCTCTCCCCCCCTACCTTGGCGGCGCCACTCTCTCTCTCCCCCCCTACCTTGGCGGCGCCACTCTCTCTCTCCCCCCCTACCTTGGCGGCGCCACTCTCTCTCTCCCCCCCTACCTTGGCGGCGCCACTCTCTCTCTCCTCCCCCCCTACCTTGGCGGCGCCACTCTCTCTCTCCCCCCCTACCTTGCGGCGCCACTCTCTCTCTCCCCCCCCTACCTTGGCGGCGCCACTCTCTCTCTCCCCCCCTACCTTGGCGGCGCCACTCTCTCTCTCCCCCCCCCCCTACCTTGGCGGCGCCACTCTCTCTCTCCCCCCCCCTACCTTGGCGGCGCCACTCTCTCTCTCTCCTCCACTCTCTCTCTCTCCCCCCCCCTACCTTGGCGGCGCCACTCTCTCTCTCTCCCCCCCCTACCTTGGCGGCGCCACTCTCTCTCTCCCCCCCCTACCTTGGCGGCGCCACCTCTCTCTCCTCCCCCCCCCTACCTTGGCGGCGCCACTCTCTCTCTCCCCCCCCTACCTTGGCGGCGCCACTCTCTCTCTCCCCCCCCTACCTTGGCGGCGCCACTCTCTCTCTCTCCCCCCCACCTTGGCGGCGCCACTCTCTCCCCCCCCTACCTTGGCGGCGCCACTCTCTCTCTCTCCCCCCCCACCTTGGCGGCGCCACTCTCTCTCTCTCCCCCCCCCCCCACCTTGGCGGCGCCACTCTCTCTCCCCCCCACCTTGGCGGCGCCACTCTCTCTCCCCCCCACCTTGGCGGCGCCACTCTCCTCTCCTCCCCCCCCACCTTGGCGGCGCCACTCTCTCTCTCCCCCCCCCACCTTGGCGGCGCCACTCTCTCTCTCCCCCCCCCACCTTGGCGGCGCCACTCTCTCTCTCCCCCCCTACCTTGGCGGCGCCACTCTCTCTCTCCCCCCCCTACCTTGGCGGCGCCACTCTCTCTCCCCCCCCTACCTTGGCGGCGCCACTCTCTCTCTCCCCCCCCTACCTTGGCGGCGCCACTCTCTCTCTCTCTCTCTCCCCCCCCTACCTTGGCGGCGCCACTCTCTCCCCCCCCCTACCTTGGCGGCGCCACTCTCTCTCTCCCCCCCCTACCTTGGCGGCGCCACTCTCTCTCTCCCCCCCCCACCTTGGCGGCGCCACTCTCTCCCCCCCCCCTACCTTGGCGGCGCCACTCTCTCTCTCTCCCCCCCCCTACCTTGGCGGCGCCACTCTCTCTCTCCTCTCCCCCCCCCCCTACCTTGGCGGCGCCACTCTCTCTCTCCCCCCCCCTCTCCCCCTACCTTGGCGGCGCCACTCTCTCTCTCTCCCCCCCCTACCTTGGCGGCGCCACCTCTCTCTCTCTCCCCCCCCTACCTTGGCGGCGCCACTCTCTCTCTCCCCCCTCCCCCCCCTACCTTGGCGGCGCCACTCTCTCTCTCCCCCCCACCTTGGCGGCGCCACTCTCTCTCTCCCCCCCCCACCCTTGGCGGCGCCACTCTCTCCTCCCCTCCCCCCCACCTTGGCGGCGCCACTCTCTCTCTCCCCCCCCACCTTGGCGGCGCCACTCTCTCTCCCCCCCCCCCACCTTGGCGGCGCCACTCTCTCTCTCTCCCCCCCCCCCCACCTTGGCGGCGCCACTCTCTCTCTCCCCCCCCCACCTTGGCGGCGCCACTCTCTCTCTCTCCCCCCCCACCTTGGCGGCGCCACTCTCTCTCTCTCCTCCCCCCCCCTCCCCCCCACCTTGGCGGCGCCACTCTCTCTCTCTCTCTCCCCCCCACCTTGGCGGCGCCACTCTCTCTCTCTCTCCCCCCACCTTGGCGGCGCCACTCTCTCTCTCTCCCCCCCCCACCTTGGCGGCGCCACTCTCTCTCTCTTCCCCCCACCTTGGCGGCGCCACTCTCTCTCTCTTCCCCCCACCTTGGCGGCGCCACTCTCTCTCTCTCCCCCCCCACCTTGGCGGCGCCACTCTCTCTCTCCCTCCCCCCCCACCTTGGCGGCGCCACTCTCTCTCCCCCCCCCCACCTTGGCGGCGCCACTCTCTCTCTCTCTCTCTCCTCCCCCCCCACCTTGGCGGCGCCACTCTCTCTCTCTCCCCCCCCCCCCCACCTTGGCGGCGCCAACTCTCTCTCCCCCCCACCTTGGCGGCGCACTCTCTCTCTCCCCCCCCACCAACGCCACTCTCTCTCCCCCCACCTTGGCGGCGCCACTCTCTCTCCCCCCCCCCACCTTGGCGGCGCCACTCTCTCTCTCCCCCCCCCACCTTGGCGGCGCCACTCTCTCTCCTCCCCCCCCACCTTGGGGCGCCACTCTCTCTCTCCCCCCCCCACCTTGGCGGCGCCACTCTCTCTCTCCCCCCCCCACCTTGGCGGCGCCACTCTCTCTCTCCCCCCCACCGACGCCACTCTCTCTCCCCCCCCACCTTGGCGGCGCCACTCTCTCTCCCTTCACCTTGGCGGCGCCACTCTCTCTCCCCCCCACCTTGGCGGCGCCACTCTCTCTCCCCCCCCACCTTGGCGGCGCCACTCTCTCTCTCTCTCTCCCCCTCCCCCCCCCCCCCACCTTGGCGGCGCCACTCTCTCTCTCTTCCCCCCACCTTGGCGGCGCCACCTCTCTCTCTCTTCCCCCCACCTTGGCGGCGCCACTCTCTCTCTCTTCCCCCCACCTTGGCGGCGCCACTCTCTCTCCCCCCCCACCTTGGCGGCGCCACTCTCTCTCCCCCCCCCCCACCTTGGCGGCGCCACTCTCTCTCTCCCCCCCCCCCACCTTGGCGGCGCCACTCTCTCTCTCTCTCCCCCCCCCCACCTTGGCGGCGCAACTCTCTCTCCCCCCCCACCTTGGCGGCGCACTCTCTCTCCTCCCCCCCCCACCAACGCCACTCTCTCTCCCCCCCACCTTGGCGGCGCCACTCTCTCTCCCCCCCACCTTGGCGGCGCCACTCTCTCTCCCCCCCACCTTGGCGGCGCCACTCTCTCTCTCCCCCCCCCACCTTGGGGGCGCCACTCTCTCTCTCCCCCCCCCACCTTGGCGGCGCCACTCTCTCTCTCCCCCCCACCTTGGCGGCGCCACTCTCTCTCTCCCCCCACCGACGCCACTCTCTCTCCCCCCCACCTTGGCGGCGCCACTCTCTCTCTCCCTTCACCTTGGCGGCGCCACTCTCTCTCCCCCCCCCACCTTGGCGGCGCCACTCTCTCTCCCCCCCCCACCTTGGCGGCGCCACTCTCTCTCTCTCTCCCCCCCCCACCTTGGCGGCGCCACTCTCTCTCTCTCCCCCCCAACTTGGCGGCGCCCCTCTCCCCCCCCCCACTATAGCGTCGCCTCTCTCCCCCCCCCCCCACCATAGCGTCTCCTCTCCCCCCCCACTATAGCGTCGCCTCTCTCCCCCCCCCCACCATAGCGTCTCCTCTCCCCCCCCACCATAGCGTCGCCTCTCTCCCCCCCCACCTTAGCGTCTCCTCTCCCCCCCACTATAGCGTCGCCCTCTCCCCCCCCCCCCCCACCTTAGCATCTTCTCTCTCTCCCCCTCACATTCACGTCGCCCCTCTCCCTCCACCACCTTAGCGTCGACTCTCTCTCTCCCCCCCCACCTTAGCATCGCCTCCCCGCCAACTGAGCGTCAACACTCTCTCCCCCCCTTAGTGTCAACCCTGTCTCTCACCCACCCCCCCTTAGCATCGCCCCTCTCTTCCTCACACCCACACCTTATTTTTGCCCCCCCACCTTAGCGGGCCTTAGTGTCAACTCTCTCTCTCCCCCCCCCCCCCTGCCTCTGTGTTGCCCCCCTCTCTCTTTCCCCCACTTTGGCGTCACCTCCATCTCTGGTGTCACCTCTCTCTCCCAGGTGTCACCTATCATTCTCTCTCTCTCTCTTTCCTCAGCCTTGGTGTCACCTCTCCCTCTCGTTGGTGTCACCTATCATTCCCTCTCTCTGGTGTCACCTCTCCCACCCCGGTGTCAGTATCTTACTCCCTGTCTGGTGTCACCTCTCCCAGGTGTGTCTCTCACCTCCATACTGTCTCCTTACAGCACGGACCGGGGGGGGTGAGAACGCAGATCCTCCCGTCTCTAGTCCCGGGCCGCCCGGTCTCCGGGGAGCCTCATCTTCTCCAAACGCTTCTCCGCCGGACTCCCCTCCCGCTGCTCCCTCAGAACCGCTCAGCCAATCACTTACCGAGACGTCACAGACCTGAGACACACGGCTTCCGGGTCAACGCGTCCTACCTGGGACGCACGGCCGCCGTCTCCTAGGTGAGGAGCCAGTGACTTCCGGCGTGGCTGGCTGGCGCTCCTCCCCCTGCTACAGATCAGCTGGCTGGTCATGTGACTGGCCGAGCTGTGTGGGCGGGGCCAACCTCATGCAGTAAAGAGATGTGCTGTAATGACAGGATGTGCTGTGTTGTCAAGGTTACTCACCCACTGATAAGACCAAAGACACACAAAATGTAATACACGCCTTCTTCTATTCAGTACCCTCCCCTATATACCATTTATCCATCTAACTATATACAGTGCCATCCCCTATATACCATCTCACTATATACAGTGCCATCCCCTATATATACCATCTATCCATCTCACTATATACAGTGCCCCCCTATATACCAGTTATCCATCACACTATATACAGTGCCCCCCTATATACCATATATCCATCTCACTATATACAGTGCCCCCTATATACCATCTATCCATCTCACTATATACAGTGCCATCCCCTATATACCATCTATCCATCTCACTATATACAGTGCCACCCCCTATATACCATCTATCCATCTCACTATATACAGTGCCATCCCATATATACCATCTATCCATCTCACTATATACAGTGCCCCCTATATACCAGTTATCCATCACACTATATACAGTGCCCCCCTATATACCATATATCCATCACACTATATACAGTGCCCCCTATATACCATATATCCATCTTACTATATACAGTGCCATCTCCTATATATACCATCTATCCATCTCACTATATACAGTGCCATCCCCTATATACCATCTATCCATCTCACTATATACAGTGCCCCCCTATATACCAGTTATCCATCACACTATATACAGTGCCCCCCTATATACCATATATCCATCTCACTATATACAGTGCCCCCCTATATACCAGTTATCCATCACACTATATACAGTGTCCCCTATATACCATATATCAATCACACTATATACAGTGCCCCCTATATACCATATATCCATCACACTATATACAGTGCCACCCCCTATATATTATATATCACTATATACAGTGCCATCCCCTATATACCATCTATCCATCTCACTATATACAGTGCCATCCCCTATATACCATCTATCCATCTCACTATACACAGTGCCATCTCATATATATTAGATATCCATCTCACTATATACAGTTCCCCCTATATACCATCTATCCATCTCACTATATACAGTGCCCTCCCCTATATACCATCTATCCATCTCACTATATACAGTGCCATCCCCTATATACCATCTATCCATCTCACTATATACAGTGCCATCCCCTATATACCATCTATCCATCTCACTATATACAGTGCCCCCCTATATACCATATATCCATCTCACTATATACATTGCCCCCTATATACCATATATACATCACACTATATACAGTGCCACCCCCTATATATTACTATATACAGTGCCATCCCCTATATACCATCTATCCATCTCACTATACACAGTGCCATCTCCTATATATTATATATCCATCTCACTATATACAGTTCCCCCTATATACCATCTATCCATCTCACTATATACAGTGCCCCCCTATATACCATCTATCCATCTCACTATACACAGTGCCATCCCCTATATACCATCTATCCATCTCACTATATACAGTGCCATCTCCTATATATTATATATCCATCTCACTATACACAGTGCCATCATCTATATATTATATATCCATCTCCTATATACAGTGCCCTCCCCTATATACCATCTATCCATCTCACTATATACAGTACCCTCCCCTATATACCATCTATCCATCTCACAATATACAGTGCCATCCCCTATATATTATATATCCATCTCACTATACACAGTGCCATCTCCTATATACCATATATCCATCTTACTATATACAGTGCCCCCTATATATTACATATCAATCTCACTATATACAGTGCCCTCCCCTATAGACCATCTATCCATCTCACTATACACAGTGCCACCCCCTGTATACCATCTATCCATCTCACTATATACAGTGCCCTCCCCTATATACCATCTATCCATCTCACTATATACAGTGCCCTCCCCTATAGACCATCTATCCATCTCACTATATACAGTGCCCTCCCCTATATACCATCTATCCATCTCACTATACACAGTGCCATCCCCTGTATACCATCTATCCATCTCACTATATACAGTGCCCTCCCCTATAGACCATCTATCCATCTCACTATATACAGTGCCCTCCCCTATAGACCATCTATCCATCTCACTATATACAGTGCCATCCCCTATATATTATGGGCCAGAGCCACAAAGAATTACGGCGGCGTATCTCCAGATACGCCGCCATCATTTCAAATTCCCGCCGGCGTATCTTTGTTTTGTATCCAAAAAACAAGATACGTCGGAATTACGCTAAGATACGACAGGCGTAACATTATTACACCGTTGTATCTTAGTTGCATACTTACGCTGGACGCTAGGGGCCAGGGGAGGGCTTGCAGCCTTAGGCCTGGGGGGCAGGTTCAGTCAATTGGCCCATTGAACCGCTGAATCAGCTCACCATCCATGGGCCATCTGGTTTTTCAATGCAGCCTTACCAGTCAACTCCAGTGCCCATCAATGCAGCCTGATAACTGGGGCAGGTTACATGGGGTGTATGGGGGGGTCAGCTACGGGTGTCAGGGTCTCTCACCACAGTGATCTCAACAGGTCCTTGCACACCACGGCCTCCTGGGGGGGTAATGTTCCTGGTCCTGGGTTTTACGTCGTTTGGGTAAGCGTATGTCCGGCGTAAAGTTACCCCTGCTATATAGAGGCGTACACCATGTTAAATATGGCCGTCGGGCCAGCGTTGAATTCTCCGTCATTCACGTCGTTGGCGTAAACCTTTTGCGAATAGGGATTTCCGTAAGTTACATTCACGTAGTTTTCTTTGACTATTGGCGACGTTAAAAAAAAAACACCATTTAAGTTGGGTCACGAATAATTTAACCACTTGACCACTGGGCACTTAAACACCCTTAATAACCAGACCAATTTTCAGCTTTCGGTGCTCTCACATTTTGAATGACAATAACTCAGTCATACAACACTATAACCAAATTAAATTTTTGTCCTTTTTTTCCCACAAATAGAGCTTTCTTTTGGTGGTGTTTCATCACCTCTGCGTTTTTTTTTTTTTTTTTGCTATAAATGAAAAAATAACAAAATTTTGCAAAAAATAATAATTTTTCTTCATTTCTATTATAAAATTTTGCAAAAAAGTAATTTTTCTTCATAAATTTGGCCTAAAATGTATACTGCTACATATCTTTGGTAAAAAAAATAAAAAATGTTGGATATTATTTAGTCTGGGTGAAAGTTATGGGGTCTACAAGCTATGGTACCAAATCCTGAAAATTGATCAATTTCATCACACCTGAAGTACTGACAGCCTCTCTCATTTCTTGAGACCCTAACATGCCAGAAAAGTACAAATACCCCCCAAATGACCCCTTTTTGGAAAGAAGACATTCCAAGGTATTTAGAAAGAGGCCTGGTGAGTTTTTTAAAGTTGTAATTTTTTCCCACAATTCTTTGCAAAATCAAGATTTATTTTTTTTTCATCAAATTTTCATATTATTAGGTTATTTTTCACACACAGCATATGCATACCACAAATTACACCCCAAAACACATTCTGCTATTCCTCCCGAGTATGGCGATACCCCATGTGTGAGACTTTTACACAGTGCGGCCACATACAGAGGCCCAACATGCAGGGAGCACCCAGGCCAATTCTGACATTTCTCTCCTACATGTAAAAATCATCATTTATTTGCTAGAAAAATACATAAAACCCCAAAACATGATATAAAGATACCTCACATGTGGTTTGAACACCGTTTTTATATGTGGGCGGGACTTGCGTATGCGTTCGCTTCTGCATGCGAGCTCGCGGGGACAGGGGCTGCTGTATGCCCAGAGTATTGCTAAGTATGCCCAGAGTATTGCGGAGTATGCCCAGAGTATTGCGGAGTATTGCCAGAGTATTGCCAGAGTATGCCCAGAGTATGCCCGGAGTATTGCCAGAGTATGCCCGGAGTATTGCCAGAGTATGCCCGGAGTATTGCCCAGAGTATTGCAGAGTATGCCCAGAGTATGCCCAGAGTATTGCAGAGTATGCCCAGAGTATTGCAGAGTATGCCCAGAGTATTGCCAGAGTATGCCCAGAGTATTGCCAGAGTATGCCCAGAGTATTGCCAGAGTATTGCGGAGTATGCAGAGTATGCCCAGGGTATTGCAGAGTATGCCCAGGGTATTGCAGAGTATGCCCAGAGTATTGCGGAGTATGCCCAGAGTATTGCCAGAGTATTGCGGAGTATGCAGAGTATGCCCAGGGTATTGCAGAGTATGCCCAGGGTATTGCAGAGTATGCCCAGAGTATTGCGGAGTATGCCCAGAGTATTGCAGAGTATGCCCAGAGTATTGCGGAGTATGCCCAGAGTATTGCAGAGTATGCCCAGAGTATTGCAGAGTATGCCCAGAGTATTGCAGAGTATGCCCAGAGTATTGCCAGAGTATTGCCAGAGTATTGCGAAGTATGCAGAGTATGCCCAGGGTATTGCAGAGTATGCCCAGAGTATTGCCCAGAGTATGCCCAGAGTATTGCCCAGAGTATTGCCCAGAGTATTGCCCAGAGTATTGCCCAGAGTATTGCCCAGAGTATTGCCAGAGTATGCCTGAGTATTGCAGAGTATGCCCAGAGTATTGCCAGAGTATGCCTGAGTATTGCAGAGTATGCCCAGAGTATTGCCAGAGTATGCCTGAGTATTGCAGAGTATGCCCAGAGTATTGCCAGAGTATGCCTGAGTATTGCAGAGTATGCCCAGAGTATTGCCAGAGTATGCCTGAGTATTGCAGAGTATGCCCAGAGTATTGCCAGAGTATGCCTGAGTATTGCAGAGTATGCCCAGGTGAGTATTGCAGAGTATTGCAGCAGGGATGGCTGAGCAGGGAGGGAGGGATGGATGGATCTGTGACTGCATTTGTCACAGATCCAGCCCGCAGCACTGGCGCTGCCATCCGCTCCCTCCCCTCTCCTCTCACACTGTACCGATCGGTACAGAGAGAGGAGGGAGGAACCGGCGTCATCAAATGACGCCGGTCTGTTTACATCTGATCGCGCCGTCATTGGACGGCGCGATCACATGGTAAACCGCCGCTATCAGCGGCGATTTACCGTGATCCGTGATGCGCCGGGTCCTCTGGACCCGGCGGTCACGGATGTTCCCGTGTGCGCGCCTCAGGAGGCGCGCGGGAGCGCGATTCTGACAGGCCGTTAATTAACGGCCAGTTAGAATACAGCAACCGCCCTAGAGCCGTACTTTCGGCATAGGGCGGTTGCAAAGTGGTTAAATAAAACACGCCCACCACTTCCCAATTTGAATTAGACGCGCGTACGCTGGCCCATTTTCGTTACGCCGCCGTAATTTAGGACGCAAGTGCTTTGTGAATACAGGACTTGCAATTCTAACTTATGGCGGCGTAGCGTAAATGATATACGCTACGCCCGCCAGACACTTACGCCGAGCTTCGTGGATCTGGCCCTATATTTCCATCTCACTATACACAGTGCCCTCCCCTATATATTATATATCCATTTCACTATATACAGTGCCATCCCCTATATATTATGGGCCAGATTCAGGTAGATGGGCGCTTCTTTACTTTGGAGTAACGTTTCTCATTGACGTTACTCCGCCGACACTTTAGGCGCAAGTACTGTTATTCACATAGCAGTTGCGCGTAAACTTGCGCCAGAGTAACGATAATGCGCTGGCGTAATCCGACGCAAGTGGAAGTGGGTGTGATCATATGTAAATGATGGGCGGAGCCCAGCGCAGAGGCTTACGTTCAGCGCATCATCCACGGAGCATGCGCAGTAAGTGAGGCTTCACTTGCCCCCTTGTGCGCATGCTCACAACTTCCGTCGGCACCACTTCACGGGAAACGTCAGCGCAATGTGTTCCGTTGCGCGTATAAAAGCGCTAGTGGAAACGCCATTCCGGCGCAAAAGTATATCCGTTTCCCCCCACCCCAGGCAAGATACTTTTGCACTGTCATGGCTGCTCCCGCTACCCCCAGAGAGAGGAGGAACCTCAACTTTAATGCCCAGGAGGTCTCTGTGGTCATCTCGGCGATGGAGACGTTTAATGATTTTCTCCACGGCAAAAAAAGTAGGAAGACCAGCCGGGAGAGGAAGCAGGGCATCCTGGAGACCATTGCTGCCAGGGTCAATGTGTTGGGGTATTCCACCCGGACTGCTGGGGATATTCAAAAAAAAATAAATGATCTGCGGCGCAAGGTCCGTGGCAAGGTGGCCACCATTAGGAGCCATGAGCGGGGCACAGGTGGTGGTCCACCATGTCCGGTCAGCCTGACCACAGAGGAGGAGGTGGTCGCCCGCTGCCTGGACAGGGAGCAGTTGGAGGGGGTACCAGGCTTTGATTCTGTGGAGGAAGGCTCCAGGACAGGTAAGTGTTTTTTATCCCCTATTTGGTGTGTTGCATGTGGGGGGGGGGGTACATGTGCCAAGTGTGTGGGACCACCAACATGTGTCTGCTTTGTGTCATCCACAGATGACGGAGCTGGGCCATCATCTGTCGGCGGCCAGTCCACCCCATCCCCCCATCGGCACCCAGTGCCTGTGCCCCTGGGTGGTGAAGACACCGAGGTGGAGGAGGAGAGTGGCCACACCACACATGCAGAGGTCGTTGAGGAGGAGCCTGTTGGGGCAGAGCAGGGCTTTGTTTTATTGTTAGAGGAATCCTCCTCTTCTGCTGGACCCTCTCAGATCCCCTCCCCCATTATAGGAAGCCCCTCAAGGGCGACTCCATCCCCCCGGGGACAAACATCTACTGGCCCCAGGAAGGCTACCCATAAGACCAGGGGGGTGTCTGATCTGGTCCAGGACCAGGTGGCGAGGGATCACGCCAGACAGACCCAGCAAATGGGGGAGATTGCTGGGCACCTGGACAGAGTGGCTGACAGCCTGTGCTCCGTTGCCCAGATGTCTTCGGCAGTGCAGGATGTGAGCTGCAACTGCGCTGCAGTGGTGACCAGTCTGGGGGAGGTGCAGGGTGAGCTAAGGGACCTCACTGCAGCCGTCCAGGCAAACAGTGCTGCCATCCGGGACCAGGGGAGGCTGAGTCGGCGGGCCCAGCATTATCAGGTCACCCGGCAGCTCAGGATGCAGGCCCAGCAGCTCAGGGTGCAGGCCCAGACCAGTTCTTACCTTGGCCGGATTGCCGTGGCCTTGGAGGGCAGGCAGGCCACACCTGCCAGGAGTGGCCCACCTGGGGATCAGCCACCTCCAGATGCCCCCCCACCCCCACCCACTCCATCCAGGCAGCTAAGGAGCCAGAGAGGGGCCGCCAGAAGAAGCCCCCGGCATCCCAGATAATTTTTCTTTTTTTTTGATGCTCAGGACATGAGTTTTTTTTATATTTTTTTGTGAATGCTCAGGTTATGAGATTTTTATTTTATTATTAATACTCAAGTTATGAGTTATTTTCTTTGTGATTATGCTCAGGTTATGAGATTTTTATTTTTTTATACTGCACACGTTGCAGTGTGAATGGTGTGTGAATGTGAGGGGGTGGCACTCCTGCCAGTAAGGGGTGTCACCCTCGGCCGTGGTGGTGAAGTTAACCCCACGGCTGTATGAATGACGTGTGAAAGGTGTATGAATGGACAGTGACATCATTGGGGCCTTGACGCTGGCGTTGCTGCTCCCAAGTCCTACATGCTGGACTTGGGCTAATCCAATGCGATGTGCATGTGGTGTGTGTGATCTAGGGACATCAGTGGTGTGCATGCATGCATTGTCTGTGTGATTAATGTTTGGGTTTAGTGTCCAAAGATGCCTACGGCGAGGACCCTCCTGACTGCTCTTCCATCAGCAGACTGGTTCTCCTCTGGCAGGTGTGGGTCGGGGGTCAGGTCATCACACATGTCAATCTGCAGGCCTTTTCTCATAGCAAAGTTGTGCAGAATGCAACATGCACCGATGATCTGACACACGAAGGTAGGGGAATACAATAGGGTCCCCCTGGACTTATCCAGGCAGCGGAAACGGGACTTCAGGAGCCCAAATGTTTGCTCCACCACTGCACGGGTTTTGATGTGTGCTTCATTGTATTTTCTCTCTCCTCTGGTTTGGGGGTTCCGGAAAGGAGTCATGAGATGGGGTCCCAGTGCATATGCAGAGTCACCTGTAAGGTAAGTTGACCAGATTTTTAAAATGAAATCCGGGGACATATTTTTTCTTTACTAGTAATGTCAACAATCAGCGAGACTCTGCCCGTCGCCTCCCGCCTCACAGCCTCTCAAGTCTTACTCTTCGGGCCCCCCGGCTACTACTGGATGGGGAGCGGAGGAAGATTACTCCGCCAGGGAAAGCAAGGAGATGGGCAGGTGGCTTGAATGAATGAATGAATGAATGAATGAAATGAATGAATGAATGAATGAATGAAAAACGTATATATAGCGCGGCACATGCGAACTAAATCGCCTCTGGGCGCTTGTTGTTTCTGTCTCTCTTGACATCAAAAGAGCAGAGTTTTAATCTGTCTTCTGAAGGTCAGGTGGTTTTCCTCCAACCGAATGCTGGTTGGTAAAGCGTTTCATAGTCTGGGACCTTGGAAAGCAAACCTTCTTTCTCCTTTGGACTTGTATCTGGCTTTGGGTACCTTGACCACATTTTGGTCGGTGGATCGCAGAACGCATAGATACTGCGGGGCCTTCCCATGGATGCACTTATGTGTCAGACAGAGTGCTTTGAAAGCAATTCTGTCCTTTACTGGCAACCAATGAAGGGATCTCAGTGAAGGTGAGATGGATTCCCAAGGTTTTTTCCCAGTCACAAGTCTGGCGGCCGTATTTTGAATGACTTGTAGACGAGCGATTTGGTACTTTGGGAGTCCGAGGTAAAGGGCATTTGCATAGTCCAATCTGGAGTTTACAATTGTTCCTACCACGACTGCTACGTCTTCTTTGGGAATAAATGGAGTAAGTCTGCGTAGTAGGCACAGCAGATGGTGAGATCCGCTGACTACTGACCCTATTTGTGCGTCCATAGTCATGTAGGTGTCGAAGGTTGCCAGGATTTGAGCCAAGGCAGAAGAAAATGCAAGCGGAGCTGAATGGACATGCACCCCTAAACTGAAGAAATATTCCCTTCATTCCGACCAGCACATGATCATCAGAAAGGGGTACAGATAATGGGAAAAATACAACCCCCCTATGCTAGCAGGCACGATGGAGCGGGGGGGTGTAATTCTAATTTTTTTATTTTAATTCTGCACTGAATGTCTTTGAAATTGCCCCTGCCCTCTATTAAATCCAATCTGGGGACAAAACCAGGGACAGGCTTGGTCTGTGGACAGTGTCCTCAATCAGGGGACTGTCCCCTGAAACTGGGGATGTCTGGTCACCCTACTGTAAGGGAAAAGACAGGAGGATGTTAGTCATGCATGTGCCACTTCTGATGTGCATCACGGGAGGGGATAGTCATGCCTGCCACCCATGTCACTCACCAACCAGCCAGCTGTCCCCATACATGTTCTGCTCGAATTCTGCTGGGATGGGGCTCTGACGGTATATGAAGCTGTCATGGCTGGACCCTGGGTGTTTGGCACGGACGTGCCATATGAGGCGTTGGGCATCAGCTATCACCTGTACGTTGATGGAATGCCAATGCTTCCGATTGCGGTATATGTGCTCTGTGGCACTGGGGGGCTGTAGGGCCACATGTGTGCAATCAATGGCCCCGATGGTGCGTGGGAATCTGGCAATGCTGTAGAAATCTGTCATTGCCTTCAGCCGCAGCTCCTCAGTGGTGGGTCTGATGAAGTGGTGGGACATGCGTCTGAGGATTGCAGGGACAACCTGGTGCACACATCGGCTTATGGTGGACTGTGACATCCCAGCCACCACTCCACTTGTACGCTGGAATGATCCACTGGCAAGGAAATTAAGTGTTGCCAGGACCTTCACCAGTGGCTGCACTGCTTGTGAGCGGTGTGTCTTGCTGGTGATGTAATCCTGCAGGGTTGTGGTTAATTCAAGGATTGCATCTGGGCTGAATCTGAAGAGGCGATACACCTCCTCATCCCCCATGCCAAAGAGGCTCATGCGCGTGCGGTATATCCTCTCACGTGCCCGCCTCCTCCGTACCGGGGGACCCAGTACTAGTGCTAGGACCGCGACTGCCCCTGGCATGTTGGCACACAGAGGTGTTGTCCTTGCAAGTGTGGTTGTTCAGCTTGCTAGTTTCGTCGGTAACGCTGCTGCTGTAGCTGCTCTCCTGCTGACCTGTGGCCGTCTGGAGTAAAGATAAAGCAGCTTTTTGTAGAAATAACTTTGTGCCGGACGGACGAGATACGCGCGGCGCATGTAGCCAGCGTATGGTGCTAATCCGTTCGTGAATCGGGAAATCTCCCTCATTTGCATATTTGCAGGGGAAATCAATAGGCGCGACTGATGCGCCAAACGAAATTATGCGCTGACGAGACTCCGGCGTCGGAAAGTTAAGCCGATCGGAAATGGCCCGTTTTCTGTCGCATCTAGTTTGGTGGGTACCGCCACATAGAAACGACGGCGCATCTTCACAGTTCCGCGGCGCATATCGAATTACTCCAGCGCAACTCTACCTGAATCTGGCCCTATATATCCATCTCACTATATACAGTGCCCTCCCCTATATACAATATATCTATCTCACTATATACAGTGCCCTCCCCTATATACCATATATCTATCTCACTATATACAGTGCCCTCCCCTATATACCATATATCTATCTCACTATATACAGTGCCATCCCCTATATATTATATATCCATCTCACTATATACAGTGCCCTCCCCTATATACCATATATCTATCTCACCATATACAGTGCCCTCCCCTATATACCATATATCTATCTCACTATATACAGTGCCATCCCCTATATACCATATATCCCATACCTCCCAACTTTTTGAGATGGGAATGAGGGACACCTGTCAGCAAAAATATGCAGGCATAGGACACACCCCTTGTCATGCCCCCTTAAAGGAAAATTGTACAACAAAACAAGATTGAAAGTGCCTTTTACATACAACTATATAGATCAGACCCAAATGAGGGACAAATGAAAGAGGGACATTGTTTCAAATCAGGGACAGTCCCTCGAAATCAGGGACAGTTGGGAGCTATGTATATCCATCTCACTATACTCCGCGGAACCCCCCCGCGATTTGATTTGCGGTAAACCCCCCCCCCCCTCCGCTCAACAACTCCGGTCAACAACTTTGATCCGGGATCCTCGAAATCAGGGACAGTTGGGAGCTATGTATATCCATCTCACTATATGCAGTGCCACCCCTATACATACCTCCCAACTGTCCCGGATTTCGCGTTCCCGCGATGAGGGCTAGAGTCCCGCGACTCCGCGAAACCCCCCCGCGATTTGATTTGCGGTAAACCCCCCCCCTCCGCTCAACAACTCCGGTCAACAACCTTGATCCGGGACAGTCCCTCGAAATTAGGGACAGTTGGGAGCTATGTATATCCATCTCACTATATGCAGTGTCACCCCTATACATACCTCCCAACTGTCCCGGATTTCGCGTTCCCGCGATGAGGGCTAGAGTCCCGCGACTCTACGGAACCCCCCCGCGATTCGCGGTAAAACCCCCCCCCGCTCAACAACTCCGGTCAACAACTTTGATCCACGAAACCCCCCCTCCCCGTGCTCAGCTCAACAACTCCGATCCGCGGAACCACCCCCCCCCCCCCCCCGCTCAACATCTTCGATCAACAATGTCCTGCAGGGAAATGTGGGAGGTATGCTCATTTGTCCCTCATTCTGAAGTTGAAAAGTTGGGAGGTATGCCTATATACTGCCTATATACTGTATTATATATCAATCTCACTATACACAGTGCCATCCCATATATACCATATATCCATCTCACTATATACAGTGTTGCTCACGAATATTCGCATTGCGAATATTCGTTACGAATATTGCATATTCGAGTATTCGCGAATAAATCGAATATCGCGGTGAATATTCGCTATGGCGAATATTCGTATTTTTTCAAATTTATTTTTAAAACAGATCACATCCTAGTGATCTCCATCAATGTCTAAAAGCATTGCTGGTATGATTAGAGACCCTGGGCCGAGTAGCTGAGGCGATCCTTTTATGTTGCCGAATATTCGCAATGCAATGCAACCTGGTATTCGAGGAGTCTCTAAACTAGAGTTTTTTTGGATTTACCAATTAAAATGCTACACACCCTATGGGTTGAATGTAGAGTGGGATGTAAACTCCTTTATAAATCAATCTTAAGTTCAATATGTATACTTTAAGTTTCTGGTCTTTATTATATCTATTTATTACTTGGATATTGTATTGTGATATGTGTACTTTTATCCCCAGACACTCACACGAGTTCTATTGCACCTTTGCATGACATATATTTTCCCCGATCAAGACCATCCTTATGACACTTAGTTTGCTACCCCTATTAATGGCTTTTGTCCATAATAAGGGAGGGGGTTTATATTTGTAACTTAGAGTGGTTCTGATCACTAGTCACTTTTTTCCAATACAATATATATATTTTTTCAATATTTTTTCAGTATAGTTTATCCTTTTTAGCCTTTCAGGCTTAGGTTTCCTGGACATACGCCAGGGGGCGCTTACAGGGGTGTCAGGTGCGCTGTTGCGTATGGCCCTATTGAGTACCCTTTTAGGCGTTGTCACACTGGTATAAGAGAAGGGTGATACACATCTTCTATATCCATATAGTGTTATCCGGTCCGCCATCCTTCTGTATACTGCTAAGTGCAGAGTGACGTTGTCCACCCCACCCCCAACCACCAGGGGGGAGTGTGAGATGGGAGAAAGTTTCCCCTTGATCCACTCTATTCTCCGGGATCGCGCCACAACGTCATTTCCGGTGTGAACCATCCGCGACTTCCGGGATTGCGTCACAACGTCATTTCCGGTGCGTGGAACGCAAACAAAGGAAGACAACTATGGCGTGGAACGCACGCCGCTTCCAGCATGGCGCACCGGTGCGGAGGCTCGTGTGAGTGATTGGGGTAACTATATAAATGCGCAGGAGGTGTACAGGTTCAGTTCCCAGCCCCAGTTGAAGTCTTTGCAGACAAAACCGGTCGGGTTGAACCTTTTAATACTTTTTTACACTATGAGGAGGTGTATCTCCTTTCTCCCTTTTTTCCTGTGATTGTGAACTTCCTGGATGACCTCTTCCACTTCACTTTATTGGGAAATCCTGTGACTATGTGTACCAGCCTTTCTTTCTTGGATCCACCCCAGGGCCGATCCGAGGCGGGGTGCACGGGGTGCTCTGCACCCAGGCGCCAGAGGGGAGGAGGCGCTGTTGGTCCTGAATGTGTTACCATCAAGTCGGCACTGTGCTTTCCCGCAGCATCCGCTGTATCGTTTCGCCTGTGTGTCCCTCTCTTTCTCGCCTGCCTGCCTGTCACTGCCGCTATAAACACAGCATAGCAGGCGCGCCTGGCGCGGCAGGTCGTGACCTCTCTCATTTCTGTACACTGCCCCCTCCCCGCACTGCCTATCTTAATCATACAAACATGAATCACGACCGCGCTGGACAATGGGCGGGACTTTTTAAGATAAACAGTGGGTGATTGGTTGCTAGGCAGCGGGGCAGTCCCAGCAATAAATCACGACACTCACTTTTAATGGGAAAAGTCCCGCCTATTGTCCAGAGCGGCCAGGCTTCATGTCCTGTGAGTAAGGTAGGTTTTCTGTGGGAAGGGGGGCTGTGCTATGCGCCTGTCACTGCCGCTATATACACAGCATAGCAGGCGCGCCAGGTCCGTGACTTCTCTCATTTCTGTACACTGCCCCCTCCCCGCACTGCCTATCTTAATCATACAAACATGGAGCACGACCGCGCTGGACAATGGGCGGGACTTTTAAGTTAAAAAGTGGGTGATTGGTTGCTAGGCAGCGGGGCAGTCCCAGCAATAAATCACTCACTTTTAATGGGAAAAGTCCCGCCCATTGTCCAGAGCGGCCACGCTTCATGTCCTGTGAGTAAGGTAGGTTTTCTGTGGGGAGGAGGGCTGTCTTGTGCAGAATAAGGGTTTGATAATGAGAGAGGACTGCAAAGGGGGGAGTCAGTCTGCAATATGAGGGGGAGTCAGTCTGCAATATGAGGGGGAGTCAGTCTGCGATATGGGGGGGTCAGTCTGCGATATGGGGGGGTCAGTCTGCGATAAGAGGGGAGTCAGTCTGCGATATGGGGGGGTCAGTCTGCATAAAAGGGGGGGGTCAGTCTGCGATATGGGGGGGTCAGTCAGCGATATGGGGGGGGGTCAGTCTGCGATATGGGGGGTCAGTCTGCGATATGGGGGGGAGAGTCAGTCTGCATTATGGGTGGGAGAGTCAGTCTGCGTTATGGGGGGGAGTCAGTCTGCGATATGGGGGGGTCAGTCTGCGATATGGGGGGGCAGTCTGCGATATGGGGGGGGTCAGTCTGCGATATGGGGAGGGTCAGTCTGCGATATGGGGGGGGTCAGTCTGCGATATGGGGGGGCAGTCTGCGATATGGGGGGTCAGTCTGCGATATGGGGGGGGGGGAGTCAGTCTGCGTTATGGGGGGGAGTCAGTCTGCGATATGGTGGGGTCAGTCTGTGATGGGTCAGTCCAGTTTGTGATGGGTCAGTCCAGTCTGTGATGGGTCAGTCTGTGATGAGTCAGGTCACTCTGTGATGGGTCACTCTGTGATGGGTCAGGTCACTCTGTGATGGGTCAGGTCACTCTGTGATGGGTCAGGTCCCTCTGTCATGGATCAGGTCCCTCTGTGATGGGTCAGTCCAATCTGTGATGGATCAGTCCAGTCTGTGATGGGTCAGGTCACTCTGTGATGGGTCAGGTCACTCTGTGATGGGTCAGTCCACTGATGGGTCAGGTCAGTCTGTGATGGGTCAGGTCAGACTGTGATGGGTCAGGTCAGTCTCTGTCCACTACCCTCTCTCTCTCAGCCCCTCTCTCTGTCCACTACCCTCTCTCTCTCTCAGCCCCTCTCTCCACTACCCTCCCTCTCTCTCAGCCCCTCTCTCTGACCACTACCCTCTCTTTCTCTCAGCCCCTCTCTCTGTCCACTATCCTCTCTTTCTCTCAGCCCCTCTCTCTGTCCACTATCCTCTCTTTCTCTCAGCCCCTCTCTCTGTCCACTATCCTCTCTTTCTCTCAGCCCCTCTCTCTGTCCACTACCCTCTCTTTCTCTCAGCCTCTCTCTCTCTCTCTCACAGCCCCTCTCTGTCCACTACCCTCTCTCTCTCTCTTTCTCTCTCTCTCTTTCTCAGCCCCTCTCTCTGTCCACTACCCTCTCTCTCTCAGCCCCTCTCTCTGTCCACTACCCTCTCTCTCTCTCAGCCCCTCTCTGTCCACTACCCTTTTTCTCTCTCTCTCACTTTGTCCACTACCGCACTGGTAGGCTGCATTTGGTGGGCATTGGTGAGGCTGCATTGATCTCTTGTACCATGTCTGCAGTCTCTGACCATGTTTGCAGTCCCTGATCATCTCCTGTACTACGTCTGCAGTCTCTGATCGTCTCCTGTATCATGTCTGCAGTCTCTGACCGTCTCCTGTATCATGTCTGGGGGCTCTCTCTAAACAGACTCTCTAACAGCAGCCCTCTCTGTGTCTATTAGAGAGACCCCCCTCCAGGTTTAATCAGAGTACTCTGCTTCTCTTCCTGTATTACGTTTATTGTTAAGAGATCATGGGAGGATCCTGGGGTAACAATGACTCCTTAGGGGAGCATCTCTGTGTTTGTGTCTTTGCCATAGAAACAATTACAAAGGGGGAGGGGTTAGTAAGGTGACCACGCCCCTGTAGGAGCCATACCCACGTCCGGTTCAAGGGAGGGTGGTTGGCCCATACAAGCCTTCAAGACCCACTCACCGTACGGTGGTAGCGGATCAACAACAGCTGGTAAGCATATTCATTTCATTTATATGCCCAGGATTGTCTATGTGAAGATGCGGAGGTCCTATTAAAGGGATATATTGGGAAGTCTGATGACACTCATAAGAACCTAAGGAATATTCACTCATTTTATTTTATGGGACTTTCATATATTTCAATTTATGTTTCTTGCTGGACTGACTATCCAGCCTGATTATACATTATTTTCTCTTTCCAGCATTTTTTCTTTGGTTAATAGATGCAGATCTATTCCTTATTCTAATGCATCATCACTAGATTCACCTGTCCTAGGTGAATCTTCCTGTGTGTTCACTTTGGCGCTGCACTATTCTTTACATTTTTTTCACCTGTTATCCACTGGTGTGCTGGCTGCCTTAATCATTTTTTTGTATATCAATTTTTTGTATATATATTAATTTTTGTATACACATCAATTTTTTTTGTATACACATTGATTTTATATTCATATTGTTGCACTATTGTAACACTGTCATTATTCAGCGCAGTATATTTTGTTTATACAAAACTGATAGAGACATACCCCAAGTGAATTACAGCTGTAATCGCAGCAAAAGGTGGCGCTACAAAGTATTAACTTAAGGGGGCTGAATAATTTTGCACGCCCAATTTTTCAGTTTTTTATTTGTTAAAAAAGTTTGAAATATCCAATAAATTTCGTTCCACTTCATGATTGTGTCCCACTTGTTTTTGATTCTTCACAAAAAATTACAGTTTTATATCTTTATGTTTGAAGCCTGAAATGTGGCAAAGGGTCGCAAAGTTCAAGGGGGCCGAATACTATACAATGCCATCCCCTATATATCCTATATCCAGGTCAGGGATAAAGTTGTGGAGAAGTTCAAAGCAGGGTTTGGTTATAAAAAAATATCCCAAGCTTTGAACAGAGCACTGTTCAATCCATCATACAAAAATGTAAAGAGTATGGCACAACTGCCAACCTACCAAGACATGGCCGTCCTCCTAAACTGACAGGCCGGGCAAGGAGAACATTCATTAGAGAAGCCGCCAAGAGGTCCATGGTAACTCTGGAGGAGCTGCAGAGATCCACAGCTCAGGTGGGAGAATCTGTCCACAGGACAACTATTGGTCATGTACTCCACAAATCTGCCCTTTATGGAAGAGTGGCAAGAAGAAAGCCATTGTTGAAAGAAAGTTCTAAGAAGTATCTTTTGCACTTTGCAAGAAGCCATGTGGGGGGGGGGGGGGGGGACACAGCAAACATGTGGAAGAAGGTACTCTGGTCAAATGAGACCTGGCTAAAAAACTAACACTCATACTTGCCAACAGTCCCGATTTTCCTGGGACAATCTCGATTTTGGGACCCTCGTCCCGATCGGAGCTCGTCCAGATTAAATTCCCGGGATTTTGCCTTTGTCCCAGGAAAATAAAGAATGTTTTTGGCAAAAACGGCGGGCGGGTACAAAAATATGGCTGATGACACTGCCGCGGGGTGTCTTTCCTCGTGTGTTCAGTGGAAAGGGGAGGGGCAGCCAATCGGCTTCTCTCTTCAGTGTACAAGTAGACTATTTTCTTGTACACTGAAACCGATTGGCTGCACGAATCAGAGGCCTTTTCACTGAACACACGGCACCGCCTGTGGAGTTTACTCTGCTCTGCCATTGTCCCTCTGTGTACAGTCCTTGCCAGCAATGTAACTATGTACAGGGGAGGTAGTAACTATCTATGGGGGAGTACAGGGGAGTAACTATGTACAGGGGGTAACTATGTACAGGGGGGTAACAATGCACGGGGGTAACTTATGCACAGGGGGTAACTAGGGAGAGAGGGGTAACTATGTACAGGGGGAGGGGGTAACTATGTACAGGGGGGGTAATTATGGCTCTGCTTGGGACACTGGTGTAAGGACTGAGGCTCCACTGGGGACACAAGATAGAAGGACGGACTCTGCTGGGGGCAACTGATGCAAGGACAGACTCTGCTGGGGGCACCTGATGGCATCTGGTGGCAGGCGACATGGCAGGTGACACGCTCAGGGGTCCCACTGATTCTGCATTATGGTGAGTTAAATGATTACATCCTATATTACAATGTAATAATGGAAATAATGTGCTTCAATCATTCAGACACCATAACAACCATGGTGACGGGATGATTGAAGCGCTAACACCAGGTGTTTGGAGTATCTTTATCTTCTGATTTGTTAAAATGGTGTAGGATCTGGGCCTACTGGCCCTCCATCCCTCTTTTCTTTCTTCTCTCTCCTTCCCTCCCCTCTTTCTTTCTTTCCTTCCTTCCTTCTCTCTCCTTCCCTCCCTCTTTCCCTCCCTCCTTTCTCTCTCTCTCTCCCCCTTTCCCCCTTTTTTTCTCCTCCCTCAATTATCTCAGACTTTAACCACACCCCCTTTTGAGCCACACAGATTTAAGCCACGCCCACTATTTCTTGTAAACCACGCCAATTTTTTGCCGTGGCGCACCAAGCGCGACGCATTTTTATTTTATTGCTATTTCACACCTACAAAGGCATGCCCATGCCCCTAATTATAAAAAGGCTCCGCTTACAGCCAAAAAAGTCTCCATATAATTTTTTTACAATGTTGGCAACAATGAACACTGCATATCACCCTGAAAAAAACATCCCCACCATGAAACATGGTGGTGTCAGCATCATGTTTTGGGGATGTTTTTCTTTAGCAGGGACAGGGAAGCTGGTCAGAGTTGATGGGAAGATGGATGGAGACAAATACAGGACAATCTTAGAAGAAAACCTGTTAGAATCTGCAAAAGACTTGAGACTGGGGGGGGGGGGGTTCACTTTCCAGCAGGACAACGACCCTAAACATACAGCCAGAGCTACAATGGAATGGTTTAGATCAAAGCATTTTCATGTGTTAGAATGGTCCAGACCTAAATCCAATTGAGAATCTGTGGCAAGACTTGAATATTTCTGTTCACAGACGCTCTCCATCCAATCTGACAGAGCTTGAGATATTTTATAAAGAAGAATGGGAAAAAATGTCCCTCTCTAGATGTGCAAAGCTGGTAGAGACATCCCCAAAAAGACTTGTAGCTGTAATTTCAATTAAGGGTGGTTCTACAAAGTATTGACTCAGGGGGGCGCCATATAAATGTACCCCACACTTTTGACTTATATATTTGTAAAAAAAAATGAAAACCACTTATAATTTTCCTTCCACTTCACAATTATGTGTCACTTTGTGTTGGTCTATCACATAAAATCCCAATAAAATACATTTACGTTTTTGGTGGTAACATGACAAGATGTGGAAAATTTCAAGGGGTATGAATACATTTTCAATGCATTGTATTTGCTTCTTATGCCACGTACACATGATCGGGCTTTTGCCCGGCCAAATCACAGCGTAAAAAAGTAGAACATGTTCTGTATCCAAACTCTGATGTAATTCATTGGAATTTCCGATGAAAAAACTCAGATGGGGCTACACACGATCATATAATCGGAAATTCCGATCGTGTGTACGGGGCATAAGTTTACAGATCATGTTGTTTGACACCCACTCCTGAAGAAGTGAATTTTATTCATGAAATGCGTCGAGATAAGGGGTGCCTTCTTGTGCAATACAAAAAATCTGGCTGTCATCAATTTGTATAGGAGGAATTATATCATCTTGATGTATAGTTTATAGTGTATGTTATATATATTGATATGTATGTTGACTGGTTTGACAATAGCTTTTTTATGTATGTGGTAAGGTCTATTCAATAAATTGCTATTTTATCATCCATGTATCATGCCTTATATAAAGTCCCATGGGAAAAGCTCATATGTGAACAGGGGCCAGGGGCTTCAAGGTGAAAATCGCTCAGGTGCGAAAAGGTCTTTTGTGCTCCTAACTGAGACAAGTACACTGTCAGACCGCGTACACACGATCAAATCTATCTGCTGGAAACGGTCTGACAGACCGTCTCAGCAGACAGATTCGATCGTGTGTACGGGCGAGCAGACGGATTTGTCCAGCAGACAGATTTTAAAGCATGCTTTAAAATCTGTCTGCTGGGAACCCGTCGGACCGATATGTCTGCTGGTTAGTACACTAACCAGCAGACATATCTGCCCGCACATGCGTCGAATGGATTCGACGCATGCGCGGTAGTGTTTTATTACCTGGTGCGGTGATGTGGCAGCGTCAACGTCACCGCCACGTCCCAGTGCTGTCTGGCGGCGGGGATTTTGGTTTGAACGTGTGTACAGCGATCAAACCAAAACAGCCAGCAGACAAATCTGATCAAATCGGTCTGTCCGACCGGTTTGAGCAGATTTATTTGGTCGTGTGTACGCGGCCTCAGAAACCACGAGACAGAAAATGCTGTAAAAATCACACCTTTTAATACATTGGTTTAACTGATAAACGTAGTTAAAACATAGCCAGGGTTCGGTAGCCAAATCAGGTGGTCAGAACAAGCCAGGAAATCAGAAAGCCAGAGATCAGCGTAGTCAGAGGCAGCAGACAGGATCATTAACCAGAAGGGACGACAGTCAGGCAAGTCTTCGACAGGAACACAGCAGAGAGTCTCTAGACATGTTGACCAAGGTGAAAGCAATTGATGAAATGAACCAGGCAGTTTAAATAGTCAGAAGGGGCTGGCTGTGGGCTTGACTGATGAGCAGGAGATGAGAAACAGGTGAGCCACTATGGAACGATGAGTTCTGGCAATTAACCAACAGCTGAGCAACCTGAGCACAGAGAAGGAAGGGCTAAGAGCCCAGCCCTGACATACACACTATATAAGGATAAGCTTTGTTCATATTTCCAACCACTTAAATAACATGTCTTAACCAGTGGTGGCCTGTCCATTAGGGGCCCATGGGCACCAGCCCCCATCCATGCGTCCGGCCCCCTAATCTATCCAGGGTGCCAAATGCATGGATTCCAATTGGGGGGGTTTGTTTAAGCATGTGATTAGAGCCAGAGGCTCTAATAAGCTTCAAAAAAGTGTCCTGGGGCGCAGAGCACGGCACTCCGAGCCCACCCAGTGGTATGACTATAGCGAATGAATATTTGCTGTTTTCACACTGAAACCCCTTCCCACCAATCAGGAAGCGGGTCATGAGACCAATTTCCCGATTGGCCAAAATGCCAGGCGATCCTATTGGACGCTTAGGCCTCGTACACACGATCAAATCTGTCCGCTGGACCGTTTCAGCAGACAGATTCGATTATGTGTACGGCCGAGCCGACGGATTTGGCCACCCGACAGATTTCAAAGCATGCTTTGAAATCTATCGGGTGGGAATCCGTCCGCCCGACATGTCTGCTGGTTAGTACACTTACCAGCAGACATGTCGTCCCGCACCGCCGCCGCACCGCCGCCGCACCGCCGCCGAATGGATTCGGCGCATGCGCGGAAGTGTTTTACTTCCTGGTGCGGTGACGTGGCGGTGTCAACGTCACCACCACGTCACCGACACGTCAGCGCGCTCTCTGCTGGCGGGGATTTTGGTTTGCTTGTGTGTACACGCAAGCAAACCAAAATCCCAGCAGACAGATTTGTTCAAATCTGTCGGACGGACAGATTTGAACAAATCTGTCTGCTCGTATGTACGAGGCCGTAGGAGGAGGGAGGAGGAGGAGAGAAGAGAAAACGGCCAGAGGAGAAGACTGGCCAACCCACCAGCCAGCACTGTGGATGACTGTGAATGGCTCACCCACGACGACTCCCAGTCTCGGACAGGGGAGGGAGGGGAGATCGGAGTGTAATCCTGGGCAGGTAAGGAGGCAGTCCATCTCGGAGGGGAGGTGGAACAGCCTTGTCTCTCACTGGGAGGGGTGGCGTTGGTTTGTGCCCCCCCCCCCCTATTTATCAATATGCAGTTGCCATTCCAGAGATACTAAACATGATATACCTCAGATAGGAAGGTCACCCAAGAGGTGGAAGACATCTATTCTGCCTCCAGTATACGATAGCCTAAGCATTTATCATCTTGACCCGTTTCACCTTTTATATTATCAATAATACTGTAGCTTTGTCATGTCTGATTTTATGAATTATTTGCATATTTTTAAACTGTTAATTGGAGAAGGGGTCTTTTGCAGATCAAGTAGGATATCCATTAGGCCTAAATGTTTTTTACCATATCAATAAGCCCTCTGTAAGGCATATTAAGGCTTGCTATGTACTTCTAATGGGTTTAATGATGCTGCAGTCCATAGCATGTCAGATTGCTTTTAAAGGGGTCTCAAACTGGCGACCCTCCAGCTGTTGCAAAACTACAAGTCCCATCATGCCTCTCCCTGAGGGAGTCATGCTTGTAACGGTCAGACTTGCAATGCCTCATGGGACTTGTAGTTTTGCAACAGCTGGAGGGCCGCCAGTTTTAGACCCCTGGCTTACACTTTTACGATGGGCTAATCCCAATTCTCTGAGTTGGAAATGCAGATAACCTTTCTTTCCACCCGTTTAGACATTGAGATGGTAAGTAGACATGTGGAATTCGTTTAGTTCTGAATTTGTTTTTTTAATGAATTTTCACAAATTTGTTCATTCGTTAACATCAGAATTAACAACATTTGAAAATTCGTAAATTTGAAAGTTCAAAAATTTGTAAATTCGAAAGTTTGATAATATGTAGATTCGAAAGTTAAAAAATTCATAAATTTGAAAGTTCGAAAATTCATAAATTTGAAAATTCTAAAATTCACAAATTCGAAAACTCCTAAAATCGTAAATTCAGAAATTCAAAAGTTTAAAAATGTGTAAATTCTAAAGCTCGTAAATTCGTAAATTTGTCAATTCGAAAGCTCATAAATTCGTAAATTCAAATAATAACTAACTATTAACTATTAACCACTTTAGCCCCGGACCATATTGCTGCCCAATGACCAGAGCACTTTTTGTGATTCGGCACTGCGTCGCTTCAACTGACAATTGCGCAGTCGTGCGACGTGGCTCCCAAACAAAATTGGCGTCCTTTTTTTCCCACAAATAGAGCTTTCTTTTGGTGGTATTTGATCATCTCTGCGGTTTTTATTTTTTGCGCTATAAACAAAAATAGAGCGACTATTTTGAAAAAAATTCAAATATTTTTTACTTTTTTCTGTAATAAATATCCCCCAAAAATATATAAAAAAACTTTTTTATCCTCAGTTTAGGCCGATACATATTCTTCTACATATTTTTCGTAAAAAAAAAAAAATCGCAATTAGCGTTTATTGATTGGTTTGCGCAAACGTTATAGCGTTTACAAAATAGGGAGTAGTTTTATGGCATTTTTATTATTTTTATTTTTTTTACTAGTAATGGCAGCGATCAGCGTTTTTTTTAGTACTGCGACCTTATGGCGGACACTTCGGACACTTTTGACACTTTTTTGGGACCATTGGCATTTTTTTAGCGATCAATGCTATAAAAATGCATTGGATTACTATAAAAATGCCACTGGCAGTGAAGGGGTTAACACTAGGGGGCAGGGAAGGGGTTAAGTGTGTTCCTGGGTGTGTTCTAACTGTATGGGGGGGTGGTCTCACTAGGGGAAATTACTGATCTTCTGTTTATACATTGTATGAACAGAAAATCAGCATTTCCCCCACTGACAGGAACGAGAGCTGTGTGTTTACGCACACAGCTCCCGTTCCCCGCTCTGTAACGAGTGATTGCGCACAGGACTCGGGGGCGAGCGTGGGGGCGCACGCCCCGGCCAGCCGGCAGCGCGCACGCACCCCCTAGTGGCCGTCGAAAGTGCTGACGTAGAGCTACAGGCTCTCGCCCAGGAGAGCCGACCTGCCGCCATAGAATGACGGCGACTGGTCGGCAAGTGGTTAAATTATAGGTATTGGAATTTTCTTTCAAATTTGGCTGTTAGTGTATGTGACAAATATGAATTTATTCGAAGTTACAAATTATCCGAAATAACGAATGCCGTATCGAAGCATATGGAACGTAATGAAGTAATAATAATAAATAACAATATAAATAATAATAAAAACTTTTTAGTATTATTATTTATTATTAATTCATACCGTTCTATTTGTTTAGATGCAGCATTCGTTATTTTTGATCATTCATAACTTCGGATACATTTGTATTTGTTACATTCACTAACAGCCGATCAGGAGATGTAGGGGGCAGGGGCCTCACTACAGCTCTGTGAGAGTGGACACAGCCACTGATCAGGAGCACCTCTGCTTGGGTGTCCCCCATTTCAAGCTGCTTGCTTCCTGCTTCCATCCGTCTGGGGGATCGGATCAGATGACAACTGACTCTACAGTCCGTCTTCATCCGATCCCCCATGGAGGAGAGCGGCGCTCTGACAAGTCGGTTCCTGCACGGTGTAAGGATCAATGTTTGAAGGATTTTTCTATATATACGGGAAATTTGAAAGGAAATAACTAATTTAATAGTTAGTTATTAGTTAGTTAGTTAGTTAGTTAGTTAGTTAGGTAGTTAGTTAGTTAATTAGTGATTTTTAGAATTTTTTGGATTTTCGTTCCTTCGAATTTTCATATTTTCTTTCTTATTTTTGGATTTTCAGATTTTCCAATTTACAAATTTTTGAGTTAACCAATTTACAAATTTTAGAATTTACCAATTTATGAATTTTCAAGTTTACAAATCTTCTAATTAACCAAATTTCTAGATTTTAAGCTCTAACGAGCAGGGCCCAGTGATTCCTCTTGTACCAAATTGTAATGTAACTGTAATGTCTCCCTTCATTTTGTTAAACGCTGCGCAAATCTGTTTTGGCGCTATATAAATCCTGTATAATAATAATATAATAATAATAATTTTCAAATTTACGAATTTTAGAATTTTCCAATTTAGACATTTTTCGAATTCTCAAATTTTTGACTTCATGAATTTTAGAATCTACCAATTTACTATTTTTAGAATTTACCAGTTTTAGAATTTGCCAATTTATGAATTTTCAAATTTACCAATTCACAAATTGCAATCATAACAAATGATCTGAAAAACGAATACAAAATAAATAAACAAAAAAAAACACATTTTTCGTCAGTGCCCATGTCTAATTATCAGCAAACCCTGATATACTGCAGTATTCCAATCTACACCTCCTGTCAATTTTTCAGATGTGCTAACAACAGATCTGGCCTATATAGGTTTTATGGCCCTGCTAGAAAAGTTGTGTATTCCTAAATCATGTTCTGGGTAGGGGTCACTAGCTGTGGGGTAAGCTGACTCTTGTATCCCTAAGGCCCTGTACACACGATCAGACCGGTCTAATGAAACTGGTCTTAAGACCAGTTTCATCGGACCAGTTTGATGGTGTGTACGGCCCATCGGACCGTTGTCCGTCGGACCAAAGTTTTAAAACATGCTTTAAAACCTGTCCGATGGACGTCTGTCCGTCGGACAGATTTGATGGTTAGTACACAAACGCATCAGACCAAAAACCCACGCATGCTCAAAATCAAGTCAACGCATGCTTGGAAGCATTGAACTTCGTTTTTTCAGCACGTCGTTGTGTTCTACGTCACCGCTTTCTGACCCGATCGGATTTTGGTCTGATGGTGTGTACGCACATCAGACCATCAGACAAGTTCAGAGTTGTCTGATGAAAACGGTCCATCGGACCAGTCTCATCAGACCGGTCTGATCGTGTGTACAGGGCCTAAAGCCCCCATACACACGGTAGGACTTTTTTGACAACAAACTTCAAAATTAGCACGTTTTCCAAAAAATCGGACCGTGTGTACGCTCCATCGGACATACTTTTTTGGTTTATATCAAAAATCCACGGAAAAGTTTTTTTGAAATCCTACTGTGAGGCTTTATTTAAAAAATTTTTAAGGCTGACTCATGATTTTCGAAACAACATGGCTGCCTTGCATGTCTTCTCTCAGTTTTTGGGTTGCAGAGTTCACATTATGATCACAAAGCCATATTTTAATTTGTTGTTAATAAAAATTACTTTTCCTTTTCCATCTAATTTTCTGTAAAATGTATTGTGATATGGTATCCCGGAGGTGTTCTGTACACTGTTGGTGTGTAGAACGCCCCCCCAGAAATGTAATTTCCTACTTGTGTGATTGGTTTACAGAATTCCCTAGAAGTCTGCACAAAGATACAAGCTAGATTTTAGGAATCCTCTGCAATAGATAGTTTAGTTTTGGTGAGATACTCCCCAAAAGGGAGGGGTTGAATACTTCTAAAGGGGTGCAGGCCCTGCAGCTTTTCTTATTAGAACACTGGGTGTGCACCAGTTGATTATAAAGAATTGGACCCTGAAAATGACATGGTGAATAGACATGTGCGGTTCAGTTCGGTCCGAATTAATATTTAAACACATTTTTGTTTATTCAGAGATTCGGATATATCATACAAACAAATTTTAGCGAATGCCCTGAGTAACGTTATGAACTTCGTCCAAATTTCATAAATTTGGACTGAAATTTGTATCGAATTTTACATTGAACTCCACACATATTGCTGAAATTAAAGACTGTTAGCTAGATTCAGGTAGGGCGGCGTATTGGTAAGCGGGCGTAGCGTATCGAATATACGCTACGCTGCCGCAAGTTAAAGAGGCAAGTGCTGTATTCACAAAGCACTTGCTCCCTAATAACAACTAGAGTACCATTTCGAAATAATGATGTTTTTGTTAAACCAACAGTGATTTAAAGAGTCATTGTAATCATTTGATGAAGATTTTTCTTTTGTTTGTTCACTTTGCTGCATTCGAATCGAAAACAATATAACATTTTTGTTTTGACCAATTCAAAAATTTGTCGATTTAATATTACTTCGAATTGAAAAAATTTGGTAAATTCAAAGAAAATTCAAAAATTCCAATTACGAATTCCAAAAAACGAATTGAACGTATCAACCGAATTTAACTAAATAAAATAACTAGATTAACGAATCAAAAGGAAACAAAGGGGCAGATTCACGTAGATCGGCGCATTATCATTCCGGCGTAGCGCACCACTTTTCCGTTAGACTTGCGCAATCTAGCCGCGTAATCCGGCGATTCACGTAGCTTTTACGCAAGAGCTTGCGCAAACGTAAGGTTTTTTCCGTAGGCGTAAGGAGGAGTAATACAAATTGGGAGGGACGTGGGCGTGTTACATTGAAATGAGCCGTGACCCCATGCAAATGAAGGGCCGGCCGACTCGCGCATGCGCGCGTGAAGGAAACCATGTCAGCTCCGTTGTGCGCATGCTCACAACTCGGGAGCGGCGCAATCATTGAAATTGGAAATGGACTAGGGCAACGTTGTGAACTACGCAGACAGCATAAATAGACACACACAAACGCCCTTCCATTGCAAAAGTACATCCCTTTGTGTCCCTTCCCATTGAATCAAGTGCTTTTGCTCTGTTGTTCGTTAGAGTGTGTTTTGTAGTTGTGAGATTAGTGTTCTGTGTGATCTTGTGCTTGTTGGTAGTTTTGTGAAAGTGTATTTTGATAAGTGTTTGAGACTGTTTGTTTGATTGATAGATTTCTGAGCGTTTGTTTTCTTGCTTTTTTTTTTCATCTGATTTTTTTGTGTGTGTTTCTTGCTGAGTGCTAGTGTGATTTTTGGCTGTTCTTTTTCTCTTTGTGTGTGTTCTTGTCTGATTGGTTGTGCTTGTATTTGTGACAGATTTTTGGTGACTGCTAGTGAGTTTGTTTGGAAGTATGACTGAGAGAAAAAGAAAGCTCAATTTTACTGTGGGGGAAAAAAGAATTCTTGCCCGGGCCATTACCGACTATGGGCGTTTTCTCCACGGCCCGCAGAGTGCCACCACCACCCCGGCCAGGAGGAGGGAGATATTGGATAGGATCACGGAGCAGGTGAATTCATCGGGGGAGGGGGAGACACGGACCCGCTCTGGGATAGAAAAGAAAATAAATGACCTCCGGCGTGTGGTGAAAAAAAAACTGGCCGCAATAAATGCCCATGCCAGGGGCACAGGAGGGGGCCCACCATGCCGGGTTAGATTTTCAGAGACGGAGCGTGTGGTGGCCCTGACCTTTCACCGGCATGAAGTGGAGGGCCTGCCAGGCTTTGACACAAGTCCGGTCCCCGCGGTGCCAGGTAAGGTTTTTATTTCTCTCAGGTGTGTAGCATGTGTGGGGGAGGGGGTGAAAGGGAATATGTGGCAAGTGTGTGGATCCTCCAACCTGTGAATGTTTTGTGTCATCCACAGCTGTGCAGGAGGGTGCAGGGCCATCTGGACTGACCGCTCCAACCCCAGGACAGCAGCCTAATGAGGCCCCCCCAACAAGGCCAGAGTCCGCAGAGGAGGAACAAGAGGAGGGGGAGGATCATGCGGAGGACGATCATGAGGAGGAGCAGAATCATGAGGAGGAGGAGTCCATGGAAGGCACGGGCCCTTTGGTTTCTGCGGACTCTTCCCCTCTGGCTGCAAGAAGCCTGCCCTCCCTAAGGGTCAGCCCCCCCCCCCTCCTCCCCCAACATGGCTCCCCTCACAAGGGCCTCCCCTTCTCCCCGGCCACAACCATCAGCTGGAGCCAGGAGGTCATCCCCAAGCACCAGGGGGGCGCCCAATCTCATGCCCGCCTGTCTGAGAAGGAACCTGGCCACCCAGACCCGCCTTCTGAGACAGCTCTGCCAGACTATGGGGCGGGTGGATCAGAGCCTGTCCTCCATTAATGATAGCCTGGGTAACCTGGACTCCCACTCCCGGGCCTCCACAACCTGCCTAAATGACCTGCAAACTACAGCAGCAGGCGTTGGGCAGGATGTGAGGGCCCTTACCCAGGCTATCCAGGGCAACACGGCAACACTTGGTGCTGCCCTGGACAGAATAGCCGTGGCCTTGGAGGGCAGGCCGCCAGGTGGGCAGATCTCAGGGGCTGCTCCTCCTTCCCCGGCTTTTCCCCTCCCCCATGCGTCTCCCCTGAGGGTCCGGGGCCGTGGCCGGGGGCGCCCCAGGCGTGGCTCAGGCAGAGGGCAATAATTTTTTTGTCCCCCTTTTGTTTGTTTTGAAAGCTTTTTTATTTTTGTTCTCTGCTTTTTTTTGTTTTTTCGAAGCATTTTTTTTTTCCTATGCATTTTTTGTTTCTATGCATTTTTGTTTGTTTGACTTTTTTGGCATATTTTGGGTTGTGAATGATGTTTGAATGTGGGGGTGACATTCCTGCTGGAAAAGGGGTGTCACCCTCAATGGTGGAGAAGGGTTCCCCAGGACCAGGGAGAAGTGATTCCCAGGTCCGTGTGAATGGTGTATGAATGTACAGTGACATAATTGGAGCCTTGACGTGGCGTTACTGCTCACCAGTCTTGCATGGTGGACTGGTGCCAATCCAATTTGATGAGGATGTGGGGTGTGTGTGCTAGGGACCATAGTGGTGTGCATGCATGCATTCTCATTGTGCCATGATTAATGTGTGTGTTTAACGTGCAAAGATGCCCAATATGAGCTGCCTCCTGACTGCTCTTCCCTCAGAAGACGGGGTATCCTCGGTTAGGGGTTGATTTTCTGGTTGGGGGGTCAGATCATCACGTAGCTCAACCTGCAGGCCCTTCCTCACTGCGAGATTGTGTAGCATGCAACATGCAGCGATGATATGGCACACGAAGTTTGGGGAATACAACAGTGTACCCCCAGACTTATCCAGGCATCGGAAACGTGACTTCAGGAGGCCAAAGGTGCGCTCCACCACTGCACGGGTTTTGATGTGTGCTTCATTGTATCGTTCCTCTCCTGGGGTTTGGGGGTTCCGGATAGGAGTCATGAGATGGGGTCCCAGTGCATATGCAGAGTCACCTGTAAAGGAAAAGACAGGAGAATGTTAGTCATGCATGTGCCACTTCTGTTGTGCATCACGGGAGGGGATAGTCATGCCTGACTCCCATGTCACTCACCAACCAGCCAGGTGTTCCCATACACGTTCTGTTCGAATTCTGTTCGGATGTGGCTTTGATTGTAGATGTAGCTGTCATGGCTGGACCCTGGGTGTTTGGCACGGACGTGCCATATGAGGCCTTGGGCATCAACTATCACCTGTACGTTGATGGAGTGCCAATTCTTCCGATTGCGGTACATGTGCTCGGTCTCATGGGGGGGCTGGAGTGCCACATGTGTGCAATCTATGGCCCCGATGGTGCGTGGGAATCTGGCAATTCGGTAGAAATCTGCCATTGCCTTGATTCGAAGCTCCTCAGTGGTGGGTTTGATGATTTGGTTGGCCAAGCGTGTGAGGATTGCAGGGACAACCTGGTGCACACATCTGCTCATGGAGGATTGTGACATCCCAGCCACCACTCCACTTGTACGCTGAAAAGAGCCACTGGCAAGGACATGGAGTGTTGCCAGGACCTTCACCAGTGGCTGCACTGCATGTGAGCGGTGTGTTGGGCTGGTGATGTCCTCCTGCAAGGTTGTGGTTAATTCCAGGATGGCATGAGGGGGGAATCTGAAGATGCGAAAGACCTCTGAATCATTCATGCCAAACAGGTGTATGCGGGTGCGGTATACCCTCTCCCGTGCCATCCTCCGTGCCCTCCTCCTTCTTTGGTCATCTATATTCACTAGTGCAGCTATGAGCGACGATGCCCCTAGCATGTTGGCAGTCAAATTGTAGTGCAACACGTGTGTGTGGTCTGCTCCTCAGTAACGGTGTTGCTTTATCTGACAATTAGACTTTTTTTCAAAAGTTAGATCAGCTTTTATGGGCTCTAACTTTAGACAGGACATTTTGCAGTTGCGCACATCGCGTAGCCTGCGCAGCAACTGCGTTTTTTTGTGGATCCCCGTAACTCCCTCATTAGCATATTTGACTAGCAAATCAATGGTGTGTCTAGCGCAGTTTTGCGCGAAGGGAAGCGAATGTCTAACTCAATTACGCTGGACCAAAAAACGTAGATTTCTGGCGTATATTGTTTTGTGAATCGCGTCCAACTATACGCACGCGCACATTTAGACTTACGCACGCGCAACAGCAGTTGCGCACGCGTAATCGCTCTGTGAATCTGCCCCAAAGCATTTTTTTTTCATCATGCACATGTCTATTGGTGAAACAAGCAGATATTTCTTCAGAGCAGCAAATGGTAGGAATCTCGGTAACATTTGTAATAATCTCTGCAACGTTTCTCAATAAAAGTGGAATAAAAAAAAATCCATGGACCACTTGGTCTTTTTTCCACCATAATTTTTCTGTTTCTATGTATTTTTCCTCTACAGTCTTCAGTTTCCAGGTGTCGGCCCAACTTGTCAAAGACCTCCGATGAAAGATATATTCCAAACATGACATGTTTCTCCCGTCGTTATGACAACCGCATGTCTGTAAAACAAAAGAGGCATTTTCTGTAATCTCATCAATTTGAAGCATTAAATGGAATGCCGTCCTTCATACATGATGAGCTAATCCATCCTGCAGATCCAGTCTGTCCCTCAACTAAGACTTTGATGACATCATCATACTAAGAAATGCCCTACGGATGGCTGGACTCACGTTACAAAAGTCTTGCTTTCCATAGCAAGCAAATGTGTTTCTCTCTTTATACTGAAGTACAGTAAAACCTTGGATTGCGAGCATAATTCGTTCCGGAAACATACTTGTAATCCAAAGCACTTGTATATCAAAGCAAATTTCCCCATAAGAAATAATGGAAACTCAAATGATTTGTTCCACAACCATTTATAGATAAGTCCTTCAGTTTATAGTCCATATAAAAAGATTATAGCAATGTGACCATAAAATGTCCATCCACAAATGGAAGCCTCCACAAGGGGATTAGAAGCAAAATCCAGCAGGAGCTCCAGAGTATAAAATACAAGAGAGACGCCTATAAGGCCGCGTACACACGATCCAACATGTCCGCTGAAACTGGTCCGCAGACCAGTTTCAGCGGACATGTTCGATCGTGTGTACGGCCTATCGGACCGTTTTCCAGCGGACCAAAGTTTTCAAACATGCTTTAAAACCTGTCCGATGGAAACCTGTTCGTCGGACAGGTTCGATGGTTAGTACACAAAATCATCGGACCAAAAACCCGCGCATGCTCAGAATCAAGTCGACGCATGCTTGGAAGCATTGAACTTAGTTTTTTCATCATGTCGTTGTGTTCTACGTCACCACGTTCTGGTCTGATCGGATTTTGGTCCGATGGTGTGTATCAGACCATCAGACAAGTTCAGAGTTGTCAGATGAAAACGGTCCGTCAGACAAGTCTCATCAGACATGTCTGATCGTGTGTACAGGGCCTACGTGTAGCAAAATGTTGTACCTTCATTAAACACTTCCATACCGTAGGACAGAGGCGTTGCTAGGGGGGTGCGGGGGGTGCGGCCCGCACCCGGGTGACACCCGCTAGAGGGGTGACACCATCCCGTATTTTTTTGTTTTGTTTTTAAAAACTTTTTTTTTGTTTTTTACATTTTTTTTTTAATGGGTGTGTGTGTGTGTGTGTGGGGGGGGCAGACGTGTGGGGGAGTGCGGAGGGTGTGGGGGTGCAGATGTGCGGAGGGTGTGGGGGGTGCGGGGGTGCAGACGCGCGGTCCGTGCAGGCACTGCTAACACCGCCCGCTGATCAGCCTGGAACTTGGAAGGCGCCGGCGCTTCCTTCTCTGTGTTTACATTCAGTGAGGAGGAGGCGCCAGAGGGACACACACTGCTGTGTGTGTATCATAATCAGCGGCCGCGCTGTTCTGAAGGGCTGATCGTGACATGTGCGGGGGGGTGACTCGGTTAGAGGGCTGCCTATGCTGATGGGGGGTAAGTGTACTAACTAAGGGGGGATTCTGGTCTCCACTAAGGGGGGGGTGTGTATACTCCGGGGGGATTCTGTACTGATGGGGGTGTGCACTAAGGGGGGTGTATACTGCAGGGTCTCTGTACTAAGGGGGATTTTGTACTGATGGGGGTCTGCACTAAGGGGGGATGTATACTGTGGGGGTCTCTGTACTGATGGGGGTCTTCACTAAGGGGGTGTGTATACTGTGGGGGGATTCTGTACTGATGGGGGTCTGCGCTAAGGGTGGTGTGTATACTGCAGGGTCTCTGTACTAAGGGGGGATTCTGTACTGATGGGGGTCTTCACTAAGGGGGGTGTGTATTCTGCGGGGGTCTCTGTACTTAGGGGGGATTCTGTACTGATGGGGGTCTGCACTATGGGGGGATGTATACTGCGGGGGTCTCTGTACTGATGGGGGTCTTCACTAAGGGGGTGTGTATACTGCGGGGGTCTCTGTACTAAGGGGGGATTGTGTACTGATGGGGGTCTGCACTAAGGGGGGGTCTGTGTGTGTATACTGTGGGGGTCTGTACTGATAGGGGTCTGCACTAAGGGGGTCTATACTGATGGAGGGGTCTGCACTAAGGGGGTGTCTATACTGCGGGTGTCTGCACTAAGGGGGATTCTATACCGCGGAGCAACAGACCAGCAGGCAGTGCGGCGTCATCCTGAAGGCGACGGCGACCTGTTGAGGGACACGTTGGAACCGAGCGAGGAGGCCCACACCAGACACATCGAACTCCTATCGGGATCGGGAGCTGGCTGAAGTGGGAGCGGTATGTAATATAACAAGGACAAAGTGCACGTGATATGGGTATTATTTTGTATTGTAGTGTGCATTGTATAATACAGCAGCACAATGCTGAACACCAGCAGCTATAGAGGAACAACAAATCCCAGCAATAATACATTATACAGGCTGGTTAATATATTATTGCTGGGATTTGTTGTTCCTCTATAGCTGCTGGTGTTCAGCATTGTGCTGTATAATGTATTATTGCTGGGATTTGTAGTTCCTCTATAACTGGTCAGTGGTAATCTGCATTGTGCAGTATAATCATTATACAGCGCAATGGAGAATACCAGCAGTCATAGAGGACTACAAATCCCAGCAATAGTACATTTATGGAACTGTTGATAAAATGCACTTTACAAAACCACAAATAGTTTGTTTGCAATTCACCTGCACTCTGCACCCACTCTGTGCCCACCTGCATTCTTCAGCCTGCAGCCACCTGCACTTTGTACCCTGCACCCACCACCCACCTGCACCCTGCACCCAGCACTCTGTACCCACCCAGCACTCTGTACCCACCTGCACTTTGTACCCACCTGCACCCTGCACCCAGCACTCTGTACCCACCTGCACTTTGTACCCACCTGCACCCAGCACTCTGAACCCAACTGCACTCTGCACCCTGCCCTCTGTACCCACCCTGCACCTACCTGCACTCTGTACCCTGCACCCAACTGAACGCTGCACTCTGTATGTAGCACCCTCATGGTATTTAATGACCCTTTAGGACCCTCCCACACCCAGTTGCTGTGGCACGCTCAACCCCCACCCCTCTACTTTGGGGGAAAATGTGGTGCAAGGTTGAGTTCCTGCACGTTTTCCCTAAGAAGAATGCCCTGGGTGACACTACCAATTAGCACTGTGGCAGGCTGGGGGGGGGGGGGGGGGGCGATAGAATGACAATGTGAGAGGCGCCTAATGCCCTACTGCCTGTTCTGCCAGGGGGGGGGTGACACCATGTTTCACCGCACCGGGTGACACCAACCCTAGTGACGCCACTGCCGTAGGACGTCATATGACATCCTGGACTTCAGTGGGGGATATCTGAATGATGGGTGCAGCTACAGGCATCATTCAGATATCCTTTTTTTTTCAGGCAGCGATTCTGCGCACCATAACAATGATTGTATCGGCGGATCCACTGCTTGATCGTTCTTACAGGCGGCGGGAGGGGGCATCCGGTGCTTCTTCAGGCTCTCCTGTGCCATCGGAGGCCCGGAGAACAAATCGGCCACCGCCGAATGAAGAGCATAGAGATTTCCGATCTCTGTGACCGACGGAGACCCAGGCGCGATGTTGTGACGTCACACCCGGGCTGAAAGTATGAGATTGGTGAATTGTTTTTCATGGTCTCATGCTTACCAGCCTGGAGGAGAGATGTGGGGTCTTATTGACCGCGCATCTCTCCATAAAGAGGACCTGTCACACACCATTCCTATTACAAGGGATGTTTACATTCCTTGTAATAGGAATAAAAGTGATCCATTTTTTTTTAAAAACGCCTTTGTCCCCAGTAGCTCACGCTCAGAAGCGAACGTGCACGTAAGCACATATGTAAACGCCATTCAAACCACACATGTGAGGTATCACCGCATGCGCTCAAACAAGAGCAATATTTCTAGCCCTAGACCTTCTCTGTAACTCTAAACCGGTAACCTGTAAAAACAATTAAAGCGTCGCCTATGGAGATTTTTAAGTACCAAAGTTTGGTGTTATTCCATGAGTGTGCGCAATTTTAAAGCGTGACAAGGTAGGTATCTAGTTACTCGGCGTAACATCATCTTTCACATTATACAAAAAAATTGGGCTAACTTTACTGTTACGTTGTTTTTTACTCCGTGAAGCCGTTTTGCTTCCAAAAAAAGGCATTTGAAAAAATATTGCGCAAATACTGTGCGAGATAAAAAGTTGCAATGACCGCCACTTTATTCCCTAGGGTGTCTGCTAATATATATATATATATAATGTTTGCAGGTTCTTAATAATTTTCGAGCAATAAAATTACGATTTTTACATGAAGGAGAGAAGTGACAGAATAGGCCAGGTGTGGAAGTGGTTAACCACTTCGGGTCTGCGCTATTGACAAAATACGTCAACAGCGCGGACCTGAGGCGCCGGGGTCACGTCTTTGGACGTGATGTATTTGTAATTCCCCGCAGTGGCGCGCGGCGGGGAAAAACAGTGCCGTTGCATCACCGAGGATTCGATGCGTGTACCCGGCGGCCGCGGTGTCCGTCAGGTACACGCGATCGGCGGTGACATAGCAGGGACGTATAGCTCTGTGTGTAAACATTGTACATAGGGACACAGCATCGGTCACCTCCCCCAGTCACCCCCCTCCACACACAGTTAGAACACACCCAGGCAATACATTTAACCCCTTCCTCACCCCCTAGTGTTAACCCCTTCAATGCCAGTCACATTTATACAGTAATTAGTGCATATTTATAGCACTGGTCGCTGTATAAATGTGAATGGCGCCAAAAATGTGTCAAAAGTGTCCGATGTGTCCACCGTAATGTCGCAGTCCCAATAAAAATCGCAGATCGCCGCCATTACTAGTAAAAAAAAATATATAAAAAAAAATCATAATTCTGTCCCCTATTTTGTAGGCGCTATAACTTTTGCGCAAAGCAGTCACTTATTGTGATTTTTTTTTTTTTTTACAAAAATACGTAGAAGAATATGTATCGGCCTTAACTGAGAAAAAAAATAGTTATTTTTTAAGAAAAATTGGGATATTTATTATAGCAACAAGTAAAAAATATATATATTTTTTTAAATTGTCGCTCTTTTTTTGTTTATAACGCAAAAAATAAAAACCGCAGGGGTGATCAAATACCACCAAAAGAAAGCTCTATTTGTGGGGAAAAAAAGGACGCCAAGTTTGTTTGGGAGCCACGTTGCACGACCGCGCAATTGTCAGTTAAAGCGACGCAGTGCCGGAAGCTGAAATTTCACCTGGGCACGAAGGGGGTTTATGTGCCCAGTAAGCAAGTGGTTAAATGTCACCATATTGCTACACTTAGAGGCACCTCTCTACTCTTTCATACTCTGTTGTGACACTACTTGTATATCAAGACATCGCTTGTATATCAAGTCAAAATGTACAGTAAAACCTTGGTTTGAGAGTAACTTGATTTAAGAGCGTTTTGCAAGACAAGCTAAATTTTTAAATACATTTTGTCTTGATATACAAGTAGCGTCATGTTACAACTGTGTATAAAAGAGAAGAGAGGAGCCTTTAAGTGTAGCAATATGGTTACATTTAATGAAGGTACAACATTTAGCAACATATTGCTACACTTAGAGGCGCCTCTCTTCTCTTTTATACTCTGGAGCTCCTGCTGTATTTTGCTTCTAATCCCCTTGTGGAGGCTTCCATTTGTGGATGGACATTTTATGGTTACACAACTTATCACATTGCTATAATCTTTTTATATGGACTATAGCCTCAAGGTCTTATCTATAAATGGTTGTGGAACAAATCATTTGAGTTTCCATTATTTCTTATGGGGAAATTCGTTTTGATATACAAGTGCTTTGGATTACAAGCAAGTTTACAGAACGAATTATGCGCACAATTCAAAGTTTTACTGTATTTAACATTTTGCTTGTCTTGCACCCCAAGCTGTCCGATTATCTCCTACTCTATTAGCTTTTAGACAATCCATGAAAATCCTCCTTTTTAGAGAAGCCTATCCTACCCACACCTAACAACCTAATTTAAATTTTCTCCATCTGATCACCCTCCACATTACCTTTTTGTTCCACTTGACCCTCCCTTCTAGATTGTAAGCTATAACAAGCCAGGCCCTCTGATCCCCCCGGTTTTGAATTGTATTGTAAGTGTACTGTCTGCCCTCGTGAAAGCACTGCGCAAACTGCTGGTACTATATAAATCCTGTACAATAATAATAATAATGATGTAATTAGAAAATCCACAACTTTCACATCTCCCATCCTTCTTGGTAGGGTTGTCCCGATGCCTCTTTTTTAGGACCGAGTACAAGTACCGATACTTTTTTTCCATGTACTCGCCGATACCGAATACCGATACTTTTTTTACATGTGTCCCCAAATGCAGCCATGTCCCCCACATATGCAGCCATGTCCCCCCAGCCATGTCCCCCACATATTCAGCCATGTCCCTCCAGCCATGTCCCTCTAGCCATGTCCCTCACATATGCAGCAATTTACCATGTCCCTCTAGCCATGTCCCTCACATATGCAGCCATGTCCCTTCAGCCATGTCCCTCACATATGCAGCCATGTCCCTCTAGCCATGTCCCTCACATATGCAGCCATGTCCCTTCAGCCATGTCCCTCTAGCCATGTCCCTCACATATGCAGCAATGTCCCATGTACCTCTAGCCATGTCCCTCACATATGCAGCCATGTCCCTTCAGCCATGTCCCTCACATATGCAGCCATGTCCCTCTAGCCATGTCCCTCACATATGCAGCCATGTCCCTTCAGCCATGTCCCTCTAGCCATGTCCCTCACATATGCAGCAATGTCCCATGTCCCTCTAGCCATGTCCCTCACATATGCAGCCATGTCCCTTCAGCCATGTCCCTCTAGCCATGTCCCTCACATATGCAGCAATGTCCCATGTGCCTCTAGCCATGTCCCTCACATATGCAGCCATGTCCCTTCAGCCATGTAACTCTAGCCATGTCCCTCACATATGCAGCAATGTCCCATGTCCCTCTAACCATGTCCCTCATATATGCAGCAATGTCTGTTCAGCCATGTCCCTCACATATGCAGCAATGTCCCATGTCCCTCTAACCATGTCCCTCATATATGCAGCAATGTCCGTTCAGCCATGTCACTCACATATGCAGCAATGTCCTATGTCCCTCTAGCCATATCCCTCACATATATAGCAATGTCCATTCAGCCATGTCCCTCACATATGCAGCAATGTCCCATGTCCCTCTAGCCATATCCCTCACATATACAGCAATGTCCGTTCAGCCATGTCCCTCACATATGCAGCAATGTCCCATGTCCCTCTAGCCATATCCCTCACATATACAGCAATGTCCGTTCAGCCATATCCCTCACATATGAAGCAATGTCCCATGTCCCTCTAGCCATGTCCCTCACATATACAGCAATGTCCGTTCAGCCATGTCCCTCTAGCCATGTCCCTCACATATGCAGTCCGTTCAGCCATTTCCCTTACCTTTGCCGCCGAAGCCGCATGGAGAGAAAACCACAGGATTCATTTGAATAGCCCGCCCGTATAGACACTCCTCCTTGCTTGGGATTGGACAGATCACCCATCCAATCCCGAGCAAGGGGGAGTGTCTATACGGGTGGGAACACTGCAGCTATTCAAATGAATGCTGTGATGTTCCCGCACGGCGTTTAACCCTTTGCAGCGGCGGCGCGATGCGACGGCTTTCGATTCGGCGGCGCGATGCGGCGGGGGGGGCGGGGGGGGGGGAAGCATATTCTATTTAGGCATCGGGAGTATTTGCGCGAGTACAAATACTAGCGCAAATACTCGGCATCGGTCCCGATACCGATATTAGTATCGGTATCGGGACAACCCTACTTCTTGGACTATCAGCATCTCCCTTGACCCATTCCTCGGTGATAGGATTAGGGAGTTGGTTCTACCTGTGTAAATGAATGTTAGGGTATGTTCCTGAAAACCTTTAGAACTACAGAAGTGCCTTGCAGAAGCTAAAAAATGTCTACTGGGCTATTTTCAAGGACGTTGGACTCTATTTAATCAATTTAATAGCTATGGCTTTGCAGGCCATAAACCAGGGGTCCTCAACCTACAGGCTTCGGGCCGGCCCCTGATGTGGCTCCCAACCTCAAACCATAATCTGGGATGGCGGGTTAGCAAAACCAGATTAACCACTTCAGCCACGGGAAGATTTGGCTGCCCAATGACCGGACCATTTTTCACGATACAGCACTGTGTTCACTTTAACCACTTGCTTACTGGGCACATATACCCCCCTCCTGCCCAGGCAAAATTTTAGCTTCTGGCACTGCGTCGCTTTAACTGACAATTGCACAGTCGTGCTAAGTGGCTCCCAAACAAAATTGATGTCCCTTTTTTCCCACAAATAGAGCTTTCTTTTGGTGGTATTTGATCACCTCTGCTGTTTTTATTTTTTGCGCTATAAAAGTTTTTTTAATTGGGATATTTATTATAGCAAAAAGTAATGCTATAATAAATATCCCATTAAAAAAAAAAAAAAAAAAAAAACATTTTTTTTCTCAGTTCAGGCCGATCCATATTCTTCTACATATTATTGGTAAAAAAAAAATCACAATAAGCAACTGGTTTGCACAAAAGTTATAGCGCCTATAAAATAGGGGACAGAATTTTTTTATTTTTTTTTATATATTTTTTTTACTAGTAATGGCGGCAATCTGCGATTTTTATTGGGACTGCGACATTATGGCGGACACATCAGACACTTTTGACACATTTTTGACACCATTCACATTTATACAGCGATCAGTGCTATAAATATGCACTAATTACTGTATAAATGTGACTGGCAGGGAAGGGGTTAACACTAGGGGTCGAGGAAGGGGTTAAATGTGTAGCCTAGTGAATGTTCTAACTGTGGGGGGAGGGGACTGACTGGGGGAGGTGACCGATCTGTGTTCCTATGTACAAGGGACACAGCATTGGTCTCCTCTCTCCCTGACAGGACGTGGATCTGTATGTTTACACACACAGATCCACGTCCTTGTCTGTGTAACTGTCGATCGCGGGTGCCTGGCGGATATCGCCGCGCCAGGCATGCGCAACGGCATCTCAGTGATGCCGTGGGCACGTGTGCGCCCCCGCCGGTGGCACACACGCTCCCCAGTGGTTGGAGGCTGGAGGCCGTATATAGATGGCCTCCCGGCAATTGGGATCCACACTTCCCCCCCAGGATGATACCAGACACTTCGGTATGGTATGGATTTTAAGGGGAACACCTACGCCAAAAAAAACGGCATGGGGTTCCCCCAAAATCCATACCAGGCCCTTATCCGAGCATGCCGCCCGGCCGGTCAGAAATGGGGGTGGGAAACGAACGCGCGCCCCCCCTCCTGAGCCGTACCAGGCCGCATGCCCTCAATATGGGGGGGTGGGTGCTTGATGGGGACAAGGGTCTCTTCCGGACATGGGGACAAGGCACCCCCCCCCCATGTTGAGGGCATGCGGCCTTGTACGGCTCAGGAGGGGGGGCGCTCGCTCATCCCCACCCCCACTCCTGACTGGCCAGGCGGCATGCTCGGATAAGGGTCTGGTATGGATTTTGGGGGTGTTTTTCAGCGTAGGTGTTCCCCTTAAAATCCATACCAGACTGAAGGGTCTGGTATCATCCTGGGGGGGAAGTGTGGATCCCAATTGTAGGTGTTCCCCTTAAAATCCATACCAGACTGAAGGGTCTGGTATCATCCGGGGGGGAACCTCACACAATTTTTTTTTTTATTTGCGCAGGGTTCCCCTTGAAGATTCCCTGCACACCAGTCGCCCCGCAAGTCGGATCATCTTGATCCGACTTCTGGTGCGATCTCTATTCAAATCAATGGGCTCCCATAGGGAACCATTGATTTTAAATAGAGAAAGAAACGCAGGACGAGGCTTACAGCTCTATTGCTGGAGCTTCAGAACCCACTGGTCCTGTTTTTGTTTTGCAGCTTTAAAACAGCTCAGCCATCTACAGCTCAAAAACGTCATGGTGGGTGTGAGGCCATAGACTAACATGGACAGGCGCTTTTAAGCTGCAAAAAGCTCTCAGAAAAGTGGCTGTAAAAACGTCCATGGAAATGAAGCCTGGCTACTTTCACACTGACCCGCGGGTGCACCACAATGCACCTGCGATGTTCCTGCAGGTTAGCTGCACTGAGCCATAGACTTCTTATTTATCCTGCAGGTTTGGTATGCTTTCTAAAAACGCACCACAACTCCCAAATTCAGAAGTTTTGGTACACTATTTGAAAGTCCACTGCTGGCTTACTGTGGCCGAGTGCAAGATGGGCATCGGGATGTTCAACCACTGGCGGAGACACGAAACGTCCCTTCCGTTACTGAATGTGACGGCTCCAGTCACCGATCCTGATGGAAAATGCGGCTGCACCCTGCACCCCTGCCAGCTTAACCAGTTCCTCTGCTGTTGAGGACTCGCCCTTCGGTGCGTGCAGCAAGGCCGTCTCTCCCAGGTATCGGATTAGGCATCGGGAGCTTTTGTGCAAGTACAGGTACTCACGCAAAGGCTCAGTATCGGTACCAATATTGATACTAGTATGGGTATCGGGACAACCCTAATCTTAATGCATAAAATGTATTAGGATAGAAAACATTCAGTCTTTACAACCCCTTAAAGGCCGCTTGCACATGATACTCCTGTGTTAGCATCTACTTTTTAAGATGTAATTTCATATTTTTTTTTATTGTACAGTGGAACCTCGGATTATAAGTATAATCTGTTCCAGGAGAATGATTGTAATCCAAAGTACTTGCATATCAATGCGAGTTTCCCCATAGAAGTCAATGGAAACAAAGATATTTTGTTCCGCATTGACTTCTATGGCATGCAATACTGCATGTGGCCAGAGGTGGGGGGGGCACCGGAGAGCCTCGGAAATACTCTGAGACAGCTCGGCTGATCTCGGAAACTCTCGGAAAGGTTTGGAAACACTCTGAGTGTTTCCGTGTATTTCCGAGTGATTTCGAGTATTTCTGTCACATACCTTAGGTGTGAGCCTGACGTGCAGAGGGAGACAACCCCGGCTCGGAGACCACTGAAGTGTGGACAGTGGTAGTAAGAGCGCGGCGAGGTAAGGGTGCCTGCTGGATCCTCTCAGCTGAGAGTGGTCGTGCCTAGTGGGAGCTGGAACAGCTGGTGCAGGGAGCAGCAGATGCAGATCAGCAGGTGCAGGTATGCAGAGCAGCGGATGCAGGAGCGGAGTCAAACAAGTCAGGTCATATACATCAGGGTAAATAGCATAAACGGCAGGCAAAGAGTAGTCAGAGTCCAGGCTGCGTCTTGGCAACAGGTGATCACACAGGTAACTGAGCAGGGCCAAACAAGCCAGGGTCAGGACTGGAGACAGGAGCGAGGTCAAACACAGGAACAGGATACAGGCACAGAGTCAGGAACACAGGGAAGCAGATCACGGATTAGCTACAGGAGCACACTACGGCGCCGCACGTCTCCCTAGGAGTAGGGCGTGTACGCTTTGGCTCCAGGCAGGGAGGCAGGCAGATCTCCATCCCAGCCAGCCCAGCCCAGCCTTACTGCAGCTCACCCAGGACTAGCAACGCTCCTCTCCCCTCTGCACTGTCCCTGCAGTGATTGCCTTAAGGTAAGCGCTTGCCCGATCTGTCTGGTCTACCCCCCTGGGACTGGATGCGGCCGTCCTTCTCAGGATAGCCGCGGTTCTCTAAGTCCCGGGGATCGAATGATCAGACGACCGGGACCCCCCCCCCCCTGGCATCCCACACACCATCCCGCCGCCCCCTTCGCCCCTCCGCCATCCCCCTCTCAGCACCTCACCACTGCAACCCTCGGGGTTCCTCTGGAAACCACCGCAATGAGGATCGCATCCACAGGCTTTGCCCGCGGCCTAGCGGGACACCCCTCCCTCATGCCGGAATGGACAGGGAAACTAGATAAAACAACCACCATCCGCCTCAGGCCCCCCCGAGGACTCCCCCCACTGTACCCTTACAGGCCCCTTCTCTCCCCCCGTGGTCCCCCCGTACCTTAGCCCCCGGCTCGGGCCTAGTCCATCTTGGTATACCCACGGTATAACAACACACCCTTTCCCTCCCTTGCACAGGCCATTTCAATTTGGAAACTGGTCACTGCAGCCAACCCCTTATTCATAAAGCAATTGATCCAGGGTTGTGACCGATCGCCTATTGGGATCAGGAAGGAATTTTTTCCCCAGTCAAGGCAGATTGGCATAGCACGCCTGGGGTTTTTCACCTTCCTCTGGACCGATTTCAGGGAGGAAGGACATGAAGAAGTGACAGGTTCGCTTGTTTATTCCTCCCCCCCAGCACCACCAAAACCCCCATAATTATCAATACCTCCCTGTGTTTTTTCTGTAACCATGGGTTATCTGTAATACTCTGCAGAAGCCATCTGGGAATTAAGCCATTTTCCTCAACACTTCCAACGATCACCAAAAAAGCTCTAAAGAGCGAACAACTGTTAAGAATCAATAAACGATTAACAGGAAAAAATCGCATCAGGACACATCAGCCCAGACGCATATCCTGCGCTTTGGTCAACACAAGACCAGCGGTAAAACACCGTCAAGAAATCCATGATTTTATCCTTCAACATGATCTAGACTGCCTCTTTATCACAGAAAGTTGGCTCACAGGCGATTGCAACACCATTCTGGAAGAATTGGTGCCTGCAAATTATCGCATACAAATGCAGAACAGAGTGGGGCAAAGAGGGGGAGATTCACCTCTCGATCACCAAACCAGTCCTTCAAAACTCGCTTTCATTATTGAAAACCCTCACTCTACAGCTGCAAACAAATCACCAAGACATGGTCCATATTCTACTGTGCTATAGACCACCGGGCCAAAAAACGCACCTTCTCACGTCATTAACAGAATTCATCTCCTCTTACACCCTAAGCATCAAACACCTTTTGGTGCTTGGGGATTTCAACCTTTGGGCCAACTCATCACTGGACCCCATCGCTGACGCCTGCATCAACCATCTGAAAGGATTAGGTCTGCAGCAATTAATACGAGGCCCCACTCATGTCTCAGGCCATACCCTCGATCTCATTTTCAAACAGGATTTAGGAATTGAAATCGGGGAAAATGAGCCACTACCATGGACCGACCACCATGCCATTAAATTTAAAATCGCCAACCACCTCAGGCCAAATAAAATAAGAAAACCGGTGATAACTCACTGGACTAGATCCCAGAAGAAGCTCCATTCGGAACTCTTCAAAACGACCCTAGGAAATAAAATAAACACAATACAACATAAACAATCAGCAGTAGAAACACTTGACAAGGCGCTACTTCAGTCCGCCGACTGGGTGGCACCAAAACGCAAAACTTGCATCCGGAAAAACAACGCCGGCTGGTTTAACGGCCAGCTGACGTTGCTAAAGCAAGAGCGTAGAAGAGCAGAAGGTGCGTGGAAAAGGAGCTCTTCAGATAGAAACTACACCATTTATAAAACAATAACAAAGAAATATCATAAAGAAATCTTTATGGCAAAAATAAAAATCACTTTGCCAACATCATCACCAAGGCCCTAAACCGCCCCCGCAAACTCTTCAAGCTGGTTTCACAATCGATGAATCCATCCTGCTTAGAGCCCCCCAATGCTGATTCACAAGAATTTTGCAACGAATCGGATTATTTCATTAATAAAATTGAAAGAATCCGGGTAAGCATTGAGCAAAATGGAATCTGCATGAATCCCGCCCTGAATCCCAACCACGATACTATTATATACCCGCCTCAAGTACCGAAATTCACCTTAAAACCCATCTCCATCGCTGCCACTAAAAACATCATTCGGTCTCTGCACAACAGCACAGCACCCAATGACATTATTTCCACTAAACTGCTGAAAGAAAGTGCCGATATATTGGCACCAGCTATCACGCAGCTTATGAATCAATCATTCGAGGAGGGCTTGGTGCCCTCCTTGTTGAAACAAGGGACCATAAATCCGATCCTGAAAAAAAACACCCTTGACCCTAAAGACCCTAACAATAGGAGGCCCATAACGGGTCTAAATGTTTTCTCCAAGATAGTGGAGAAAGAAGTTGTACAACAGTTACAACAACATTTAGAAACCCAAAAATTACTCGATAAGTTTCAATCAGGCTTCCGTCCGTGTCACGGAACTGAAACGGCTCTGGTAAAAATATGGGATGACGCTCTAGAGGCCGCAGATGAAGGAGAATCCTCTCTCCTGATCATGTTGGACCTAAGGGCGGCCTTTGACACGGTAGACCATGGACTACCACTCGCTAGGCTAGCTGAAGTGGCCAAAGTCGCGGAAGAGGATCTACCCTGGTTCTCCTCCTTCTTGGAAAACCGATCACAAACAGTGAAATTGGGATCTTTCACGTCAGAAATGCGTACGGTATCATGCAGAGTCCCTCAGGGATCCCCCTTGTCACCGGTACTGTTCAATATCTATCTCCGTCCCCTCTTTGAAATAATCAACAACCAGAGGCTACTATACCATTCCTACGCAGACGACACTCAACTGTATCTCCGCGTCAGCAACGGAAAGGATCACTCACTTGGATTAGAGAGATCCCTCACTCTAATAGATAACTGGATGACATCCAGTTATCTTAAACTCAATGGTTTGAAAACAGAGCTTCTCCTGTTTCACGCAAAAAAGGAAAAGTCACCCCACCTCAACTTGGACCCCACCGCCCATCCTGGGAAAAATTATCGCCCCGAGCACCAAAGTCAAAAGTCTCAGAGTCATTTTTGACTCCTACATGACAATGGATGCACAAATAGGGGCGGTAGTCAGCAGATCCCATCATCTGCTGCGCCAGTTACGCCAACTCACCCCTTTTATCCCTAAAAAGGACATTGCAGTCGTGGTGGGAACAATCGTCAATTCCAGACTCGACTATGCAAATGCCCTCTATTTAGGTCTTCCCAAATACCAAATCACTCGTCTGCAAGTCCTTCAAAATACGGCCGCTCGATTAGTGACTGGTAAAAAACCATGGGAGTCAATCTCCCTTTCGCTTAGATCTCTTCACTGGCTACCAGTGAAAGACAGAATCACTTTTAAGGCTCTCTGCCTTACACATAAGTGTATTCAAGGAAACGCTCCCCAATATCTATGCGAAAAAATAAAAGCCCACAACCCCAATCGCATTCTGCGATCCACAAATCAATACCTACTGCAAATACCCAAGGCAAGATACAAATCCAAAGGAGATCGGAGATTTGCTGTCCAAGGACCTCGACTGTGGAATGTACTACCTACCACCATCCGACTGGAGTCGGACCACCGAGCCTTCAGGAGAATGATTAAAACTCATCTCTTCTGAGGCAAAGCGTTTCCTTATCGAAGGAATGGAAACAGCGCCCAGAGGCGATTCAGTTCGCAAGTGTTTGCTCTTTATACGTTTTTCACTCACTCACTCACTCACTCATCAAACTGCAAGGAACAGTTCCCCATGAGCGTCTTTTATAGGCCGCTGGGCGCCAAAACGCATCAAACGTGCACGCACATGCGCACATTCGTGCGCTTTGTCCGTGATTTGCGCATGCACAAAGGCACACGCCTTCTGAAGCGGGCAGTACGTCCCTGGAAATTTCTGAACGGCTCCGAACCGGTCCGAGTGTCACCGGCGCCCCCTCGCACCTTTGGCCAAATTCGGTACTGCACACCCCATTAGCTTGAAATCTGCTTGTGTTGCGAGAAAACACTCGCAAACTGAGTCAGAATAAAAAAAAAAAAAGAAGTTGCTCGTCTTTCAAAATGCTTGTTAACCACTTGCTTACTGGGCACATATACCCTCCTCCTGCCCAGGTGAAATTTCAGCTTCCGGCACTGCGTCGCTTTAACTGACAATTGCGTGGTCGTGCGACGTGGCTTCCAAACAAAATTTACGTCCTTTTTTCCCCACAAGTAGAGATTTCTTTTGGTGGTATTTGATTGCCTGTGCATTTTTTATTTTTTGTGCTATAAACAAAAAAGAGCGTCAATTTTGAAAAAAAAATACAATATTTTTTACTTGTTGCTATAATAAATAGCCCAATTTAAAAAATATATATATTTTTTTTTTTCTCAGTCTGGGCCGATACGTATTCTTCTACATATTTGTGGTAAAAAAAAAAAAATCGCAATAAAGTTATAGCGCCTACAAAAAAAAGGGGACAGAATTTATTTTTTATTATTTTTTTTTAACTAGTAATGGCGGCGATCTGCGATTTTTATTGGGACGGTGACATTATGACGGACACATCGGACACATTTTTGGCGCCATTCACATTTATACTGCGATCAGTGCTATAAATATGCACTAATTACTGTATGAATGTGACTGGCATGGAAGGGGTTAACACTAGGGGGTGAGGAAGGGGTTAAATATGTTCCCTGTATAGTGTTCTAACTGTGGGGGGAGGGGGGGGTGACTGGGGAAGGTGACCGATCTGTGTCCCTGTCTCTGTGTGAGCCGGCAATGAGAGATGATCTCATATGTTTACATTTGAGATCATCTCTCATTGGCCGCACAGATCGCATAGCAAACGGCCACTCTGATTGGCCGTTCGCTGCGATCTGTGATTGGCTGTGTCCAAGGGACACGGCCAACACAGAGTTTCTCCGCTGCTGTAGCCATCATTCGGCTATAGCGCGGGCCTCAGGTGGTTAACCGCTTTACTGGTAAACCAAGGTTCCACTGTATTTACACGTATTTTAGCGCAATTTAGTGAAAACCTATGTAGCGGTACCCCCGGAGGGGCTGCTGAGAATTAATGGGATGGCATCAGGCCTGGACTGGGACAAAAAATGGGCCCGGGCATTTTAAACTGAGCAGCCCGGGGGGGGGGGGGGCACGGCGGGGGTTAATGATGGGATGTGGGGTGAGATAAAGAAATATAGATAGACAGATAGATAAAAGGAAGAAACAAGATTAGTAGATAGATAAATAACGGGAGGGAGAAAGATAGATAAAGGAGAGAGAGAGAGAGAGAGAGAGAGAGAGAGAGAGAGAGAGAGAGAGAGAGAAAGATAGACAGACAGACAAAGACAGATAGAGAAAGATGGACAGACAGATAGAGACAGACAGATAGAGAAAGATAGACAGACAGATAGAGACAGACAGATAGAGAAAGATAGACAGACAGATAGAGAAAGATAGACAGACAGACAGAGAAAGATAGACAGACAGACAGATAGAGAAAGACAGATAGAGAAAGATAGACAGACAGACAGACAGATAGAGAAAGACAGATAGAGAAAGATGGACAGACAGATAGAGAAAGATAGACAGACAGATAGAGAAAGATAGACAGACAGACAGATAGAGAAAGATAGACAGACAGATAGAGACAGACAGATAGAGAAAGATAGACAGACAGATAGAGACATACAGATAGAGAAAGATAGACAGACAGATAGAGAAAGATAGACAGACAGACAGAGAAAGATAGACAGACAGACAGATAGAGAAAGACAGATAGAGAAAGATAGACAGACAGACAGATAGAGAAAGATAGACAGACAGACAGATAGAGAAAGACAGATAGAGAAAGATGGACAGACAGATAGAGAAAGATAGACAGACAGATAGAGAAAGATAGACAGACAGACAGATAGAGAAAGATAGACAGATAGAGAAAGATAGACAGAGAAAAAAAGGTGAAGAGAGAGAGAGAGAAGGGAATAAAGGGCACCCCTACATCAGTGTACAGTGTACTCACTCGGAGGCAGGAGGGACTGACTGGATGGATATCAGACTCCATCTTTCCTTTCTGTTTGGCTTTAGTTTGAATATTCCCTTCCAGGCAGCAGAACAGTGTCTGTCTGGGAGAGTGGACGGGGCAGACACAGGACTAGAGGAGGGAGAGGACTAGAGGGGTAAAATGTCAGAGCTGATCTCAAGTTCAACTTTATCTATCTGGCCCAGCTCCAGGGCTGCCATCAGGGGGTACAGGCAGTACACCTGTAAGGGGCCCGGGGATCCCCAGGGGCCCGGATGGCAACCCCCTTTAAAAAAAAAAAAAAAATATATATATATATATATATATATATATATTTTTTTAGAGGTCCCCAGGGGCTCGGAGGCCTTCAGAGCCCCGGATAGCAACCCCCTTTTTTTATTTATTTTTTATTAAAAAAATATATAATTTTTAATATATTTTCATTTATTTTTTTATTAATGGGCCAATTTTTTTTTTTTTTTTTTAGGGGTCTGGAGGTCCCCTTTTTTTATAAGAAAAAATATATATTTTATATTTTTATATATAGCTCATTTCTATCTGGCGCTGTGTTGGTGGTGGGTAAACTGGGCTATTAGGTAAACTGGAAGTCCCCTCTTGGCCTGGAATCCCTTGGTACATCCCTGGGGAGACATGACATGCGGAACATTCGCGGACCGCCGCGGGCCGCTATTGGCCCGTGGGTCGTTCGCGGGCCGCCGCGGCCCACCGGGCATTTGTCCGGTATGCCCTATGGCCAGTCCGGGCCTGGATGGCATGTTACCTCATGGCTCTTGTGAAAAAGGCTAGGGGTGAATGATGCATACGGCAGTAGTAAAGGAATGTCCGCAAAGAAGAGGTCTCATTGGCGCTCCTCAGATGGACTAACCACCAAACAGCTAAACTTGCTTGGGATCGTCAAAGTGGAAACCCAGTCGACTACTGAGTCCCCGTCCTGCTTGAATGTTCCAGGCCAACATGGCCCAGAAACTAGGAAGACCGCGTAGCACACACGCCCCAGCCAGGTAGGCCATAACGCTATGGGCGCGGTGATGTGGCCACACTGGAAGAAGAACCCAGAACCAATGGCGTCTGTTCCATAAGTACCCTCTCCCAGCATGCCCAGCGAGGCCCAAGCCTCCTGATTGGCCGCTGGGGAAGGACACCCAAACCTCAACTCCACTGCTGCCACCTACCGCACTGGGGTGGGAAGACACCCCAGCGCAACAGAATGAGCCCAGAGCACAGCCAAGCTGAAACAGAGACCCTAGTTAAATGATTGCAAATTGGAATCAGAGTCACTTAGGGCCCTTTCACACTGGTGCGTTTTTGCCGCGTTTTTGCGGTAAGGCTCCATGCACACTGGACTTAAAAAACGTTGATTCTACAGGCGTTTGACGTTTTTTTCTCCTGCCTCTAGAAGCACTTCTATTGTGCTCTATGTGTCTTTGCACATTATTGACTGCTACAGGCGTTTTCTGTCAGGGACGTTCAGAGGCAGGAAAAAAAACCTTCTCTATCTGTAAAAACGTCAGTCTCTCCTAAACTCTTTTAAACTCCTCTGAACTCTTCTGAACGTCAAGTGCCAACGTTTTTTTAGGTGTGTTGTGGGAGTAAAAACTTTTGCAGAGGGGAGTGTAGTGCAAAAAACGACTATAAACTAAACTCTCATAGACTCGCCTAAACTTTGTACAATATGCTTTCATTTTGTATCTTTATTTAGGCTCCATGCACACTGGACTTAAAAAGCGTTGATTCTACAGGCGTTTGAAAAATTTTTCTCCTGCCTCTAGAACAGGGGTCTCAAACTCAAATTACCTGAGGGCCGCAACACAAGTTTTCATATCCCATGGGGGGCCGCATGCAAACTTTCAAACTTCAAAAACAGTACTGGTGTCAGCGAACGTATTATTAACCCCCAGCACTGGTGTCAGCGAACACATTATTAAACCCCAGTTCTGTGTCAGCGGACACATTACTAACTCCCAGCACTGGTGTCAGCGGACATATTATTAACCCCCAGCACTGGTGTCAGCAGACACATTATTAACCCCCAGCACTGGTGTCAGCGGACATATTATTAACCCCCAGCACTGGTGTCAGCGGACACATTATTAACCCCCAGCACTGGTGTCAGCAGACACATTATTAACCCCCAGCACTGGTGTCAGCGGACGCATTATTAACCCCCAGCACTGGTGTCAGCGGACACATTATTAACCCCAGCACTGGTGTCAGCGGACACATTATTAACCCCCAGCACTGGTGTCAGCGGACACATTATTAACCCCCAGCACTGGTGTCAGCGGACACATTATTAACCCCCAGCACTGGTGTCAGCGGACACATTATTAACCCCCAGCACTGGTGTCAGCGGACACATTATTAACCCCCAGCACTGGTATCAGCGGACACATTATTAACCCCCAGCACTGGTGTCAGCGGACACATTATTAACCCCCAGCTCTGGTGTCAGCGGACACATTATTAACCCCCAGCACTGGTGTCAGCGGACACATTTTTAACCCCCAGCACTGGTGTCAGCGGACACATTATTAACCCCCAGCACTGGTGTCAGCGGACACATTATTAACCCCCAGCACTGGTGTCAGCGGACACATTATTAACCCCCAGCACTGGTGTCAGCGGACACATTATTAACCCCCAGCACTGGTGTCAGCGGACACATTATTAACCCCCAGCACTGGTGTCAGCGGACACATTATTAACCCCCAGCACTGGTGTCAGCGGACACATTATTAACCCCCAGCACTGGTGTCAGCGGACACATTATTAACCCCCAGCACTGGTGTCAGCGGACACATTATTAACCCCCAGCACTGGTGTCAGCGGACACATTATTAAACCCTAGTATTGGTGTCAGCAAACGCATTATTAACCCTGACCACTGCACTGCACACGGGCCACTGCACACAGACCACTGCACACAGACCACTGCACACAGACCACTGCACACGGACCACTGTACTGCACACGGACCACTGCACTGCACACGGACCACTACACACGGACCACTACACACGGACCACTGCACACGGACCACTGCACACAGACCACAGCACACAGACCACTGCACACGGACCACTGCACACGGACCACTGCACTGCACACGGACCACTGCACTGCACACGGACCACTGCACTGCACACGGACCACTGCACTGCACACTGCAAACAGACCACTACACTGCCGACAGACCACTACACTGCCGACAGACCACTACACTACACACTGACCACTCACCATCATGGCACAGCACATCAAGGCTCAGAGCTCAGCAAATTAGGGCACAGCACATCAGGGTACAGGGCACAGCACATCAGGGTACAGCACATCAAGGCACAGAGCCCAGCAAATAAGGGCACATGGCACAGCACATCAGGGTACAGGGCACAGCACATCAGAGCACAACAGGGTACATGAGGGCACAGCACACATCAGGGTACAGGGCACAGCACATCAGGGTACAGGGCACAGCACATAAGAGCACAACAGGGTACAGGGCACATCAGAGCACAGCACATATGGGTACAGCACAACAGGCCACATCAGGGTACAGAGCACGGCACATTAGGACAGGACATATCAGGACAAGGCACACGGCACATCAGGGTACAGGACATGGCACATCAGGGTACCCAGCAAATCATTGTACATGGCACACATCAGGGCACATGGGGCATATCAGGGCACATGAGAGCACATCAGGCACAGCACATCAGTACAGGGCACATGGTACATCAGGGTACCCTGATGTACAGAGCCCAGCACATCAGGGACACATCAGGGTACATGAGGCACATCAGGGTACATGGGGCACATGGCACATCAGAGCACATCAGAGCACATCAGGGTACCTGGGGCACATGGCATATCAGGGTACATGGGGTACATCAGGCATACCTCCCAACTTTTCAACTTCAGAATGAAAGACAAATGAGCATACCTCCCAACAAAGTTGTGTTGTTGAGCGGGGGGGGGGGGGGTGCACAGATCATAGTGATGAGCGGGGGGGTCCGCGGATCTGAGTTGTTGAGGGGGGGGTCCGCAGATCAAAGTTGTTGAGCGGGGGGGGGGGTGGGTTCCACAGCTCGAAGTTGTTGAGCGGGGATTTACCGCGAATCGCGGGGTTTTACCATTTATTAGTTACGGCCCGCGGGCCGGTACTTTGAGTTGAGACCCCTGCTCTAGAAGCACTTCTATTGTGCTCTATGTGTCTTTGCACATTATTGACTGCTACAGGCGTTTTCTGTCGGAACGTTCAGAGGCAGGAAAAAAAACCTTCTCTATCGCGTTTCCTGGAGGAGTTTAAAAGCTGTAAAAACGTCAGTCTCTCCTAAACTCTCCTAAACTCCTCTGAACTCTTCTGAACGTCAAGTGCCAACGTTTTTTTAGGTGTGTTGTGGGAGTAAAAAATTTTGCAGAGGGGAGTGTAGCGCCAAAAACGCCTATAAACTAAACTCTCATAGACTCGCCTAAACTTTGTACAATATGCTTTTATTTTGTATCTTTTATGCCACGTTTTTCAAGCTAAAAACGTTGACGTTTTTTCTGCTCCTAGTGTGCATGGAGCCTAAAAATAGCGCTATTAAAACGCTCATAAAACGCTCCCCATGCCCCTCTCCATTAAAATGAATTAAAAAATGCGGTAAAAACGCTGTAAAAACGCGGTAAAACGCGGTAAAATCGCAGCAAAATCTTGGTGTTTTTTCCTCGATTAAAATCGAGGAAAAAACACCAAGATTTTGCCGCGATTTTACCGCGTTTTTACCGCGTTTTTAATTCATTTCAATGGAGGGGACAACCGTTCATACAACAGGGAGAGAGAAGAGGAACCCACACAAAGAGAAAACGTGCCAGAGGGTGTAGGGGAGGGACGAAGAAAGCGTCCCAGACAACATTAGGAAAGGGCATCTTTAATTTGAGTAACATTCAACTCACCAAAGAAGAACTACAGATCTTAGATTTAGGCCTCAAATATGCGCCTGAGAAATCTTTAGATCAATTTGAAGCATATATAGACCTCCAAAAATTCCTTAGGAAACTTAACCTGCGGAAATACTTCGCAAACAACACAGAAGATCGTAGCATACAACCTTCCCAATACACCCAGACACAACTCAGAAATAACTCTGTATTCAACCCCAATGTCCCAGGCAACCAGTGCATAGGGGCCTTCAAAAAGATGGTGGAAAGTGATCTTAGGAAAGTACAGAGAAAATTCAAAAATAAAAATAAAAATATCTGGGAAACCATCAAAGCGATTGGGAAGAAGAATGAAGTCATTATCAGGCCAGCTGATAAAGGGGGGGGGCTTGTCATCCTTAATAAGACGGATTATGAGGAGGAAATGGAAAATTTACTTAAGGTCCCCAACACATACAAAAAGCTAAATGGCAACCCCAAAGCCAAATTCAACAAAAAACTTATCAAATATGTGAAGAAGGGGAAATTGATGGGCATATTGAGTTCTACTGAAGCTGAGTACCTGGTGTCAAATTCCATCAAAACACCGGTAATATATTACACACCGAAGATACATAAGACACTGATCAAACCTCCAGGAAGACCCATCATCAGTGGGATCAATTCCGTATTTTCCAGGCTGGGTGAATATCTGGACACGTTCCTTAAACCTGTTGTAAAAAAGGGGAGGTCGTACCTTCGTGATAGTGTACAACTAATTAATGAACTTAAACATGTGGAAGGTGCAGATAATCTATTACTCGCCACAATTGATGTCAACTCACTGTATACGAGTATTTCGCAAACAGATGGCCTACATGGGGGTAGAAAAAGCCCTCCACCAAAACACGACGTTGAAACAAGAACAAATTAATTACATCGTGGAAGGATTACATATGGCAATGAGCTGCAACTATTTCTGGTATAAGAACAACTATTACGTCCAAAACAGGGGCGTAGCTATGGGGGCACGGTATGCCCCCAGTGTCGCCAACCTGCTGATGGACTGTTGGGAAGAGGAATATGTGTACACACGTAACATCCCCCAGATCAAATTGTATCGTAGATACATTGATGATCTTGTCATACTCTGGGATGGAAGTAGTGACACTTTCCAAGAATTCCTACACAACCTTAATACCAATAAATATGGTCTCACCTTCACAGGGAAGTGCGATATGCAGAGTATAGATTATCTGGATCTCCAAATTTTTAAAGCGGGGTCCCAACTCCATACAAAAACGTTCTTTAAATCCACGGATCGTAATGGGTATATCCCGTCTACCAGCTGCCATCATCCTAAGTGGAAGGCAAACATACCTAAAGGCCAACTTATGCGATTGCGCAGGAATTGCAATTCCACTGGCGATTATATTGATCAAGCTGACATCATCATCGAGAGGTTCAAAGAGAAGGGGTACAAAGAAAGCAACCTGATTAAATTGAAAGAAGAAGTCCTAAAAATGGACAGAAACATCATGCTGGAACCCAAAGCCAAAAATAAATCTATTACGTCTGATGTAGCCCTTATAACTGGGTTTAACTCACAATATAAAACATTTGAACGCATATTCAAAAAATATGGGCCGATCCTACAAGAAGACCACACTTTGAATAAAATCCTAAAGAAAACACCTACTTTTATTTACAGGCGAGCCCCTTCTCTACGCCACCACCTTGTACACAACGTGATCGACCCTCCAAAACCTATTAGCCTTTGCCCTGAACTTAAGGGATTTTTTAAATGCCAAAAATGTTTGGCCTGTAGGGTGAGAAAAAAGCAACCTAGGAGAGGGTTGATTTCAAGGAATATAAAATCAAAGAGCTTATCACATGTCATTCCACCCATGTGACTTATGTCATTGAATGTCCTTGCCACCTACAGTACGTAGGCCGTACTACACGACCCCTCAAAGTGAGAATTCGGGAGCATATCAACAGGATCAAAAAGGGATCCACCAAGCATAACCTCTATCGACATTTTAAGAGATTCCACCAACAGGACCCAACCGAACTCATCTTCTATGGCATAGATCTGATTAAAGATAACTGGAGGGGCGGAAATAAAACCACCGCAATTTCCCAGAATGAAACTAGCTGGATCTATCGTTTAGGATCTTTAAAGCCGCATGGATTAAATGCAGATATAGACCTTAACTGCTTCTTGGCTAACCCCTAATAAGCCCATTGACGCATTCCACCTCTAACCTTATGTATGCTACACTCTCTATTTATATATGCTAATTTACCCCTGCATACCATATATTAATTATTGATCATAGAGTAAATTTACCCCCAATATCCACTCTCATGACCTCACTTACTTTCCTTTGTTGGGTATCTAGACTTATCATATTCTTTAATGAGTACACTCTCCTAAGCTTGGTTCCCACCTCTGGCCGGACCTATTACCAACTTGATTTAGCAGTTATATAATACCCTTGGGCCCTTATAGGGGATCTACAATGGAATTATAATCTGCAATCCACCTATCCTATTATATATGCATCGCTAGTTTGTGGGAACCACTGTACTTGCGATGGTACACATGAACGACCAATTATTACGTGTACATGCAGAATATCCATCTCTGCATTGTATATTTATATGCGTTTTTTGGTCACATGACTGATGGCTCAACCACTGTAGACACCATCCCCCGTTTCATGTACTATCTATTACACCCTATATTAATCACATTTTCTTATGACTGTGTGCTCAGGACTGTTTTTTGCCTATGGATAAGCCCGTTTGACAGCCTTAATAGCTTCATCTTCTTAATGTCTAGTATGTTTAATACAATGTCCTGCCATTAGTGATCCTCTCGATTAATAACAGTGTAATGGTATACTTCCTGTAATGTTTTTTGTGAATTAGGGCCGTCAACATGGCAATTAATATAAACATTCGGGGTACATTAACCCCCTTTGGAAATTTAATACCATATAGGCATATATGTGCTTTGGCCACTTGCTCACCATATGTGTAAATTCCATCTTACGCCTGGTTACTTAATTCATTGTATTCTGTCTGATCGGCCAATTAGCGGCTTCACTTCCTGTAGGTCGGTGATGTTTAAACTTCAGATAGGACACTGATCCCGCCACTCAAATACTTTGGACAAGTTACACACCTACTAATGTTTTAAGCCCTGTCCTATGATTGGACAACCAACCCGCCACACACTGCCTGAATGGCTAGTGGCGGCTACTCCTATTTCCAATAGGTGCAAACTGCAATGTTTGATTGGACACCTACTAGGCTGCTCTGATTGGACAGCTCCATCGAGCGTATCAAATTGCCATGGTGACGCTGCCTATTTATCCTGCAAGTCGTGGTATGCGTGTACCCGCTTCCGAAGACGTAAGGACTACGAAACGTGCGTAAAGCGGATACACGCACACCTACACGCACTTCCGGGATCACCAGCGTGTCAGCCTGGAACGCACGCCGTTCACATGCTGGATTGATCCACATCCGGAACTTTAAGTGCCTGTACTGTGGAGTACCTATGTTTGGCAAATCATAGGATACTACTCCTTTTCCTTGTTTTTAATTTTTAATTTAATTTTTCGTTTTGTCACCGCTGATTTATCCACTTTCAGCTATGCATGGTGCCATGATTTTTTAAGTTTAATTATTTTTATTACCTTTATTGACTTTCTGTATATTGCACCTGTGCCTGAGTTATTGCTCAGTAGCGCCAATAAAGTCTTACCTCATTTTACATACTACACTATGGAAGTCCCCTCTCTTTTTTGATTTGGAGGAGCTGTGTAAATAACCATCCATACCAAGGAGATATACCAGGAATTTTGGTGATTACTTTTGGAACCCAGGAGAAGGTGCCACGATACGGGAGGAACACATACTGTGACCTGACACGTCTTATACCCCTGCAGGGGTGACTACATTTGGTGAGTGGGGACCCTTGAGGGGGAGCACCGGATTCACCGCGATATCCACCTGACGTAACACCTATGCATATAGGTGCACCTTGCTTGTCACATCACACAGAGTCACCCGATTGTAACTGATGGACTAATTTATGTCAGCCGACTTTTAGTTTACTCCAATATATACTCATATATTTTTTCCATATGATTATTTCTTCACTGCATGGTTATTTTAGCATTGATTATTGCGGATATACTGATGACACCCCCATTGTCACAATATTTTATTTTGTGTTTTAAGGTTTACCCACTGCATGGACTGTAAACAGATGTTATTTGAAACCTATTGCAATACAACTTTTATGGATTGTTGTTAGTGCACATTTATAAATTACCACATATTTATGTTTATTATGCACATGTGTTTACTTTCACCTTCATTGATGACACATTGTTAGCACTTGTTAGCACCATTACTCCCACCTCACCTGTGGTACTATACACCGTAGGGAATGTTGTCCCACTAAATCTACCCATACACTTGTGGGCTAGTCTAAACAACATAATAGTGACAGCGCCATCACCCCCAAACACCTACACCTTTATCCATATACTCCTCTAGGAGTTATATTTAGGGGGGGGCTGCAGCCACAATTTCATTTCTTTACCCTTGATTAAGCTATCCTGAGCGCAGCTCTCAATCTCAATTACATTTTATCGATTAATCGACTAATTTTGATTAATTATAACGCACATACAGAGCCAACTACTTTTAGCTGATCTCCTTGCAGGCCGATTCCCAGTGCAGCTCCAACCACTGGAAAAATGGATAGCAGGATACAAAAAACACACAAAGGCAGCGCTCGATGGGAATAGCATTAAAACTTTTATAGTCTTCAAGTCGGTAACCAAATAGATATTGCACTGGAGATAAAATCGATGTAGCTACATAAACTGTAAAAATGGTGCGAGTAATACCAGACGGTACCAAAAGCAGTCATAAAAACATGTAGCTAAGTATGATACTGGTATAAAAATGTGTACAACGATACCACTGCTGAATCCAGATGAGGAGGGGTAACATCAGTCCGTCGGCATGTAGATGTCCCATGAAGGGAACTATCACAACTCCTAGTGGATGGCTTTAGAATCCCAGGTTGATGAGGGAAGTGATAGAAGGAAATGTAAGAGCCCTTGCGTGTGACAGATAGTAAGGTCCCGCCGGCATACAGATATGAAGGCACAGCAAAGGAGCCTTTCAGATGGACACGGCAAGCCCCGCCGGTGTCCGTGACGTCACCGGATCTCCGACGGAACTCCCTAAAGGCCCAGAAGCCGGCAGAGAGGTGAGTACCAATCAAAAGAATTTTGATCGATTAAAAAAATGAAAGATTAATCGATTAATTAAAAGTTATTTTGCACAGCCCTATTTATTTATTTTTTTAAATTGAAGAATGCACGGCGCTTGTTTACACACCTATGTACATAGGCACATTACAATTAATGGGCTGTATTTTATCTCAGTAAAAAAAAAAAGAAGCTGTACTGAGCTTTTTGAAGCTGCAGTGTGCAAGGGACCTTAGTGATGCACAAAGATAAAAATCACCGTGCGGAGCGGAGGACAATGGAATGAGAGCGTTGTAATTGCAAAACAAATTTGGAGGTCGGTGGACGGCATCATGCGTTGTCCTGTACAGTTCAGCTCCATCTGTTGCTGCTGTCTGGGCCGCCTGGCCCTGAGAATGCCTCCGATCAGAGCTGAAGTGTAACAGGAAATGTGACCTCATTCTGCCTGACAGCCACTGACGGCACAGACTGAGTTTGAAAGGAAACAAGAAAGAGAGTGCAGTGCCTTCCCCACAGCTGTATAATAATAGGCTGGTATCACAGAGCCGCATTCACTTCTACAGGAGAGTCTCACCCACATCTCCGCATACAAGGATCTGCATCTCCCCTGAATCTCCCCTGCATCTCCCCTGCATCTCCGCATACAAGGATCTGCATCTCCCCTGCATCTCCCCTGCATCTCCCCTGCATCTCCGCATACAAGGATCTGCATCTCCCCTGCATCTCCCCTGCATCTCCGCATACAAGGATCTGCATCTCCCCTGCATCTCCCCTGCACCGCTCACACCGGGGATGAGGCTCTAACTGACCGGCTTGTTCTACTTTACCGATTACAACCGTCCGCCTCAATGCTAAATATTCACCAAAGTCATCCAGGAACAAACCCTGCAACTCACCGGAGGTACTAGAAACTTTTATTACTGCTGGTAAGTAAGTGGCACTAATGTTTGTGGCTGATTCACTAAAAAGTCATCGTTCTTATTTATGTACAGGATTTATTGTGTCTAATTAGGATTATCAGCTTAGGAGGGCGATCTGCTTATCCTTCCTTTGCTTTTGTAGGCTGCAGACAGTCTAATTCGATTGAGGAAAAGCAGAGGGGCTACAAACTGAAGCCCGGGTGCCGAATGCGGACCTTTGTCTGCCAACAATGGGGACGCTATTCCTCCCACTAATACCAATGATGAGGCACTATTCCTCCCACTGACACCAATAATGGGGCACTATTCCTCCTACTGACACCAATAATGGGGCACTATTCCTCCCACTAATACCAATGATGAGGCGCTATTCCTCCCACTGACACCAACAATGGGGCACCATTCCTCCCACTAATACCAATGATGAGACACTATTCATCCCACTGACACCAACAATTGGGCACTATTCCTCCCACTAATACCAATGATGAGGCACTATTCCTCCCACTGACACCAACAATGGGGCACTATTCCTTCTACTAATACTATTTAATGATGGGGCATTATTCCTCCCACTGACACCAATAATGGGACACTATTCCTCCCACTGATACCAATGATGGAGCACTATTCCTCCCATTTACATCAACAATGGGGCACTATTCCTCCCACTGATACCAGTGATGGGGGCACTATTCCTCCCACTGGCACCAATGATGGGGCACTATTCCTTCCACTGACACCAATGTTGCGAACACTATTCCTCCCACTGACATCAACAATGGGGCATTATTCATCCCACTGATACCAATGATGGGGCACTATTCCTTACACTAACACCAACAATGGGGCGCTATTCCTCCCACTGATACCAATGATAGGGCGCTATTCCTCCCACTGACATCAACAATGGGGCACTATTCCTCCCACTGATACTAACGATGGGGCAATATTCCTCCCACTAACATCAACAATGGGGCACTATTCCTCCCACTGATACCAACAATGGAGCACTATTCCTCCCACTGACATCAACAATGGGGCACTATTCCTTCCACTGACACCAATGTTGCGAACACTATACCACCTACTGACATCAACAATGGGGCATTATTCATCCCACTGATACCAATGATAGGGCGCTATTCCTCCCACTGACATCAACAATGGGGCACTATTCCTACCACTGATACCAATGATGGGGCACCATTCCTCCCACTGACATCAACAATGGGGCACTATTCCTCCCACTGATACCAATGATGAGGACACTATTCCTCCCATTGACATCAACAATGGGGCACTATTCCTCCCACTGACACTAATGATGGGGCACTATTAGTCCCACTGACACCAATGATGAAACATTTTCTACTTCCACTGGCCACCGTCTGGCCCACTCAATGTCTGAACTGGCCCTTTGTTTAGATAGTTTGGAGACCCCTGAAATAAAGTGACACTAGAACTCTGGTTTAAAAAATTATATATATTCCAGTCTATGTATTCCTGACTCAAAAAAAGTCTGTTCCATTGCTCTCAGTCTCCTCCGAATTCCTTCTTTTTGCTGCAGTCATGTGACTTCCTGTTAGAGGGTGGCTACGCTCATTCTCCATGGTCCCCCTGTATGAAGGAAGGTCGTCACCCTCTATTGCTTGCTCCTGAGATGATCGAAGGACTATGGGATTTGATTAAGGCTGCATTCACATCTAGGCGCTTTTACGCCCCGACGCCGCATACGCTGGAGGGGAAATTTAACATTCCCCTCTATGGAGATGGTTCACATCTCCACGCCGAACGTCTGAAGCCCAAAACAAGTCCCGGACCCTTTTTTTCAGGCGTCTTCGGCGTTCGGCATAGGAGATGATGGACCTCTCCAAAAAGGGGGGTTAAAAACGAGGCGTTTTGTCGCCGCAAATCGCGGTACAAAACGCCTCACATTTGTCGCCGCAATTCGCGGGTCAGGACGCGTGATTAGGTGTGAATGCAGCCTTGAAGTGGATGTAAACCCACCTCATGTTATGATAAACATAACATAATATATGATAAACATGCCCAAGCTAGATATGTAAATAACCTGTCACTCAAAGCAAGAAGAGAGAAACTGACTTTTTAGTCTGGAATTCTTTTAATTTTCACTGAACATTAAAAGAGGATTGCTCAGAGCTGGATTAACTCTGTGTGGCAAGACTGGGCACAGATGATAGGAAATCTTATACTCTACATCGTGGCATCAAAAAAAAAAAAATAGTATTGGGTTTACATCCACTTTAATGAAAAATAGATTAAAAAGTGATTATAGTAATGATAATATTTAGTGTGACTTTAATAGTTAGGAATGATGATGAAACTCTGCACAGATGAAACGCATGGCTCTCTGTGGTATGATTTAAAAAAAAATAACATTGAGTAATGTTTAGTAACATTTGCAGCGTTGTACACAGTCGCTTTTACATGCAACTTGTGCAACTTACACCACGAGACAATCTGTGTAGCAATCTAATGATACTATTAGCTAGCTGCTAAATATGAGCTCCCACCCTAAGGGACCATTTACATTTCCTTGGACCACTGCTATTTATTGTATAAAGTGAATATCAATCTGCGCAATCTCGTGAAATAAAGTAGTGTAAAAAAATAAATAAAAATTCAGCCCAGGAGAATTGGCTTCCCAATGACCGGGCCATTTTTTTGCGATTTGGCACTGCGTCGCTTTAACTGACAATTGCGAGGTCGTGAGACATTGTATCCAAACAAAACGTCCTTTCTCCCCCCACAAATAGAGCTTTCTTTTAACCACTTAAGACCCAGACCAATATGCTGCTAAATGACCCAAGGGGTTTTTGCGATTCGGCACTGCATCACTTTAACAGACAATTGCGCAGTCGTGCGACGTGGCTCCCAAACAAAATTTGCGTCCTTTTCTTCCCACAAATAGAGCTTTCTTTTGATGGTATTTGATCGCCTCTGCGATTTTTATTTTTTGCGCTATATACAAAAATAGAGCGACATTTTTGAAAAAAAATCTATATTTTTAACTTTTTGTTATACGAAAAATTGAATAAACTAAATTTCAGTCAAACATTTAGGCCAAAATGTATTCAGCCACATGTCTTTAGTAAAAAAAATCGCAATAAAAATAAATTAGCTACCTAGCGGCAACAGCGACACTAATGCAGCGATCAGAAAAATTATCGCTTAGTGACACTGGCAATAGGGAGTGAAAGGGTTAACTAGGGTGGTGATCAAGGGGTTAAACCTTTATTAGGGGGGGTACGGGGGCTACCCTGGACCTAACACTAACTGCCTGTCACACTGACACTAAATGCAGTGATCAGTAAATATATGATCACTGCATTCAGTGACACTGTGACAGGGGGGTGATCGGGGGGGGGGGGGGGGGTTATTGTGTACTGGTGTCAGTGTAGTGTTGTGCAGACTTACTGTGTGATGTGATCTCTCCTCAGCGGTGGTTGAAAATACCTCAGAGAGGAGAGGTGATATCACTTCCTCTGCCTGTGTTTACATTACACAGGCAGAGGGCGGGCAGAGCGGGGGGAAGCGGATCCGCTGGGAGCGATCACGAGGGGGCGGACAGAAACGAACAGCTGCCCCCCTCGTCACGGATCACTCCCGGAAGTAAGACGACCGCCGCACGCAGTGGAGGGGGTCCCGATCAGACCCCCGACCCGCAAGAAGGCAGGGACGTACATGTACGCCCATCTGCCTGTACGTGCCATTGTGTGGACATACATAGTCGTGCGGCGGGCGTTAAGTGGTTAATCACCTCTGCGGTTTTTATTTTGTGCGCTATAAACAAAAAAATAGCAACAATTTAGGGGAAGAAAAGCAATGTTTTTTACTTTTTACGCTAAAAAATATTCCTAAAAATATATAAAAAAACGTTTTTTTCCTCAGTTTAGTCCGATTTGTATGCATATTTTTGGTAAAAAAAAAAACGCAGTAAGCCTTCATTGATTGGTTTGCACAAAAGTTATAGCGTCTACTAAATAGGGGTTTGTTTTCTGGCATTTTTATTATCTTTTTTTTTAAATAATAATGGCGGTTTTATTGTGAATGCGATGTTGCGGCGGACACATTAGACGCTTTTGACACTACAGTATTTTGGGACCATTGTCATTTATACAGCGATCAGTGCTATAACAATGCACTGATTACTGTGTAAATGACACTGGCAGGGAAGGGTTTAAACACTAGGGGGCGAGGAAGGGGTTAAGTGTGTCCTAGGGAGTGATTCTAACTGTGTGTGGAGATGGGCTACCTGTGACACAACAGTAATCACTGTTCCCGATGACAGAGAGCAGACGATCAGTGTCCTGTCACTGGGCAGAACAGGGAAATGCCTTGTTTACATAGGCATCTCCCCGTTCTGCAGCTCCGTGACACAATAGCGGGACACATCGAGTCCACGGGTCCCTCGGGCCTGGTCATGGAGCTTGCGGCGGGCGGGCGTGCGAGCCCGCTAGGCGGCATATACAGGTACGTTGCTTTACCTGCCCCTGCCATTCTGCCGACGACGCTATTTATTATACGTTATATTGCGTCATTACTTTTAAGACAGGCTGTTTATTAGGCCATTTATTATAAATGTTCGGGCAACAATTGTCCAAAAGAATCAGACTTTTTTCTAAGGAAAAACAACACAGTGTATCTTTCTTTTCATTCACAAGAGGAAACCCAGGCATGGGCTCACAGTGACTGATCACTGTGTCTTTTTTCTATTGAAAAGTCTGTGGCGTGCAAAACACAACCCAAAAACTTCACCCGGGGCAGAAAAAATGTGCGCACACATAAATAGTGGTCAGAAAAACGTGAAGACGGGTGCCACGTCAAATGGTCCTCTGTGAGGAGGACCCAACCCTGATCCCCCGGGGCGTTAGGCTCCAGATGGGGACTAGAGAAAACAGTGGTCCATGCAGCCGAAGGCGACACGGACCCAACTTCCTTGGAGAGTCTGCCGAAACAGAACCCTCTCAGATGGGGCTCCCCTGAAGGGAGACCCCATGAGAGCAGGCGAACTAAGCCAGAAGGCCATGTCCACCCACTCCCAAGACATTCAGGGCTGGCCCGAGGACCTGTACCCTACTCGTCACACACAAAGGTGTACAAAACGTGCTCCAACAAAAAAGACATAAAAGTGACAAACGAGGGGGTAAATTAAAAAAGAAAGTGGGGGAGAAGGAAGGTGGGAGGTGTGAGTGGAAAGTGACCATCGTGCAATACGATGGCCGGCCCTCCGGCCAGGAAACAAAAATTCCCCTGGTCCTAGCCAAAAGGCTCGGCCCTAGAGGCAGGTGTGAAAAGGGTGTTTGTGGAGATCGTGGCCATGGTGTCATACGCTAAGTGCCACTCAAACACTCGTGCAATGTATGGCACCCCTGGACTGCCACTCCAGGGGCACTATCTCCACAGGCTTTTCAACAGACCCTGACCCCCGGCCCGGACCAGCAGCACCCATCCCAGCCAGGAAGGAAGGAGTTCTGAGAGATTGGGGAGAGCCCACAACAATAGGCTACTCCCACTACTCCCATCCCTCCCCCCTAATCACATTCGGGAAATACTAACCGCTCCCTCAGTGGGAAGGAGGAGCAAGTGTTCTCTCCCGAACAACTGACCAGGGCAGGCACCACCAAATCCTGCCCAAAGGCCCCTCAGCTTCGACCTCATGTTTCTCCATCCAAATCAGAAGGCTTCCACCTCCACGCTAGCAGGTTTAGCATCTGCCAACCGCCATCCCTTTCCACCTCGCCGTGTACTCAGGACGGTTAGCATAGCACCACCTACTGGCAACTGATAAGAACAGATACTACACTTGATCTTAGCCAAAAGGCAGAGAAGCCTGATCAGTGAAGCCACGCCCCCACACAGTAAGAAACACACATTAGGGGACACTTAACCCCTTAAGCCCCCCTACAGGTTAACCCCTTCACTGCCAGTGTCATTTTCACAGTAATCAGTGCATTTTTATAGCACTGTTTGCTGTAAAAATTACAATGGTCCCAAAATAGTGTCAAAAGTGTCCGATGTGTCCGTCATAATGTTGCAATCACGAAAAAAATCGCTGATCGCCGCTATTACAGCAAACAGTGCTATTTTTATAGCTCTGTTTGCTGTAAAAATTACAATGGTCCCAAAATAGAGTCAAAAGTGTTTGATGTGTCCGCCATAATGTCGCAATCACGGAAAAAAAATCGCTGATCGCCGCTATTACTATTAAAAAGAAATTATTAATAAAAACGCCATAAAACGTTCCCCTATTTTGTAAACGCTATAACTTTTGTGCAAACCAATCAATAAATTCTAAATTCTATAATCTATAGATTGAGAGAAAAATATGTAGAAGAATAGGTATCGGCCTAAACTGAGGAAAAAATATGTTTTTATATATTTTTAGGGATATTTATTATAGGAAAAAGTAAAAAATATCGATTCTTTTTTCAAAATAGTCGCTCTATTTTTGTTTATAGCGCAAAAAATAAAAACCACAGAGATGATCAAATACCACCAAAAGAAAGCTCTATTTGTGGGGAAAAAAAGGACATCAATTTTGTTTGGGAGCCTCATCGCACGACCGCGCAATTGTCAGTTAAAGCGACGCAGTGCAGAATCGCAAAAAGTCTGTGCTAAGACCCCTTTCACAGTGAAGCGTTTTTACAGTGTTTTAGCGTTAAAAATAGCGCTATTAAAACGCTCATAAAACACTCTCAATGCATCTCAATGGACCCTGCAAGCAGTCCTACAAGCAGCATCTTTGGAGCAGCTTTTGGGCGCTAAAAAAAAAAACGCTGCAAAAACGCCCCTCTCCATTGAAATGAATTGAAAGCTGTGTAAAAACGCCTTACCCTTTCACACTGAGGCACTGCAAAAACACCCTAAAGCGTTAGGGTCTTAGCGGGGCTTCACCAGCATTTTTCGGGTGCTGGCAGTGTGAAAGGGCTCTGAAAGCACTCGGGCTTTCACATTGGGATTGCAGATGAGGCTTCTTTCAGGCGCTTTTCAGGCTTTTGTTTAATGCCAAAGCGCCTGGAAAACGCGTGAATAATGCCCCAGTGTGAAAGGGGCCTAAAGGTCCATATTTTATGCTCCAAACATGCTAACAGCATAAATATAATCTATTGGAATAAAATAACCATCTGCTTCCTAGACATGAAGTACCCTAGACAGCAATTATTGTTATTATTATGTAGGATTTATATAACGCCAATAGTTTGCGCAGCCATTTACAATGTGAGGGCAAACAGTACAGTTACAATACAATTCAATACCGGAGGAATCAGAGGGCACTGCTCGCTAGAGCTTACAATCTAAAACAGGGGTCTCAAACTGGCGGCCCTCCAGCTGTTGCAAAATTACAAGTCCCATGAGGCAGTGCAAGGCTGACAGTTACAAGTATGATTCCCACCAGCAGAGGCATGATGGGACTTGTAGTTTCGCAACGGCTGAAGGGCCACCAGTTTTGCGACCCCTGATCTAAAAGCAATAGCCACCCGCGTCCTACCAAAGAAGAGTGCTAGGCGGTAACAATGATGTGATACTATCTAAAAATGACAAAATAAATAATAATAAAAAAAAACAATGATGTGGTATACAGCTGTATGGTGTTTTGTAACTTCTGATAAAGTTGTTTCAAAGTTATATATTTTTTTTGTGGTGTGTTTTTTGAGAGATACCTCGTTATTTAGTGTTCTATATTTCATTTTTGGTTCTCTTCTGTCTGCACGCTGGTTTGGAATTGTGGTTGTAGCGTAGGGTTGCCACCTGTCCGGTTTTGACCCGGACAGTCCGGGTTTGGACACATGTGCCCGGTTTTGAAGCCTCCTGAAACCCGGGCACATTTAAAAAAAAAAAAAAAAAAAAAAAAAATATTTTTTTTTTTTTTTTAGCTGTCCATCCTGGCCCGGCCGCAACAGAGCTGCACATCCCCGGCTCCACCAGCTTGCCTGAGTGTTAGTAGAAGGTGTGCCGCCCGCAGCAGTGCTCTCCGTTAGCCCCACATTTGGGGGGTAGTCAATTGAAGACCTACCCCACAACTGGTCAAAATATGGGATGGCTATCATTTATGGTTCTGGAGATACGGGCCTGCTTGCACAGCCTGGCAGAAGCTACATACAGAGCAGCCATTATAAATACAAGCTGACACACTGCAGCAGACTGAGAAAAAAAAATCATCATTAATTTTTTGCCAGAAAATTACTCTATGGTGGTCTTTGCAACTTTTTATGTTGCACGGCATAGAGCTGCACGATTCTGCCTAAAACGACAACTGCAATTTTTTTGCTTAGAAGATAGATGACGATTCTCTCACGATTCGTGCGGCATAACATCATCTTTCACATTAAAATGAAAAAAAAAAATGGACTAACTTTACTGTTTTGTTTTTATGATTTTTATTATTCAATGAAGTGGGCAAATGCAGTGTGACATAAAATATTGCAGCAATTCCCATTTTTGTCTCTGCTAATATATATATAATGTTTGGTGGTTCCAAGTAATTTTCTAGCAAAAAATATTGCTTTTTAACAAGTGTTGGACTTTAAGTGGTTACATTTCTTGCATTTACACACAGAAGTTTGATCTAAAAAGGAAGTTGGTTACAATGTTTCATGTTGTTTACAAACTTGGCAGACAGGATATTTTCTTTACACACAGAAGTTTATCCCTTTGATATAAGAAGAAAGCGTCAGTTACAATGTTTCCTGCTAAGAACTTGGCAGACTGTCCAGATATTTGACAGCTGAAAGTCTCTCCACTTGTTATATGAAAGAATCAGCAAACTCTGCATTGGAGATGTCAGGGGGGGAGGGGAATCGACATCACAATTTTTTAACGATTAATTGTGCAGCTCTAGCACGGTACTGTATTTGCGCAGCAATTTTTCAAACGTGTTTTTTTTTTGGAAATAAACTATTCATTCATTTAAAAAAAACACTAAAGTTAGCACGATTTTTTTTGGTATCCTAAGCGATGCTTTAAATTTTTTTAGGTTACATGTTTAGAGCTACAGAGGAGATCTAGTGCTAGAATTATTGCTCTCACTCTAACGATCGTGACGTATGTAACCTGTGTGTATCTGGCTCTGATACTAGCCAGTGCCTACCCAGCCACTGACTGGTATCTCTCCCCAGCCTTTCCCCCCCCCCCACACACCCTCTCACCTGCTGACCTGTAGATGGGGGAATCACTCCTGTAGTGTTATTGTGTTCTGCCAGTGAGTACAATGATCAGTGTTGCTATCTATAACTGGCAGCACTGATTGTTTTTGGAAAAACAGGCTGGTTGTACTCAAGTCAATTAATAGATTGACTCGTGTAAAACCAGCTAGCCCATACATAGATCGACTATGGCTGGTCTCTGCATAATTGGTGTAATTTCAATTCATGTATGACCCGCTTTACTACTACGCAGTCCCTAAACATCCTTCCACTCCTATACATTGTGCCCACTGTCATACCCTCCACACTCCTCTCCTGTACATAGTGCCCACTGTCATACCCTCCACACTCCTCTCCTGTACATAGTGCCCACTGTCATACCCTCCACACTCTTCTCCTGTACATACTGCCCACTGTCATACTCTCCACACTCCTCTCCTGTACATTGTGCCCACTGTCATACCCTCCACACTTCTCTCCTGTACATAGTGCCCACTGTCATACCCTCCACACTTCTCTCCTGTACATAGTGCCCACTGTCATACCCTCCACACTCCTCTCCTGTACATACTGCCCACTGTCATACCCTCCACACTCCTCTCCTGTACATTGTGCCCACTGTCATACCCTCCACACTTCTCTCCTGTACATAGTGCCCACTGTCATACCCTCCACACTTCTCTCCTGTACATAGTGCCCACTGTCATACCCTCCACACTCCTCTCCTGTACATTGTGCCCACTGTCATACCCTCCACACTTCTCTCCTGTACATAGTGCCCACTGTCATACCCTCCACACTCCTCTCCTGTACATAGTGCCCACTGTCATACCCTCCAAACTTCTCTCCTGTACATAGTGCCCACTGTCATACTCTCCACACTCCTCTCCTGTACATTGTGCCCACTGTCATACCCTCCACACTTCTCTCCTGTACATAGTGCCCACTGTCATACCCTCCACACTTCTCTCCTGTACATAGTGCCCACTGTCATACCCTCCACACTCCTCTCCTGTACATACTGCCCACTGTCATACCCTCCACACTCCTCTCCTGTACATTGTGCCCACTGTCATACCCTCCACACTTCTCTCCTGTACATAGTGCCCACTGTCATACCCTCCACACTTCTCTCCTGTACATAGTGCCCACTGTCATACCCTCCACACTCCTCTCCTGTACATTGTGCCCACTGTCATACCCTCCACACTTCTCTCCTGTACATAGTGCCCACTGTCATACCCTCCACACTCCTCTCCTGTACATAGTGCCCACTGTCATACCCTCCACACTTCTCTCCTGTACATAGTGCCCACTGTCATACCCTCCACACTCCTCTCCTGTACATAGTGCCCACTGTCATACCCTCCACACTTCTCTCCTGTACATAGTGCCCACTGTCATACCCTCCACACTCCTCTCCTGTTCATACTGCCCCTATCATACCCTCCACACTCCTCTCATGTACATACTGCCCACTGTCATACCCTCCACACTCCTCTCCTGTTCATACTGCCCCCATCATACCCTCGCACTCCTCTCCTGTACATAGTGCTCCCATCATACCCTCCACACTCCTCTACTGCATATACTGGTCACTGTTACACCCTCTTCACTCCTTTCCTGCAAGTAATACCTACCCTCTGCACTCATTTCCTGTACATAATGTCTTACACTTTGCACTCCTTTCCTACACATACCAACTTACGCGCCACACTCTTGTATATACTGTTGTAAATTCTGCACTCCCTCCCTGCACATACTGTAATACCCTCTGTACTTAATGAAAATTAAAAGGTGAACTAATGCCCCTGATCTCCACTGCACTTACCTCTGTAGTAATGGAAGAGTTTTATTTTTTTTAAATGATTGTGCTGAGGTTTATTCATGTCAGTGAGACTCTTACTTGTGGCACAGCAAAGTAAGCATATTTTATAGGTAAAATAATTATTTTGTTTAATTTAATCATGCCTCGTGAGGCCCCTCCCTCAATATGGCCACACCCACCATATGTAGTGGCGTGTTCGGGTTTGGCATGAGGAAAAGGTGGCAACCCTATTGTAGCGTGAGTAGAATCATTTTCCTTCTTCCATAGTGTTACTTAGAGCATGTAGGCTTTGGCTGTATAATCACTTCCTGTGTTATCCTATATGAGTATGTACATAGCAGACATTCCTTACATCTCAAGTCAGCAATCCCCACTGAATGGCTCTGGAAACACTATACAGTCCAACCACAGCAAAGCTTCCAACCTTCGGAGAAGGGAAAGAGAGGCCCTGCTTAGCAGAAGCTGTTTAGGGGAAGGACATCTGCCTAATTTTAACACCCGCCTGGCCGCAAGTTTGGATTAACACTTATAATTTGCTCATATTGTTTTTTTATAGTACGTAGCACTACCCTTGTAGGAGCTGCTGGTTAGTTTTGGGCCTGCACAGTACAGTGGCGGCTGGTGCTCAAAATTTTTTGGGGGGGGCGCAAACGAAAAAAATAAAAATAAAAATTGCAGCCTCACTGTGCCATCAATTGTCACCACTGTGCCATGCCATCAAACGCAGCCACTGTGCCATCAATTGTCACCACTGTGCCATGCCATCAAACACAGCCACTGTGCAATGCCAAAAAACGTAGCCACTGTGCCATCAATTGTCACCACTGTGCCATGCCATCAAACGCAGCCACTGTGCCATGCCATCAAGCACAGCCACTGTGCAATGCCATCAAACGCAGCCACTGTGCCATCAATTGTCACCACTGTGCCATGCCATCAAACGCAGCCACTGTGCCATCAATTGTCACCACTGCGCCATGCCATCAAACGCAGCCACTGTGGCATCAATTGTCACCACTGTGCCATGCCATCAAACGCAGCCACTGTGCCATCAATTGTCACCACTGTGCCATGCCATCAAACGCAGCCACTGTGCCATGCCATCAAACACAGCCACTGTGCCATGCCATCAAACGCAGCCACTGTGCCATGCCATCAAACACAGCCACTGTGCAATGCCATAAAACGTGCCATCAATTTTCACCACTGTGCCATGCCATCAAACGCAGCCACTGTGCCATCAATTGTCACCACTGTGCCATGCCATCAAACGCAGCCACTGTGCCATGCCATCGGTAACCGGTGAACCTAATTGGCTGAGACGCCTGTCAGTCTTATCTAAGGAACGCACCACCCGTGCGTCCCATAGATACGTTTCTGGGAGCCGAAGGCTGTACTCGGAAAGTCTCTCAGAGCCGCTGGCTCTGATAGGCACTTCCACACAGCCAACCAGCTGCCGTTATTCAGGTGGCCGGCGCTCACGTCCAGCCATCTGAATAGTTGGACTCGGCGGCAGCGGCAGGCAACAATAACATAGATTCATGCAATGCGTGAATCTATGTTATCGTAATCAGTGCGGTGCGAGAGCCAGAGGGGGCAGCGCTCCAGTGCCCTCTACAGACGAACCGCCACTGGCACAGTACCTCAACACTTGTTGTCTAGGGGAAAGAAAGTCTGAAGGAACTCCAATGTCCACACAAGATGTAAAACCTCTAACTGTCAGGTTTTATTCTTGTTGCTCAAAACTTGTGAAGAAGTTAGAAGGATAAAGGGGGAAGGGAAGGTTTAGGTACACGGTACAGATCACTGGGGAAAAAGCTCTATACTCCAAAGTTATTCACCACTCCCTCCTGAGTGGGTATTGCTCACCAGGATAGACCCCTCTCACCTGGCCTAGCAGCCGGAATGATGCACAAACCAATTCGATAACAGTCTCTGCCACAGACTGATTGAGCGCAAATTGAACAGTCCGGAATCCTCTGCCACAGGATGTAATACCCGAACTTCCAGTCGTACAGTTAAAGAGCTTTTAAGCCAACCCGGCGAACTGTAGGACAACTTGAGTTGTGGATCCCTCCTTAATAAGGTAACCAGGCCTATCCCGAGACATAAGCCTTCCACTTGGTCTCCTTCAGGGCAGGTCCTCCCCTGGTTTCCTTCATTAAGAACAGCTTCCTTCGCTTAGATGGACAGCTTGGGATGCCTCTTGATTCGTAGGCCCCAGTCAGCATAACTGGGCCTACTGATAGAGATGCAGCCTCGGGCCAACGTTATCCCGGGGCTGGAAATCATGCAACACATACCTCATGCCAGGAGGGCCACGAGACGAAGGACCCCAAAATATGGCGTCTGCCCCTTAAGTATCCCTTCCCGGCATGCACAGCGGGGCACCACTCCCACTGGGCAGTTCTCGAGGAAAGACACTTAATAATTTATGGCGTGCCCGTGTTCAAACACTGGCCTGTAGTGGTATCGCCACCTACAGGCAGCAGTGGGAAAATGCTATCAGGCACAGCCATTGCCAGAACAGAGGCTAATTTAGAATAAATCATCACACTCTGAGACAAATTATCAGCTCAGACACCCACTAAATTTAACATAGGGCCCAGTCATTTGGGAGCAGGGCGCTTCAAGTATAATTTTCGTTCAATTCCTTGAATTTAAAAGTCAATATTGTTCTCAAGGTATTATCATACATAAGTTATTGGTTAATATGAAAGGGCAAGGCAAGTTCCAAATAGTTGAAATAAAAAAAAATCAGTTGTGATGACCCTGATAGGTGCCATGTGGAGTTCCTTTAGTGTAGGTTCCTTCCGCATGTTTGTTAGAAGTTGACAACGCCACTCAAGCCCCCTTAGATGGGAGGGTAAAAGTTGTGGTAGTAGGGAAGTTAGGATAAGGTTGTGATGTCCCTGATAGGGGTCATGTAAGGTCTCTCTAGTGTAGGTCTTCTCCCCAAGTTTGCTAGGTGTTGGCAATACCATTCAAACCCCTTCAATGGGAAGGTAAAAAGTGTGGTAATAGGGAAGTCAAGAAGAGGTTGTGATGTCCCTGATAGAGGCCATGTAAGGCTCTTTTACTGAAGGTCTTTGTCCCATGTTTGCTAGGAGTTGGCAATGCCAATCAAACCCCTTAGATGGGACGGCATAAAGTGTGGTAGTAGGGAAGTCGAGAAGAAGTTGTGATGTCCCTGATAGAGGCCATGTAAGGTCCTTTTACTGTAGATCTTTGTCCTATGTTTGCTAGGAGTTGGCGATGTCAGTCAAACCCCTTAGATGTGATGGCATAAAGTGTGGTAGTAGGGAAGTCAGGAAGAGGTTGTGATGTTCCTGATAGGGGCCATGTAAGGTCCCTTTAGTATAGGACTTCACCCCATGATTGCAAGGCGTTGGCAACACTACTCAAACCTTCTTAGATGGGAGGGTATAAGGTGTGGTATTAGGGAAGTTGGGAAGAGGGTGTGATGTCCTTCATAGGGGCCATGTAAGGTCTCTTTAGTGTAGGTCTTTGTCTCATGTTTGCTAGGAGTTTGCAATACCACTCAAACTCCTTAGATGGGAGGGTATAAAGTGGTAATAGGGAAGTTGAGAAGAGGCTGTGATGATTCTGATGGGGGACACAAAGTGCCCCTTTAGTATATGTCTTTGCCCTATTTGGCCTTTGTGAATGGCAAGGTGCCTAGCTTCCCCCTAGGGAAGGAAATGGAGGATTCTACCTCTGGGAGCCTTGCCAGGACTACTGGGAATTTATACAGGAATGGGAGGGAGGATCTGCGTTTCCCTGATCCCCTGGGCATGAGGTTTACCCCAAAAGTTTAGTAAACTGTACTGCGAGAATTATGGCAAAAAAAAAAGGATTTCATAAAAAAAACTGAAAGGACGTGCATGAAGATGTAAAGGCCAGTTATGAGGTTTAGTAAATGTGTTACTCAACCAGCTATGAGTCTACCCTTATTCCTACGGAGTTTGCGATTAAGCCTATGACTGGGGTACAGAATATGCAAATGCCTGTTTTTGGGAAAGGGGTGGTTGGCCTATCCTAGGGTTGCCACTAGGGTTGTCCCGATACCACTTTTTTAGGACCGAGTACAAGTACCGATACTTTTTTTCAAGTAGTCGCCGATACCGAATACCGATACTTTTTTTAAACGTGTCCCCAAATGCAGCCATGCCCCCCACATATTGCAGCCATGTATGTCCCCCACATATTGCAGCCATGTATGCCCCTCCCACATATTGCAGCCATGTCATGTCCCCCACATATTGCAGCCATGTCATGTCCCCCACATATGCAGCCATGTCATGTCCCCCACATATGCAGCCATGTCATGTCCCCCACATATGCAGCCATGTCATGTCCCCCACATATGCAGCCATGTCATGTCCCCACATATGCAGCCATGTCATGTCCCCCACATATGCAGCCATGTCATGTCCCCCACATATTGCAGCCATGTCATGTTCCCCACATATTGCAGCCAAGTCATGTTCCCCACATATTGCAGCCAAGTCATGTTCCCCACATATTGCAGCCATGTCATGTTCCCCACATATTGCAGCCATGTCATGTCCCCCACATATTGCAGCCATGTCATGTCCCCCACATATTGCAGCCATGTCATGTCCCCCACATATGCAGCCATGTCATGTCCCCCACATATGCAGCCATGTCATGTCCCCCACATATGCAGCCATGTCATGTCCCCCACATATGCAGCCATGTCATGTCCCCCACATATTGCAGCCATGTCATGTTCCCCACATATTGCAGCCATGTCATGTTCCCCACATATTGCAGCCATGTCATGTCCCCCACATATTGCAGCCATGTCATGTCCCCCACATATTGCAGCCATGTCATGTCCCCCACATATTGCAGCCATGTCATGTCCCCCACATATTGCAGCCATGTCATGTCCCCCACATATTGCAGCCATGTCATGTCCCCCACATATTGCAGCCATGTCATGTCCCCCACATATTGCAGCCATGTCATGTCCCCCACATATTGCAGCCATGTCATGTCCCCCACATATGCAGCCATGTCATGTCCCCCACATATGCAGCCATGTCATGTTCCCCACATATTGCATCCATGTCATGCCCCCACATATGCATCCATGTCCTGTGCCCCATATTGCAGCCATGTCATGTCCCCCGTACTCCAGTGGTTTGGTCCAGCCTGTCCTGTCCCCCCATGATTCCTCAGGTGCTTGCCACAGGCGGTCCATGTGTGTGAGTGGGAGGGGTGGTGCTCAGTGCAGACGAGCGTGTGGAGGCTGCTGGTGGTGTTCTTGGCCTGCGGGAGAGGAGTGCTTCCTCTGAAGTGAATAGTGATCCATCTCAAAGTGTCCCTTTCTCATGGCTCAGTTATGGATGATCTATGGATGGAGTCCTGGCCTGGAGTGGTGAGTGAAATCCCCCGATCTTCCTTGTGTTTGTGAGGGGAAGTAGTCAGTAGTGTGAGTACTGCAGGAAGGAGTGTAGTGGGCAGGTAGGTCAGTGTAGTGGGCAGGTAGGTCAATATAGTGGGCAGGTAGGTCAGCCGCCTCTCAAAGTGACTGACTGGTAGAGCAGTGGACGGTATGATTATTTTTTTCATTTTTATTTTGTTTTTATTATTTTTACAGAATTTTTATTTTTTTAGGAATCATTAGAGGACTTCAGTGAAATACCAGGGGTCCAAATAAGGGGATTCTGTGCCACACAGGGTGATTAGGGTGGGCCCTGGCACACCCTGTGTGCATGCCTATGATCCTTACACCATATCAAGCATGGAGGGATGATATGAGTGCTAAAACAGCCATTCACCTGACAAATCACCCCCCCCCCCCGGGTCCTTGGCAAAATTGTCCCTGAATGGCAGTTTGGAAATGTGGTCACCCTAACAAGGGGGGACAAGGAAGGCCGCGATGATCAGCAGCTGTATAGTGCCCGCGAGCCGCGCGATCTCCCTGGGGCTTGTAGTTCTCTCTCTGAATGTATACAGTGGAGAAGGGAGGGGCCTCTGACCCGGGCATGTATCAGCTTCACTCTTCAGTGAGTCGTTCTGCTTCTACACTTTTGATGATACATGCCCGGGTTAGAGGGTTAGAGGCCCCTCCCCTCTTCAGTGGATACAGTCGGAGAGAGAACTACAAGCCCCAGGGAGATCCCGTGGCTTGTGGGCACTATACAGCCGCCGATCACTGCCTCCCATCTCACCTACGGAGAAGTCCTGGGTGTTCAAGGTGCACAATGGAGACTAGCCAGGTACAGGGAAACCTCTGGAAGTAGGGGGGGGTGACTGTAAGGGGGGTGTATGTGGACCCTGATGTAAGGAGGACTCTTTGGAAACCCTGAAGTAAGAGGGGGGCTTTCTGGGGACCCTGGTGTAAGGGGGGCTCTCTGGCGACCCTGATGTAAGGAAGGGGCTCTCTGGGGACCCTGATGTAAGGAAGGGGCTCTCTGGGGACCCTGATGTAAGGAATGGCCCGTGATACCCAGATACTTTTTAAGGATGCGAGGTACTCCTATGCCAGCTTCACCAATGACTCGGTCATCTTAGGGTCATCCTATGTCAAATAGGGGCATACGATGACTGAGAAATGATATCATGAATTACATGAGATGGGACAGTAATGGAAATTCATGTATTGCAGGATATCTTGAAATATTACAAGTTGTTCATTCTGAACCCAACAGGTCAATAGAGTGTCTCCTTTAATGGGGAACATAGACTGTTGAGGTGCTAATTAAGTCTACCTGGCTGTGATGAAGCTTGCTGTGATTGCATTCTATTGTAGTGATGAGCGGAATACGCCATATTCGATTTCGCGATATTTCGCGAATATTTCGAAGAATATTCGCGAATATTCGTTAATATCGAATATTCGTGATATTTAAAAATAAATAAATAAATAAAAAAAATTGCGAATTTTCGGCAATGCGAAATTTCGCTAATGCAAAATTTCGCGATTTTTTTTTTTATAAAATATCACGAATATTCGATATTTACGAATATTCGGTATATTTTATATTAAAAAAAGCGAAATTTCACATATGCGGTCGCGAATATTCGTTAATATCGAATATTTGTGATATTTTATAAAAAAAAAAAATTGCGAATTTTCGCCAATGCGAAATTTCTGTAATGCAAAATTTCGCGATTTTTTTTTTTTTATAAAATATCACGAATATTCGATATTTACGAATATTCGGTATATTTTATATTAAAAAAAGCGAAATTTCACATATGCGGTCGCGAATATTCGTTAATATCGAATATTTGTGATATTTTATAAAAAAAAAAAATTGCGAATTTTCGCCAATGCGAAATTTCTGTAATGCAAAATTTCGCGATTTTTTTTTTTTATAAAATATCACGAATATTCGATATTTACGAATATTCGCTATATTTTATAAAAAAAAAAAATAGCGAAATTTCGCATATGCGAAAGCGAAAATGATTGCGAAATTTCGCTATTTTTTTGGATAAAATATCACGAATATTCGATATTTACGAATATTCGCTATATTTAAAAAAAAATAAAAAAAAAAAGTTGCGAAATTTCGCTATTGCGAAATTCGCGAATGCGAAATTGATTGCGAAATTTATTGCGAAATTTGAAAATTCGCGATATTCTCGATATTCGCGAATACTCGAATATGCAATATTCGTAGCGAATATTCGCAATGCGAATATTTGTGAGCAACACTATTCTATTGTCTATTGTGCTAATTAAGTGTGGATCCTAAGATATTTCATTGTGTGAAAGTCTATTGATGATAGATGTGTTGAGGGTTGGCAGTCTGAAAGGTCAGATGTCTGACTTTTCAGCTGTAGTGGATTAGCATGTCAATTATGTTTACTAAAGGAATGTGTATTGTGTAGCAGGTGAGAAGAGCTTGTCGCAGAGTCAGAATGTCTGGGTAAATGACTAGTAATTAGCTCATGTAGATTATCTGAATGTCATTATCTAAAGGAATGTGTATTGAGCACCCATTGTGTCATGTTGGGGGTGGAGTTGATTCATTGTTCACTCCTAGTTTCTACTGTATAAAGCCTGAGTTTTATCAAAAAAAGATCTATCCGTTTAGAACCAGAGAAGAGCTGTGTCTCGTTATTCTGGGCGAAATCCAATGGGTCCTGTCTGCTGGGTTGGTGGAATGGAAAACGGCGTTAACCCCTGACCGTTACAGTGTCCATTGTCATAACTGGAATATATAGAAGAGGACCCTGTGAGATTTTAAGTCAAGACACATGTCTTGAAAATTTTATAGATTGGCAACTCCTTTCCTAATGTTGATTATTGCTTCCAAATTAATAACTACTGCACTTGGGAGCAGACACAAAAAATACTCCCAGCATCTTTCCAAATAGCTGTTCTGTTTATTCAACACATCTGAAGTATTTTTAAAACAGACTGAAGCAGTACATAGGCGGGCTAGTTTCTTATCAGGGTCCTAGGAATATGAGTATGTGACAGAATAGTTAGTAAGATACCAAGAACTCTACATGTATCTGCATGTAGAGTAATGTGACCAGATTTTGAAAATGAAATTCGGGGACATATTTTGTATTTATTTTTACTAATAATGGCGGCAATCAGCGACTCTCTGCCTGTCGCTGCTGCCCGCCTTACAGCCTGTCAAGTCTTTCTCTCCAGTTACCAGCTACTACTGGGTGGAGCGTGGAGAAAGATCGCTCCACCCACCAGGGAAGGCAAGGAGATAAGCAGACAGGTGGCTGGCCGAGACTTGAGCCAAGGCAGAAGAACATGTGGGCGGAGCTGAATGGGCGTGCACCCGAAACTGAAGAAATATTCCCTCCGCTTCGACCAGCACATGATCATCAGGAAGGGGCATAGATAATGGAGAAAAATACACCACCCTAAGCTAGTAGGAGCGGCGGAGCGGTGGGGGGGGGGGGGGGGGGTAATTCAGATTTTTTTTTTATTCTGCACTGACTGTCTTTGACATTGCCCCAGCCCCTGTTCAAATTCAATCCAAGCCGCTCCTGCACCCTCCACAGCCCAGTGCTCCAATGAGACATTGATGTCTGACAGACACCAGCTCTCTGCTCATGGAGCTCTGAGAACCGAGCAATCTGCGGTATTTGATCACTCAATTCACAGCCTTAGAGCTGGCGGGGGACAGATACTGCATCCACCTAGGTAAGTATGATTCCAAAAAAAAAAATCCCATACATCTCTTTTAAAGTGGAGGTCCACCCTAAAAAAAATTGCATAAAAAGGCTCCTAAAACTGTGAAAAAACAAAAACACAAATGTTGTTGGAAATTCTGAACGCCAAGAACGTTGTTAACGTACAAAACTACAACCAGCCAAGAAAAATTAGGTTCAATGATTTCGAGCATGCGTAGGATTTTTGTGTGTCGGAATTGTATCATACAGATAGATTTTCCGAAAATAACTTTTGTTGTCGGAAAAATTGAGAACCAGCTCTCATATTTTCTCTGCTGACACCACCAAATGTGGGAGTTCCACATCCTTGTGATTCAACGGCTTCTCATCCAATTTCATTGAATGGCCCTGTGTCTTTTTAAGCGACCTGAGACCGAATAGCCCCTGCCCTTTCCCCAAAGCAGCTGGTCCTTGAGCCCGGGCTGCCCCGAAATTGGCCCCAGCACTCTGACCCCTCTACAACCTAGATATCTCGCCAGCACTCTAAAGCCTCTACAGCCTAGATATCTCCCCAGCACTCTGACCCCTCTACACCATAGATATACCCCCAGCACTCTGACCCCTCTACACCCCATATATCTCCCCAGCACTCTGACCCCTCTACACCCCAGATATCCCTCAGCACTCTGACCCCTCTACACCCCAGATATCTCCCCTAGCACTCTGACACCCTCTACACCCCAGATATCTCCCCCAGCACCCTCACCCCCCTACACCCCAGATACCCCCCAGCGCTCTGACCCCTCTACACCCCAGATATCCCCCCAGCACTCTGACCCCTCTACACCCCAGATATCTCCCCCAGCACCCTCACCCCCCTACACCCCAGATACCCCCAGCACTCTGACCCCTCTACACCCCAGATATCCCCCCAGCGCTCTGACTCCTCTACACCCCAGATATCTCCCCTAGCACTCTGACCCCCTCTACACCCCAGATATCTCCCCCAGCACCCTCACCCCCCTACACCCCAGATACCCCCAGCACTCTGACCCCTCTACACCCCAGATATCCCCCCAGCACTCTGACCCCTCTACACCCCAGATATCCCCCAGCACTCTGACCCCTCTAGACCATAGATATACCCCCAGCACTCTGACCCCTCTACACCATAAATATCCCCCCAGCACTCTAAACCCTCTACACCCCACATATACCCCCAGCACTCTGATCCCTCTACACCCCACATATACCCCAGCACTCTGACCCCTCTGCACCCCATATATACCCCCCAGCACTCTGGCCCCTCTACACTCTAGATCTCCCCTACCTCCTACCTACTTGAGTTCTGTTTACCTGCACTGTCTCCATTGTAGGGGCCCCAGAGCATTACTTTGCCCAGGGGCCCATGATGCTATTAAGACAGCCCTGCCAGAGAGGATAGGTAATTTCTCATAACTGAGGTACTTCAGACCCTTTATCAGTTTTGTTGCCCTTTTCTGGACTCTCTCCAGTTCCAGCACATCCTTTCACAATGGGTTCAATTTAAGGAGTAGCTAGTTTTATATGGAATTGCTAAGAGGCTATTAACTATTCTATCTTCGCGTTCTTAGATATTTCTGCCACTTGTCTGGATTCCTTCTTTATCTCAAGGACCTTTCATCTGTCTGGTTCATGTCCCAGACATATTAGTCTTTATCTGCTTGGCTTATTTTAGCCAGAAAGATTCTAAAATCGCCCCATACATTCTTAGTTCAGAGATATAATTCAGAATGGTAATACAGTAAATTAATATCAAATAAATTCAGACTGAAATTACTGAGTGACTCTGAGACATAACAGATAAGGACCTATCAGGATACAAAAACAGTATTGGAGCCACCTTTGCAGACTAATCCTGCGTACACACGATCGTAATTTCCGACAACAAAACCATGGATTTTTTTCCGACGGATTTTCGCTCAAACTTGTCTTGCATACAAACGGTCACACAAATGTTGTCGGAAAATCCGATAGCCAAGAACGCGGTGACGTACAACACTACAACGAGCCGAGAAAAATGAAGTTCAATGATTCTGAGCATGTGTCTAATTGATTCCAAGCATGCGTAGGATTTTTGTGTGTTGGAATTGGATACACACGGCGGAATTTCCGACAAAAACGTTTGTTGTTGGAAAAATTGAGAACCAGCTCTCAATCATTTATTGTAGGAAATTCCAATCGTGTGTACGCAGCATTACTTTACGATGAACCTGTGGTTTTATCTTGGGTTGTCAATGTAGTATTCTCTAACCAAAATATTTATCTTCACAGATCAGGACCACAGACATTTTCAGGATGGATGAAAAACCTCCCGTGATGTCAACGCCGAAAAAAGGAAGATGTACGTATGGCAGATATTTGTTCAAACAAAAGTAATATATCCTGCTGTCAGATTACGAGGTGTGAAAATGTAATTCCCAAAATGGACTGTAAAAAATAAATAAAAATAAATTGTGCAGGAGCGTTGTCGTGCTGGAAAATCGGGCCAGAGTTACAGTCTTTTCCTCCGAAAGATTCCCATAACCTTTTCAGGATTTTCCAAATAACAATGTTGGTTGACTGTTGTGCCATGTTCTCTGAACTCGAAGTCAGCTATCTCCTTGTGATAAAAAAAGCACACCAGAATGAGGTACAAGGGTTCTCACTCTGTCCAGATTTGCATCCGTCCTTAGTCATAGTGGGCGTCCTCCCACCCCTCCTTAACCACTTCAGCCGCGGAAGGATTTGGCCCTTTAATGACCAGGCCATTTTTTTTGATACGGCACTGCGTCGCTTTAACTGACAATTGCGCAGCCGTGTGATGCTGTACGCAAACAAAATTGTTGTCCTTGTTTTTCCTACAAATAGAGCTTTCTTTGGGTTGTATTTGATCGTCTATTTTTATTTTTATTTTTTGCAATATGAACAAGAAAATAGTGACAATCTATACGTCTACATAATAGGGGATAGATTTATGGCATTTTTATTATTATTATTTATTTTTTTACTAGTAATGCAGTGATCTGCAATTTTTATCAGGACTGTGATACATTTTTGAGACCATTGATATTTATACAGCGATCAGTGCTATAAATATGCACTGATTACTGTGTAAATGTCACTGGTAGGGAAAGAATTAAAGCGTTTGTACAGGAAAAACATTTTTTTGTTTTAAATAACAAACATGTCATACTTACCTCCACTGTGCAGCTCGTTTTGCACAGAACGGCCCCGATCCATGTCTTCTGGGGTCCCTCGGCGGCTGTCTCGGTCCTCCCCGCAATTAGTAACCACAGTCATGCGAGAGCTCGCATGGTGGTCACTAATTGCAGGCGCGCTCCCGTGATACAGCGAGCGGCCATAGCCGCTCACTGTATCACTCGGCCCTGCCCCTCGGCGCACCGCATCACTGAATGTGATTGACAGCAGCACCAGCCAATGGCTGCGCTGCTCTCAATCCATCCGCTCTAGCCAATCAGTGGCCAGGCTGAGCGGCAAAGAGGATCTCGGGACCGCGGGGGACTTTTGAGGGGTCAGGTAAGTAAAACGGGGGCTCGGGGGGGGGGGGGGAGGGGCGCGTTATGCAATGTTTTTTTACCTTAATGCATAGACTGCAATAAGGTGATTTTTTTTTTCATTTACAACTCCTTTAACATTAGGGGGTGATCAAGGGTTTAAATGTGTTCCCTTGTTTGTGTTTCTTACTGTATGTGATTGACTAGAGGAGGAGACATACCACTGCTCCTACTTAGTAGGAGCAGACGATCTGTCTCTCCTCTCCTGACAGAACAGGGATTTGTGTATTTACACACACAAATCCCCTTTCTAGCTCTCGTGCCCGGGATCGCACGTGGCCTGGGAGATGGGAAGCAGCCACTCAGGACACAAGGCATAGTGAAGGGTAAGCCGAGGTTGGGGCAACAAGCAGACGAGGATACACAAGGGACAGGCCAAGGATCAGGGTCACAGGCAAACAGGAGTTGTCGGAGACAAGCCAAAGTCGGTACACAGAGATAACGTAGCACACGGCAAGCAGGAACACAATACTAACAAACAACGTTGATCAGCAAAGCAGACCTGTACAGTGCACTGGTTAATATAGAGTTCCTGGGATGACCTGGGGTGGAGCCATACAGGGAGGAGAGATGATAAAGGCAGCCAGATAAGAGAGTCTAATGAACACATGGAGAGAAGGTAAGCTGACAGGCATACTATATATCCATGATAACAGATAACTATATACTTATATTCTAGATACCTAATATTTTCTTTTTTATAAATAACCCCTAACAGATTCATCATTATTCAAGGAGTTGGCACGACTGCCTTCCATTCTTTTTGGCCATTACTCAAGGTAAAGATTAATTTCACCTACAAGATAAAAATACCATTCCATTGAGCTTTTTAATAGCTAAAAATATTTCCAGGTCAGTCATATATATAGGTCTGTGATATATAACAAGATATTTTTAAAATCATTGTATGCATCTGTGATGTATGGTGCAGAATTTTGCCCCCCCCCCAAATGTTGCGCCCGGGGCCACGGCCCCCTCACACCCCCCCCACGCTACGCCACTGGCGTAGATACCTAGTATTTAATGTTTTCTTTTTATAAATAACCCCTAACAGATTCATCATTATTCAAGCAGTTGAGATTTGGACCAAAACCAATCTCTAATCTTCATTAATCTCACGATTATCATTATTCCATAAATATTAACGTTTAAAGGAATGAAACCCCTGAAAATTGTTGTCTATTGACTAGCCACTTACGGACCGCCTGCAGTCGTTATATGTTTTGTTACTTTGAAGAGGAATACCATTGTTATGGTACCAGCTTTCTACCATAACCCCAGTATCCTCTTCTTCAGCGGGCGGTCCGCTTCAAGATAAAAGTGGTCTCTGCGGCGGATTCGCCGCAAGATCCCTTTTAGCGGCGGCGGGAGAGGCCCACCGCTCTCCGGTGCCCTAGCGGCGGAGGCGATCGGATCCTTCTCCTGGTTTGATATTAAGTCAAGTGAGGGGAAGATGGCCCCCACCCATCTCCATATCATTGCAGGGCGGAAGTGACGTCAAAACGTCACTTCCGCCCATAGCTCTTAAAGGGATTTTTTTTTATTTATTTTTATTGCATTTTAGTGTAAATATGAGATGTGAGGTCTTTTTGACCCCAGCCAGATGTCATATTAAAGAGAACCTGTCATGCTTTTTTTTCTATTACAAAGGATGTTTACATTCCTTGTAATAGGAATAAAAGTGACCCAATTTTTTATTTATTTTTAAAACAGTGTAAAAAAAATAAAAATTAAAAAATATGATTTTTTTTTAAAGTGCCCCCTCCAGATGAGCTTGCGTGCAGAAGCGAACACATACGTGACCAGCGCGCGCATATGAAAACGGTGTTTAAACCACACGTGAGGTATCGCTGCGAGCGAGAGCAATAATTCTAGCACTAGACCTCCTCTGTAACTCAAAACATGCAACCTGTAGAATTTTTTAAATGTTGCCTAGGGAGATTTTTAAGGTTAAAAGTTTGTCACCATTCCATTGCACTGATACCTTTGTTTTGCCGATGAGTAAGGATACTTTCAGTCAAGTGCTCGCCGATACTGAGTACCGATACCTTTGTGTGCGATTTGAGCTCATACAAAATGAATGGGCTCAAATCACACTGCAAAGAATCACATATGATTTGAACAGGAATGCTGTGTGATTCCTGTCTGAATCGCATGCAGTTTCCCGCACCGCTCCTGTGTGAACCCAGGCTGAAATCACTATGACAAACCTGGGTTCACACAGGAGCTGTGGGGGGAAACTGCATGCGATTCGGGCAGGAATCGCACAGCATTGCTGCTCAAATCACATGCGATTATTTGCAGTGCAATTCGAGCCCATTAATTTTGTATGGGCTCAAATCACACCGCAAAGGTATCAGTTTCAGGTATCAAAACATTTGCACACGTACATGCACTCATGCAAATATATGGTATGCAATCAATACCGGTATCGGTGCAATAACCTCCGCAGGGGCGGGGCTGATTGGAAATCAACCAGTTTCCTTTATTTAGGGATGTGGTGTGAAAGAATAGTATTACGATTTGTATCTTTCTCTTCCTAGAGACACATGTGATTTGCTAAGATTGGATACACCTAATAAATCATTCCTGCCTACGCTTGATGCATCACCGTGCCGGCACAGTCCTCGCTTACTTTCTAATGGCTACTACGCGTTTCAGGAAGACAGCTACAACACCGATGATGAAGGCAACCTGTCTTTCAGCCCAACAAAATGTACCATTTCCTATAAAGAAAACATTGTAAGGTATTTTCATTGTAAATTCATTTTGAGTAGCTGCTGAAACAGACACTAACCAGTCCATGTACTCATCCAAAGCAGTGTATGCAATAAATAATAGACATGTGCAATCAGTTTAGTTCCGAATCCGTTTTTTTAACAAATTTTGACAAATTCGTTGATTCTGAATTTTTCCATTTCCGAATTTTTGGATTTCTGAAATTTAGAATTTTCGAATTCCTAATTTTCGAATTTTTGTAAATTCAGAATTTCAGATATTTGAAGATTCAAAAATTCAAAAATTCTATATTTTGGAAATTTGGAAATTCGGAAATTGGAACTTCAGAAAATTTAAATTTTGGAAATTTGAAGATTGGAATATCCATAAATTCTAAATTTTGACCTTATGGTCTGTTGGAGTGTATTTACGAATATTCACTGCACCGTGTTCCTATGCCTGCTTATCATGCACTTTTTTCTTGATGGTTGATGTACTTCCTCCTTGTATTATTTGTTGATACACTGTTTTCCTTCTTTTTTTTTTATTCTCAATAAAAAACTTATTGAACAAAATAAAATTCTAAATTTTGGAGATTTGGAAATTGGAACTTCAGAATATTTAAATTTCGGAAATTTGGAAATTCGTAAATTCTAAATTTTGGATATTCGGAAATTAGAACTTCAGAATATTTAAATTTCGAAAATTTGGAAATTGAAAATTCGAAATGAGGACATTCCAAAATTCGAAAATTGGAGATTAGAACATCAGAAATTCAAAAATTCCAAATGAAAAAATTACAAAAATCTGAAAATTCGGAAATTTGAAAACTACAAATTCAGAAATTCGGAAATTCGAAAATCAGAAATTTGAAAATTCTGAATTAGGAAATTAGAAAAATCTGAAAATTTGGATTTTTGAATTTCCAAATTTTCCAAATTCCGAATTTTTTGAATTTCCGAAATTCCGAATTTCCGAATTTCCAAATTCCAAATTTTCCAATTTCAGAATCTCTGAATTCCGAATTTTCGAATTTACTGAATTTCTGAAAAATGCAAAAAAACGATTGTAACAAAAATAAAACTAAATTTCAGCAGTGCACTAGTAAATAAAGCAAAACGCCGCTCTTCCAACCAGTCAGTATAACAAAGAGGTATAGAGTGGCCTCAGCCTATGTGTCTCCACCAAGATACATGCCCTCTCAATGCGTTTTTGCCCCCAGTGAGCAGGACGAAACACGTCAGGTAGCGTGACTTTCCATGCTTCTGTGGTACACTGGCTGGTTGGGAGAGCAGAGTCCCTTCTTATTTACTGCACATACTGCTTCAAATGTCACCAATTGTTAAACTCGCCCATTGGTCTGGATGTAGTCTGAATGCAAATTGCTCTTCAGAGGGCACTTCACTCCACCGTTAGTGTGAAAAATCCCTTATTGCGTACTAGAGGGGATGGTCAGACTTTAGATATGCGTGGCTGGAGACTGAAACCCAATGTAGAGGACAGTCACTTACATAGGAATGTGTTACACTATATTGTCAAAAGTATTGGGACACCTACCTTTACACTCACATGAACTTTAATGGCATCCCAGTCTAAGGCTGGATTCACACCTATGCTGTTTTAGTGCTTTTTGCACTACAGTCCATTTAACATTGTTTCCTATGGAACACGTTCTGTAGTGGAAAATGCAAAAAGCACTAAAAATGCACCTCAAACCGAAATATTTAACCATTTATTTGTTTTTAGAATATTCCGAAGGAGACGTAGACCACATGCACAGAGAGCCCTTGACCTTTCAAATCACGAAAACCAAGACAGGTGGAGGCCACAGCTTGACGACGAGCTTGGTGACTGTGAACCTCTAGAATTTGTTCAAACATTTAATAACTATGCAGGTAAGACTTCCCTACATTTACAGATTCTAAGCCCTTCTTGTTTCGGCCTGGTTCCCATCTATATGTTTTTCAGTGCGTTTTCAGTTTTGGAAAAATGCGCTACAGTCTATTTAAAGCGGTAGTAAAGCCTGCTCGGTCATTTTTACCTACAGGTAATCCTATAATAAGGCTTACCTGTAGGTAAAAAGAATGGGCCAGTTTCACGTAAGGGCGAGTATCTTTGTGCGGGCGTAACGTATCCTATTTACGTTACGCCACCGCAACTTTTACAGGCAAGTGCTGTATTCATAAAAGCACTTGCTTCGCAAGTTGCGGCGGCGTAGCGTAAATTGGCCGGCGTAAGTCCGCGTAATTCAAATTAGGCATGTAGGGGGCGTGTTGTATTAAAATAAACGGTGACCCCACGTAAATGACGCACCGAACGAACTGTGCATGCGCCGGCCGTGGACGTATCCTAGCACGCATGCTCCAAATCACGTCGCAAATAGTCAATGAAAACGGCGTGAACGTAACTTACGCCCAGCCCCATTCTGAATGGGCTTACGCAAACGACGTAAAATGTATAATATTCAACACGGTCCTGACGTCCATACTTAACATTGGCTGCGCCATGTTTTTGGTGGTTTATCTTTATGCCTGAAAAAGGCCTTACGTAAAACGGCGTATCTTACTACGACAGCCAGCTGTACGTTCGTGAATTGGCGTATCTAGCTAATTTACATATTCAACGCGTAAATCGACGGAAGCGTCACCTAGCGGCCAGCGCAAATATGCAGCTAAGATACAATGGCGTAATTCAATTACGCCGCTCGTATCTTAGCTCAATCCCGGCGTATCTTGTTTTCTGAATACAGAAAAAAGATACGCCGGCGCATCTAAGAAGTTTTGCGGCTTATCTACAGGTAAGCCGCGTAACTTCTTACTGAATCTGGCCCATAATCTCCTAAATGTGCACCGTTCAGATGTTCACACTGCAATTCAGCCAATGACATCACTGGCGCATGCACTTTGATGGTCCGGCATACCTTCAGAGCTTCATGCCAGAACCAACGTCATCACGGCTCCAGCCAATCACCTAGCCAGAGCGCGCAAACCCAGAAGAGAGACCGGGGGAATGTGTCAGCCCTCTCATCAGTGATAGTACCGCGCTGGAGGGCTTTGTTCCAAGATGAGTATTTCATAATGTGCTAGTATGCGATTCTGATTACAGAAAAATCCGAAATCTAAAAACAAAATCTATCTTGCATCATAACTAGGAGGGTGCTACATTGACATTATAGACATGTTCTATTTGTTCTGTTTACTGTTATCACTGAAAGTGAAAGAAAATCCCAAATTTGGGGTTTGCACCAGAATAGGAATGGGGACAACTAGGGATTTCCTCACTTTGAAGGAATTTTCTCTCACTTCCTGTTTTGGCTTTGCACAGGAAGTGAAGGAAAATTTCTCCAAAGGGACACAGATGGTAAAAAAAAAACTGACAGGGGTTTACTATGTTATCATTTCCATTGACATTTTCTTCATGATACAGAAAGGATTACCGCTTGTACTTCAAGAAGTATAATTGGACCAAGTCTCGCTGCAAGTTTTTCCCAAGTATTACAGTCAGAGCAATCTAATCTTAAAGAACATCAAACTTCTCAACTACCCCAGGACACTGGTAAGAGACTTAGAATTTATAACCCAAATGTTATGTATTAATAAGCAAAAAATACCAGGTCAGCAGATCAAATGAATGTACGATTGGCACAGGAAAGGTGCATAGGGGAGGGCAATGCACTAATAATGCAAAAATTACCCAGCATGCAATCCAGCTGGCCAGCATTAAAAAAACAAAAAAAACAGGTTTAGTCTGGTTCACATATGAGCACGCAGTGGCTCACAGCAGGAGTCCGATGCATCCTCGCCTTCACCGTTTCAGGTCCGATTTCGGCTGAGTTCGGACCTGAAATGGACCAAAAGACACACAGGACTCCTGTCCAAATTGCACTGGAGCCGCTGCAAAGATATGTGAACTGGCTCCATAGAGAGCCAGTCACAATCTCTTGCTGTGCAAATTGGACATGGAGAAACCCACATCCAATTCGCATTAGTGTGCACCCAGCCTTAAACATTTAACCAGCTGTGGACCCTGGATGTACTACACATACACAAAAATGTAATTGAAGTACACAGGATGTGTGTAGAATGCTCTCCCCTTCTGCCCTCCTACCACTTCCCCTCTGTTGTTTGCCAGCAGTTCCCTGCTGTCAAAATGACAGCCAGGAGTTGTTGTGTAATTATAGCACCTGCCTTAAAGTGGTTGTAAATGTTGAATATTTGCATGAAGGTAAAAAACCTTCTCTGTACACCAGCCCCCCGTAATACTTACCTGAGCCCCATCGCGATCAAGCGATGTGGATTAGAGCCATGGCTCTCCAGGGACTCTCCCTCCTCATTGGCTGAGGCAACAGCGGAAGCCATTGGCTCCCGCTGCTGTTAATCACATACAGTGTGCCAATGAGAAAAGAGATGGGGCCGAGCTGCCGCTCTGTGTCTGAATGGACACGCAGGGCAGCGGCTCTGCTCGGATGCCCCCACCGTGCTCTGGGGGGCACTGGGCAGTAAGAAGGGGCCAAGAGCACCAGCGAGGGACCTGAGAAGAGGAGGATCAGGGCTGCTCTGTGCAAAACCATTACACACAGCAGGTAAGTATGACATATTTGTTATTTTTTTTTAAAGAAAAAACATGCCTGTAACATCACTTTATCTGCTGTTGTTAAAAAATGACTGTGAGAGAATTGGGGAAATTGCTCTGCGGCGGCGTAATGTATTACATTTACGTTACACCACCGCAAGTTTTGATTCACAAAGCACTTGCCTGTAAAGTTGCGGCGGCGTAGCGTAAATCCGCCCGGCGCAAGCCCGCCTAAATGGACCATTTAAATTAGGCGCGTTCCCGCGCCGAACGTACTGCGCATGCTCCGTCCCTAAAATTTCCCAACATGCATTGCGCTAAATGACGTGGCAAGGATGTCATTGGTTTCGACGTTAACGTAAATGGCGTCCGACGCGGGAACGACGGCCATACTTAACATTGGCTAGACCACCTAGGGGGCATGTTTATCTTTACGACGCGTATCTCTACGGAAACAATGTAAATTTACAGCGACGGGCAAAGCGTACGTTCGTGAATCGGCGTAACTAGTCATTTGCATATTCTACGCCGACCGCAATAGAATCGCCACCTAGCGGCCGGCCTAGAATTGCAGCCTAAGATCCGACGGTGTAAGTCACTTACACCTGTCAGATCTTAGGGAGATCAGGAGATACGCCGTCGTATCTCTTTTATGAATCTGGCCCAAAGTGTAGTGCCAAGATTTCATAAACCAATATGACATGGTTGTAAAACAATATATGAACATGTACTATGTGAAGATGTTCTTCTATCAAAAAGATATAGATATATACTCTTACCAGATCAGGTGGAAACACTTGCCAACTAGCAGTGAGTCAATCAAGCTCGTATTGGCAGCAGGCCTGAAGATCCAGTGCCGTATCAACCAAGATAGGACTGGAATCCGTATGAGGGGTCAATCCAGAGATGGTGGGCCCGTTTGTCAACGTGGATGGATCAATGTAGCTGAAATTTGAGCCATAACCCAATGGAAGATCCATCTGGAGATTGGTGCTGATCAAAGGGATACTCTCAATAGAGCCAGGGTGAACAATATGGACAATACGGTTGAACAATATGGAAAAAAGAAAAAGCTCCATATGGTGAAGGTCAAAAAACGTGAGATTTATTAATAAAAAAGTACAAACATCAATGACAAATGAGTACAAAAAATTGTGATCACAAGATAAAATAAGTTTAAAAGCAATGTGGGCAGCAATTTATGCACGTCCAACATGTTTTGTCTCAACAGTCTCAACAGACTTCAACTGCGCCCCCAGATCGCGATAAGCCACGCCCCCGGTTCCTTATTGGCCAGACTATCATGACACCCAGCAGAGGGGCGAAATCCTGCTTGTAAACATGGTGCAGGACGCTACTCACTCCTCGCTCACTACAGCGTGGTTTTACACTGCGATCGGAGGCAACCAATACCCCCCCTCCTGCGTCTAATGGTGCAATGTTTTTTGTTTTGTTTTTTGTAACGCCGATCGGCGACAAGCTCCACCCCCCCTCTACTGCAACAATGTTTTTTTTTTATTCGGTGAGAAGCACCACCGCACTGCCCCCCAACCCCTCTAATGTTGCAATATGTTTTTTTTTAGATAATTATTCGGTGGCAAGCACCCCCCCCCCCCCCCTTCTAATGTTGCATTGTGTTTTTTTTTTATTCTGCGATCAGCAGCAAGCACCATCCCCCCCTCTAATGTTGTAATGAAACCCAGGAATTCAGCACAGAACAGGGATGGTGGGTACCCTTCATGAGAGGTTCCCACCATCCCTGTGCTGTGCTCATTATGAGGGGTTCTTACCATCCCTGTGCTGTGCTCATTATGAGGGGTTCTTACCATCCCTGTGCTGTGCTCACTATGAGGGGTTCCCACCATCCCTGTGCTGTGCTCACTATGAGGGGTTCTTACCATCCCTGTGCTGTGCTCATGAGGGGTTCCCACCATCCCTGTGCTGTGCTCATTATGAGGGGTTCTTACCATCACTGTGCTGTGCTCACTATGAGGGGTTCTTACCATCCCTGTGCTGTGCTCACTATGAGGGGTTCTTACCATCCCTGTGCTGTGCTCATATGAGGGGTTCTTACCATCCCTGGGCTGTGCTCACTATGAGGGGTTCCCACCATCCCTGTGCTGTGCTCATTATGAGGGGTTCTTACCATCACTGTGCTGTGCTCACTATGAGGGGTTCCCACCATTCCTGTGCTGTGCTCATTATGAGGGGCTCCCTCCATCCCTGTGCTGTGCTCACTATGAGGGGTTCCCACCATCCCTGTGCTGTGCTCACTATAAGGGGTTCCCACCATCTCTGTGCTGTGCTCATTATGAGGGGTTCTTACCATCACTGTGCTGTGCTCACTATGAGGTGTTCCCACCATTCCTGTGCTGTGCTCATGAGGGGTTCCCACCATCCCTGTGCTGTACTCACTATGAGGGGTTCCCACCATCCCTGTGCTGTGCTCATTATGAGGGGCTCCCTCCATCCCTGTGCTGTGCTCATTATGAGGGGCTCCCTCCATCCCTGTGCTGTGCTCATTATGAGGGGTTCCCACCACCCCTGTGCTGTGCTCATGAGAGGTTCCCACCATCCCTGTGCTGTGCTCACTATGAGGGGTTCCCATCATCCCTGTGCTGTGCTCACTATGAGGGGTTCCCACCATCCCTGTGCTGTGCTCATTATGAGGGGTTCTTACCATCCCTGTGCTGTGCTCACTATGAGGGGTTCCCACCATCCCTGTGCTGTGCTCATGAGGGGTTCCCACCATCCCTGTGCTGTGCTCACTATGAGGGGTTCCCACCATCCCTGTGCTGTGCTCATTATGAGGGGTTCTTACCATCCCTGTGCTGTGCTCACTATGAGGGGTTCCCACCATCCCTGTGCTGTGCTCATGAGGGGTTCCCACCATCCCTGTGCTGTGCTCACTATGAGGGGTTTCCACCATCCCTGTGCTGTGCTCATTATGAGGGGTTCTTACCATCCCTGTGCTGTGCTCACTATGAGGGGTTCCCACCATCCCTGTGCTGTGCATATTATGAGGGGTTCTTACCATCCCTGTGCTGTGCTCATTATAAGGGGTTCTTACCATCCCTGTGCTGTGCTCACTATGAGGGGTTCCCACCATCCCTGTGCTGTGCTCACTATGAGGGGTTCCCACCATCCCTGTGCTAAAAATTTTGGAAAATTTTTAAAGTTTGGAAATTTCGGATTGAACTAATTTGTCAAAATTCGTTAATAAAAAGAATTCAGAACTAAACGAATTGCACGTCTAAAATTTCTATGGCCAGCCCCAGTTTACCCTATTCAGCCCACATTTACTCCTTACTTTCCTGTGCTGTGCTCACTATGAGGGGTTCCCACCATCCCTGTGCTGTGCTCATTATGAGGGGTTCTTACCATCCCTGTGCTGTGCTCACTATGAGGGGTTCCCACCATCCCTGTGCTGTGCTCATGAGGGGTTCCCACCATCCCTGTGCTGTGCTCACTATGAGGGGTTTCCACCATCCCTGTGCTGTGCTCATTATGAGGGGTTCTTACCATCCCTGTGCTGTGCTCACTATGAGGGGTTCCCACCATCCCTGTGCTGTGCATATTATGAGGGGTTCTTACCATCCCTGTGCTGTGCTCATTATAAGGGGTTCTTACCATCCCTGTGCTGTGCTCACTATGAGGGGTTCCCACCATCCCTGTGCTGTGCTCACTATGAGGGGTTCCCACCATCCCTGTGCTAAAAATTTTGGAAAATTTTTAAAGTTTGGAAATTTCGGATTGAACTAATTTGTCAAAATTCGTTAATAAAAAGAATTCAGAACTAAACGAATTGCACGTCTAAAATTTCTATGGCCAGCCCCAGTTTACCCTATTCAGCCCACATTTACTCCTTACTTTCCTTCCCCCTGTAACCCTGCAGATTTTTTTGTTAGAAAATTACTCAGAACCCCCAAACACTATATATGTTTTTTTAGCAGACACCCTAGGGAATAAATTGCCGGCCATTGCAACTTTTTATCTCGCACAGTATTTGCGCAATAATTTTTCAAACGCCTTTTTTTTTTAAACGGTTTTGTGAATTAAAAAATAACAAAACAGTACAGTTAGCCCAATTTTTTTGTATAATGTGAAAGATGAAGTTACGCCGAGTAAATAGATACCTAACATGTCACGCTTTAAAATTGCTCACACTCATAGAATGGCGCCAAACGTCAGTACTTAAAAATCTCCATAGGCATCGCTAATTTTATTTTTTTTACAAGTTACAAATTTAGAGTTACAGAGGAGGTCTAGTGCTAGAATTGTTGCTGGCGTTCTAACGCACGCGGCGATACCTCACATGTGTGGTTTGAACGGCGTTTACTAATGTGGGCGGGACTTAGATGTGTGTTCGCTTCTGAGCGCGAGCTACCGGGGATAGGGGTGTTTTAAAAAAAATTAAAATATTATTTTATTTTTTATTTTACTCAATTTCTTCTTTTTTTTACACTTTTTTTGAAATATTTTTTTTTTTTTGATCACTTTTATTCCTATTACAAGGAATGTAAACATCCCTTGTAATAGGAATGGTTTGTGACAGGTACTCTTTATGGAGAGATGCAGGGTCAATAAGACCCCACATCTCTCCTCCAGGCTGGAAAGCATTAAATCGTGAAAAAAAATTCACCGATCTAATGCTTTCAGCCGCGATTGCTGCTGTGTTTACATTCCAGGACCCGGGCGTGACGTCATAACATCTTCAGCCGGCATGACGTCATTTGCCGGCTGAAGAGATGGATATCTGAATGATGCCTGTGGCTGCAGGCATCTTTCAGATATCCGAGAAAAGTGGATACCCTGCGCTGCCAGGTGAGTATAAATGGTATCAGCTAACACAACTTTTTCAAAAAAGCAAAAAAACAAAGGAATACATAAGTGTAGCGCTGAAATGACTGGGTGAAAATCAATTACAATACAATATAGATTGCAACATATAACAGTGATATATTAATGTGCACAAGAGTCCTTCTAATGAAAGAAACAACTATTGTGCCTGTCTGGCACGTAGTGCAAGTGGACAGTTACACCAGAAAAACCTGATAGTCCAAAATTTGGATGTAAAAATCTGGTGGTTGAATCAAGTGAATAAGTGACTGAACGTGAAAATATGTGACTTCTTCAACGTGACCGTCCCACCACCTATAAGGATTACAGGCTTACCAGAACGTGTTGACCAATGGTGACATATGCCACAAGAGGTCAAACAGGGCTTTGAATGACGGATGTCATGAACAGTCCTCGGCAGGAATCATGCGCCCGATCAGTCAGGGTGTCTTGCAGTGGCATGGAATAGGCTGGAAACTGTACTTAATTTGGAATCACCATTGATAGGCTCAATATGTTAATGGTGCATGAAGAAAAAGAAAAGAGGGTGGCCACATAGCGTAATTCTGTTTAAATAAAATTACGTATTAATTCACAGCTAACAAACTCACATTTGGCTGGATTGAAAAGGTCCTTGCAAGTAAAATTAGGCGACAGTGGAGTCCTCCCGATGCGTTTCGTGGTCAAAGCACATCGTCTGAAGAGATGGATATCTGAATGATGCCTGTGGCTGCAGGCATCTTTCAGATATCCCCACTGAAAGTCCAGGATGTCATATGACGTCCTTGGGCTGGAAGTGGTTAAAGGAGTTGGAAAGGCAGAATTTTTTTTTTAATCTTACTGCATTCTAAAAAAAAATTTGGTTATAGCAGCCACCCTAGCATCCCCCTAATTACTTTTCCTGAGCCCCATCTCTCTCCAGCGTTGTCCACGAATGTCTAAGCCGTCCGGGACACGCCTCCTGATTGGCAGAGACGGAGCAGCTGTGCCATTGGCTCCCACAGCCAATCGGGGGAGAGAAAGGGCAGGGCCAGGTTGGGGCTCCATGTCTGAATGGACACACAGAGCTGTGTCTCGGCTCCAGTGCCCCCACAGGGGCCAGGAGCAGCAAAGTGGGACCCCAGAAGAGGAAGATCCAGGGTGCTTTGTGCAAAACCAACTGCACAGAGGAGGTAAGAATAACATGTTTGTTACTTTCTAAAAAAAAAAAAACAAGCCTTTACAATCACTTTAATCTCCTTGGATGTTGACTTAAGAGAAAAATTGATCAAAGAGTTTGCCAAAACTTACCTGAGGAAGCCAAAATCCCTTTGGGAGAATGTGCTGTGGACACACAAAACAAAATTACAGCTTTTTGGTAAAACCCATCATCCTACTGTCTTAAAAAAAAAAGAAGAAATGAGGCCTTTAAAAAAAAGAATACAGAATACACATGATGGAGGTTCACTGATGTTTTTGGGTTGCTTTGCTGCTTCAGGCATTGGATGTCTTAATAATGAAAACAAATAAAAAATAATAGCTTATAAATCTATAAATACACATTTTAAACATAGTTTTTGTTTTTAGGTTCACTGTCTTCAATTTTTAATTCAGAGAGCAGAACTTTGATCCCAGTAATCAGCTCTCCAAGTAAAGCAGAAGTGGAAGAAATTTTAGAGAAAAGTTCTACGTATGGTTCTGTCGAAGAACATTCATGTATAAACAAAGGTAGGTATGACTTTGTAATGATTGTTAGACATGTGCAGTGCCAAAAAATGTGTTCATTTTAATTTTTGATTCATTCTTTTTTCATATTTTTTTCGTGAATTCGAAAAATTCAGAAATTAAAGAATTTGTAAATTTGTAAATTCAAAAATTTGGAAATTGGAAAATTTGAGAATTTGAAATTCGTAAATCCGAAGATTTGAAAATTCCGAATTCGCAAATTTGAAATTTGGAAAATGTTGAATTTCTAAAATTCGGAAATTCTAAAATTTGAAATTTGAAAATTTGACGATTCAGAAATTTGAAAAATTAGAAATCAGAAAATTTGAAAATAAGAAAGGAAAATAAAAAAATTAGAAAGAACGAAAATCCCCAAATTCTAAATAATAACTAAATAACTAATAACTAACAAATACTAGGTATTGTAATTTCCTTTTATATTTGGCTGTTAGTGAAAGTAAAGAATACGAATTTATCTGAAGTTATGAATTATCCGAAATAAGGAATGCTGCATCTAAACAAATGGAACGGAACTAAATAATAATAAATAATAATACGTTTTTATTATTATTGTTATTTATTATTATTAATTCCTTACGTTCCATTTGTTTATATGGCATTTGTTATTATGGATAATTTGTAACTTTAAATTGGTATTCGTTACGTTCACTAACAGACAAATTTGAAAGGAAATGCCAATACCTATAATTTAACAGTTCAGTTATTATTAGTTAGTTATTTCCAATTTTCTAGTTTTCAGGTTTTTTAATTTTCAGATTTTCATGCTTTTGAATTTTCAGATTTTCATTCTTATTATAGGATTTACATTCTTTTGGATTTTTTGATTTTTCAAATTTCTCAAATTTTCGATTTATACATTTTCCAATGTCTAAAGTTTCGGATTTTAGAATTTCCAAATATTCTGAAAAAATCTGATATTTGAAAATGTGCATATTTCCAAATTAACAAATTTGTCTAAACTCGTTAAAAAACAAATTTGGAACAAAACTGTCTACTGATTGTTCCTAGTAATTGCTTACATAAAAAACCTGTGCTTGTCTATATTGCTGTATGTGAGGGCTTAGAAGTCTCCTTTATCTTGGAAAGAGATCTACTTTTTTAATAGGTAAATATAATTATTTACAGTTATATGAAATCAGTATAAAAATATTTAAATTCAATTTTACAGGTAACAACACATTTTCAGATGATACGAAGAACCTCACACCAGCACAACAGAAAACAATTCCTTTAAGTCTGATTGGAAGAGTGGAGGTCATTTCTGAGACAGAACCTGGTAATGATGAGGGACCACGTCTAAGGGTGTATTGATTTTTATTGTGTGAATGGGGGGGGCAACACCGATTTGTCAGGAGGATTTTTGCAGCGAGAGGGAATGGGGGTGGATTTGTACTAGGAGGGGAAATTTGGGGGTCGTGGGGGAGATTTGTGTTAAGAGGGTAGGATTAGGGGGGTTGGGGAAGAAGATTTGTGCTGGGAAAAGTAATGGGGGGGGTTTGTGATAGGAGGTGGGATTGGGGGGGGGGGGTTATTCAAGGACCTGGGATTTGTTAGGAGGGTTTTTGTAGGGAGAGGGAATGGGGGGGGGGGATTGTACTAGGAGGGGACATTTTGGGGTCGGGGGAGATTTGTGCTAAGAGGGTAGGATTAGGAGAGACGATTTGTTCTGGGAAAAGTAATGGGGGGGTTTGTGATAGGAGAGGGATTTGGGGTGGTGTATTTGTACTAGGAATGGACATTTTAGGATCGGGAGGAGATTTGTGCTAGGAGGGGGGAGTTGGGGGAGTGGGGAAGAGTATTGGTGCTGGGAAAAGTAATGGGGGGTTTCTGATAGGTGGGGGAATGGGGGGGTTATTCTAGGACCTGGGATTTGCCAAGAGGGTTTTTGTAGGAAGAGGGAATGGGGGAGGGGGTGAATTTGTACTAGGAGGGCAAATTTTGGGGTCGGGGGAGATTTGTGCTAAGAGGGTAGGATTAGGGGGATTGGGGAAAAAGATTTGTTCTAGGAAAAGTAATGGCAGGGATTTGTGATAGGAGGGGGAATGGGGGAGGGGTTTATTTCAGAACCTGGGATTTGATTTTTGCTGGGAGAGGGAGTGGGGGGGGGGTGTATTTGTACTAGGAGAGGAAATTTGGGAGTAGAAGATTTGTGTTGAAAGGTGATTTTTGTGGTTTGGTGATAAGAGGGGTGGGTTTGGGCTGGGGGGAGATTTGTGCAGAAGTGATCAAATACCACCAAAAGAAAGCTCTATTTGTTGGGATAAAAGGACATTTTTATTTGGGTTCAGTGTGGCACGGCTGCGCAATTGTCAGTTAAAGTAACGCAGCGCCGTATCGCAAAAAATGGCCTGGTCATGAAGGGGGAGTAAATCTTCCCAGAGGTCAAGCGGCTAAACCGCGGCTCAAAAAGAGGCCCAAATGTTATCAATAAACGCGATCTGTGGCTTTTTTTACCAGGATGCAAATGATCTCAAATAATAAGTGTTGATGTATATAAAACATAAAATAAAATACAGTGGCACCTTGGATTACGAGCATAGTCCATTCCAGTAGAATGCTTGTAATCCAAAACACTCGCATATCAAAGCGAGTCTCCCCATAGAAGTCAATGGAAACAAAGATAATTTGTTCCGCATTGACTTCTATGGCATGCAATACCGCATGTGGCCAGAGGTGGGGGGGGTGTCCCAGAGAGCCTTGGAAATACTCAGGGACAGCTCGGTTGATCTCGGAAATGTTTGGAAACACTCAGGACCTGAGTATTTCCAAGTGATTCCGAGTATTTCCAAACGGCTCCAAACCACTTCGAGTGTCACCGGTGCCCCTGCACCTCGGGGCCAAATGCGGCACTGCACACCCAATTAGCATGAATTCTGCTTGTTTCACGTGACAACGCTCGCAAAGCGAGTCAGGATTAAAAAAAAAAATGTGCTCGTTATTCAAAATGCTTGTTAACCGCGTTACTCGTAAACCAAGGTTCCACTGTATTACAGTGGAACCTTGGATTACGAGCATAATCCATTCTAGGAGAATGCTCGTAATCCAAAGCACTCACATATCAAATCAAGTTTCCCCATTGAAGTCAATGGAAATTAAAATAATTTGTTCCGCATTGATGTCTATGGCATGCAATACCGCATGTGGCCAGAGGCAGGGGGTGGCCGGAGAGCCTCGGACACTTTGGCTGACTTCAGCAAACCTCGGAACGACTCCGTTCCCCAGATTTGCAGAGGACAGCCTTTTCATGCATTTCCTATCGGCAATGTTCGGCTCCGCTCAGGCGCCCCCGCACCTCTGGCAAAATGCGGTACTGCAGGCCCCATTAGCTTGAATTCTGCTTGTTTTGGGAATCGAGTCAGCTTTCTTTTAAAAAAGTTGCTCGTTTTTCAAAACGTTTGTTAACTGAGTTACTCGTAAACCAAGGTTTCACTGTATATGTGAATATCAGATATGTATGGAAACTGTGCATATATTTTCTTTCAGATAAAGCAAGGCAGGAGAAAAATGTTTCTATTGCCGTATTCTTCATCGCCATCTTCATTTTCTTCATTGTCCTTTGTGCAAGGTAAGGAACATAAAATGCCATTTTAAAAAGAAACATTTCTGATTATTTTACATATATTTTTTTTAGACCGAATGGCATCATCACTGGGTCTCTGTGCTTCTGTAATGTTAGAAACCATGTCCCGCATTCACAAAGGCTTTACGCCGGCGTATCAAAAGATATGCCGTCGTAAGTACAAATGTGCGCTGTTTCAAGCAAGATACGCCGAAAAAACATGGCTTCAGTCGTCCGACGTAACTTGCCTACGCCGGTGTATTGTGGGCGCATAGTTACGCTGGACGCATTCGGTGTTCCCATTAAAAATATAGGAATGAGTAAGTTACGCCAATTCACGAACGTAGATGCGCCCGGCCGCTTCATATATGCGCTTTGCGTAAGGCTTACATCCGGCGTAAAGTTACCCCTGTTATATGAGACGCAGCTAATGCAAAGGTATGGGCCAGGGAACGACGCCGTAAAATTTTACGTTGTTTACGCCGTTTACGTAGTACGTGAATAGGGCTGGGCGTAGGTTACGTTCACACGTCGTAGGCATTGCGCGCCAACGTCACTTAGGCATTCTATCCGATGTGATTCTGAGCATGAGCACTGGGATACGTCCACGAACGGCGCATGCGCCGTTCTTTCGGCACATCATTTGCATGGGGTCATGGTTCATTGTAGTAAAACACGCCCACTGCCTAGCTACTTTGAATTACGCGGGCTTACGCTGGCCCATTTACGCTACACCACCCTAACTTAGGGAGCAAGTGCTTTGTGAATACAGCACTTGCTTCTCTAAATTGCGGCGGCGTAGTGTAAAGAAGATACGATACGCCCGCACAAAGATACGCCCGGGTACATGAATCTGGGTACCATGAATCAGACCGAGACAGAAGTACAGTTAAATCACACTTGTTTAATAATAAAAATAAAAAGGTAAAAGAGTAAGTGTAGTCAGTAACCGGATCGGGTAGTCGGCCAAGCCAATGTCCAAGAGCTAGTGATAAAGGTAGACATACAGCAAACAGGATCTATAGCCAGAGGGAGCGTCAGTCAAGCAGGTCTTCAACCAGGAATGCAGGAGAAAGTCTCTTGTGATGTTAACACAGGCGAAGGCGAAGAGCAAATGAACTGGAAGGCTTTAAGTAGGCAGAGCTGACGAGCAGGATCATCAACAGGTGGATCACTGTGGAGAGATGGGAGCTGGCAATTAGCTGACAGATGAGCTGCCAGCAGAGAAGGAAGGGCTGAGCCCAGCCCTGACATGTATGCAATGCAGGTAGATCATGGCTGGTGGGAGTGGAACAGCTGTACATAGCACCCTACTCCTCTCAAAGAACCTTAGCCTGGATGGCTTGCATCTGGCTCTTAGGAGAAGTTATCCAAATATCAAAACTCCTTGATGGGTAGATGTCAGTATGGAGGAGTGGGCTTTGCTAGGCACTTGGACCACCCTAGGTAATGCTCACTTGTGATGTCCATGATTAAAAGATCTGAAATCCAATAAATGATAGGGGTGGAGTAAGGATAGTCAGGTTGGCGAGGAAAGAGCTAGATGATGCTAGACCCCCTCCAGTCCGGAAATGGGTATACTGTGTCTACCTGCTCCTAATGCCGCGTACACACGACCATTTTTCGGGGTGTAAAAAATTACGTTTTTAATGGTCTAGAAAAAACAACGTTTTTTTCAACCCGATCATTAAAACGGCCTTGCCTACACACGATAGTGAAAAAAAAAATGCTCTAGCAAAGCGCGGTGACATACAACACGTACAACGGCACTATAAAGGGGAAGTTCCATTTGAATGACGCCACCCTTTGGGCTGCTTTTGCTGATTTTGTGTTAGTAAAAGACGATTCACGCTTTTCAGTCTGTTACAGTGTGATGAAAGTGCTTACTCTATTACCAACGCTAGTTTTACCAGAACGAGCGCTCCCATTTCATAACTTGCTTCTGAGCATGCGTGTTTTTTTCACGTCGTTAAAGCCCACACACGACCATTTTTTAAACGGTTAAAGTTAAAAACGACAATGTTAAAAACGACGTGAAAAATTTAGAGCATGTTCGAAATTTTTAATGCCCATTTTTTACATTGTGAAAAATGCTCTGGAGCCCACGCACGGTGATTTTTAATGACATTAAAACAAATTAAAAAAATTTACAACCCGAAAAACGGTCGTGTGTACATGGCATACCATCTGATTGGCTAATACTGCTGTCAGTCATATGGCAGGAACACACAGTATACTTCTGGCAAAGAGGAGCAAATATACATGACAGCTGGAGGAGAGGGGACACCCCAGAAAAGTTTGGCCTACATGGTGACTGGAAGAGGAAGAAGCAGCACAAGGAACCAATAAGTTGTGCTGCAGTGGTTCAGAAATAGGGGGAAAAATTGGTGTTGTGCTTGCAGTGCCACTAATTTGTTAATGGCACCCCAAACGTGGGAAACAAATGTAGCACCATCTAGAGTGCTACATGAATAGAACAGGAAAATGTATCGATCATGGTAAGTGTGATTCTGAATTTGGGTCAAGGTTTACTGCAGGTCAGGCTGGGTGACCCATTAAGGCAGTTCTCTGGTACCTCCTCCTGGATTTGGAAGTTTGAAAAAACTTCTAGAAGTTAGTAGGCGGAGGCCAGGAGGGCTGATTTCCATACTTTAGTGACCAATCCCTAGGCAGAATGTCCCAGAAAAGTTTGGCTTACATGGTGACTGGAAGAGGAAGAATCAGCACAAGGAACTAATCAGTTGTGCTGCATGGATCCAGGAATGTGTGAAATATGTGTGTTGTGCTTGCAGAGCCACACATTTGTTAACGGCACCACAAACGTGGGAAGCAAATGTAGCACCCTCTAGTGTGCTTCTTGAATAGTGCAAATTTATTAATCATGGTAAGTGTGATTCTGAATCTGGGTCAGGGTTTACTGCAGGTCAGGCTGGATGACCCATACAGGCAGGTCTCTGGTACCTTCTCCTGGATCTGTAAGTTTGGAGAAACTTCTAGAAGTTAGTGGGCGGAAGCCAGGAGGGCTAATTGGCATACTTGAGGGACCAATCTCCAGGCAGAATGTCAAGGCAGGGTGGTTGTCAGCCCTTAAATATGGACGAGTCATGCTAGCAGGGGAGTCTGGAGTGCTAAGGAGGTTGTTGGTAGCCTAGGAGGGGTCCTTGAGCTACTTTGCCATGTTTGTTGTGCAGAGGGCAGCCCATTGAAAAATATTGGCTGCCTTATGTGTACCGTGTAAAAAATGTGCAAAAGAACACGAAAAAAGCACACGTTTTTATATACGCTAGGTGTGAAAGGGGCATAGGTGCGCGCAGGGTATTGCATTAGGGTGTGCATCCCAAAGCTCAAGCACACACTACTGATCACTCACAATGTTCATTCAGAAATGGAAGGGGATGGTCAATTATATATTTACCGGCCCCTTCCTCCACTCATCCTAAAACATCCTTGCAGCAACAGCTGGCGGGAGTGGAGGGAAGCTGGTAGCACTGCAGGGGGGAACAGGGGAGCCAGGACAGTAGGGGGAATCTGTGCAGTAAAGGGTGATTAGGGTGTCCCTGGGCACTCCTGCCACACCCTGTGGGCACGCCTATGGAAAGGGGCCTTGCAGCCCTGGCAAAAGAACAAATTCTTTGAATGCCAGTCATAATGTTCCACTGATATTATTAACTGTGATTATTTATTGTAGATTCTGGACAAGTGCCTTCTTCCCAGGTCTCTTTGCACTGCTGCTGAGTTTCACGTGTAAGTACAAAAGTAATAAAAGTTATTATTTGAAGGGAAAAATCACAACTTCGGCTGTAATCAAGGATAAGTGATGAGTCAAATGTACCTGGGTTCAATCGTCAGGCGATCGTTATCAAAGTTTGGGACCAAAATCAGAACCCCATTGAAGGTTGAGATTGGCCAGAGAGCCTAGTGGTCTTTGTTTGCTTTGCTGCAATTGTCACCAGGTTCGCCCCGCAAAGGGGTAACAGGGACAGCTAATGTGTGGAGACTACACGACAATAAGCAGGAGTATTCAGGTATAGGCAGACAACAGGTATAATGCCGCGTACACACAGTAATTTTTTGTGATGAAATAAATTGACGTTTTAACCACTTAAGACCCGGACCAATACGCTGGCAAATGACCCAAGGGGTTTTTGCGATTCGGCACTGCGTCGCTTTAACAGACAATTGCGCGGTTGTGCGACGTGGCTCCCAAACAAAATTCGCGTCCTTTTTTTCCCACAAATAGAACTTTCTTTTGGTGGTATTTGATCGCCTCTGCGATTTTTATTTTTTGCGCTATATACAAAAATAGAGCGACATTTTTGAAAAAAAATCAATATTTTTTACTTTTTGTTATAATAAAAAAACAATAAACTAAATTTTAGTCAAACATTTAGGCCAAAATTTATTTAGCCACATGTCTTTAGTAAAAAAAAAATCGCATTAAAAAAAAATTAGCTACCTAGCGGGAACAGCGACACTAATACAGCGATCAGAAAAATGATCGCTTAGTGACGCTGGCAATAGGGAGTGAAAGGGTTAACTAGGGCAGTGATCAAGGGGTTAAAACTTTATTGGGGGGGGGTGGGGGGGGGGGGCTACCCTGACACTACTGACTGTCTGACTGTCACACTGTCTGTCACACTGACACTAAATACAGTAATCATACATGATTACTGCATTCAGTGACACTGTGACAGGGGGAGGGGGGCGATCGCGGGGGTTAAATGTGTGTGTCAGTGTGCTGTTTGGTGCAGACTTACTTGTTCTGTAGTGATCTCTCCTCAGCGGCGCTTGAAACAAACGCCGAGGGAGAGATCACGTCGCTTCCTCCTTCCTGTGTTTACACAGGAGGAGGAAGTGACAGGTCAGGCGGGCGCGCGCATTGGCTGGGAGCGATCCGGAGGGGGCGGATGAAAACGGATAGCCGCCCCCACTTGTCGGATCGCTCCTGCAGCCGCGCGGACCGCCGCATGTACGGGGGGGGGGGGGGGTCCGATCGGACCCCCGATCCCCCCCAAGGCACCAACGTATATATACGTTGATGTGCCTGTCGGTGCCATTCTGCCGACGTAAATGTACATGCGGCGGTCCTTAAGTGGTTAAAAAACGTAATTTAAAATGATAGTGTGTGGGCAAAACGTTGTTTTATGTCTTCAAAAAAACGACCAAAAAAAAATTCGAACATGCTTGAATTTTTTATCTTGTTTTTCAGAATGTCGTCTTTTGTTTCACAAAATATGATCGTGTGTGGGCAAAACGACGTTTAAAACAACGTTTTTAAACCCGCGCATGCTCAGAAGCAAGTTATGAGACGGGAACTTCAATGGAACAGAGTGCCGTCAAAAGTGTCTTACGTAACCGCGCTTTGCAAGAGCATTTTCAGAAAACGATGGTGTGTAGGCAACATCGTTTTTTAAAATGAAGTTTGAAAAACGTTGTTTTGTTTCGTGAGATAAAACAACGTTTTTTACATCGCAAAAAGTGATCGTGTGTACGCGGCATTAGAGTAGTGTCAGAAACCATGAATCAGACCGAGACAGAAGTACAGTTAAATCACACTTGTTTAATAATAATAAAAAGATAAACAGAGTAAGCGTAGTAAAACATAGCCAGAGTTCAGGAACCGGATCACATAGTCAACCGAGCCAAATGTCAGAGAACCAGAGATAAATGTAGTAGAACAGCAAGCAGGATCAGGAGCCAGAAAGGAACGTCAGCCAAGCAAGTCTTTAACAGGAAGGCAGGAGATAGTCTCTGTAAGGCAGAGATCCTCTGAGCTGGACGGCTTTAACCTCCCTGGCGGTATTATTCTTTCAGATTTTAGGTGCTGAAAGCGGAACCATTATTTGCAAGGAAATTTGGCATTTTATACTGTAGGCTTGTAATTCTTAGCAATAACTCACTTAAATCTATCCAAACAAGAGTCTAATAGGCATCCGAGTATGACATTTAAAAAAAAAAAAAATTATAAATTATAAAATAATAAATAATTATAAATATTTATACCAAATAATAATATAATTATAGTAAAAATTATTCAATAATGTAATCAAATCAAAATCACTGAAATTTGCTCAGTTGCAGAATTGTCGCTGTCATTATTATTTTTTTTTTATGACGAATTTCCCCACAAATCGCTATCGCTAAATTCTGCAAGTGATTATAATTTATTATCCCTGTTTTTTAGCTGCTCTAAAATCATTTTTGACATAAAGGGACACTTTTGGTTGCTATGGGCAATCTACAGTTTGCAGGGAGAAAGAACAATTTTTATTATATAAAAGGACATGTAGTGCACAGGGCAGACCACTAGGGACATGGGGGGTGTGTATTTTTTACATACAGTACTGTAATCTATAAGATTACAGTATACTGTAAGTAATGTGTTTGTTTACTTTTTTGAATATGGCGCCGTTCTCCGCCCACATGGGTCGTAACGTCGCAGGGAACGGAGCTCAGCGGCACACGGAGGCACTGTGTGAATCGAGCGACCACCTGCTCGCTCACACAGCGCGGATGCATCGCTGGATCCAGGAACAAGGTAAGTAAACCAAGCCTGTGGATACAGCGAGGCGAGCCGGAGTCTGACTCGGGGTTACCGATCGCAGCTCAGAAATCTAACACCGAGTCAGACTCGGGAATACCGCCAGGGGGGTTAATAGGCAGGACTGACAAGCAGGCAGGGCTGGTGCAAGGATTTTTGACACCCTAGGCGTAACCCAATTTTGCCGCCCCCTGGCTCCGCTCCTGACCCCACCCCCTTTGCCCTGCCCATATATATGGTGGAGGTGTCAGGGATAGAGTTTTTTTTTTTTTTTGCAGCACCTCTCCACCTATTTCTTCAGCCGTGGTCTCCACCTGCGCTTCTGGACCCGGCCTGAAGACAAATAGTGGCAATACAGCACCCCTTTACAATACAGCACCCCTTTACAATACAGCACCCCTTTACAATACAGCACCCCTTTACAATACAGCATCCCTTTACAATACAGCACCTCTTTACAATACAGCACCCCTTTACAATACAGCACCTCTTTACAATACAGCACCTCTTTACAATACAGTACCCCTTTACAATACAGCACCTCTTTACAATACAGCACCCCTTTACAATACAGCACCCCTTTACAATACAGCACCCCTTTACAATACAGCATCCCTTTACAATACAGCACCTCTTTACAATACAGCACCCCTTTACAATACAGCACCTCTTTACAATACAGCACCTCTTTACAATACAGCACCCCTTTACAATACAGCACCTCTTTACAATACAGCACCTCTTTACAATACAGCACCTCTTTACAATACAGCACCTCTTTACAATACAGCACCCCTTTACAATACAGCACCTCTTTACAATACAGCACCCCTTTACAATACAGCACCCCTTTACAATACAGTACCCCTTTACAATACAGCACCTCTTTACAATACAGCACCCCTTTACAATACAGCACCCCTTTACAATACAGCACCCCTTTACAATACAGTGCCTGCTTTATATCACAGCCCCCCTCCTCACATCATAGACCTTCCCCCATTACATCAGTGTCCTCAGCCCCCCTTCCTTGGATCCCGCTTTATTTGTGCCTCAGTCCTCTTCACAGCCCCTCTTGTACCCCAGTCCCCTCCACAGCTCCCAAACTTGTATCCCAGTCCCCTTCACAGCCCCCTTCCTGTATACCAGTCCCCTCCACAGCCCCCCTTCCTGTATACAAGTCTCCTCCACAGCCCCCCTCCCTGTATACCAGTCCCCTCCACAGCCCCCCCTCCCTGTATACAAGTCCCCCCCAGTCCCTGTCCCCAAGTCCCTGTCTCCCGTCCACAAGTCCCTGTCCCCCATCCCTGTCTACAAGTCCCTGTCCACGAGTCCTTGCCCCCCTGTATACAAGTCCCCCCCCCCTGCCCCCCCCTGTATACAAGTCCCTGTCCACAAGTCCCTGTCCCCCCCCTGTTCACAAGTCCCCTGTCCACAAGTCCCTGTCCCCCCCTGTATACAAGTCCCTGTCCACAAGTCCCCTATCCACAAGTCACTGCCCCCCCCTGTATACAAGTCCCTGTCTCTGTCCACAAGTCCCTGTCCCCCCCCCTGTATACAAGTCCCTATCCACAAGTCACCGTCCCCCCTCCCTGTCCACAAGTCCCTGTCCACAAGTCCCTGAATACAAGTCCCTGAATACAAGTCCCTGTCCACAAGTCCCTGTCCACAAGTCCCTGTCCACAAGTCCCTGTCCACAAGTCCCTGTCCCCCCCCTGTATACAAGTCCCTGTCCACAAGTCCCTGTCCACGAGTCCCTGCCCCCCCTGTATACAAGTCCCTGTCCCTGCCCCCCCCTGTATACAAGTCCCTGTCCACAAATCCCTGTCCACAAGTCCCTGTCCACAAGTCCCTGTCCACAATTCCCTGTCCACAAGTCCCAGTCCCCCCCTGTCCACAAGTCCCCTGTCCACAAGTCCCTGCCCCCCCTGTATACAAGTCCCTATCCACAAGTCCCTGCCCCCCCTGTCCACAAGTCCCTGTCCCTGCCCCCCCCTTGTATACAAGTCCCTGTCTCTGTCCACAAGTCCCTGTCCCCCCCTGTATACAAGTCCCTATCCACAAGTCACTGTCCCCCCCTCCCTGTATACAAGTCCCTGTCCACAAGTCCCTGTCCACAAGTCCCTGTCCACAAGTCCCTGTCCCCCCCTGTATACAAGTCCCTGTCCACAAGTCCCTGTCCCCCCTGTATACAAGTCCCTGTCCCTGCCCCCCCTGTATACAAGTCCCTGTCTCTGTCCACAAGTCCCTGTCCCCCCCTGTATACAAGTCCCTATCCACGAGTCACTGCCCCCCCCCTGTATAATACAAGTCCCTGTCCCTGCCCCCCCTGTATACAAGTCCTTGTCCCTGGCCCCCCTGTATACAAGTCCCTATCCACAAGTCACTGTCCCCCCCCTGTATACAAGTCCCTGTCCCTGCCCCCCCCTGTATACAAGTCCCTGTCCCTGCCCCCCCTGTATACAAGTCCCTGTCTCTGTCCACAAGTCCCTATCTACAAGTCCCTGTCCACAAGTCACTGTCCCCCAGGGCTGGAGCAAGGATTTTTGACACCCTAGGCGAAAACCTTATTTTTTCACCCCCACTGAGTCCGCCCCTGACTCCACCCCCTTTGGCAGTGTTAAATGGTTTGATTCAACCCTCTAACTGCTACATCGGAAAGACAGCTCGTTCTTTTGAAAAACATAAGACTTACTAGCAGCATCACCAGGTGAATATACAAGAGAAAACCTAAAAACAAAACTAATGCAGCCGCCCATCTATAAATTGGTAATCTGCAGTATAATAAATATTTTTCTTTGCTTTAATACCACTTTAAGAGGATAAAGTTAATCAAGTAATTCTGTTATACATCAATATATAGGCAGATTGGTAAGGAAAGAAGTTAAAAACAAGAGATAAACAGACTGGAGTAAACCTACTTACAGTGCTGACTAGTGTTGCTCACGAATATTCGCATTGCGAATATTCGCTACGAATATTGCATATTCGAGTATTCGCGAATAACGCGAATATCGCGGCGAATATTCGCTATTTCGAATATTCGAATGTTTTCAATTTTTTTTTAGAACAGATCACATCCTAGAGATCCCCATCGACGTCTAAAAGCATTGCTGGTATGATTAGAGACCTTGGGCCGAGTAGCTACAGCGCTCATTTTATATTGCCGAAAAATCGCAATGCGATTATTTTGAGCCAATCAGAGTGCTCCTTCCGCATTTGCCGAATATTCGCAATTATTGTGTATTGTAATATATCACGAATATTCTGAGCCAATCAGAGTGCTCCTTCCGCATTTCTCGAATATTCGCAATTATTTTGTATTGTAATATATCACGAATATTCTGAGCCAATCAGAGTGCTCCATTCCGCATTTCTCGAATATTCGCAATTATTTTATATTGTAATATATCACGAATATTCTGAGCCAATCAGAGTGCTCCATTCCGCATTTCTTGAATATTCGCATTCGCAATTCGCAATTCGCATTCGCAAAAATTCGCAAAAATTCGCAATCATTTAATTTCCAAAAAATATCACGAATATTCGTATTTAGCGAATATATGTCGAATATTCGACTATATATTCGAGATATATCGCAAATTCGAATATGGCATATTCTGCTCAACACTAGTGCTGACAAGGAAAGAGAGAGAGAAGGGGGGGGCTGTGTGAGAGAGAGAGAAGGGGGGGCTGTGAGAGAGAGAAGGGGGGGCTGTCAGAGAGAGAGAGAAAGGGGGGCTGTGTGAGAGAGAGAGAAGGGGGGGCTGTGTGAGAGAGAGAGAAGGGGGGGGGGGGGCTGTGTGAGAGAGAGAGAGAAGGGGGGGGCTGTGTGAGAGAGAGAGAAGGGGGGGGGGCTGTCAGAGAGAGAGAAGGGGGGGGCTGTGAGAGAGAGAAGGGGGGGGCTGTGAGAGAGAGAAGGGGGGGCTGTGTGAGAGAGAGAGAGAAGGGGGGGCTGTCAGAGAGAGAAGGGGGGGGCTGTGTGTGAGAGAGAGAAGGGGGGCTGTCAGAGAGAGAGAAGGGGGGGCTGTGAGAGAGAAGGGGGGGGGCTGTGAGAGAGAGAGAAGGGGGGGCTGTGAGAGAGAGAAGGGGGGGCTGTGAGAGAGAGAAGGGGGGCTGTCAGAGAGAGAAGGGGGCTGTCAGAGAGAGAAGGTGTCCCCTTAGGCTGCATTCACACCTTGGCGACAAAACGCCCGACGCTCGACACGCTGGAGGGGCGAATTTCCATTGCGGTCTATGAGATGGTTCACATCGAACGCCGAAACGCCGTGCGCCTGCCGCCTGGAAAAAAAATTCCCGGACCCTTTTTTTCAGGCGGCATTGGCGTTCGGCCATAGACAGCAATGGAAAGAATTTGTTAAAAAAAAAAAAAAAAAAAAGTTAATCGAATCGCAGCAAAGTAAGCCGTGTACGCGGCGTTACTTGTTGCATAGGTGTGAATGCAGCCTTAGGCAGTCCGTCCGCAAACTCACTCCACGCTGTCCCCTGCAGCCAGCGCAGCGCCCCCCTACTGATGTGCGCTCTAGGCCACCGCCTAACTTGCCTATTGGTAGCGCCGGCCCTGAGTGGCCGTTTTGATATAAGATTTGTGTGGGTCGGCTAGAAAATGAGGAAGCGGTCGCAGTTTAGAAATCATGTCCTGATTTTTTTTGATTTTTTTTCACACTCTAGATTCACTATCCGTTCCTTTTACGGGACAAATTTTGCCGCAAAAACGACGATATTTCGCAAAAACGATTTGGTGAAACGTTCCACAAAGTAATATCAGTCCGATCGGGAACAATCCGCACGTTTCGGTATATTACTATATGTAGTAAAAAAAAAAAACTGTGGGAGGAGTTAGGGTGGCCAATTCGGCTCACACACTAAAGACACAGCTGCCTATATGCAAATTTACAAACAAACAACAGGATTGGTTAACTTCTTAAGGACCGCCTCCTGCACATAAACGTTGGCAGAATGGCACGGCTGGGCACATCCACGTATATTTACGTCGGTTCTAGTACCCACCCGTGGGTCACGGGTGCGCGCCCGCCCGCGGCGCGCTACCGTGAACCGGTCCGAAGCTCCGTGACCGCGGGACTCGCAGACCCGATCGCCGCTGGAGTGCGGGGATCGGTCCCCGGAGCTGAAGAACGTGGGAGAGCCGTGTGTAAACACAGCTTCCCCGTGCTTCACTGTGGCGGCAGCATCGATCGCGTCATCCCTGTTATAGGGGGACGCGATCGATGACGATGACGTCACACCTACAGCCACACCCCCCTACAGTTGTAAACACACACAGGGAACACATATCCCCTACAGCGCCCCCTTGTGGTTAACTTCCAAACTGCAACTGTCATTTTCACAGTAAACAATGCAATTTAAATGCATTTTTTGCTGTGAAAATGACAATTGTCCCAAAAATGTGTGAAAATTGTCCGAAGTGTCCGCCATAATGTCGCAGTCACGAAAAAAATCGCTGATCGCCGCCATTAGTAGTAAAAATTTTTTTTTAAAATGCAATAAAACTATCTCTTATTTTATAAAACAACAAAAAACCGCGCTAGGAAAACCCCCTCCCCCCAAAAAAGACTACAGGCTGCAGCAAGCGTGTGATAAACAAGAAACAATGGGATATAAAAAGCCGCGCCACACAGAGGTTGATAACACCAGTGTAAGTGATGGTAAAAGTAATAAAACACTAAAGTCCATTAACGTCCATAATGGTTGCAATAATGATGAATCTCGGAAGCGATCCTCTGTGAAGTGTCACCAAACGCACACACGTCAGAAGGTGCACCCGCCACCACATGAAAAAGCAGCTTACCAGAGGTCAGACCTATGCTAGCGTCTGACTATAACCCAGTCAACGGCCTTTGGTTCCTTGAGGTTCCCACGATCAACACGAGTAGACCAGGAGAGGGACACTTCTTAAACTGATGTGCCACAGAAGAGATCTAGGCCTTGGGAATATCCTTATTGTGTTCAACACACACCTCGGACTCACTAGCTCCACCTGCTGCCACAGCTGGCAGCAGGTGGAGCTAGTGAGTCCGAGGTGTGTGTTGAACACAATAAGGATATTCCCAAGGCCTAGATCTCTTCTGTGGCACATCAGTTTAAGAAGTGTCCCTCTCCTGGTCTACTCGTGTTGATCGTGGGAACCTCAAGGAACCAAAGGCCGTTGACTGGGTTATAGTCAGACGCTAGCATAGGTCTTATCTCTTATTTTGTAAACGCTATAAATGTTGCGAAAACCAACCGATAAACGCTTATTGCGATTTTTTTTTTTTACCAGAAATATGTAGAAGAATACGTATCGGCCTAAACTGAGGAAAAAAACATTTTTATATATATTTTTGGGGGATATTTAATTTTAGCAAAAGGTCAAAAATAGAATTTTTTTCAAAATTGTTGCTCTATTTTTGTTTATAGCGCAAAAAATAAAAATCGCAGAGGTGATCAAATACCACCAAAAGAAAGCTCTATTTGTGGGGGAAAAAAGGACGCCAATTTTGTTTGGGAGCCACGTCGCACGACCGCGCAATTGTCAGTTAAAACGACGCAGTGCCGAATCGCAAAAAGGGCAAGGTCCTTTACCTACATTTTGGTCCGGGTCTTAAGTGGTTAAGTTAGGCTCCTCCCCCTATAGGGGGAGGAGTCTGTCTTAACCAATCCTGTCGCTTGTTTGTTTGTAAATTTGCATATTTGCATATTTCACTATAGCACTCGCATTCCTTGAATTTTTTATATTTTCTCAGTAATAAATAATAAAACGATGATGATGGGAGGGGCAGATGAAAAGCTAGTAATAGTTTAGTAGATATCGCCTGCAATGACAGCAGAAAAAAATTTTTTTGCATAACTGTTCTCTCCATAAGTTGAGGGGAACAATTTTTTCAGCACTATATATAGGTTTGAAAGTGAGCTTAATATTTGCTTACGGCAGTGGCGGTGGTAGTACTAGATGGAAGACTGACAAAAGGCCGTTGACCTCCTTGGAATTGTAATACTTGGATGGATGACTGACCGCGTCCGTTGAACTCCAGGCAATCGTAATACTTGGATGGATAACTGACAGCGTCCGTTGAACTCCGGGCAAGCGTAATACTTGGATGGATAACTGACTGCGTCCGTTGAACTCCGGGCAAGCGTAATACTTGGATGGATAACTGACCGACGTCCGTTGAACTCCGGGCAAGCGTAATACTTGGATGGATAATTGACCGACGTCCGTTGAACTCTGGGCAAGCGTAATACTTGGATGGATAACTGACCGATGTCCGTTGACCTCCGGGGAATTGTAATACTTGGATGGATAACTGATGAACCCGTCTGTTGACCTCCGGGGACTCGTAATACTTGGATGAATGACCATTCCAGTCAAGTGATCAATCCTGGGGGGAGGATTGTAATACTTGAATGAATGACTGATCAAACAGTCTGGTGATCAATCCTGGAAATCGTAGTTACCTGGATGACTGATGAGCATCTGTTGACCTCCTGGAAATTGTAATACCTGGATGGATGACTGACCGACGTCCGTTCACCTCCTGGGATTCGTAATACTTGGATGTATGACTGACCGACGTCCGTTCACCTCCTGGGATTCGTAATACTTGGATGTATGACTGACCGACGTCCGTTCACCTCCTGGGATTCGTAATACTTGGATGGATGACGTTGACCACGTCCGTTCACCTCCTGGGATTCGTAATACTTGGATGGATGACGTTGACCACGTCTGTTCACCTCCTGGGATTCGTAAAAAACTTGGATGATGATGTTGACCACGTCTGTTCACCTCCTGGGTATCGTAAAAAAAAACTTGGATGGATGACATTGACCACTGGTGGTGTCTGTTGGCCTCCCGTGTATGGTAATGCTTGGGTGGATGACATATTGACTGACCACGTCTGTTGACCTTCGGGGAAACCCGGCATGTGCTGTAGGTTCTTTTCTTCCAGCAGTAGTTTTTTTATTTTTATAAAAAAACATTTTACCATTTCTTTTTTTAGCAGCCCTGTTGGGGGTCTTTGGTGAAATATCAATAGTCTAAAGAGACCCCAGATGTCTACATTTCGAGACCAAGAAAAGGACTGAGGACTAGACATGTGCACTGCCAAAAAATTCATTTTTTTTATTTTATGTTATTTTCGTTTGTTTTTTTCTGGTAATTCGGAAAATTCATTTTTTTTTCGTTTTTTGTTTATTTTTTCGGAAATTCAGGAAATTCGAAAAATTCGAAAAAAATCATGAAACAAAAAATTTTTTTTTCGGAATTTCAAAAAATTCGGAAATTTACCAATTTTTCGAATTTTTTATTTTTTTTAACATTTTTCGAAATTTGGAAATATGAAAATTCGGAAATACGAAATTCGAAAATATGAAAATGAAAAATTCGAAAATTGAAAAATTTGAAAAATAGAAACATTTCGAAAATTTAATCATTTGAAATTCGAAATTTCGAAAATTTCGAAATTTCGAAAATTTTGAAATTTCGAAAATTGAAAAATTCGAAATTCGAAAACGGAAAAATTCGAAAATTTTGAAATTTGCAAAAATTTGAAATTTGAAATTGAAAAATCGAAATTCGAAAAATTCGAAATTTGAAAATTCGAAATGTGAAAATTCGAAAATTGAAAAATTGAAAAATTCGAAAATTAAAAAAAATCGAAATTTAGAATTTTTGAAATTCCGATTTTTCGTATTTCCGAATTTTCGTATTTGCGAATTAGAAAATTCGAAATGTGAAAATTCGAAAATTTGAAAATTCGAAAATTTTATAATTTGAAAATTCGAAAATTTCGAAATTCGAAAATTAAAAAATTCCTGCATACAAGTCCCCCCCAGTCCCTGTCCCTGTCTCCCGTCCACAAGTCCCTGTCCCCCATCCCTGTCTACAAGTCCCTGTCCACGAGTCCTTGCCCCCCTGTATACAAGTCCCCCCCCCCTGTCCCCCCCTGTATACAAGTCCCTGTCCACAAGTCCCTGTCCCCCCCCCTGTATACAAGTCCCTGTCCACAAGTCCCCTATCCACAAGTCACTGCCCCCCCCTGTATACAAGTCCCTGTCTCTGTCCACAAGTCCCTGTCCCCCCCCCTGTATACAAGTCCCTATCCACAAGTCACCGTCCCCCCCTCCCTGTATACAAGTCCCTGTCCACAAGTCCCTGAATACAAGTCCCTGAATACAAGTCCCTGTCCACAAGTCCCTGTCCACAAGTCCCTGTCCACAAGTCCCTGTCCACGAGTCCCTGCCCCCCCTGTATACAAGTCCCTGTCCCTGCCCCCCCCTGTATACAAGTCCCTGTCCACAAGTCCCTGTCCACAAGTCCCTGTCCACAAGTCCCTGTCCACAAGTCCCAGTCCCCCCCTGTCCACAAGTCCCCTGTCCACAAGTCCCTGCCCCCCCTGTATACAAGTCCCTATCCACAAGTCCCTGCCCCCCTGTCCACAAGTCCCTGTCCCTGCCCCCCCTTGTATACAAGTCCCTGTCTCTGTCCACAAGTCCCTGTCCCCCCCTGTATACAAGTCCCTATCCACAAGTCACTGTCCCCCCTCCCTGTCCACAAGTCCCTGTCCACAAGTCCCTGTCCACAAGTCCCTGTCCACAAGTCCCTGTCCCCCCCTGTATACAAGTCCCTGTCCACAAGTCCCTGTCCCCCCTGTATACAAGTCCCTGTCCCTGCCCCCCCTGTATACAAGTCCCTGTCTCTGTCCACAAGTCCCTGTCCCCCCCTGTATACAAGTCCCTATCCACAAGTCACTGCCCCCCCCTGTATAATACAAGTCCCTGTCCCTGCCCCCCCTGTATACAAGTCCTTGTCCCTGGCCCCCCTGTATACAAGTCCCTATCCACAAGTCACTGTCCCCCCCCTGTATACAAGTCCCTGTCCCTGCCCCCCTGTATACAAGTCCCTGTCCCTGCCCCCCCTGTATACAAGTCCCTGTCTCTGTCCACAAGTCCCTATCTACAAGTCCCTGTCCACAAGTCACTGTCCCCCAGGGCTGGAGCAAGGATTTTTGACACCCTAGGCGAAAACCTTATTTTTTCACCCCCACTGAGTCCGCCCCTGACTCCACCCCCTTTGGCAGTGTTAAATGGTTTGATTCAACCCTCTAACTGCTACATCGGAAAGACAGCTCGTTCTTTTGAAAAACATAAGACTTACTAGCAGCATCACCAGGTGAATATACAAGAGAAAACCTAAAAACAAAACTAATGCAACCACCCATCTATAAATTGGTAATCTGCAGTATAATAAATATTTTTCTTTGCTTTAATACCACTTTAAGAGGATAAAGTTAATCAAGTAATTCTGTTATACATCAATATATAGGCAGATTGGTAAGGAAAGAAGTTAAAAACAAGAGATAAACAGACTGGAGTAAACCTACTTACAGTGCTGACAAGGAAAGAGAGAGAGAAGGGGGGGGCTGTGTGAGAGAGAGAGAAGGGGGGTGCTGTGAGAGAGAGAAGGGGGGCTGTCAGAGAGAGAGAGAAGGGGGGGCTGTGTGAGAGAGAGAGAAGGGGGGGGGCTGTGTGAGAGAGAGAGAGAAGGGGGGGGGGGCTGTGTGAGAGAGAGAGAGAAGGGGGGGGCTGTGTGAGAGAGAGAGAAGGGGGGGGGCTGTCAGAGAGAGAGAATGGGGGGGCTGTCAGAGAGAAGGGGGGGGGCTGTGAGAGAGAGAAGGGGGGGGGGGCTGTGAGAGAGAGAAGGGGGGGCTGTGTGAGAGAGAGAGAGAAGGGGGGGCTGTCAGAGAGAGAAGGGGGGGGCTGTGTGTGAGAGAGAGAAGGGGGGGCTGTCAGAGAGAGAGAAGGGGGGGCTGTGAGAGAGAAGGGGGGGGCTGTGAGAGAGAGAGAAGGGGGGGCTGTGAGAGAGAGAAGGGGGGGCTGTGAGAGAGAGAAGGGGGGGCTGTCAGAGAGAGAAGGGGGGGCTGTCAGAGAGAGAGAAGGGGGGGCTGTGAGAGAGAAGGGGGGGGGCTGTGAGAGAGAGAGAGAAGGGGGGGCTGTGAGAGAGAGAAGGGGGGGCTGTGAGAGAGAGAAGGGGGGGCTGTGAGAGAGAGAAGGGGGGGCTGTCAGAGAGAGAAGGGGGCTGTCAGAGAGAGAAGGTGTCCCCTTAGGCTGCATTCACACCTAGGCGACAAAACGCCCGACGCTCGACACGCTGGAGGGGCGAATTTCCATTGCGGTCTACGAGATGGTTCACATCGAACGCCGAAACGCCGTGCGCCTGCCGCCTGGAAAAAAAATTCCCGGACCCTTTTTTTCAGGCGGCATTGGCGTTCGGCCATAGACAGCAATGGAAAGAATTTGTTAAAAAAAAAAAAAAAAAAAAAAAAGTTAATCGAATCGCAGCAAAGTAAGCCGTGTACGCGGCGTTACTTGTTGCGTAGGTGTGAATGCAGCCTTAGGCAGTCCGTCCGCAAACTCACTCCACGCTGTCCCCTGCAGCCAGCGCAGCGCCCCCCTACTGATGTGCGCTCTAGGCCACCGCCTAACTTGCCTATTGGTAGCGCCGGCCCTGCAAGCAGGGTATCATCAACAGGTGAGTCACTGTGGAGAGATAGGAGCTGGCAATTAGCCGACAGATCAGCAGCAAGCTCAAAATGGAAGGGCTAAGCCCAGCCCTGACAAGTAGTCAGGTTCAGATAGGGCTCTTGGCAGGCAACAGGCAAGAGAGTAATCGACTTCAGGCAGGGGCCTTGGCATGCTGCAGGCACAAGAATAGTCAGGTTCAGGCAGGGGTTTTGGAATGCAGTAGGCACAATAATAATCAGGTCTTGGCAGGCAGCATGCAGAAGAGTAGTAAGGTCTAGGCAGGGGTCATGGCAGGCCCAAAGAGTAGTCTGATTCAGGTAGGGGTTTTTGCAATCAGCAGGTAGAAAAGTAGTCAAATCCAAACAGGGTACTTGGCAGTCAGGTCCAGGGAAAGGTCTTGGCAGGCATCAGGCAAAAGAAGAGTCACGTTCAGGCAGGGGATTTGGCACACGGTAGGCACAAGAGTAGTCAGTCCCAGACAGGGGTCTTGGTAGGCAGCATTCAGAAAAGTAGTTAGGTCCAGGCAGGGGTCTTGGCAGGCAGAAGAGTAGTCTGGTTCAGGTAGGGTTTTTTGCAATCAGCAGGTAGAAAAGTAGTCAAGTTCAAGCAGGGGACTTGGTAGCTGGCATTCAGAAATATACTTAGATCCAGGGAAGGGTCTTGGCCGGCATACAGAAAAAGAAGAGTCAGGTTCAGGCAGGGGTTTTGGCATATGTTAGGCACAAGAGTAGTCAGGCCAAGGCAGGGGTATTGGCAGGCAGCATTCATGGGGACACTCTGAGGGGGACATTCTGATGTGAAGGGGTGTTGATGGGGGACACTCTGATGTAAGGGGGTGCTGATGGGGCCACTTTGATATGAAGGGGTGCTGATGGGGACACTCTGATGTAAGGGGGTGCTGATGAGGACACTCTGATGCAAAGGGGTGCTGATAAGGGCACTCTGATGTAAGGGGGTGCTGATGGGGCCACTTTGATATGAAGGGGTGCTGATGGGGACACACTGATGTAAGGGGGTGCTGATGGGAACACTCTGATCTAAGGGGGTGCTGATGGGGCCCCTCTGATGTAAGGGGGTGCTGATGGGACCCCTCTGATGTAAGGAGTTGCTGATGGGGCCACTCTGATGTAAGGGGGTGCTGATGGGGACACTCTGATGTAAGGGGGTGCTGATGGGGACACTCTGATGTAAGGGGGTGCTGATGGGGACACTGATGTAAGGGGATGCTGATGGGGACACTCTGATGTAAGGGGGTGCTGTTGGGGACACTCTGATGTAAGGGGGACGCTGTTGGGGACACTCAAAATTAAAGTAGGCCAGTCTGGATGAAGTCCAGGGCCACATTTTTGTCTCAGTCCAGCCCTGCTCATACATGGTGCAGAACCATGGTGATGAAGGTCTGAGGCCAGCCCATAACTTACACAAATGTTGGCTTTCGAGTTTATGTTTGACATATTATTTCCTGTTTGACAGATGCTCTATTCCCAGTATCAAGAGGCAGAGGAGGTCTCAACAAGAACAGAGAGGTACTTACAACATCTGATCACCCCGTTCCCCTTTTTTTTCTACAACCCCCCCCCCCCCCCCCCCAAAAAAAAAAAAATTACAACTTTTTGGACAGTAGACAAGGGGATCTTATTTTATGCTACAAATTTTTGAATATGTTTCCAGTTAATATATAGATATTATTTTTGGTTTTTAGGATACTTGAAGATTCTGTATGATCCTCTGCAGACTCATCAGCAAACCCAGGATCTGTTCGTTAGACAGTTTCATCTTTTCTATGCATGTCTATAGCAGAAGAGCAAAGCTTGGGATCGATCACACATAAGAGATATGAATGTATTGGAATTTGCACTGGTTTATGAATGTGTAATTATGATATTGATTGTTGATGTCGATAATATTTACTGTACCGTGTGACTGCCTACTGCCTGGAGTTTGCATGTCAGTATTTGGGTGCTTCCTGGCCAAACAGAAACCACTTTGTAACAAAATGTATGCTCAACCAATCTTTGGTGTCTGCTTTTAAGGAAAAATGTACCTTAAACAGTGAAACCTTGGATTGCGAGTAACACGGTTAACGAGCGTTTTGCAATACGAGCATTCTTTTTTAAAATCCTGACTCTGTTTGCGTGTCTTGCCTCGCAAAATGTGCAGGATTCAAGCCACAGTGGTTAGCATTTGGCCAGAGGTGCGGGGGAAATACGCTTAAAATTTTAAGTTTCCGAGGTTTTCTGAGTTCAGCCATGCTGTCTCCGAGCCTTTCCGAGGCTCTCCGGCGCCCCTTCCCCCTCTGGCCACATGCGGTATTGCATGCCATAGAAGTCAATGCGAAACAAATTATTTTTATTTTTGTTCACTATGGCCTGGATTCACAAAGCTCTTACGCCGACGTATCTCGATATACGGCGTGTACATATGCGCTGTCGTATCTATGCGCCGTACCCGTAGAACTAAGATCCGCCAAAAAACTTCATCTGACCGACGTAAATTGCATACGCCGGCGTATAGTGGGCGCATAGTTACGCTGGATGCTTTTGGAACTCCCATTGTTTTGTGATGCAAATATGCAAATGAGTAAGATACGCCGATTCATGAACGTACTTGCGCCCGGCGCATGTTTTAAGCGATTTGCGTAAGGGTTACGTCCGGCGTAAAGTTACTCCTTATATAGGAGGGGCAACCCAAGCAAAGGTATGGACCAGGGAACGAACGCCGTCGAATTATACGTCGTTTACGCCGTTTACGTAGCACGTGAATAGGGCTGGGCGTAGGTTACGTTCACATCGTAGGTAGTGATTCGAAGTATCTTAGGCAGTTATTTTGACGTGACTGTGAGCATGCGCACTGGTATGCGTCCAAGGTACGACGCATGCGCCGTTCGTTTTTTGAAGCTCAGCCCATCATTTGCATGGGGTCACGCTTCATTAAAATATATCACGCCCACTTCCAGCCCACTTCCACCTACTTTGACTTACGTTGGCTTACGCCAAGGAATATACGCTACGCCGGCGCAACGTTGGAATCATTTTCTTTGTGAATTCCATACTTGCCTCTCAACGGTGCGCCGGCGTAGCGTAAAGAAGATGCGCTACGCCGGCATAAAGATGTGCTCAGGTATGTGAATCCGGGCCTATGTGTTTAATACATTTTTGCATTCAGGTCCACAGAGCATTGCAACCGCAAAAAGTGCATTCTGCACCGAATCTTGCATTGCTCACCCCCCAATCCCAGGCCTATATGAAGGGGCTGGAGGAAGTAATGTGTGTATTACAAGTGTGGTGACGTCATTAACCTGCTGTCAGCTTCTCTGCTGAGCCTCCCTACTGCAGTGCCAGATGGGACTTGTAGTATGTTAATTCACAAGTCCCTTTGAATGGATGCATGCACAGCAGCACTTAATTGAAAAAAAAAAAAACAGGGAGGAAGCACCCTGCAATTTATGTAAGAGTATGTGTTGGGGGGGGGGGGGGATTTTAGGCTGGGGGGGATGAGGAATGTGTCCATGTTAGATAGATGTGTTTAGACTCATGGTATGACTGTTTTTTCATTATCTCTCCTAGTTACTGGTCTTTGATCTTACACAATCCTATAATTAACCATTGGGTAGAACAAAAAAAGCATCTACTTCTGCTAGGAATGAAAAGCATGACCGGCAGCTATGGAAGGCTGCAGTAAATAATAAAATAACTTAGTGTATGATGCACCTTATATTTAACTATCGCTTTTATTTTAAGTAAACCTGTCATTAAAGACGTATTCGGGGGCTGCCATTTCTGCCCTCCTTCTGAAAACCATAGTTGCCTGGCTGTTATTTTGTCCCACTGGCTTTAGATACTTTGAGTTATTGACCCAAAATAAGTAGACAGATCAGGAAGGTCGGAATAAAGTCGGCAGCCCTTATATGTATAATTCTTTGACCACTTGCTGACCGCCACACACATATACGTCGACACAATGGCACGAGCAGGCAAATGGGCCTACCTGTACGTCCCTTTAAATTTGACGCCCAGTGGGCGTGCGCCCGCCGCGTGCCTTGTGAGTGTGCTCGCAGGTCCCGGGAACTCAATGTTCCCGGGCGGCCTGCGATTGCAGTCGGCAAAGGCAGAACAGGGGGGATGCCTTTGTAAACAAGGCATTCCCCTGTTCTGCCTAGTAACATGTCACTGATCTACTGTTCCCCCGAGATCGGGAACAGTGATCAGTGACGTGTCACTAGTAGCTCCTCCCCCTAACAGTTAGAATCACTCCCTAGGACACACTTAACCCCTTCAGCGCCACCTAGTGGTTTAACCCTTACCTGCCAGTGTCATTTTTACAGCAATCAATGCATTTTTATAACACTGATCGCTGTAAAAATGACAATGGTCCCAAAAATGTTTCAAGTGTCCGATGTGTCTGCCATAAAGTTGCAGTCACGATAAAAATCGCATTTTGTCGCCATTACTAGTAAAAAAATAAAATAATAAAAATGCCTTTTTACCAAAAATATGTGGAAGAATACATATCGGCCTAAAAAAAAATTGGGATATTTATTATAGCAAAAAGTACAAAATATTGCTTTTTTTTCCAAAATTGTCGCTCAATTTTTGTTTATAGCGCAACAAATAAAAAACGCGGAGGTGATCAAATACCATCAAAAGAAAGCTCTCTGGCCCCGTACACATGACCGAGCTTCTCGGCAGAATCCAGCGAGAAGCTCGCTGGGAGACATATTCTGGCGAGAAGCTCGATCGCGTGTACACTTCCGACGAGCGTCCCGTCGGGAAGCTCGTCAAGCCAAAAAAGAGAGCACGTTCTCTTTTTCCTCGTTGTTCAATGAGGACTTTGGCTCGACGAGCTTTTCCGACCGCTCATCGGGAACCTCGTCGGGCAGAACGATGGGTTTAGCCCGACGAGGTTCTCCGACGTGTGTACGCGGCCTATTTGTGGGAAAAAAGGACATTAATTTTATTTGGGTGCAATGTCACTTAAACCAACGCAAAAAATGGCCTGGTCAGAAAGGGAGGTAAATCTTTCGGAGCTGAAGTGGTTAAACCCTCTCAATTTTAGATTTTCTATGCGGGATTAATGTAATTGTGTACTTAATAAAATATAGAGCATGATAATGCATAATCCTGTATGAATTGTATTGAATAAAATAAAAAAAAATTGATTATAAAATAAAAAAACCTTCGGCCCCGGAAGGTTTTACCCCTTTCCTGACCCCCCTTCCTTTTTTACAATTTGGCACTGCATCACTTTAACTGATAATTGCGCGGTCGTGCGACATTGTACCCGTGGTAAAAAAAAGACGTAAATTTTGTTTGAGAGCAAAGTCGCACGACCGCGCAATTGTCAGTTAAAGCCATGCAGTGCCGAATCACAAAAAGTGGCCTGATCTTTGGCCAGCCAAATGGTCCGGGGGCTTAAGAGTGATTCAAAGTATCGACAAAGAAGTCAGCATTACAACCAGGCAAAGAGCATTTTTAGTAGGAGAGGACAGCAATGGCAATGACAGGTTTTCTTTAACAAAATATACAGGACAAGCTGGTACTTCTAGCACTTATGTGTTGTTTGTTAACATGGAATAAGCTAATATTTTTCTGTAATGGCCTGTTCCACCCAAAAGTAATATTTACATTTTGGTTGGGCACTGGTGCATTGAATGAGTTCCTGGCTTCTTGTATCTCTCGGACGTTACAATGGGGAGATTACTTCCCATCAGTTCATGACGCATTCCACAAGGCCATAATGGAGACGTCACTTTCCCGAAGCTGGACTCCTCAATATTTTTTTATATCATGATGAATCCATCAGGAGAGTTTAACACCTTTGTTGGGTGGAACTGAGAATTGTGGTGGGGATATATCGACGACTCAAGCTGCTGGGAGGTACAAGAAGCCAGCGTGTGATTCAACAATCTGGCGGCAATCATGCAAAACTGATTTATTTTTTGAAATTTAAGCAAAGATGCAGCTAAAACTAAAAACTGCGCTATGTTCTCTCATTCTCACGAATGTGATAATTTTTATGCACCTTAATTTTAAAACATTGGTCCTCAAGGACTGTATTTAAGGATAGAGTTTGTATTTTCTCTAGTAACCATGAAAAAAATAGACAGCTCAGTTCTGGGTAATGCAAAACTTTTACTAATTAAAGGGGTTGTAAAGGATAACATTTGTTTCCCTTAATAGCTTCCTTTACCTTAGTGCAGTCCTCCTTCACTTACCTCATCCTTCCATTTTGCTTTTAAATGTCCTGATTTCTTCTGAGAAATCCTCACTTCCTGTTCTTCTGTCTGTAACTCCAAACAGTAATGCAAGACTTTCTCCCTGGTGTGGAGAAAGCCTCTTTAGGGGGGGGGGGGCGAGCAGGAGTGTCAGGACACCTACTAACACACAGCTCCTTTCTCTATCTGCAAAGTAGAGAGCGTCCTGACTATCCTGCTTGCCCCCTCCCCCCTCAAGAGGCTTTCTCCACACCTGGGAGAAAGCCTTGCATTACGGTGTGAAGTTACAGATAGAAGAACAGGAAGTGAGGGTTTCTCAGAAGAAATAAGGACATTTAAATGCAAAATGGAAGGATGAAGTAAGTGAAGGAGGACTGCACTAAGGTAAAGGAAGCTATTTAGGGGGGAAAAAATTCCTTTACAACCCCTTTAAAGCGGATCTCCACCCTAAAGTGAAGATCCGCTGATCGGAACCCTCCCCCCCTCCGGTGTCACAATTGACACCTTTCAGGGGGGAGGGGGGTGCAGATACCTGTCTAAAGACAGATATCTGCAACCACTTCCGGCCCGCAGTCTCGGGGCAAAAGACGGGTTTTTTGGCGACATCCCGTCGCCCCCCTGTTGTGTGCTGGGAACTCTCAGCTCCCAGCACACAGCGGGAGCCAATCGCCGGGCGCAGCGCGACTCGCGCATGCGCCGTAGGGAACCGGGCAGTGAAGCCGCAGCGCTTCACTTCCTGGTTCCCTCACCGTGGATGGAGGGGGGAGCAGCAGGGTGATGAGCGATCGCTCATCCTCTGCTGCGGACGCCACTGGACTCCAGGACAGGTAAGTGTCCCAATATTAAAAGTTAGCAGCTGCAGTATTTGTTGCTGCTGGCTTTTAATATTGTTTTTTTGCTGAACCATCCGCTTTAAGGCCTTTATGTGTTGAAAATGGTGATGCTGATGCCAGAATGTATTTCTTATATGTTTTTGTGAAACCTGGACAAGGAAGGTTCTAAAATATAGAATATGCAGATTGTGAGGAATTATTTTTAGCATAATATCATCTCAAAGAGTACCCTATAATAAATATCAAAAGAGCAAAATGGGACTTTTTAGGTACTTTTTATTAAATCAGCCAACACACATCTCTTTAAAAATTATTTGCACGATTTGTAATACAAAAACATAATTAAAACTACAACTAGATGGTAATAGAGTTTTACATTGCATAATATCAAGGTTTTAGCTCCCACCTCCTGATTTATACCCTTCCGTACAATACTACTAGGCATGATGATGGGAAGTCAAACTCTCAATGCATTTCTGCACCAATGGCCAACTTCTTTAGGGGGTATATAGCTCCTCATCACCTGAAGAAATACATTGGTCTCTAGGGATTTCTTATACCAACAGTCCACTTTATCAGGAGATAAGGAGGTTATCTTGTGAAGAAGTAGACCGTTGGTCTACAAATTGCATAGTTTGATTTTGGTTCCTTATGCTAGTATTAAGTACTTCTTCCTGAAACAAGGTGTTTGACGTGTGATGAAGAAGTAGACTGTTGCTCTAAGAAATGCATTGATTGTTGATTTTCATTAATCAGGCCAACAATCTACTTCTCAAGGAGATGAGAAATTTGATATCTCCTGTAAAAGTAGACAGTTTGAAATGTGTAGAGTTTGGTTTTGATTTATTAGGCTAACAGTCTATTTCATTTGAAGATGAGGCAAATTATACCTCCCGAAAAAGTAGACAGTTGTTCTAAAAAAAGCTTAGAGAGTTAGATTTTGATTTCTTAGGCCAACGATCTACTTCATCAGGAGAAAGGAGGTTGATATCTCCTGAAGAAGTAGACATTTGGTCTAAGAAATATGTAGCGTTTGAGTTCTTAAACTAAATGTCTACTTCAGGGGGGTCTCAAACTAGGGGCCCTCCAGCTGTTGCGAAACTACAAGTCCCATCATGCCTCTGCCTGTGGGAGTGATACTTGTAACTGTCAGCTTTGAAATGCCTCATGGGACTTGTAGTTTCGCAACAGCTGGAGGACCGCCAGTTTGAGACCCCTGGTCTACTTCATCAGAAGATGAGGAGGTTGATATCACCTGACGAAGTAGACAGCTGGTTAAAAGTGCTTGGAGAGTTTGATTTTGATTTCATAGGCCAATGGTCTACTTCATCAGGAGATGAGGAGGTTGAAAACTCCTGAAAAAGTAGACAAGTTGGTCTAAGAAATGTGTAAAGTTCTAAGAAATTTCTTAGACCAATAGTCTACTTTATCAGTTGAGGAGTTGAATTATATCTTCTGAAGAAGGAGACAGTTGGTCCACAAAACGCTTAAAGAGTTTGATTTTGAAATTTTGATATCTTAGGTCAATGGTCTACTTAATCAGGAGGTGCGGTATATGTTATCTCCTGAAGAAGTAGACGGTTGGTCTAAGAAATGTGTAAAGTTTGATTTCTTAGACCAATAGTCTACTTTATCAGGAGAGGATGTGAATTATATCTTCTGAAGAAGACAGTTGGTCCAAAAAACATTTAGAGTTTGATTTTGATTTCTTAGGTCAATGGTCTACTTCATCAGGAGGTGCGGTATATGTTTTCTCCTGAAGAAGTAGACAGTTGGTCTAATAAACGGTTAGAGAGTTTGATTTTGGTTTCTCAAACAGCCTACTGTATAAGGAAAAGAGGAGGTGGATATCACCTAATGAAGTAGACTGTTGCTCAAAGAAACGTGCAGAGAGTTTGATTTACGCAGTGGCGAATTTAGCAAAAAGTGGCCTGGTCATTTGGCAGCCAAATGGTCCGGGGCTGAAGTGATTAATGTCCGTTCTTACCCGTCAACGGAACGCTCATGTGAAAGGGGCCTAAGAGTGAAATAGCTTACAGATCACTTTATATTAGTTCAATATTAATAGACGTGCTGGGAAATCAGACTCTGCTCTTTTTACTTTTCTTTAATATTATTAAATTTTTTTCCATGGAACTCTCTTTTTTTAAATGAAAGTAACCTGTAAAAAATATAACTGCTTAAGATAACTTAGCATTTCATATTCTCCTTAAAGGTAACATTTTATTTTTGGTAGAGTACTTTTGCAATAATACATGGTACCAATTTAAATCTATGAATATATATATATATATATATTTTATTTTATTATTTTAAAAAGTTGTACTGTATATAATGAAGCATTAATATAATTAATGTTCTTTACTGTCAAAAAAATATAATTAATGTAATAATATTTGCAATATTTTGGAATGGATTTATAAATTGTCACTTAAGAAATGATTGCACTTTAAAATAAACTGATTAAAGACATTTTGTTACAGGTTGATGTGTCTTTATTTCTGATTCCTTTACAGTGAATTTTAAATGCAGCCAAGCATAAAGAATTGATGATGACATTTTAGTGCACTTTTAATCTTGGAACCTTTATTTTTTCTTCGGATATACGACAGAAATGTGCGGCATTAGTGTTTGAGAATGTTACCAGCAGTGGCTCTTATCAACTGCTTAAAAAACAAAAAACAAAACAAAAAATCTGCATTGAAATCCATGCGTCTGGCGCCCTGCATGTAGATTAGGTACCGGGCGCATGGTTTTCCCTGCGCTCCTTATTGCGCTCCTTATTGCGCTCCTTATTGCGCTCCTCATGACCGGCCTGCCATTGGTTAACAGGGTCTTCTAATAGGATTTTTCTGGACATGTGCATTTTTTGGGGAGAGGGGGGGGGGGGGGGTTTACGGTCATTCGTTATAAATTGCAATTCGTAAATTCTAAGAAGATTCTAAAATACGAAAATGATAAAAAAAAATAAAAAATTGAAAGAACGAAAATCTGACAAATCTAATTAATATCTAGTTAATAACTGACTATAAAATTATAGGTGTTGGAATTTCCTTTCATATTTGACTGGTAGTGAATGTAATGAATATGAGCAGGATTCAAGCCTCTGCAGTGTGCAGTACCGCATTTGGCCAGAGATGGGGGGGTGCCGTTGCCGATGAGGGCCGATCAGAGACGTTCGAAAACACTTTGGAAATACTCCCTACCCAAGCCTTTCTGAGGGTTTCCGAGTTCAGCCGAGCTGTCCCTCAGTATTTCAGAGGCTCTCTGGTGCCCCCCACCTCTGGTCACATGCGGTATTGCATGTCATAGAAGTCAATGCGGAACAAATTATTTTAATTTCCATTGACTTCTATGGGGAAACTCGCTTTGATATGCGAGTGCTTTGGATTAGAAGCATTCTCCTGGAATGGATTATGCTCGTGATGCGAGGTTCCACTGTATATAAAATTCACTTTATTTTTTACCAAAAAGTGTTTCATAGCGCTAAACCATTTACCCAATCTCTAAATTGCTGCATTTGTAGATTTATAAAGCCAATATAAAGGCATTGTAGTGGTAAAAAGCACTTGTGGGTTTAACTAATATATATATATATATATATATTTTTTTTTTTTGTATAATTCTCCTTTAACCACTTGGCGCCTGCGCTATAGCCAAATGACGGCCACAGCGCGGACCCCAAATTCTGGGAGGCTGTCAATAGAATGGCGCGCTGTGATCACCCCAGTCACTGAGACTCTGGTGAGATCACAGATCCGAGTAAGGGGCCGGTCCCGACCCCTTACCATGTGTTCAGCTGTCAGCCAATGACAGCTGATCATGTGATGTAAACAAAAGCTTGGTAATCGTTTTTTTTTTTTTTTCTCCTCACCCTGATATCATGAGGAGGAAAAAAAGCAGATCACGGCTTGTGTGCAAGGGACATCGATCCCGAAGAGGAAGAGGCACTTCTGCCTCATCTGTGCCATCAATACCCTCTGCCATTGCCACCTGCCAGTGCCCACCAGTGCCACCTATCAATGCCCACGAATGCCACCTATCAATGCCCATAAGTGTCACCTATCAATGCCCACAAGTGTCACCTATCAATGCCCACCAGTGGTGCCAATCAGTGCTTCATCAGTGCCACCTAGCAGTATTGCCTATCAGTATAACTCATCAGTGCCCATCACTGCCAGCTATCAGTGCCACCTATCAATGCCACCTATTAGTTCCACTTCTCAGTGCCCCCAGTGCCACCTATCAATGCCCTTCAGTGCCACCTCTTATTGTCACCTCTCAGTGCCCACCAGTGCCGCCTTATTGGTGCACATCAGTGCAGCCCACCAGTGCCCATCAGTGCAGCCTCATCAGCGTACATTAATGAAGGAGAGAAATTACCTATTTGCAAAATTTTAAAACAACATATAAAAAATAAAATAAAAAAAATAAATTCTTTTTTTATTTTTTTATTTTTTACAAACAACAAAAACCACAGAAGTGATCAAATATCACCAAAACAAAGCTCTTTTTGTGGGGAAAAAATGATAAAAAATGTAATTTGGGTACAGTGCTGTATGACCGCGCAATCTTCATTCAAAGCTAAAAGCTGAAAATTGGTCTGGGCAGGAGGGGGGTTTAAGTGCCCAGTAAGCAAGTGGTTAAGGGGGCGTGGCAGGGGGTGTGTCCTATGCTTACATACTTTTGCTAATAGGTGTCCCTGGTTCCCATTTAAAAAAGTTGGAAGGTGTGAAAATAGTGGATTTTATATACAGTTCTATAGATCAGAGTTACTACAATGGAGCCAATAAATACATTTTACCTAGGAGCCTAACCAGAGGAGGGCGCTACACACATGTGCCAGAACACGCGTGCATTTGGGTACGGCGAGATTTAAAAAAAAGGGTTATGAGCTTCTTTTGTGCAATTTTTGCACCTAGGGCAGGCAGCCCATCGAAGTGAATATTCTAACGTAAGCGCAATGCGTGCAATGGAGCAAAATTGCGCACAAAATTTAAATAAATAAATAAAATGACCTGCGCGTACTTCATTGTACAGGCACAGGAGTAACTGGAGCCTTACACTGTGTTTGAAATGTCAGGTGAAGCATGACAATCACAGGCTGGAAGATTGATTATTAGAGAATAGATTATTTCTGATTTTCTGGAATGATTTCTAATGATCACCTATCAGTACAGTGTATGGAATGTGCTGTCAGGCGCCCTCTGGCGGTAAGTCTGAGAATACATCGCGGCTTCTCTGGAGAAGTTTGTCCATTCTCTTACGCCGTAGTCGGCTGGTTGTCATGGTGACCGGAGCCGCGTCCCGTAGTGATAGTCGGTGTATTATTATTGCAGCTGGAGGAGCCGGGGATCCGCCGCCATGGTGTTCAGTGAGTATTAGTGTTATGTGTATAGGGAGGTGTGTGTACGGAGATGACGCCCCCTCCCCCCCCCAGCATTACAGGGGGGCTGTGCTGGATTCTGGGGCTACAATACCTGACACCATCATTCACACCCCCATCTCCAAATACACTGGACACCCCCTGAGACACCCTCATTACCTCTCATACACCCCCATCTCCTAAATACACTGGACACCCCCCGAGACACCCCCGTCACCTCTCATACACCCCCATCTCCTAAATACACTGGACACCCCCGAGACACCCCCGTCACCTCTTAAACACCCCCATCTCCTTCTAAATACACTGGACACACCCCGAGACACCTTCGTCACCTCTCATACACCCCCGTCACCTCTCATACACCCCCGTCACCTCTCATACACCCCCGTCACCTCTCAGACACCCCCATCTCCTTCTAAATACACTGGACACACCCCGAGACACCCCTGTCACCTCTCATACACCCCCATCTCCTTCTAAATACACTGGACACCCCCCGAGACACCTTCGTCACCTCTCATACACCCCCGTCACCTCTCATACACCCCCGTCACCTCTCAGACACCCCCATCTCCTCCTAAATACACTGGACACACCCCGAGACACCTTTGTCACCTCTCATACACCCCCATCTCCTTCTAAATACACTGGACACCCCCGAGACACCCCCGTCACCTCTCATACACCCCCGTCACCTCTCATACACCCCCATCTCCTTCTAAATACGCTGGACACACCCCGAGACACCCCCGTCACCTCTCATACACCCCCATCTCCTTCTAAATACACTGGACACACCCCGAGACACCTTCGTCACCTCTCATACACCCCCGTCACCTCTCATACACCCCCGTCACCTCTCAGACACCCCCATCTCCTTCTAAATACACTGGACACACCCCGAGACACCCCTGTCACCTCTCATACACCCCCATCTCCTTCTAAATACACTGGACACCCCCCGAGACACCTTCGTCACCTCTCATACACCCCCGTCACCTCTCATACACCCCCATCTCCTTCTAAATACGCTGGACACACCCCGAGACACCCCCGTCACCTCTCATACACCCCCATCTCCTTCTAAATACACTGGAAACCCCCCGAGACACCCCCGTCACCTCTCATACACCCCCGTCACCTCTCATACACCCCCATCTCCTTCTAAATACACTGGACACCCCCTGAGACACCCCCGTCACCTCTCATACACCCCCGTCACCTCTCATACACCCCCGTCACCTCTCAGACACCCCCATCTCCTTCTAAATACACTGGACACACCCCGAGACACCCCTGTCACCTCTCATACACCCCCATCTCCTTCTAAATACACTGGACACCCCCCGAGACACCTTCGTCACCTCTCATACACCCCCGTCACCTCTCATACACCCCCGTCACCTCTCAGACACCCCCATCTCCTTCTAAATACACTGGACACACCCCGAGACACCTTTGTCACCTCTCATACACCCCCATCTCCTTCTAAATACACTGGACACCCCCCGAGACACCCCCGTCACCTCTCATACACCCCCGTCACCTCTCATACACCCCCATCTCCTTCTAAATACGCTGGACACACCCCGAGACACCCCCGTCACCTCTCATACACCCCCATCTCCTTCTAAATACACTGGACACACCCCGAGACACCTTCGTCACCTCTCATACACCCCCGTCACCTCTCATACACCCCCATCTCCTTCTAAATACACTGGACACACCCCGAGACACCCCTGTCACCTCTCATACACCCCCATCTCCTTCTAAATACACTGGACACCCCCCGAGACACCTTCGTCACCTCTCATACACCCCCGTCACCTCTCATACACCCCCGTCACCTCTCAGACACCCCCATCTCCTTCTAAATACACTGGACACACCCCGAGACACCTTTGTCACCTCTCATACACCCCCATCTCCTTCTAAATACACTGGACACCCCCCGAGACACCCCCGTCACCTCTCATACACCCCCGTCACCTCTCATACACCCCCATCTCCTTCTAAATACGCTGGACACACCCCGAGACACCCCCGTCACCTCTCATACACCCCCATCTCCTTCTAAATACACTGGAAACCCCCCGAGACACCCCCGTCACCTCTCATACACCCCCGTCACCTCTCATACACCCCCATCTCCTTCTAAATACACTGGACACCCCCTGAGACACCCCCGTCACCTCTCATACACCCCCGTCACCTCTCATACACCCCCGTCACCTCTCATACACCCCCGTCACCTCTCATACACCCCCGTCACCTTCTAAATACACTGGACACCCCCGAGACATCCCGTCACCTCTCATACACCCCCATCTCCTTCTAAATACACTGGACACCCCCCGAGACACCTTCGTCACCTCTCATACACCCCCGTCACCTCTCATACACCCCCGTCACCTCTCAGACACCCCCATCTCCTTCTAAATACACTGGACACACCCCGAGACACCCCCGTCACCTCTCATACACCCCCGTCACCTCTCATACACCCCCGTCACCTCTCAGACACCCCCATCTCCTTCTAAATACACTGGACACCCCCCGAGACACCCCCGTCACCTCTCATACACCCCCGTCACCTCTCATACACCCCCATCTCCTTCTAAATACACTGGACACCCCCCGAGACACCCCCGTCACCTCTCATACACCCCCGTCACCTCTCATACACCCCCATCACCTCTCATACACCCCCATCTCCTTCTAAATACACTGGACAGCCCCCGAGACACCCCCGTCACCTCTCATACACCCCCGTCACCTCTCATACACCCCCATCTCCTTCTAAATACACTGGACACACCCCGAGACACCCCCGTCACCTCTCATACACCCCCGTCACCTCTCATACACCCCCATCTCCTTCTAAATACACTGGAAACCCCCCGAGACACCTTCGTCACCTCTCATACACCCCCGCCACCTCTCATACACCCCCATCTCCTTCTAAATACACTGGACACCCCCCGAGACACCCCCGTCACCTCTCATACACCCCCATCTCCTTCTAAATACACTGGACACACCCCGAGACACCCCCGTCACCTCTCATACACCCCCGTCTCCTTCTAAATACACTGGACACACCCCGAGACACCCCCGTCACCTCTCATACACCCCCGTCACCTCTCATACACCCCCATCTCCTTCTAAATACACTGGACACCCCCCGAGACACCCCGTCACCTCTCATACACACCTGTCACCTTCTAAATACACTGGACACCCCCTAAAACACCCTCATCACCTCTCACACACCCCAGTCACCTCCTGAGCACCCTGACCACCCCCAGGGGGCGCTCTAGCAGTGGCGTATCTAGGGTATGGCAGCCATGGCAAGTGCCATGGGCGTCACAGGGAGGGGGGCGGCAAAAAGCTACCCCCCCATATCAAAAAAAACACACTCGTCCTCCTGTGGTGGCCTCCCGCACTAATGTAGCTCCCGGCATCGCGGCCGGCCTGCTGAAGCGTGGTGCCGGCACAGCAATTGCTAATATTGCTACTTGGCCTGGGGAGGGGAGTGACAAATGCCCCCATGATGGCTGATGACTGGCCAATAATGGCACAGTGGCTGCATTTGATTGGCACAGTGGCTGCAATTGATTTTTTTTTTCAGTTTGCTTGCGCCCCCCCCCCCCCCAAATTTTCAGCACCAGCCGCCAGAGGTCCCCAGTGTGCCTCTCTGTCCTCGTCGCACTGTGTCCCTCTCTGTCCCTGCTTATCTGAAAGGTTTCAAATGTTTTGACAGGGGCGCAGTTTCAGTACTTGCCATAGGCGCCATTTTCACTAGATACGCCTCTGCGCTCTAGTCATCTTGTTGGCACCCTGGTCACTTTCTGATTCCCAAGGGTCACCTAACTCATATTCTTGGCACCCTGATCTCCTCCTCGGCATCATAATGACCCCCCAAGGCACCCTGATCACCTCCAGGAGCACCCGGTCATCTTCTTAGTAGCCTGGTCATCTCCCGAGATGCCCTATACACCCCCCAGGGAGACCCTACTCATCTTATCAGCATCCTGATATCCTCCTCAGCATCATAATGACCTCCCGAGGCACCCTGATCACCTTCTCAGCACCCTGATCACCTCCTCATCATCATAAATACCTCCCCGAGGGCCCCCTGATCACCTCCTCATCATCATAAATACCTCCCCGAGGCACCCTGATCACCTCCTCAGCATCATAATTACCTCCCGTGGCACCCTGATCACCTCTTTATCATCATAAATACCTCCCCGAGGCACCCTGATCACCTCCTCAGCATCATAATTACCTCCCAGAGGCACCCTGATCACCTCCAGGAGCCCCCCGGTCATCTTCTTAGTAGTCTGAGCATCTACCGAGATCACCTATACAGCCCCCCAGGGACACCCAACTCATCTTCTAACAGCCTCATATTGTGAGGCACTCTGGTTACTTCCTCAGGCATGCTGGTCACCTCCTAACACACCCTGAGCACCTAAGAGGGCACCCTGGTCAACTTCTCAGCAGCCTGGTCACCTCTTAAGGTATCTTGGTCAAGTCTTAATCTCCCGAGGCACCCTGATCACCTCCAGGAGCTCCCGTTCATCTTCTTAGTAGTCTGGTCACCTCCCGAGATGCCCTATATACCCCCCAGGGACACCCTACTCATTATCACAGCAGCGTCATATTGTGAGGCACTCTGGTCACAATCTTAGGCATCTTGGTCATCTCCCAAAACACCCTGGAGACTCCAAAGGGCACCCTGGTTAACTTCTCAGCATCCTGGTCACCTCTCGAGGTGTCTTGGTCACCTTTTAACCTCCCACAGCACCCTGATCACCTCTGTGAGCACCCCGGTCATCTTAGTAGCCTGGTCACCTCCCGAGATGCCATGAACATCCCCCACGGACACCCTGATCATCTTCTCTGCAACGACATATTGTGAGGTACTCTGGTCAACACCTTAGGCATTTTGGTCACCTCTTCTAAGCACCCTGCTCACCTCCAGAGACTCCCTGGTCACCTCTCGAGATGCCCTATACACCTCCCAAGGACACCCTGATCACCTCCTCAGCATTATAATGACCTCCCAAGGCACCTTCAGGAGCACTCCAGTCATGTTCTTAGTAGCCTGGTCACCTCCCAAGATGCCCTATACACTCCCCAGGGACACCCTACTCATCTTCTCAGGAGCCTCATCTTGTGAGGCACTCTGATCACTTCCTCAGGCATTCTGGTCACCTCCTAACACACCCTGAACACCTAAGAGGGCACCCTGTTCCCCTTCTCACCACCCTGGTCACCTCTCAAGGTGTCTTGGTCAAGTATTAATCTCATGAGGCACCCTGATCACCTCCAGGAGCACCCCCGTCATCTTCTTAGTAGTCTGATCATCTCGCAAGATGCCCTATACACCCTCCAGGGACACCCTGATCATCTTCTCAGCATCCTCATATTGTGAGGCACTCTGATCACTTCCTCAGGCATGCTAGTCACCTCCTAACACACCCTGAACACCTAAGAGGGCACCCTGGTCAACTTCTGAGCAACCTGGTCACCTCTCGAGGTGTCTTGGTCACCTCTTAACCTCCAGAGGCACCCTGATCACCTCAAGGAGTACCCCTGTTATCTTCTTAGTAGCCCGGTTACCTCCCGAGATGCCCCGAACACCCCCCCCCACAGACACCCCACCCATCTTCACAGCAGCATTATATTGTGAGACACTCTGGTCACTACCTTAGGCATCTTGGTCATCTCCCAAAGCACCTAGTCAACTTCTAAGCACCCTGGTCCCCTCCCAAGATGCCCTATACACCCCCCAGAGACACCCTGATCATCTGCTCAGCAGCCTCTTTTTGTGAGGCACTCTGGTCACTTCCTCAGGCATCCCGGTCATTTCCTGAGTTGTTTTGGTTACCTCTTAACCTCCCTGATCACCTACAGGAGCACACCGGTCATCTTAGTAGCCTGGTCACCTCCCGAGTAGCCCTGAACACCACCCACGGACATTTTGATCATCTTCATATTGTGAGGCACTCTGGTCACTAACCTAGGCACCTTGGTCATCTCCCAAAGCACCCTGGAGACTCCAAAGGGCACCCTAATCAACCTCTAAGCACTCTGCTCACCTTCAGAAACTCCCTGGTCACCTCCCAAGACGGCCTATACACCTCCCAGGGACACCCTGATCATCTTCTCAGCAGCCTCCTATTGTGAGGCACTCTGGTCACTTTCTAAAGCATCCTGGTCACCTCCTGAGTTGTCTTGGTCACCTCTTAACCTCCATAGGAACCCCAATCACCTACAGGAGCACCCCAGTCATCTAAGTAGCCTGGTCACCTTCCGAGTAGCCCTAAACACCACCCACGGACATCTTGATCATCTTCCCAGCAGAGTCATATTATGAGGCACTCTGTTCACTACCGTAGGCATCTTGGTCATCTCCCAAAGCACCATGAAGACTCCAAAGGGCACCCTGGCCAACTTCTGAGCACCATGCTTACCTTCATAGACTCCTTGTTTACCTCCCAAGACACCCTATACACCTCCCAGGGACACCCTGATCATCATCTCAGCAGCCTCCTTTTGTGAGGCACTCTGGTCACTTTCTCAGGAATGCTGGTCACCTCCCGAGTTGTCTTGGTCAACTCTTAACCTCCGAAGGCATCCTAGTCACCTCCCAAGTTGTCTTGGTCACCTCTTAACCTCCGAAGGCATCCTGGTCACCTCCCGAGTTGTCTTGGTCAACTCTTAACCTCTGAAGGCATCCTGGTCACCTCCCGAGTTGTCTTGGTCAACTCTTAACCTCCGAAGACACCCTGGTCACCTCCCGAGTTGTCTTGGTCACCTCTTAACCTCCGAAGGCATCCTGGTCACCTCCCGATTTGTCTTGGTCACCTCTTAACCTTCCAACGCATCCTGGTCACCTCCTGAGTTGTCTTGGTCAACTCTTAACCTCTGAAGGCATCCTGGTCACCTCCCGAGTTGTCTTGGTCAACTCTTAACCTCCGAAGGCACCCTGGTCACCTCCCGAGTTGTCTTGGTCACCTCTTAACCTCCGAAGGCATCCTGGTCACCTCCCGATTTGTCTTGGTCACCTCTTAACCTTCCAAGGCATCCTGGTCACCTCCTGATTTGTCTTGGTCAACTCTTAACCTCCGAAGGCATCCTGGTCACCTCCCGATTTGTCTTGGTCACCTCTTAAGCTGTATAAAACAAATGGCCCCTGCCCCCACCTATAACTGGCTTTCACAACAAAGAGCACATGGAAGGGTAAACGCATGAAAGACAAAAAAAAACAACAACAGTCTGTGTTAAAAACAGGGGTTTAGTTGGCACTCATTCCCTCATCTGTGCTCCCTACAACTACATTAGAAATGTACTGTTACTACATATGATCTAGGTGTTCACCATGGATGAAGCAGTAGATGCCCTCTTGTATGTGTTTATTGTATTGCCGCTTTGTCTTGCAGTCACAGAAGATTTGATCAGGAGACGAGCAGAACACAATAACTGTGAGATCTTCTCCTTGGAAGAACTTTCTCTTCACCAGCAAGATCTAGAGAAGATCGATCACCTGGACAAATGGTGCAAAGAGCTGAAGATACTTTACCTCCAGAACAATGTCATACCTAGAATAGGTGAGAGAGCAGCTGCCAGACCCACCGAATCTCACAATAGAACACTGAGATGAATGTTATTAATAAAGTATAACTAACGGGAAGACTTTTTTTTTAGCTTTGGATAGAATGTAGAGGGATTAGTAGACATGTGCACTGCCGAAAAATGTGTTCATTTTAATTTTCATTTAATTTGTTTTTTGTAAATGTGAAAATTCTGAAATTAGAAAACTCTGAAATCGAAAATTTTGGAAATTCAGAAATGTGAAAATTCGGAATTAGAAAATTTAGAAATTCAGAAATTTGAAAATTCGGGATTGAGAAATTTTGGAAATTCGAAAATCCAAATTCTGAATTTTCGAAATCTGAATTTTCCGATTTTCAAATTTGTAATTTTTAATTTTTTCGAATTTCTGATTTTCAAATTTTCGAATTCTCAATTTTCGAATTTCAAGATTTGGAATTTCTGATTTTGGAATTTCTGATTTTTTATTTAAATTTTTTCGAATTTCTGATTTTAGGATTGTCGAATTTCCGAACTTCGAATTTCCGTACTACAGAATTTTGAAAATTCAGAATTAACAAATTTGTCAAAATTTGTTAAAAACTAATTCGGAACTAAACAAATTGCACATATCTAGGGATTAGAACACCTGACAATTTTTTTTTATCTGGGTCCCTATCAGGGAGATTCCCCCTCTCTATTTGTCCTGTTTTACCATTATCATTGAAAGTGAATGTAAAAGAAAACCCCAAAGTTTGGGTTGTCACCAGAAAAGGAATAGAGGGTAAATCTTCCAATGGGGACACTAGTTCTGGTGGCCTTGGGGGTCCCAAAGGAATTCCCTTAATTTGTAGGGATTTCCTCCCACTTCCTGTTTTGGCCATGGGACAATCCCAAAAAGGTTTTGGCATCAGGTGGTCGGGGGAGGGGGGAATGCTGGGAGGGAAAGGCATGGGAGGAGGATGGAGAATTGTGTTCCCAGGTGTTTTATGTACAGTGCCTTGCGAAAGTATTCGGCCCCCTTGAACTTTGCGACCTTTTGCCACATTTCAGGCTTCAAACATAAAGATATAAAACTGTAATTGTTTGTGAAGAATCAACAACGAGTGGGATACCATCATGAAGTGGAACGAAATTTATTGGATATTTCAAACTTTTTTAACAAATAGAAAACTGAAAAATTGGGCGTGCAAAATTATTCAGCCCCCTTAAGTTAATACTTTGTACCACCACCTTTTGCTGCGATTACAGCTGTAAGTCGCTTGGGGTATGTTTCTATCAGTTTTGCACATCGAGAGACTGAAATTTTTGCCCATTCCTCCTTGCAAAACAGCTCAAGCTCAGTGAGGTTGGATGGAGAGCGTTTGTGAACAGCAGTTTTCAGTTCTTTCCACAGATTCTCGATTGGATTCAGGTCTGGACTTTGACTTGGCCATTCTAACACCTGGATATGTTTATTTGTGATCCATTGTAGATTTTGCTTTATGTTTTGGATCGTTGTCTTGTTGGAAGACAAATCTCCGTCCCAGTCTCAGGTCTTTTGCAGACTCCATCAGGTTTTCTTCCAGAATGGTCCTGTATTTGACTCCATCCATCTTCCCATCAATTTTAACCATCCTTCCTGTCCCTGCTGAAGAAAAGCAGGGCCAAACCATATTGCTGCCACCACCATGTTTCACAGTGGGGATGGTGTTTCCAGGGTGATGAGCTGTGTTGCTTAAACATAACGTTTTGCATTGTTGCCAAAAAGTTTGATTTTTGTTTCATCTGACCAGAGCACCTTCTTCCACATGTTTGGTGTGTCTCCCAGGTGGCTTGTGGCAAAGTTTAAACAACACTTTTTATGGATATCTTTAAGAAATGGCTTTCTTCTTGCCACTCTTCCATAAAGGCCAGATTTGTGCAGTATACGACTGATTGTTGTCCTATGAACAGAGCCTCCCACCTCAGCTGTAGATCTCTGCAGTTCATCCAGAGTGATCATGGGCCTCTTGGCCGCATCTCTGATCAGTCTTCTCCTTGTATGAGCTGAAAGTTTAGAGGGACGGCCAGGTAGATTTGCAGTGCTCCTTGGGATGTTTAAAGCTTGGGAAATCCTTTTGTATCCAAATCCGGCTTTAAACTTCTCCACAACAGTATCTCGGACCTGCCTGGTGTGTTCCTTGTTCTTCATGGTGCTCTCTGCGCTTTAAACGGACCTCTGAGACTATCACAGTGCAGGTGCATTTATACGGAGACTTGATTACACACAGGTGGATTCTATTTATCATCATTAGTCATTTAGGTCAACATTGGATCATTCAGAGATCCTCACTGAACTTCTGGAGAGAGTTTGCTGCACTGAAAGTAAAGGGACTGAATAATTTTGCACGCCCAAATTTTCAGTTTTTTATTTGTTAAAAAAGTTTGAAATATCCAATAAATTTCGTTCCACTTCATGATTGTGTCCCACTTGTTGTTGATTCTTTCACAAAAAAATTACAGTTTTATATCTTTATGTTTGAAGCCTGAAATGTGGCAAAAGGTCGCAAAGTTCAAGGGGGCTGAATACTTTCGCAAGGCACTGTATTTTGGGTAAATAAATTATGTACATTTTTAAACCTTTTTCAAAAAATGACTTGGTAGCCCAAGTTGGTTTGGCCTTTTCCACGGTTTCTTGTCTTGTGTTGCACTGTTGATTTTTGTGGTGACACCCACCTAAATATTATGGTCAAGGCACAATAATCAATACTTGAGCATCCATCCAATCAATTACTTTAGAATAGTGCCCCATTGTTGTTGTCAATGGGAGGCATAGTACCCCTTTGTTGGTGTTAGTGAGAGGGATGGTGCCCCATTGTTGGTGTCAGAGGAATAATAGCCCATTGTTGGTGTCACTTGGAGAGATAGTGCCCCATTGTTGGTGTCAGTGGGAGAGATAGTGCCCCATTGTTGGTGTGAGTGGGAGAGATAGTGCCCCATTGTTGGTGTCAGTGGGGGAAATAGTGCCCCATTGTTGGTGTCAGTGGGAGAGATAGTGCCCCATTGTTGGTGTCAGTGGGAAGGATAGTGCCGCATTGTTGGTGTCAGTGGGAAGGATAGTGCCCCATTGTTGGTGTCAGTGGGAAGGATAGCAATCATTGTATGAAGATCTTCTTCCTAACCATATGCAGTTTTTTGTTTTGTTTTAGAAAATGTGGGGCGTTTAAAAAAACTGGAATATTTGAATTTAGCTTTGAACAACATTGAAAGGATTGAGAACCTGGAAGGTATGGATAATTTTTTATTTTTATTTCTTTTATTAAATAGAAATGAACAGCACACACAATCTAGACCGTCATCCTTGCAGTGCCTAGTTCTAAGCTTGTCCACGTGTCCCAAATATTCAGAGACTGATGTCGCGTACACAGCTCTGTGTCCCACCGCTTACAGAAGGCTCTGGCGTGCTGGGCTTTTAAAACAAGCCTGTTGGCACCTGCACACTAGGAAGCCTTGCAAGGGCACAAGCAATCACGCCCTGCCCCTGCCATCTGAGCTAGACAGGAGCGCGCTCCTGGCGCACACACGTACGCGGCACCGTCATGGTGGCGGCCCGGGGCAAAGGGGGAGGAAGAAAAGACTACTGTGGGCTTCGTGGCACGCCTCTTATGTGTTTTGTGGCAGAGCCTGCAGCGGAGGAGGTGAGTGGTGCTTTACACAGACCGACTTCACTGAGCGTCTCCCTGGATGGCATGTAAGCGAATACAAGGTATGTAAATTACTTCCTCTGGTGGCGGAAACCAGGTAAGACATGCCTACTCACAGAACATAACATTTAAAAAATTTTTATCTTCACCTACCTTAGGAAAGTTGCTCAAAACAGCAAATCCAGCCTTCACCCATTACGGCGGGTAGTGTTGTGCCAACCTTCAGGTCTATGGGTTCCTTCTTACAGGGACCTCTTACCTGGACCTGTAGAAGACTCTGCCAGAACTTTTCGTGCCACTGTTTTATTAGTATACCAAAGCCTGGATCCCAGAGCCCAGCCCTCCGAAGAAAGACATTACAGGCAAACCTTGGGCCAGATTCACAGAGAATTAGATTATCGTAGCGTTTCCGAAATACACTACGCCGCCGTATTTTACCTGGCTCTACGTGGAATCCAGGTAGATTTTGTCTAGTAAACGACGGCGACGTAGTGTATTTCTCCCGGCGCAATCCATCTACGCGAGTAGGGGGCGTGAAGCATTTAAAATAGGCGCGTTCCCGTGGCGATCGAACTGTGCATGCTCCGTTCCCAAATTTCCCGCCGTGCATTGCGCGAAATCACGTCGTTACGTCGTAGTAGCGTCGTTTACGTACATTCCTATTCCCGAACGAGTTACGTTAAAAAAAAAATTTTAATTCGACGCGGGAACAACGGCCATACTTAACATGGGTTACGCACTGTTAGACCAGCAAAAAGCTCCTCTAACATTACGTAGCCAAAAAATGACGTAGGCGATTGCGAAGGACACTCGTACCTTCGTGGATCGCCGTAAAAACTCATTTGCATACCCCGACTGTGAAAACGACGCGGACTCCACCCAGCGGCCGCAAAAATATCGCAACGTAGATCCGAAGGCTTACGAAGACGTAAGCCTCTCGGATCGAAAGCCAGAAGCCGCCGTATCATGGTTTGAGGATTCAAACTAGTGATACGGCGCGCAAAATTTGAAATGACTCCTGTCTAACACCAGTTAGACAGGCGTAATCGCTCTCTGAATCTGGGCCCTTGTTTCTTCTTTACACAAGGCCCGGGTACCATCCATCTTAGGCGTTTAGTATTGGCCCAAGGTATGGATCCGGTTGTATAGCTCCTAGGTCTAAGCAGAAACCATCAGTAGAACTTTCTTCTTAGCACATGTTCAACGTGACCAACCACCTTAGACACAGGCGAAAAAACTGAGGTACTCTCCATATGGGAGGGGTTATATAGGGGAGGAACTCGCCTTGTAATTAGGATTGCCAGTGGCCAATCACCTTTGGTGACTATCTAACCCACTAAGTAATTACCTGACACTCTGTCCTGTGATGTATGATCAAGAAATGTGGTTTATTGTGACAATTAGGTACAATTTTTTGCTGAGTGTGTTTTTTCTAACTCTTTTATTTATTAGGTGTCACATGGGGTCAGCATAAATCACGTTGTTTACAGGAAGGCCAATTAGTGGCTATACACAGTCTGGTGTATATCTTTGGGGCGGGGGGGGGATTGGGTCTTGATTATCTATTGATCCAACCATATGCCATTTTACTTACAGGACCAGCTCTCCTCACCTTATGACTTTATTGATTTTGTTCATCTGAAGCGGAGTAGCACAAGAAGGGCTTTTGTAGTGTGAAAACGTCATCTCGTACTAAAGGCTCCCCGAGGGGTCGCTGAGAATGGACAGTCAGCATAAAAATTTGCAGCACTTCACAAAACAAGGTGGACAAATTCCTTGATGACATCCAAATTCCCAGATTAGAAGACAGACACCTCTTGAAATTAGAAGCCCCTATCTCGTCGGAGGAGGTCTGCGCGGTTTTTAAAACACTAAAGTCACAATCTGCTCCTGGCCCGGACGGACTCTATGTTCCTTATTACAAAACCTTCTCTGAGACACTTGCACCTTATCTGGCACGTTTTTTCAACGCTCTGTGACAAGGAGGCCTGCTAGACAACGCAAGTAACTCAGCTTATATTACTGTTATCCCTCAACCAGGGAACGACCCTAGTTCAGTATCTACCGTATTTATCGGCGTATACCGTGCACTTTTTTGCCCTTAAAATCAGGGCAAAATCGTGGGTGCGCGATATACGCCAATACTCACTTCCCGCTCTGTGTTTGAATCCGCCGCCGACATATACCGAGCGCAGTACACTCGGGTACAGTCGGCCAGGCTCAGCTCCCCTCGCGGTTATGCGAGAGAAGCCGAGAGGAGCCGAGCGTGCCCAAGTGTACTGCGCTCAGTATTTGTCGGCGGCGGAATCAAACACAGCGCGGGAAGCGGGGATCGATACTCGCTTCCCACATTGTGTTTGAACGCGGCCGCCGACATATACCGAGCATAGTAAACTCGGGTACACTCAGCCACGCTCGGCTTCTCTCGCAAAACCTCGAGTGGAGCCGAGCCTGGCCGAATGTACCCGAGTGTACTGCGCTCGGTATATGTCGGCGGCGGCGTTCAAACACAGCGCGGAAAGCGGCGATCGGCACAGAGACCAGCGCCGGAGGGCACAACGACGGACGCCGGACCGGACAAGGTCGCCGATGGATGCTGGGCAAGACGCTAAAACTGTAAGTATTAAAACATTTTTTTCCAGGAATGTCGGGCTAAATTAGGGGTGCGCGCTATACGCCGGTGCGCGTAATAGGGCGATAAATACAGACCGATTTCGCTCATAAATAATGACTTGTAGATTCTGACTAAGATCCTTGAGGACCGCCTATCTTCTTTCATCAGCCTCTATGTCAATAAGGACCAGGTGGGATTTATCCCGGGTAGACAGGGCCCTGACCAAATCTGTCGAGCAATTGATATTGTATCCTCTTTCAACTCAAACTGGGACAATGATTCTCCTAGGCAGGGTTGTCTCCTCTCTCTAGACCTCCAAAAGGTATTTGACTCTGTTCACTGGCCCTATATTTTTGCTACTCTGAAGTGCTGGGGATTTTGGGAATCTTTCACCAATACCTTACAATCCCTATATTCCACCCCAGAGGCCCAGGTGCGTTTGCAGGGATTTTACTCAGAGCCTTTCCAAATATCCAGAGGCACCAGACAGGGATGCCCGCTTTCGCCCCTAATCTTCGCCATAGCAATCGAGACTCTAGCGATAGCCATTAGAATTAACCCAAATATTCATGGCAGTAAATGTGGTTCTAGGTCCCATAAATGTGCGCTATTCGCTGATGACATTCTCCTATTCACCTCATCTCCCCTGATATCCCTCCCTAATATATGCCGGCTCTTGGTTGAGTTCAGGAAAGTTTTGGGGCTTTTAGTGAACTATAGTAAATTCCAGGCACTCAACATTAATATTCCGGATTCTCTGCTCACCAGGATTAGGGAGTGCTTCCGATTCTCATGGAGCGACAAGTTCATCACATATCTAGGGATTAAGCTGACTTCCAAGGTGGAACTCTTTTATCAAGCTAACTACCCCCAGCTATTCCAAAAACTGGAAATGGATCTCTCCAGGTGGTCTCAGTTATCTCTTTCCTGGCTGGGAAGAATCAATGCGATAAAAATGACACTACTTCCATGCATCTTATACTACTTTAGAGCACTTCCTATCCCCCTGGTCAAGGCACATCTAAAATCATTCCAAAATAAAATTATTAAATTTGTCTGGGGAGGAGGGGGTTACAGACTTTCGAAATCGGTCTTATTCCGGACTAGGGAGGAGGGTGGCCTGGGCCTCCCGAACATACTTTGGTATTTCCAGGCGGATCAACTTGCTCAAATCTCAACGGTTTACTTCCGCTGGGAATTGCCTGATTGGATACACATTGAACGCCAAGCGGTTCCACACCACACCCTAGACTATCTGTTGTGGTGCCCTAAAACACTGAGACCCTCTATATTGTCCCCGACACTCTCTCACTCTTTTGCCCTCTGGGATGGTCTTAGGGACAACACGCGGCTGACATCATCCATTACCCCACTAAAACACTTATTCCAAAACCCGGTATTCACTCCAGGGCTTAATGTAAAAGCATTCAGATGGTGGATAGATAAGGGAATGTATAGAATAGGACACTTTCTCAGACCCATGGGCCCTCACCCTAAAGCATTTTACACCGATGAGCTAGACATGCCTCAGACTGAACTCTTTCGCTATGCTCAGATCTCAAACTTCCTACACAAACTATGGACAGCAAATGCTCATAGCCCTCGACTTGCGTTATACGAACAATGGTGTGGCCAGGCTGATGAACAGAGGGGAGGAATCACCGTAATTTACAAGGCACTTTCTTCCACTGACTCCAAAACTTCCTTCATGCTAGCATGGGAGGAGGATTTATCTTAACAATGGAAATTAGAGACCTGGAATAGAAACTTCTTTCAATCCTACAAGGGGGTCCTCAATTCCAACCTTGTGGAAGCTAATATAAAGGTTCTCTGCAGATGGTATCTTGTCCCCTCAAAGCTAGCCAAGATGTACCCAACGACATCCCCCCTGTGCTTTCGGGGGTGGAACCATAGGGGTGATATTTTACATGTGTGGTGGGGATGCCCCAGAATACAGAGTTTCTGGAATAAAGTCTTCTACTGTATTCGTAAGATCACCAAAGCACCCATCCCAACATCTCCCCTAATTGCCCTTTTACATTTTCCGGTCCAGGCAGTGTCCAGGAGTACACAACGCTTGATTTTTTTAATTCTCTTAGGTGCCAAACTAACGCTGGCCAAAGCCTGGAAAAAAAAACTGTATCAGCTCTTTTAGCTAAAAGTAAAATCTCCTGGATTATGGCACAAGAGAAAATAGCTAGCGTACTCCTGGAACGCACAGAAAAATTCGAACAGGTTTGGAAGCCATGGGCCACCTACATTAAGGTCCTGTTATAATCGGTCTACAACCATATCCCTCTTCCTCCAGCTCTTCCCAAGTCAGTTTCTCTTCTTTCCTCTCTTTCTCTTTTCTTTCTTTTCCTTTTTTTTCTTCTTTCTTCTTCTTTCACTCTCATTTCTCTGAGGTGGACAGGGCTAAAGCCCACGCCTATGTGAACACAACCATTTCTGAAGATGGGTCGTTTAATAATGCTCCCATGTCCTGTCCACACAAGTGGGATAGTTATCAGCTTTTGAAAGGTATTTCCCTTAACACCCATTCATATGCTGTTGGAATTTCGCCTCGACTTGACCTTCGAGAGTATTTACAAGATTTATCAGACTGTATGCGACCAAGTTTCACCTATTAGCTCCAAACTAGGGGATTGGGAGCCCCGGCCATAGTGTGTTCCCATTAGGGGTGGCTGGAATCTCCCCAGGTCTCCCGAGCCAGATTCTCCCTGAACAGTCTTAAAGGCTAACTTGTCTTTGGAAATCATAATTCAGGCTAATAGCCAAGGTTTATGTATGGTCTTATTCTGTACATGCTTTTCAATCGTATCTTCTAAAATTACTATTGGTTTAATGTATTTATTTATTTTCCTTCTGGTCATGTTGGCACTAGCGGGACATATGGTCCCACACTTGTTTGTTTCTTGTTTCTGTAATATATACTCTCTTTTGAAATGATAAAAATGTATTGAAAAAAATAAATAAAAAATTGCAGCCCGCTGGCTGAATGAACATTTTAAATGATTGTAAGCGATCACCTTGTAAAACGACCCCTTCAGTTTAAAATATAAATGAAAGGCAAAACAGTTTTATACAGATATAAAAATACATTATAAATACCCTTTTCCCTTTTTTTATAAGTGATCACATTCCCTCTGTTCTCGGCTGCATAAGAGCTGGGGAAGGAGAAGTAACAGCATACTGATCTTCCCAGTGAAAAGCTGTGCAGTGGAAGGGGGGGTGTTCCAGGACAAGTCTGATCATTGGAGGAGAGCAGGCTGAGTTCCCAGTACAGCTAGAGAACTGACCACAATGTGTTCTCTTCCTTAAAAGAGAAGTATGGGTTTTCGCTTTTTTTTAGATTCATACTCACCTCTGTCCCCCAGCGTCTCTGCGCTGAGAACCGAGCCACCAAACTCCGCAGATGGCTCGGTTCTTACTCCTCATCTAGTGGAGAGTTGCTGCCCCTCAGTCAGCATCTCTCCTGCAGGTCCTGGCGGACCACTATACCATCATAAAACATAGAATATCCAGGCTCAAACTTACCGACCAATCAGCAACCAACCAAATTCACCTGTCTAACAGTGTGCGTTAAAAACAGAGGTTTTATTGCACGCATTTGCAAATGCATGTGTAAGCTGCAGGCCCCGTCAAGGCACTCTGTATACTGCAGTCCTAACTATAACATTGCATTTTAGGTCTCCTCAGTAGGAGCGCATGACTGCTGATGGATAGATAAGGGGCAGGTGACTAGAGGTAGCCCAGCCCTCATTAAAGGGGCAGGAGCACACTGCACACTCAGCACATGGAAGCAAAAGTGCCAGTGCGCTGCCTGACCACAATGACATAAATACAACAAACAAAAGTCACTGCCCCTTCCTATGACTGGTCTATAAAATAAGGAGAGCTGGAAAGGGCGCATATACATACAAAAACATAGAATATCCAGGCTCAAACTTACCGACCAATCAGCACCCAACCAAATTCACCTGTCTAACTGTGTGCGTTAAAAACAGAGGTTTAGTTGCACGCATTTGCAAATGCATGTGTAAGTTGCAGGCCCCGTCAAGGCGCTCTGTATACTGCAGTCCTAACTATAACATTGCATTTTAAGTCTCCTCCGTAGGAGCACGTGACTGCTGATGGATAGATAAGGGGCAGGTGACTGGAGGTATCCCAGCCCTCATTAAAGGGGCAGGAGCACACTGCACTGGTCCGCTATACCATGTCAGACCTTCGGAGCCCGTGCCGTAAATGGCGGCTCCCACACGCACTCATGTAGCTGGAGGACGCAAGCCTGGAAGGAAGACCGGGTGAAGATGGAAGCCCTTTCAGCAGTGACAGCATGGCGCTGGGGGGGCTTCGGTTTAAGGTAAGTCTCTCATAATGTGCTAGTACGCAATACATACTAGCACATTATAACATTGTCTTGCAGGGGATTTTTTTTTCTTTAACTGTGGGGATAACTACTGCTTTAAGGAAAGATATTCTTTACTGTAGATTGGCTTTTAACCACTTCGGGTCCGCGCTATTGACAGAATACGTCAACAGTGCGGACCTGAGGCGCCGGGGTCACGTCTTTGGACGTGATTTACTTGTAATTCCCCGCTCGCGCCACAGGGTGGCGCGCAGTGGGGAAAAACAGTCCCGACGCATCACCGAGGATTCGATGCGTGTACCCGGCGGCCGCGATGTCCGTCAGGTACACACGATCGGCGGTGACAGAGCAGGGACGTGGAGCTGTGTGTGTAAACACAGAGCTCCACGTCCTGTCAGGGAAAGGAGACAGATGCTGTTTCCCTTGTACATAGGGAGACAGCATCGATCACCTCCCCCCACACAGTTAGAACACACCCAGGCAATACATTTAACCCCTTCCTCACCCCCTCGTGTTAACCCCTTCAATGCCAGTCACATTTATACAGTAATTAGTGCATATTTATAGCACTGGTCGCTGTATAAATGTGAATGGCGCCAAAAATGTGTCAAAAGTGTCCGATGTGTCCGCCGCAATATCGCAGTCCCAATAAAAATTGCAGATCGCCGCCATTACTAGTAAAAAAAAATATTTAAAAAAAAATCATAATTCTGTCCCCTATTTTGTAGAAGCTATAACTTTTGCGCAAAGCAGTCACTTATTGTGATTTTTTTTTTTTACAAAAATAAGTAGAAGAATACGTATCGGCCTTAACTGAGAAAAAAAAAATATTAAAAAAATAAATAAATTGGGATATTTATTATAGCAACAAGTAAAACATATATATATTTTTTTAAATTGTCGCTATTTTTTTATTTATAACGCAAAAAATAAAAACCGCACGGGCGATCAAATACCACCAAAAGAAAGCTCTATTTGTGGGGAAAAAAAGGACACCAATTTTGTTTGGGTGCCACGTCGCACGACCGCGCAATTGTCAGTTAAAGCGACGCAGTGCCGGAAGCTGAAATTTCGCCTGGGCACGAAGGGGGTTTATGTGCCCAGTAAGCAAGTGGTTAATGTTCAATCGTTTGGTTTAACCTTGCACACTATCTTACCGTTTCTTCTTCCTGTCCATCCATTTTCTGTTGTATGCTTTGATTTTTTCCTCTGATCTTCTGTAATAGATCTTGCTGAGAAACATCAAATGTGGCACAAGTCATTTTAAAGTGGGCGGTAAGAAGCCTAAATGAGGAAGCAATGATTTGCAATGGGGCAGTTATAGCCGTAATCTCTAGCAGTCTTATGTATTGTGTGTTGAAGCATCTCCCTGTTTTTTAACAACTCTTATTGCATATTCACAGTTTATGATCCTCTCTTGTTAAAGTGATTCTAAAGGCAGAAGGCTTTTTACCTTAATGCATTTTCTACATTAAGGTAAAAAACCTTCTGTAAGCAGTTCCCCTCTTCCCCCCCAGCCCCCCTAAATACTTACCTGAGTATTGGTATTGGTTCCTGCTGCTGTTAATAACAGGCAGTGACGAGGGAGGCATGGGGGGGTCCAGAACCTTTACCACACGGAGCTTGAGAGCGAGCTCGCATGAGTGCTCCATAGCAAGCAGCTTGCTTGGGGGGGCACTTGGAAAAGAGGAAGGGCCAGGAGCGCTGGTGGGGGGAGGATCAGGGCTGCTCTGTGCTAAACCATTGGACAGAGCAGGTAAGTATAACATGTTTGTTATTTAAAAAATATAAAAACTCTGTTTTTTGCATACCAGAAAGCTGAAAACAGATAAAACAAAAAACTGCTAAAAACAACACTAACATTTTAGTCCCTGTACACACGATCAGACCGGTCCGATGAAACTTGTCCAACGGACCGTTTTTATCGGACCACGCTGAAGTGGTCTGATGTGTGTACACACCATCGGACCAAAATCCCATCGGACCAGAACGCGGTGTTGTAGAACACAACAACGTGCTGAAAAAACGAAGTTCAATGCTTCCAAGCATGCGTCGACTTGATTCTGAGCATGCGCAGGTTTTTGGTCCGATGCTTTTGTGTACTAACCAGGTTTTAAAGCATGTTTTAAGATTTTGGTCCGACGGACAACGGTCCGATGAAACTGGTCTGCAGACGAGTTTTATCGGACATGTCCGATTGTGTGTACGTGGCCTTAGCCTTTTTTTCGAGTGTTTTGCAGTGTCTAGCACATTTAGTAGCGTTGGCATTAAGGAGCTAAGCTATATTAAGGAGCTAGCTAAGCTAGTGCTAGCATTAAGGAGTGGGGCTGCCGCGTCCTTAACAACCAGTGAACAGCTGGTTGTTAAGGAGAGGGCCTGGAAGCCGCCCACCTCGTCCTTAACAATCCCCGGCAATAACAAATTGTGAAAAAAAACATCATGGGGAGTCCCCCCCGATCTATACCAGGCCCTTTGGGTCTGATATGGATTTTAAGGGGAACCCTATGCCAAAATTAAAAAAAACAAACGGCGTGGGATGCCCCCCAAAACACATACCAGACCCTTATCTGAGCATGCAGCCTAGTAGGCTAGGAAAGGCAACACGGGGAAGATGCTTTGGGGGGGGCTCCCTCACAAAGCACCTTGTCCCCATGTTGATGAGGACAAGTGCCTCTTCTCTACAACCCTGGCCTGGTGGTTAGGGAGATGCGAGGGGACACTTTTATTAGAATCTGGAAGCCCCTACTCATTCACCAAAAAAGTGAAAAAGATGCACTCACAGTTTTTGACAAGTTTATTTATTATATAGTTTGACAACTTTATATAAAAAAAAAAAAAAACATAAACAATTATTATCCTGGGGTAGTGCTGTGGGTCACACATGGTTTTTAGACACATACCTTACATCTGTGTTATTCTTCACAGGCTGTGAGTCTCTACAGAAGTTGGATCTGACAGTGAACTTTGTAGGGGAGCTGTCTACTGTTCAGAGCCTGCAGCACAATGTTCCTCTGCGGGAGCTCTACCTGGTGGGGAACCCCTGTGCGCAGTATGAAGGATATCGCAAATACGTTGTGGCCACATTGCCGCAGTTGAAGGTAAGCGACATTAAAAGATTGTTAGCTGTGCAACATGCCTTTCAGTTTGTCACTTGTTGTAGAATATAAATTAAATTCTAAATAAATGTCAACGTTTATTGAGAAAAACTACCCTTAATCAGTTAAGGACTGCCACACCGACTATTTATGTTGGCAGAATGGCACGGCTGGGCACATGGACGTACAGGTACGTCCCCTTTAAGATGCCTAGCCGTGGGTCGCGAGGGCGCCGGCGGCGGCGCACTCGCCACCCGGTCCTGTCCTCCGTGACCGCGCCCGCGGACCCGATCGCCGCAGGTGTCCCGCGATCGGGTCACAGAGAGGAAGAACGGGGAGAGGTGAGTGTAAACAAATCTTCCCTGCTCTTCCTAGTGTGGCTGTCAGTGATCGTCTGTTCCCTGTGTTAGTGAACGACGATCAGTGACATCACACGCACAGCCATGCCCCCCCCACAGTAAGAACACTCCCTTAGTATACACTTAACCCCTACAGCGCCCCCTCCTGGTTAACCCTTTCACTGCCAGTGTCATTTTCACAGGAATCAGTGCATTTTTATAGCACTTTTCGCTGTGAAAATTACAATGGTCCCAAAAATGGCTCAAAAGTGACTGATGTGTCCGTCATAATGTCGCAGTCATGAAAAAAATCACCATTAGTAATAAAAAAATTAATTATTAATAAAAATGCCATAAAACTATCCCCTACTTTGTAAACGCTATACAATTTGCGCAAACCAATCAATAAACACTTATTGCGATTTTTATTTTTTACCAATAATATGTAGAAGAATATATATCGGCCTAAACTAATATCCTAAACGGATATTTATTATAGCCAAAAGTAAAAAATATTGCATTTTTTTTTAAATTGTCGCTCTATTTTGCAAAAGATAAAAACCGCAGAGGTAATCAAATACCACCAAAAGAAAGCTCTATTTGTAGGGAAAAAAAGGCGCCAATTTTGCCACGTTGCACGACCGTGCAATTGTCAGTTAAAGCGACGCAGTGCCCAATCGCACAAAGGGGCCAGGTCTTTTACCTGCATATTGGTTTCGGGTCTTAAGTGGTTAAAGCGGAACTCCCGCAAAAAAATAAAAACTATTAAAAGCCAGCAGCTACAAATACTACAGCTGCTGACTTTAAATAAATGGACACTTACCTGTCCAGTGTGCCCGCGATGTTGGCAGCCGAAGATGAGCAATCGCTCTCTGCTGCCCCCGCCGGCATTCCTTGGTTAGGGGATCAGGAAGTGAGGCCTTGCGGCTTCACTGCCCGATTCCCTACTGCGCATGAGCGAGTAGCGCAATGCGTTCCTAGTGGTCCCCGCTGTCTCCTGGGACCTGTGTGTTTCCCAGAAGGCAGTGGGGGAGTGGGAGTCTCTGCACATGTCCTAGATGCCCTGGGATCACAGGAAGTGATTTGAAAAATGATGTGCCTCATTCAGCCTGGAAGAGGGCTGGAGGTTGAAACCACAGGAGGAGAAGTGGTGGTAGGGTGACCACGTGTTTCGCACTTTGCAGGTCTGTCCCGGGTACCTTTATTCCAGGACAATACAGTGTCCCGGAATGAAACTGACACAGACACCCCCCCCGGGCGAATCTGCACACAAAAAAAGGCCGCCATATCACCGCTTTACTCACTGACAGTACTTGTCCTGGCCGGGAATGCCTGGAGGAGCACAGTCCCCGCCCCCTGCTTGTAATTGGAGAAATCATAAATCCCACCTCTTGTGTCAAATCACTGTGCTGTGATTCGTTACAGCACAAGCTGATTTTTGGTAAGGGGGGTGTCCCTGAATGGTAGTTTGGGAATGTGGTCACCCTAAGTGGTGGACCACTAGAATGTGGAGAGGGTGACTACTGCTTTGGGACTTTCTGCTTAATTTCACCTTTAATTAAAAATCAACATTTTAAAGAGGTTAAATACTTTCTCTTTAATTGTCGGGATGAACGCAAACATCAATTCTTCATGAATTCTTCACTAAGTTTGTTTCTTGAGTTGCTTTAGGAGGATGGCATGTGGCGGTGAATTGCCCACACTGCATGATCTCACTGAACATCAGAGTGCAAAGGGCCATCAATTATTTAAGCTGGATCCGTAAGACTTTGGCACACGTTGCCTCGTTGCTTTCAGCTGAGGTTCTCGGCCTCAGAAGGTTCAATGATTTGTATTTTATTTCTCTGCTCTGGTATTGAGATGAAACCATAATATTGTTTTTCCTTCTCAAGTGGCTAGATGGGAAGGAGATTGAGCGCTCTGAGCGAATTCAGGCCTTGCAGGATTACGGCCAAGTGCAGCATCAAATCAAAGAACAAGAGGAGGCTTACACGTTGAAGAGGGCCAGAGAGAGAGAAGAGGCCCGAAAAAAATCCTCTGCAAAACAAACCGCTCACAAGACACCGCCAGAGAGGAAGCCGGGATTCGATGGACGCTGGTACACAGACATCAACAACACCCTGTATGTCAATCACCAAAATTCTCTTGCTTGATTTTATAGAATACAGTATAATTATCAGTCACACAGTCTTTAACCACTTCCATACCAGGCACTTATACACTTTCCTGCCCAGACCAATTTTTGGCTTTCAGCGCTGTCGCACTTTGAATGACAATTGCGCTGATTGCCACTCATAGGGGGCACTGATGGGCACTCATAAGCAGCACTAGGTACTCATAGGCGGCACTGATGGGCACTGAGAGGTGGCACTGATGGACACTGAGGGGTGGCACTGATGGCACTGCTGGGCATCACTTGTTTATCCCATATTGTGCCAGTCAGTGCCCATGTTGCCAGTCAGTACCCATTTGTGGGCACTGATTGGCATCTAGTGTTCTCATTTTTTTTCTTGTTGCCCCCTCCTCTGGTGGTCCTGGCGGCTTCCCTGGTGGTCCAGTGTGGGCATCCGAGGGGGGGCCGCTTATAAACAATCAGCGCGAAGCCCCCCCGTCTTGAGAGCCGCCGATCGGCTCTCCTCTACTCGCGTCTGTCAGACGCGAGTGAGGAAGAGCCGATCAACGGCTCGTCCTGTTTACATCGTGATCAGCCGTGATTTGACACGGCTGATCACATGGTGACGAGCCTCTGCCGTACGCTCTTTACCAAGATCAGGGATGCAGGGTGTCAGACTGACACCCCGCATCACCGATCGCCGTGCTGCGCGCTGGCATGTAATCCTGCAGGACGTCAATAGACCTCCAGTCAGGATTACACAACCACTTCCTGGGTGTCAATTTACTATTGACCGGGCGGGAAGTGGTTAAATGTTCACTAGGTTTACATGTCAATTTGATGAGCTTAACCACTTGCTTACTGGGCACATATACCCCCTTCCTGGCCAGGCGAAATTTCAGCTTTCAGCGCTGTCATGCTTTGAATGACAATTACGCGGTCGTGCGACGTGCCTACAAAACAAAATTGGCGTCCTTTTTTCCCCACAAATAGAGCTGGGCTTTAAAGAGACACGTACAGCTATGTGTGCCCAGCCGTGCCATTCAGCCGACGTATTACGTCGGTAGGGGGTCCTTAAGTGGTTAAATGTTCCCTAGGTTTACATGTCAATTTTATGAGCTTAAAGCCTGAATGTTTCTTCATTTTGTATGTTTTAGATCAGGGGTCTTAACCACTTCCGGACCGCCAAACACTGATATACGTCAGCTGTTTAAAGAGGGATATCCCTGTTATGGCAGCAGCTAGCTGCCATAATCCCTGTATCGTTGTCTTCAGCCGGCGGCCGGTTTTCTGATAATGGTGGTCTCGGTGGTGGATTCGGCGCGAGATCACCGTTATTTGCAGCAGGAGAGGGCACCCGCTGCCAGTAGTGTATTTGAGTTTTGTGCTGCCCTAGGCCTGACTAAACTCGTGCATCCCCAAATTTAAATATGACCCACCCCTTCCTTTCAAGGTCACACCCCTTTCTGTTTAAGACCCGCCCTGAAATTTTTGAGTGGGGACACTAGTTCTTTGGGCTTGGGTGGGGGGGGGGGGGGGGGCATTGGATTTCCTTAATTTGCATATATTTCCTCTCACTTCCTGTTTGGCTATGGTGCAGGAAGTGAAGATAAATCTCTGCAATTGGACAGGGATGGTAAAAAATAAACTGACAAGGGCTATAACCCTCCTTTACTCTATTCAAAATGGAAAAAAAAGTGTTGCCTATAGTTCTACTTTAAGCACACATTTATGATACTTTTATGGAGAGGACTACGTAGATATAACCATGGCAATGGTGCAGCAGAAAACATATAGCACAGTGAAGAAGGTTTGTGGTGCAGGATGATAGGACAGTCAAAGTTAGAAGCAGCTTGCGTTACACTAACTGTGTAGCGCAAGCCGGCGAGGACACTTTCCGTGCTGCCCCCCTGCAAAGTGCTGCCCTAGGCCTGGGCCTTGTTGGCTTAGGCCATGATATAGGGTTGCCCGCCGCTCTCCCGTGCCCTCTGACGCTTACCGGAGCCGTCGGTAGCGGCAGAGGCGGTTGGGTCCTTCTCGTGGCTGGGTATGGAGATGAGTGAGGGGAAGATGACCCCCACCCGTCTGCATACCATAGCAGGGCGGAAGCAACGTCAAAACGTCACCACCGCCCATAGCTCTTTTTTTCAAATGACAATTTTTTGTATTGCATTTTAGTGTAAATATGAAGTGTGATGTCTTTTTGACCCCCAGATCTCATATTTAAGAGGACCTGTCATGCTTTTTTCTATTACAAGGGATGTTTACATTCCTTGTAATAGGAATAAAAGTGACACAATTTTTTTTTTTAAAAGAACAGTGTAAAAAATAAAAAATGAAATAAATAATAAAAACAAATTAAACGCGCCCCATCCCGTTGAGCTCGCGTGCAGATACAAACGCATACGTGATCAGTGACCGCATATGAAAATGGTGTTCATCACGCACCACGGAGCACTTGCTGAAAGATGAGCAACATGCTTACCTTTCCAGCGCTGCAAATTTTTTTTTGTTAAATGCAACAGGACCTACATTTTCTTTATCTGTTTAGGTGCATTACAACCAATTTATTTTGAATGTGCTGTCTAACGCAACACACCACAGCGCACTAAAATGTGACGCATTGCATTCGGGGTTAATGGGCTATCATGGATTCATGGTCGATATTGCAGGAAAACAATATTTAGGCAATGAAGCAGGAAGCTTGGAAATGGATCGCTTGCAGCAAAGGAAAATGTTTGAGCCATCACACCTACCTGTACAATAATTTTAACAAGATTGGCTTTCTTTTTTTTTAAATAAAATATTTTTTAATTTTGTTTTTAAAGTATTTTTCATACAAAGCATAGAAACTGTCTTCCAGGGCATGTCCTGGGAGAAGTTCACAGTTAGCATGGCGTTAACAAAAATAAATAAATATACAGCTCTATAACTGGCAGGAGATATGACAGCAATTTGTCACAAATAGACTAATGCCCCGTACACACAAGCGATTTTCCCGTCTGAAGAAAAAAACGATCGTTTTCCCAATGGAATTCCTCTCTAGCCTGCCTTGCATACACACGGTCACACAAAAAAATGGTAAACTTTTGACTGCCAAGAACGCGGTGACGTAAAAGACTACGACGAGCCGACAAAATTAAGTTCTATGCTTCCGAGCATGCGTCGAATTCAGTCGCATACAGACAAACAGTTTTCCCGCCAGGATTTTTTGCCGACGTGAAAAAAGAGATCCTGGATTTTTTTTCGGCAGTTTTTTTGTGGGAAAAGTCAGATGGAGCATACACTAGGTAGGGATTCCCGACAAAAAGCTCTCATCTCAGTTTTTCCAACGGGAAAGCCAGTCGTGTGTACGGGGTATTAAAGGGTAACTCCACTTTTGAGGAAAAAGAATAGCAAATAAAAAGATGCAGTATACTACCCCTTTAGGCCCTTTACACACCTGCGGACCGTATGTCCGCTTTTTCATCCATCTGTTTGCGGATGAAAAAGGGACATACATTGGTCCCTATGAGATTGTGGGTGTGAGCGGATGACCATCCGCTGACACCCAATCTCGTCTGCCTATAAGTGGTTACATCACACATGGGTCTGCAGCAATGAAGGATTTTTGTATTTGAAACTTTAATGTAAATCTAGACAGTCGAGGGGGTGTAATATTCTTGCTGGGTGGAGTATGCGATTACCCTTTCAATATCACGCCAATCGAGGCATGATTTTGCCGCCATTATCACCTGACAAATCGCAGGACTGCTTTTTGGGAAACAGGTGTCCCGTCGTTTTGTTTGTGTGATTTGCCAGGTGCCATTGAAAGTAACGGGATCACAAGTGTGTCACAAGTTTTGCGGAAATTCAGGAAATTGCAGTAATTCCGCCCGCGATCCGAAATGCCTAGATGTGATCGCAGTCAAAGCTAAGCGTCTTCTATCAGTTGCTGGGTTCTCCTTCTATAGATTCTGGGGGAACATTTTCTTCCTCAAACATTCCACACATTCTCTTCATTCTTTATTCCACCGCTAATATATACTCAGCACTGACCTTGTATAGCGCTTTTCTCTCTGAGGACTCCAAGTATTGGAGATGGCGTTGGCCGGGAATCGAACCCGGGTCAGCTGCTTGGAAGGCAGCTATGCTTACCACTGCACCACCAACGCAAAAATAGCATGTAGTTGGGGAGGAAACCGGAGTACCCGGAGGAAACCCACGCAGGCACAGGGAGAACATGCAAACTCCATGCAGATAGTGTCCCGGTCAGAATCTGAAATAAGGACCCCAGTGCTGCAAGGCTAACCCCTAAGCCTCTGTGCTGCCCATTTACGGCCTCTGTTCTCTAAGGCCCGCCTCGCTGAGCGGGGTAAATCACTTATGTTCACTCAAAGTGCCTTCAGAAAAAATCCAAACTTATCCTAAACTACAATCTATAACACTCCTGTAATAAAACACACCCAAATTATAGGTATAGTGGTCCCCAAATTAGTCCTCCAAAAGTTACCTCATATCCAAAAGTTGCCAGGAGTGTAACTGTAGACATTGTGCTTTAAGGTTAATCAATAATCTCACATTCTAAATGGAAAGGTAGAACAAGGGGAGGGGGAGTATGGAAAAGGCAGAGAGGGAGGAAAGTAGGGGGGATAGAAGGTTCTGGGTAAGGAAGGGGTGTGGGGGTTCCCCCAACCCTCACCCCCTTTTTCCTCCAACCTTTCCTTCTCCCCCTTTCCTCCCTCTCTCCCTCTTTCATACTCCCCCTTTGTTCTACCTTTCCCTTTAGAGTGTTATATTTTTTTAATAACCTTTAAAGCTTAATGTCTACATTTACACTCTTGGCATCTTTTGGATATGAGGCAGCTTTTGGAGGGCTTGGTTCGGTTGCCCTCGGGCCTAGCAGGCTGTTTACCACCAATATCTCAGACACTTTTTTTTTTTTACAGGTGATTAGGTTTGGGCAATGTATTGTTGAACCTTAAAGCTTCTGCAGAAAGGTAAATAGAGGGCTGATGGGAAGACCCTCCGGTTACTGGAGTGGCAGCCGCCACCAGTGTAGGGACCTGTGTTGGTACAGCCGTACCTGGTCCCTGGGAGGGTTCCTCAGACTTTTTGTTGAGTCTTCTTCTAGAAACAGCCAATTGTTTTGTTTGTCCAATTACATTGATAGTTGGTGATTCAGAAGCTGCTTATGAGAATCTTTTAAGAGATTGATGACGTAGTGGATTCCTGTCATGATGACTTGAAAAAAAGATCCTCTCCCTCATATTCACTAGCAAATCGTCCTCTTCTCATCTAGTTTACATTTTTTTCCAACAATTTGGCCATCTTCAATCCCAAGAAAGCTGCACCTCTCCCATTTAAGTGCAATCCGTCACTACTATAAAGATGGTAACGGCCTGAAAAGTCAGCCCAGTTCGCAATTAAGCCAAACCCCTCCTCCCTGCACCAGTTCCTCAGCCACTTGTTAAGTACCATAAGCTCTTGCTGTCTCTGTCGTGTGGCTCGAGGTGCAGGCAGTATTTCAGAAAATATTGCCTTGGCGGACCTTTACTTCAATATGGCCCCCAAGTCCCTGAAATCATTTTGCAGGGCGCTCCATCTTTCTCTAACTTTGTCATTGGTACCGATATATACCATGACAGCTGGGTCCTCTCCAGCGCCATCCAATAATTTTTCCATGCAATCTGCAATGTTCCGAACCCGAGCACCCGGTAAACAACATACTGTTTGGCGATAATGGTCTTTGTGACAGATTGCCCTCTGTATTCTTCCAATAACTGAATCCCCAACCACTAGTATGTGCCTATCCTTTCTGGTAACCTTGCCCCCATCTTCGTCACATGCTGTTGAAGCCTCTGTGTGAACGTCACATGCTGTTGAAGCCTCTGTGTGAACGTCACATGCTGTTGAAGCCTCTGTGTGAACGTCACATGCTGTTGAAGCCTCTGTGTGAACGTCACATGCTGTTGAAGCCTCTGTGTGAACGTCACATGCTGTTGAAGCCTCTGTGTGAACGTCACATGCTGTTGAAGCCTCTGTGTGAACGTCACATGCTGTTGAAGCCTCTGTGTGAACGTTGCATGCTGTTGAAGCCTCTGTGTGAACGTTGCATGCTGTTGAAGCCTCTGTGTGAACGTCGCATGCTGTTGAAGCCTCTGTGTGAACGTTGCATGCTGTTGAAGCCTCCGTGTGAACGTCGCATGCTTTTGAAGTCTCCGTGTGAACGTCACATTCTGCTGAAGCCTCCGTGTGAACGTCACATTCTGCTGAAGCCTCCGTGTGAACGTCACATTCTGCTGAAGCCTCCGTGTGAACGTCACATTCTGCTGAAGCCTCCGTGTGAACGTCACATTCTGCTGAAGCCTCCGTGTGAACGTCACATTCTGCTGAAGCCTCCGTGTGAACGTCACATTCTGCTGAAGCCTCTCTGTGAACGTCACATTCTGCTGAAGCCTCCGTGTGAACGTCACATTCTGCTGAAGCCTCCGTGTGAACGTCACATTCTGCTGAAGCCTCTGTGTGACGTTCATATTCTGTCTCGCTCAGAACTAGGGTGGAGATACACCGTCGTATCTCTTCTGAGAATATGGCCCTAAAACCTAAACACTTGTTTGCAATCAGGCAGGCCCTTTCACTACATAGTTGAAGGTAAATCTAAAGAAAATTGAATAAGGAAATTGTATGGTATATGAACAGCTTTGGCTGTATGTTTGGGGTGGTTGTCCTGCAGCACAATACATTTGGGGCCAATCACACGCCTCCCTGATGGTATGATATGATGGATAAGTATCTGCCTTGATTTCTTGGTATTGAGGACACCGTGGATCCTGGCCAAATCTCCAACTGCACTTGCAGAAATGCAGCCCCAAAGTTGCAGGGAACCTCCACCATGCTTCACAGTTGCCTGCAGACACTCATTATTGTACCGCTCTCTAGGCCTTCACCAACAAACTAACTCCTGCTACAGCCAAATATTCTGATTTTCACTTATCAGACCAGAGCACATGCTGTCATTTTTCTGCAAGCCAGTTCCTATTTTTTCCTGCATAGTTGACTCGCTTAGCCTTGTTTCCACATCCTATGCATTAAATCATAGGAACTGGGGTGCTCTTTATGTTGAAGCAGTGGTCTCTCTGCAAAGGTCTGACTTGCCCCCTGCAGGGCCAGAACTAATGATCTGCAATCAGCAAAACTCATGCTCCCTGCTGATTGAGGGGGGTGTGGGATCTCTGCAGAGAGATTGCTGCTTTCACACAGTTAGCAGGGGTCCTTCTCTACAGTTTGCACCTGGAATGTATTTAGGTGATTTAAACTAAAAATCTGTTGGGCTTTAAGTTTGTCCACACCCAGATCTTGAATAGGTAGATTACTTTCTCATAGACATGTGCTCGCAGGAAATGTTCATTTCATTTTGTTTCGGATGCATTTGATCATGTAAGAATTCCATTTCTCCATATTCATTAAGTTGACCCAATTGATTTTCGAAATTCGTTTTGTATATTTGGCCTTTGTTTCTTATATTCTTTGGTCCGGGTGGATTCTGAAAATGTAGCAGTTTTTCTAAAAGATTGCTATATATTCTATATATTATCGAATCGGATGCATTTGAAACAGAAGGATTCGATATTTTCAGACACTAGCCCAACCCACCAAGAGAAATACCATGAGCTGATTGGACAATATCGACTGGCATAATGTGCATCCGAATTAAGGAATTGAACAACATTTGGATCTATTCCTTATCCAAATTATTAAATGAATTTGAAAATTGTATTAATTTCCTTAAGGGCCCAAACTATTATTGCATCAGGTAACCTCTGAATAAAACAAATGCATTAGTTAATTTTGTTATGTTTTTATTTTTTTCAGATTGATTGACATTTGTTACTACAGTAGATATAAAAAGTCTACGCACCCCTGTTAAAATGTCACGTTCCTGTGATTTAAAAAAAATAAAATAATTTCAAACGTTTTTCCACCTTTGATGTAATCTATAAACTGTACAACTCAATTGAGCAACAAACTAAAATCTTTTAGGTGGAGGGAAGTAAAAATAAAAAATAATTTGGTTGCACACCCTTTGATTTTATTACAGCACTCAGTCTTTTTGGGTATGAGTCTATCAGTGTGGCACATCTTGACTTGGCAATATCTGCCCACTTTTCTTTGCAAAAACACTCCAAATCTATCAGATTGCGAGGGCATCTCCTGTGCACAGCTCTCTTCAGATTACCCAACAGATTTTCAATGGGATTCAGGTCTGGGCTCTGGCTGGGATATTCCAAAATTATAATCTTCTTCTGGTGAAACCATTTCTTTGTTGATTTGGATGTATACTTTCGGTCGTTGTGCTGAAAGATGACATTTCTCTTCATGTTCAGTTTTCTAGCAGAAGCCTGAAGGTTTTTTGCCAAAATGTACTGATATTTGGAACTGTTCATAATTCCCTCTACCTCGACTTAGGCCCCTGTTCCAGCTGAAGATAAACAGCCCCAAATCATGATGCTGCCACCACCATGCTTCACGGTGGATATGGGGTTCTTTTGGTGATGTGCAGTGTTTTTGTTTTTTTGCGATAAACATAGATTTCTTTTGAAATTATGGGAAAAAAAGTTCAACCTTGGTTTCATCACATTTTCTCACATGCTTTTGGGAGACTTTAGATGTGTTTTTGCAAAATTTAGCCAGGCTTGGATGTTTTTCTTCATAAGAAATGGCTTGCCACTCTACCCCATAGTCCAGACACATGAAGAATACGGAAGATTGTAACATGGACCACACAGTCAGAAATTCCTGAAGCTCCTTTCATGTTGCTGTAGGCCTCTTGGCAGCCTCCCTGACCAGATTTCTTCTTGTCTTTTCATCGATTTTGGAGGGACGTCCAGTTCTTGGTAATGTCCCTGTTGTGCCATATTTTCTCCACTTGATGATGACGGTCCTCACGGTGTTCCATGGTATATCTAATGCCTTGGAAATTCTTGTGTACCTTTCTCCTGACTGATACCTTTTAACAATGAGATCCCTTTGATCCTTTGAAAGCTCTCTGGCTTTTGCTGTAGGATGCGACTAAGAAAATGTCAGGAAAGACCTACTAGAACAGCTGAACTTTACTTGGGGTTAATCCGAGGCACTTCAAATGATGACAGGTGTGTACTGACTCCAATTTACCATGAGTTTGAATGTGATTGATTAATTATCAACACAGCTACAAGAGGGTGTGCACACTTATGCAACCACATTATCTTTTTTACTTTTTTTTACCCCTATAGGATTTAATTTTGTTGTTCAACGGAGTTGTACATTTTATAGGTCACAGATGGAAAAACTTCTGAAATGATTTATCTTTGTCTCATTTTTTTACATCACAGAAACTTGACATTTTAACAGGGGTGTGTAGACTTTATATCCACTGTATGTCCATTCGGAAGTTCGTATACATCCGAATCTCTGAAAATCACATGTCTATTCTCATGTCCCTTGTATATCTTCTACTAAATTAAATAAAACTACTGTATAGGTTTCATATAAGACCTCCATAACATACATAACATATATTTTATAATATTTGAGCACTATTACTATTTTTTTTTTTTTTAGACCAGATTGTGTTGAGAACAAAGAAAACTGTCCTGAAATAGCCCCAGGAACCCGGGACACAACAGCAGATGAAAATGAAGAGGACAAAGCATTTTGGCAGGAGCCTACGCAATACACGCCAGAAAGTCGATTAGAAACGCACAGATACATGGAGGAAAAACGCAAATCTAAAGAGAGCAAGAGGTAAAAAAAAAAAATAACTGCGAATCATTGCCTTGTTTAATTGAGCTTATCGCCTTGCAATATACAGAGCGGACGGCATTTGGGATTTGAGTGATTGCAAATTCTAGTTAAAAATAAACGGCACATAAATCACTGTAATGGGCTAGGTGGGCGGCCAGGTGGAGAACCTGTCAGTCATGTGGGCAAGAAAACAGCTTGCATACATTTAAAGAGTACCTGTACATTTACCACTTAAGACCCAGACCATAATGCAGGTAAAGGACCTGGCCAATTTTTTGCGATTCGCACTGCATCGGTTTAACTGACAGTCATGCGATGCGGCTCCCCAAAAAAATTGGCATCCTTTTTTTCCCACAAATAGTATTTGATCACCTTTGCGGTTTTTATTTTTTGCGCTATAAACAAAAATAGAGCAACAATTTTGAAAATAAAATCTATATTTTTGACTTTTTGCTATAATAAATATCCCCAAAAAAGATATAAAAAAACATATTTTTTTTCTCAGTTCAGGCCGATACGTATTCTACATATTTTTGGTAAAAAAAATCGCAATACGTGTTTAACGATTGGTTTGCGCAACATTTATAGCGTTCACAAAATAGGGGATAGTTTTATGGCATTTTTATTAATATTTTTTTTACTGCTAATGGCGGCGATCAGCGATTTTTTTTCGTGACTGCAACATTATGGCAGACACATCTGACAATTTTGACAAATTTTTGGTATAAAAATGCATTGTTTACTGTGAAAATGACAATTGCAGTTCAGGAGTTAACCACTAGGGGCGCTGTAGGGGTTGTGTGACCTCATATGTGTTTCTAACTGTAGGGTGGTGGGGCTGGACGTGTGACGTCACTGATCGCCTTTCCCTATATCAGGGAACAGACGATCACTGACATTGCCACTGTGAAGAACAGGGAAGGTGTGTTTACACTCACCTCTCCCCGTTCTTCAGCTTCTGTAACCGATCGCGGGACACCGGCAGCGATCGGGTCCGTGAGTGGGTGCGCGCCCACGACCCACGGCTGGGCACTTAAAGGGGACATACAGGTACGTGCCTGTGCCCAGCCGTGCCATTATGCCAATGTAAATGTGCAGGAGGCGGTCCTTAAGTGGTTAAAATGGATCTCCAGGCAAGCAGCTAAATACACAGTTGACATATATTTAACCACTTCAGCCCCGCAAGGACTCACTCAATTCCTGACCAGGCCATTTCTTAGGATACGGCCCTGCGTCACTTTAACTGACAATTTTGCGGTCGTGCGACCAAACAAAATTGACGTCCTTTTACCCCCACAAATAGAGCTTTCTTTTGGTGGTATTTAATCACCTCTGTGTTTTTGCGCTATAAACAAAAATAAGAGCGTCAATTTTGAAAAAAATATATATATTTTTTTTATTTTCTGCTATAATAATCTTACAAATCAGTTTAGGCCAATATATTTTCTTCTACATATTTTCAGTAAAAAAAAATAGGCGTATATTGATTGGTTTGCGCAAACGTTATCACACGTACAAACTATTGGTCATATTTAGGGACTTTTTTTAAAACAGCTTTTACTGGTAATGGTGATCTGCAATTCTTAGCAGGACTGTGACATTGTGGTGGGAAAATCTGACCCCAAATGACAGACCTTAGGGACCAGTGACATTATTACACTGATCAGTGCTTAAAAAAATACACTAATCACTGTATAAATGCCACTGGCAGGGAATGGGTTAACACTAGGGGGCGATGAAGGAGTTAACTGTGTTCCCTGGGTATGTTCTAACTGTAGGGGGGTGGGCTGCCTTGAGCACCACAGAGATTGCTGTTCCTGATGACTGGGAACAGAAGATCTCCATCATGTCCTCTGTCAACACAGGGATCCGCTTTGTTTACATAGGCAGATCCCCATTCTCCCTCTGCATATCGCAATTGCGCGCGGCTGCTATATCACATGCATGGACCGATGTACACCTACGACGATTTGCGATATACAGCCACCTTGCCGCAGTGTAACTGTGTAAGGTGGTCGGGAAGTGGTTAAGCGATTTTTCTTTTTTTTACCTGCTGAACTAACGACTTACAATTCTGTTTAGCAGATCCCCATTTTGCCTCTGCATACCACGATCATGTGCGCCCGTCTGCTATATCACATGAGTGTTCCCTGGGTGTGTTCTAACTGTAGGGGGGATGGGCTGCCTGGAACACCACAGAGATCGTTGTTCCCGGTGACTGGGAACAGCAGATCTTCATCATGTCCTCTGTCAGAGCAGGGATCCGCCTTGCTTACATAGGCAGATCCCCATTCTGCCTCTGCATACTGCAAAGTCATCTGTCAGAGCAGGGATCTGCCTTGCTTACATAGGCAGATCTCCATTCTGCCTCTGCATACCGCAATCACGCATGCCTGTTATATATCACATGCATGTTTCCTGGGTGTGTTCTAACTGTAGGGGGATGGGCTGCCTGGAACACCACAGAGATTGCTGTTCCCGATGACTGGGAACAGCAAATCTCCATCATGTCCTCTGTCAGAAAATCCGTCTTGTTTACATAGGCAGATCCCCATTCTGTCTCTGCATACCGCGATTGCGCGCGCCCGCTACATCACATGCATGGACCGATGTACACCTACGATGAATTGCGCTATCCAGCCACCTTGCTGCTGTGTAACTGCAGCAGGTGGTCGGGAGGCGGTTAAGGTTTTACCTGTTAAATGAAGGACTTGAAATTCTGTTCTGCAGAGCTAGACATAAATGCAGCAAATTTCGACAAGTTTATCAGTGGGTGGCCCTGAAGGCCGGCAGGTGGAGAATTGTTGGCCAATCCCAAAAAATATTTTTTACTTTCTGCTATAAAATAAAAAATGTCCTCATAAATTTAGGCCAACATGTATTCTGCTACATGTTTTTGGTGAAATAAATCCCAATAAGCTTATATTGATTGGTGTGCATGAAAGTTCTAGCATCTACAAACTATGGGATTTATACTGGAATTTGTATTTTTTTTTTTTATAATAGTAATGGCGGCAATCAGTGACTTATAGCGGGACTGCAATAGTATGGTGGGTAATCTGACACTGTTGACGCTGTACTGTACTAATGACACTGGCTGGGAAGGGGTTAACACCTAGGGCGATCAAAGGGTTAAATGTGTGCCTAACCAGTGTTTATGTGTACTGCGTGCTAATTTTACTAAGAGATGTGACGGTTTTGCAGGGAAACAAACCGCCACATCCCCGCTGACAGGTCTAACCCGCCACATGCTGTAATTATATAGGAGGATGCCTAACAATAACCCGCCACCCACTGTAGCCACCTAGGAGGATGTCTAATATTGACCCAACACCCACTGTAACTATATAGGAGGGTGCCTAACATTAGTCTGCCACTTGCTGTAGCTGTATAGGGGGATGCCTAACATGAACCCGCCACCCGCTGTAACCATATAGGAGGGTGCCTAACATTAAGCCGCCAGCCACTATAACAATATAGGAGGGGGCCTAACATTAACTCGCCACCTAATGGAACCATATAGGAGGGTGCCTAACATTAACCCGCCACCTAATGTATGCATATAGGAGTGCGCCTAACATTAACCCGCCACCCACTGTAACAATATAGGAGGGGGCCTAACATTAACTCGCCACCTAATGGAACCATATAGGAGGGTGCCTAACATTAACCCGCCATCCACTGTAAGCATATAGGAGGGTGTCTAACATTAACCCGCCACCTAATGTAACCATAAAGGAGGGTGCCTAACATTAACCCGCCACCTAATGGAACCATATAGGAGGGTGCCTAACATTAACCCGCCATCCACTGTAAGCATATAGGAGGGTGTCTAACATTAACCCGCCACCTAATGTAACCATAAAGGAGGGTGCCTAACATTAACCCGCCACCCACTGTAACCATATAGGTTGGTGCCTAACATTAACCCGCTATCCAATGGAACCACTTAGAAGTCAAATACTAATGCCGCATACACACGATCGGACATTATGACAACAAAACCGTGGGGTTTTTTTCCGATGGATTTTCGCTCAAACTTGTCTTGCATACACACGGTCACACAAATGTTGTCGGAAATTCCAATCACCAAGAACGCTGTGACGTACAGCACTACAACGAGCCAATAAAAATTAAATTTAATGAGTCCGAGCATGCGTTGAGTTGATTCCGAGCATGCATGGGATTTTTGTGTGTCGGAATTGGATACACACGATCGGAATTTCCAACAAGAACTTTTGTTGTCGGAAAAATTGAGAACCAGGTCAAACTTTGAAATTCCGACAGCAAATGTCCGATGGAGCCTACACACGGTCGGAATATCCGATCAAAAGCTCACATCGAACATTTGTTGTCGAAAATTCCGATTGTGTGTACGCGGCATAACTCATCCTCCGATTGCAACTACTCAGATATGCAGCAAAGAGGGGAAGAGGGAAGACAGAGTTGGGTTTTCGGTCCTCATGGTAAAGCGGATATATTTCTAGCAAGAAGAACATTCAGGAGGCTCTCTATCTTGTACAAACTGTTGTAAAATAACTTTACAAACGTGTCACATGTGCTTCTTCTTTCTTTTCTGCCCCATTCTACTTGTATTGATAGCGACTATAAATCATATGTTTGGCAGAGCTTAGAGTATATCACTTTTTCTTCATTGTACATGGACGAATCATGCCGTTGTGCAGCATTTGTATTGTCTGGAAAATAGCTGCCGGGAAAACGAGATGCTTGGTGATTTATACCACTACGATGATTGGTAGTGCTTTCTATATCACTTTGTATTTCCTAGGTCTGACACTGTTTTCATTCCCATCTCTTTGGTTTTTAATTTATTTTATGCTCGCAGATATTTTTAGACAGAAATGTAAATCCTTTACTTGCAATTTCTCAAGCTATTGAACTGCAGTCTGTTCCTAATAGATGAGTGGAGGGGGTTGTATGGGATGGTATGTGGCAGGCATGCTATTTAGATCATGATAAATGGCCGTATATGTAGGAAAATGCTTTAGTTATCTTCAAGTTAGCAAACATTACTTTCTGTTGCCACTTGGAAGGACGGTTTTCCCCATAACCCTACTATGTACGCACGTCTGACTTGTGTTAGTGGGTTAGGTTAGTAGTGTTAGGTACTCCCCTGAATGGTTATTGCCATGGGAGAAGATTAGTATTAAGCACCCTCCTGAATGGTTACAATCAGGGTAGGAGTTAGTGTTGGGCACCCTTGATTATGATTACAGTCAGGGGGTGCGGCTTAGTGTTGGGCACTCTCCTGAATTGAGGGGAGGGTTATTTTTATGTTTCCTTCAGAATAGTCACCATCAGGAGGTTAGTTGGTGGTCAACATCCTCCTAAATGTTTATGACCAGAAGGTGGGTCAGTGCTAGGCACACCCTGGAATGGTTATGGTTAGGGGTTGAGTTGGTGCTAGACGCCCTTCTCAATGGTTCTTGTTGGAGGTTGGATTAGTGTTAGGCATTCTTCTGAATGGTGAGGCCCCGTACACACGAGCAAATACATCTGTTCAAATCGGTCGGACAGATCTGTCTGCTGGGATGTATTGGTTTGATCGTGTACACACGATCAAACCAAAATCCCCACCGGTTGACACCGCCACGTCACCGCACCAGGAAGTAAAACACTTCCGCGCATGCTACAAATCCATTCGACGCATGTGCGAGCAGATATGTCTGCTGGTTAGCGTACTAACCAGCAGACATGTGGGGCGGACGGATTCCCAGCAGACAGATTTTAAAGCATGCTTTAAAAACTGTCGGCTGGCCAAATACGTCTGCTCGCCCGTACACACGATCGAATCTGTCTGCTGAGACGGTCTGTCAGACCGTTTCCAGCAGACAGATTTGATCGTGTGTACGCGGCCTTACAGTGAAGAGGCTGGTTAGTGTTAGGTGTCGTCCTGAATGGTTACTGACCTCCTGACGGTGACCATTCTGAAGGAAACGTACAACTAACCCTCCCCTGACTGAAACAATTCAGGAGGGTCCCCCAACCTATTTTGTGGGCATAAACATTCAGGATGATGTTGACCAAACGAGGTCAACATCATCCTGAATGTTTATGCCCACAAAATAGGTTGGGGGGCCCTCCTGAATTGTTTCAGTCAGGGGAGGGTTAGTTGTACGTTTCCTTCAGAATGGTCACCGTCAGGAGGTCAGTTGGTGGTCAGCATCCTCCTAAATGTTTATGGCCAGAAGGTGGGTCAGTTCTAGGGACACTCTAGAATGGTTATGGTTAGGGGTCGAGTTGGCGCTAGACACCCTCTTTAGTAGTTATAGTTATAGGTTGGGTTAGTGTTAGGCATTCTTCTGAATGGTTATAGTGAGGGGGCAGGTTATTGGTAGGTTTTCTCCTGAATCATTATAATCAGGAGGTTGGTTGGTAGTCAGCATCATCCTGAATGTTTATGCCCACAAGGTAGGTTAGTGTTGGGCACCCTCCTGAATTGTTAGTCAGGGGAGGGTATGTTTTATGTTTCCTTCAGAATGGTCACCGTCAGGAGGTCAGTTGGTGGTCAACATCCTCCTAATTGTTTATGACCAGAAGGTGGGTCAGCGTTAGACACACTCTGGAATGGTAATGGTTAGGGGTTGAGTTGGTGCTAGACGCCCTCCTCAATGGTTCTTGTTGGAGGTTGGATTAGTGCTAGACATTCTTCTGAATGGCTATAGTGAGGGACAGTTTAGTGTTAGGTGTCCTCCTGACTGTAACCATTCAGGAGGTCAGTTGGTCAGCATCATCCTGAATGTTTATGCCCAGAAGGTAGGTTAGTGTTAGGCACCCTCCTGAATTGTTTCAGTCAGGGGAGGGTTAGTTTTATGTTTCCTTCAGAATGGTCACCTTCAGGAGGTCAGTTGGTGGTCAGCATCCTTCTAAATGTTTATGGCCAGAAGGTGGGACAGTGCTAGGGACACTCTAGAATGGTTATGGTTAGGGGTCAAGTTGGCGATAGACACCCTCTTCAGTAGTTATTGTTATAGGTTGGGTTAGTGTTAGGCATTCTTCTGAATGGTTATAGTGAGGGGGCAGATTATTGGTAGGTGTCCTCCTGAATGGTTATAGTCAGAAGGTTAGTTGGTAGTCAGCATCATCCTGAATGTTTATGGCCACAAGCCACACTAGAATGTTATGGTTAGGGGTCAGGTTAGTGCTGCACACCTTCCTCGATGGTTATGGTTGGGTTAGTGTTAGGCATCCTTCTGAATGATTGCAATCAGGGGGTGGGTTAGTGATAGGTGTCCTCCTGAATGTTTACAGTCAGGAGGTTGGATGGCGGTTGGAATTCTCCTGAATATTTATGGTCAGAAGGTGGGTTAGTGTTAGGCACCCTCTTGAATGGTTAGGGGTCAAGTTAGTGATAGAAACTCTCCTTAATAGTTATGGTTGGGGGTTGGGTTAGTGCTAGGTTTCCTTCTGAATGGTTATAATTAGGGGTTTAGGTTTGCGTTAATCAGAAAATAAAATAAATCAGTGCAATCTGGGCTGCTGCAATTTTTTTTTTTTTTTTTAAGTAGCAGCACCTGCAGGCAGGGGTTAAAGTGGTTGTAAACCCTTACATATACACAGTGAAGTGGCTGGCCTCAGGTGATACACAAAGATAAAACCAATCCTTCTACATAAGTTGTACCTCTTTATCTGCAGCCAGAGGCGTAGCTTGAAGCTTGTGGGCCCCAATGCAAAAGTTGACCTGGGCCCCCCACCCCCACCACTTTCACTGTGCGTGCAGATACACCCACCGCACACCAAGATACTCAAAGTGGCTTAAGAGTTTTGAGTTCCTCCTTACATCAAAGGACAGGGATCACCACTGGAAAATCAGAGAACTGGGATCACCCCTGGCAGGTCACTTGGCAAAGCTCATTTTCCATCCCAGCACTGTATATAGTCCCCTCCCCACACTGCACAGGGCCGAAATCACATTTCTTTACACACAGTCTGTTATCCTTCATAGGGTGTATCTGGTTTTTATGTTGCTGTTTTGACCTGTGAAATTCTCTGGTTGAAGTTGCAGTAGGCAGATACACCTTGTACAGATTGTGGCTAACTGGCTGTGTTGTTAAGCAATGTGATTTCAGCACTGCGGGGGAGATGCAGTATAGAGTGCTGTAATGGGAAAGCCGGGAATAGCATCCAGGGCAGAGGGGGTAGTCAGGGGGCTTTGTGGGTGGGGGGGGGGCACAACTTAGATATGGGAGGGCAAAGCCATGTGACAAAAAATCTGGAGCCTGCAGCCCCTCAGGGGCCTCTCAGGAGGTGTTGAGGGATTTGTTTTAGCAATTTCTAAAGGTTTCTCTATCAGTGTTGGCAAGTGTTGGGGGAAAGTCACCTCCTGGAAGTTTTTTGTCTTTTCCCCAGTTGTCAGGAAAGTGGGGTAAGCGGACATCCCCGGGTGGGAGGTACAGAGTATCCCAGCTAATGACTAGGAGACACTGTCTTACCTCACCAGTGACAGCAGTCCTTAACTCGCTGAGCTCAGTTATTATTCCATGTTGCCAGCACACAGCATAGACACTTCCCCATCCTGGGCTGTTCTCACCCTGTGCTCTCCATTCAGGAAATGTCTCCCAGCTTCTCCCCAGCCAATAAAAATGGAGGGATGTGGACTGTGGAAGCCCAGTACTGAAGCCTAGCTGTGGGGCCCTTGGGCAGATCGCAGCTGGAATTTGTGGAGGATATGATAATATGACAGGGAGGCTTCAGGGGCCCCCTGGAGCTAGGGGCGGGGTTGCGATTGTGACCCCTGCAACCCCTTGTGCTACGCCCATATCTGCAGCCTTTACTTCTCTAAGGCCATTCAAAGTACATCATTTAAACAGGTTGTATGAAATTTAAAAAAAGCAAGGGGCAGGGAGCTGATGTTATACTCTGCAAAGCTCAGTGAGAGCTGATTAGAGGGAAGGCACATTTCCCACTTTAACAGCATAGTGGATTAGAGCAGTGGCCATAAATTCCAGGCTACGTGTTGGAGCGCCCTCCCCTTTCACTTTTACACAGTATACCTCTTGGTGTCAGGAAGACTTGTCAGAGGTGACCTCTGTTGCTATTACATAAAGATAAATATTGCTGCAGAGTGCACTGATTTTTTTTTTTTTTTTTACAAATTTGCTGGAAAGCAACAATCCAAGCTGGCTGAAACAAAATGGCGGCATGAGTGTGAATAGAATGGGTAAACGATGGCTTCAGCTCCTAATTTCCACTTGTAGAGAACTCCTCAGACGTTACACCCTTTTTTGGGCTTAATCATAGAGGCAAAACTAGCACCTGGGCTTGTAATGAGCCACTCACCTTGCGTGGTATATATATTTTTGTGCCAGGTTAGTATTAGACAGCTTCCTGAATGGATACAGTCAGACGGTTGCTTTGTGTTCAGCACTGTCCTGAATGTGGCGGCAGTCAGTGAGAGTAAAAAACAAATGGCCCGGCTTTTGTGGTCAGTGGGGGAAAATAATGTCTCTACAAAGATGGGAGTAAAATATGTCTGTCCGCACTTACAACTGCAGTAAACCTGACCCTGACCACTTCCTAAGTTTGCATCATTTTAGAGCAGAAATTTGTCTTATCTTCAATAATAAATCTGTCTTTGAACTTTGCAAAAGGTTGCACTTGGCTGCCCAGGAATACAGACACACAGGTGTTTGTATACTTGTTACAGAGGCTTTGTTGAAGGAGACGCAGCCTGATTTGCAACTAATTGTGTTACTAATTTGCTTGATAAAGGTCTTCCGTTGTTGGGTGCTAGAATGTTCTGCCTGGCACCCACCCCCACTCTGTACTCGGTGGATTCCCTTGACATTCAATGAGAAATTCCTGCATGCAGGGCTTTCTCTTTGCAGAGGGTTGTTTACAGCAAGCAGTGGGGCCTAGTCTGAGGAGTGCTGATGTTACAGTTGGATAATTTTAATTGCCCAAATTATAATTGAAATGCTCTTGGTACCAAACCTCAAAGAATGTTAAAAAAATCTGAAACTTTAGTGATATAATTATTACTGTGTCCACGTGTGAAATAATCATCACTGTTTTTATTTTCTAGTGAAGATAAAAATAAAATAAAACCACCACGGACGCTGATCATGGCTGATGGACGCGCTCTGAATGTTAATGAGCCCAAGTAGGTGACTGATGAATAATGTTTTGAAGCAGGAGTGGCTGTTGTGCTCAGAAAATTATCCCATAATTTTTCATGTAGAAACCCAAGTGATGGAGCTGTAAAGATTTGTTGTTTATTTTGCTTGCTAAATTTCCCCATCATTCTAATAATGTTCTAGATCAGTGGTCGACAACACTTTGGACCTAATGGACCACTAAACTCACAATTTTTAATCCCCTCGAGCACTAACATGAATTTTACATGTCTTATACACACAATGCTCCAGCTCTCTGCCCCCCCCCCCCCCACACACACACACACTCTGCATCACACTGCTACCGTACACAGACTCATCATTGGATCTCACCTCCTTATCCATTTGCCAATTTGAGGATATCCTCTACTTCAGAAAGTTCCCCATTGTGCCAATGTTTTCTTTTCATTTCTCTCTCAGGCTGGATTTCTTCTTGGTTGACGATGAAGAGAACAATCAGTTTATCCTGGACTTGGCCATCCACAGGTATTGGTGCAATGACTCCCATGAGATGAATATTTTATTCTATCTTTTCATGTGACAACACTGAAGAAATTACACTTTGCTACAATGTAAAGTAGTGAGTGTACAGCTTGTATAACAGTGAAAATGTGCTGTCCCCTCAAAATAACTCAACACACAGTCATTAATGTCTAAACCGCTGGCAACAAAAGTGAGTACATCCCTAAGTGAAAATGTCCAAATTAGGCCCAAAGTGTCAATATTCTGTGTGGCCACCATTATTTTTCAGCACTGCCTTAACCCTCTTGGGCATGGAGTTCACCAGAGCTTAACAGGTTGCCATTGTAGTCCTCTCCCACTCCTCCATGGCGACAGCTGGTGGATGTTAGAGACCTTGTGCTCTTCCACCTTCTGTTAAAGGAGCTCCACAGATGCTCAATAGGGTTTAGGTCTGGAGACATGCTTGGCCAGTCCATCACATTTACCCAGTCCAGTCTCTGAAGGGAGGGGATCATGCTATGCTTCAGTATGTCACAATACATGTTGGCATTCATGGTTTCCTCAATGTACTGTAGATCACCAGTGCCGGCAGCACTGACTTGTGTTTGTACTCCTCACCTGGTTGCCGCCACACATGCTTGACACCGTCTAAACCAATAAGTTTATCTTGGTCTCATTAGACCAAAGGACCTGGTTCCAGTAATTCATGTCCTTAGTCTGCTTGTCTTCAGCAAACTGTTTGCAGGCTTTCTTGTGCACCATCTTTAGAAAAGGCTTCCTTCTGGGATGACAGCCATGCAGACCAATTTGATGCAGTGTGCAGCGTATGGTCTGAGCACCGACAGGCTGACCCCCCCCACCCCTTCAACCTCTGCAGCAATGATGGCAGCACTGATACATCTATTTCCCAAAGACAACCTCTGCATATGACGCCAAGCATGTGCACTCAACTTCTTTGGTCGAAACCATGGCGAGGCCTGTTCTGAGTGGAACCTGTCCTGTTAAACCACTGTATGGTCTTGGCCACCGTGCTGCAGCTCAGTTTCAAGGTCTTGGCAATCTTCTTATAGCCTAGGCCAGGGATATGCAATTACATGACACCTAGGAGGGACATATTTACTTAGGGGTGTACTCACTTTTGTTGCCAGCGGTTTAGACATTTCGAGTTATTTTTAAAGGACAGCAAATTTACACTGTTATACAAGCTGTACACTCACTACTTTACATTGTAGCAAAGTGTCATTTCTTCAGTAGTAATACTACGGTATGGTAACACTGTATTGTTCTGGTCACAGTATGTTAAAAATAAAATCGTAAAAGATTTTTTTTTTATTAAAAATGTATCTTTTATATTTTTATCTTTTTTAAATAATGTAATCAGGCAGTGTCCCTGATCACTGCAACTGATGATGCTGTACTGCAGTATGTAAAAAAAATAAGTGAGAAAAAAATTAAAACTTAAAAAAACTTGCAATTATTTAGCAAATAATAAAATCCCCAGTGGTGATTAAATTCCACCAAAAGAAATCTCTATTTTTGTTAAAAATAATGCTAAAAATTTAATTTGGGTACAGTGTCGCAATTGTCATTCAATGGGTGACGGCACTGAAAGCTGAAAATTGGCCTGAGCAGCAAGGGGGTGAAGGTGCCCGGTATTGACGTGTTTAATGTCTCCCCCTGAAACCACCCTTCTTGACATGTTTCACCACTGCTGGCTTGCTCACAAGGAGTAAGACACAAGACTTGCTCACAAGGATATCCTTGTGAGCAAAAAGCAGTGGTGAAACGCATCAAGGAAGATGGTTTCAGGGGGAGACATTAAAGAGGAAGTTAACCCTGAAGGGTTTTACTTTCTCTTTATTTCCCTACATAGGTAAAGCATAAGGGGCTACTATGCAGCGCATAGTAACCCAATTATGTGTCACTTACCTGAAACCCGAAGCCTGCAATGTCACTGCTGTCCCCACTAGCAGCGAGCATCCATCATTACCCCTCTTCCTTCCGGGGGGCCGATTTTGTGACTGGCCGGAGCCTCTCCTGCGTGCACGTGGAAGCAGCAAGTCACGGCATTACCTCCGTTAGAAACGGCACGTTCACCGTTTATAAAGTGCGCCTGCGCCGTTGTCTACAGCTCAGGCGCCGTATACATTGGTGCACGTCTCTATTGTAAATATCTCCTAAACCGTGGAGGTTTAGGAGATATTTCCAGCACGTACAGGTGTACAACAACTTTAATATACTGTATGCAGTTTTTATCTTTTGACAAATTAAAAATAGAAGAGCTACGTTTTGGAGTACAGCATACATTTACTATTAACATAAGTGTGCGCAGCCTATTGCATTAGGGTGTGCACCCTAAAGCTCAAACACATGTGTGTGTGTGTGTGTCTACATATACAATGCCTTGCGAAAGTATTCGGCCCCCTTGAACTTTGCAACCTTTTGCCACATTTCAGGCTTCAAACATAAAGACATAAAACTGAAATTTTTTGTGAAGAATCAACAAGTGGGACACAATCATGCAGACTCCATCAGGTATATTTCCAGAATGGTCCTGTATTTGGCTCCATCCATCTTCCCATCAATTTTAACCATCTTCCCTGTCCCTGCTGAAGAAAAGCAGGCCCAAACCATGATGCTGCCACCACCATGTTTCACAGTGGGGATGGCGTGTTTAGGGTAATGAGCTGTGTTGCTTTTACGCCAAACATAACGTTTTGCCTTGTTGCCAAAAAGTTGGATTTTGGTTTCATCTGACCAGAGCACCTTCTTCCACATGTTTGGTGTGTCTCCCAGGTGGCTTGTGGCAAACTTTAAACGACACTTTTTATGGATATCGTTAAGAAATGGCTTTCTTCTTGCCACTCTTCCATAAAGGCCAGATTTGTGCAGTATACGACTGATTGTTGTCCTATGGACAGAGTCTCCCACCTCAGCTGTAGATCTCTGCAGTTCATCCAGAGTGATCATGGGCCTCTTGGCCGCATCTCTGATCAGTCTTCTCCTTGTATGAGCTGAAAGTTTAGAGGGACGGCCAGGTCTTCGTAGATTTGCAGTGCTCCTTGTGATGTTTAAAGCTTGGGAAATCTTTTTGTATCCAAATCCGGCTTTAAACTTCAACAACAGTATGTCGGACCTGCCTGGTGTGTTCCTTGTTCTTCATGATGCTCTCTGCGCTTTAAACGGACCTCTGAGACTATCACAGTGCAGGTGCATTTATACGGAGACTTGATTACACACAGGTGGATTCTATTTATCATCATTAGTCATTTAGGTCAACATTGGATCATTCAGAGATCCTCACTGAACTTCTGGAGAGAGTTTGCTGCACTGAAAGTAAAGGGGCTGAATAATTTTGCACGCCCAATTTTTCAGTTTTTTATTTGTTAAAAAAGTTTGAAATATCCAATAAATTTGGTTCCATCTCATGATTGTGTCCCACTTGTTGTTGATTCTTCACAAACAATTACAGTTTTATATCTTTATGTTTGAAGCCTGAAATGTGGCAAAAGGTCGCAAAGTTCAAAGGTGGCCGAATACTTTCGCAAGGCACTGTATATGACCTTGGCACATTAATCTCCTTGCAGGCACAGTGAAAGAAAAGAGCATAATCGCTTCTCTTACGGCAGAGCAGGTAAGAGGTAGATCTTTAGCATGTTCCTGCTGCTACACAGAGCGATAATACTAATGCGCATGGGGTGATTAGGGTGTGTCTGGGAACATTCGGGAACACCCTGTGTGCACACCTATGGCTATTGACCAGATATCTTTAGTTGTGAGAAAGTTTCACAGTCCTTTTTTCTTTTTAATTTGTTTTGCAATTATCACTTCTTGTAATAGGGGATTCCCAGTGAGGCCTAACATGTTCACTTTTACTTTCCAGGCATCTGGACACCTCGCTAGTCGATTTGGATGTTCAGCCCACTTATGTGAGAGCGCTGGTAAAAAATAAGGTAATTACATCTAGGTGCACAGCCAATATTCCCAATGTCAGTACATTCAGGGGGTCAGGACTTCAGAAGATTGGGGTTCATGAGCAGCAATCACTGAACAAAAACACAATGAACTTGCAGAGATAATCTCTGTGGTTTCTGGGTCCAGAAAATTATAAATACATACATGCAAATCCACATATTCGTCCTACCTAACCCTCACAGAGGAATTTTAATATTATTAGTATATTATTAGCAGGGCCACCATCAGGGGGTACAGGCAGTACACCTGTATGGGGCCCAATGGTCTTCAGGGGCCAGCCCAACCCCGCCAGGGGCCCACACAGGAAGAGGAAGCGTTGGCATGTGTAATTGCAATGTAAATGTCGGCAGCACCCCCCTGGCTTACCAACAACTTCAACGGATGTGATCCTTGGCAATCGGCGGCGATTGGATGTCAGTACAGTAATCCTTGGTGTCCGACCGCAGCACCCTTCCTGCTTCTCTGCTCCAGGGGGCCCTTTCATTGCAGCGGTGGAAGGGGCCCCGAAATTCCTGATGGCGGCCCTGATTATTAGTAATTTTTTGGGGGGGTTGGTGGAGCAGGTATCTAGTTTTGATGGGTATAATTGCTCCCACTTCCCCTCGGACCGACCAACACTTCGAGCTCTGAATTGAGATGAGTACACACTACAGAGGAATATGCTTTGTTCATATTTTATGTCTGTGTGCTTTAAAATGTGTGCTTGTGGAGGAGAAAGTGCTGCCGAGCCAGCTGGGGGTTCTCCGCCACCATCATGGAGGTGCCAACAAACATGCTCACATTTCCTGATTTTGACCATTGTTACATTGCCCCATAAAAAGATCCAGATAAAGCACGTGGATGTACAGGAAGAAACTTGCATTGATATAAAAAAGAATACTTACCTCTACTGCTTCCTGCGCCATGTAAGAGAAATCATCCCGCAAAGTCCAGAGGGAAAATCAACACTTTCAGGAGTGTCAGTCTCCTGGGTCCCCTGCAGCACTCATTGGTTTCTTCTGCTGACCTCCACATCGCTGCTGTGTCCTGTAATGAGTAGCGGTCAAAGGGAGGAAATGGTGAGTAATGCGGGGAACCCAGGAAATCAACACTTCTTTAAGCGTTGGTTTCCCGGTAGTCTTCAGAGGCTGTTTTTTTACCAGCAGAGCAGCTTTGGGTTGCCCTGCTCTATCCTGTAAGGCAGGGGTGTCCAAAAATGTTTCAAACAGGGCCAGATTTGATGAAGTGAAAATGCGTGAGGGCCGATCACTTTGCCTGACATTCTTTGAACCATCCAAATTCGGTCTAAGTGTGTTTGTCCGAGCAACTAATACACCACCCAACAATAATTCTCTTGCTATTGTGGCTGTGCGTGGTAAAGAGATGAGCTCAGGCGAGTTTTTTGGATACACTGTATATATTTCTTTTGGGGCCCCACGAATCCCCAAGCGCTGTGTAGGACCAAGAATGAGCTTAGGTGTGTTATTTGGATATACCGTATTTATCGGCTAATAACACGCACAGGCTTACCATTGCCATGAATGCAGCCTCAAATATTCCATGAATGCAGCCTTACATGTGCCATAAATGCAGCCTTACATGTGCCATGAATGCAGCCTCACCATTTCAACCAATGCAGCCTCACCATTTCAACCAATGCAGCCTCACCATTGTAACCAATGCAGCCTCACCATTGCAACCAATGCAGCCTTACCATTGCAACCAATGCAGCCTCACATGTGCCATGAATGCAGCCTAATTGATGCCCATCTTCAGCCTCGGAGGGGACAGGGAGGGGGGGGGTGAGTGCCAACAGATTACAAACTGGAAAATCTCTTGTTTACTCGGTTACCTCTTTAATACAAAGTCCCGCCTCCTATGATAGACAGAACAGTCATCCAATGGCATCCCAGGAGACGGGACTATTACAGACGCTGCTGTGTAAACAGGAGATTCTCTTCATGTAATCTGATGGCGTTTGTCCTGCCCCCTCCCTGTCCCCTCCGAGGCAGTGCCGATAAATACGGTATATATCTTTTGTCGCCCTGGGGGCCACAAAAAAAAATATGTCCAAATCCCCAGGAGGGCCGTATTAGATCACCAGGGGGGCCGCAATTGGCCCGCGGGCCAGACTTTGGACATGCCCGCATTATACAGTACCACACCTCTGGACCCCTTTATATTATACAGCACCGAACGTCTGGACCACTTTTACATTACACAGCACCGCACCTCTGGTCCATGTTATGGCAACTTGCAAGTGGGTGATACAACATACACATGATCATACACGTAGGTACCTGGCCTCACCTGCTGCTGCAGCATGTGCTGCTGCGGCTGCCTGGGCCTGGCTTTGGGGTTCCCGGTTTCCCATCACGTCACTCACCGACCCGCTCGGGGAAGAGATGAAGGCGCGCAGAAGAGGGTAGGCGGAGCTTTAGGCTCCACCTAAGCTAGCTGGTTAGGTGAATGAAGCAAGCTGTTCTGGCCGGTCACACTTTTCACCAAGCATGGGGGCGCTTGTCACACTCGGCTCCTCCATGCTGCCAGACACAGGGGACTGCTGAGCTTTTGTTGGAAGGTGAAGACGTGCCGTGCCGCCGCCGGGCTTGCAGGAGGCAGGCGCAGCCGTGGGAATCTTTTTAAAAGCAGGGATTTCTTTTTTTTTGGGGCGCCCCCCCATAGCGCCGATGGCACTTCCCATAGCTGAATGCAATGCAGACAGATCATACACAGACACACGGCAGTGGCCATAGTTTGCCCAGAAGTAGGAACCAGTGAGCTCTGCAGGGGACGTAGAAGATAGACACTTCTGTAAGCTTTGGTTTCCAGATAGACTTTGGGGACAACTTCTCATCAGTTGAGCAGAATTCAGTGGCTTTGCTGTATCCTGTAATGAGTGGAGGTTAGAAGGAGGAAGCAGTGAGCACTGCGGCAAATCCAGGAGACTGACATTTCTAGAAGCATTGGTTTGCTGGTAGACTTTGGGAACAGCTCCTCAGCAGTTAAGTAGCATTCGGCTCCTTTGAGTAATAGGTATTTATGTAATGAGTGAGGGAGGAACCAGTAAGCAATGCCGGGGACTCAGGAGATCAACACTTGCAGAAGTTTACAGTTGCCCTGTTGTCTTTGGGGGCAAGTTCTCAGTAGATGAGCAGCTTTCAAGGCACTGCTGTATCCTATAAAGGTGTCAGGAAAGGTTCCATCTGCTGGTAATATTTCATTTGGCTTGCAGTACACCAGCAGGTGTCTCCCGGCAGTTTGGAACTGTCAAGAGAATTTCTCCCTGCTGGTGTTATATCATCTTTGGGCCGCAGTACTGGTGTTCACACGAGCAGATGGATTCTGGCAGGATGGAGCAGATCGCACCTCCTGCGGTCAAGTGTTACCTAAGCCGGAAAGCCCTCACATGCTTGCCTTGGTATCTCTCTCCTTGCGCCCTGACCTTGCTTGCCTGTGACCCGATTCTGAGCCTGTATCTGACCCTGTTCCCGAGCTATTCCCGATCTAGTCCCCCCTGTGTACCTGTTACCTTGGATCCCTGTCCTGCAGCCTATCCATCTATCATCTCCCTGTCCTGCTGGTTTCCTGTCCTCATCTGCTGACTCCCTGTGTATGGGCGATTCTGGTACTGCCCCACACAGTTTGGTCTACTAATTCCCTGACAGTATACCAAGGCCACTCCTGACCAGACTGTGTGGACTGCACAGAGAGGACAACAAACGCATGCAAGGCGAATAATTATGTTTATTAAAATAGGTGATAAATAATGCATAAAATTGTGCACAAACCCACAAACAACAAATAGTATATACAGCAAGGGGCAGTACCAGAATCGTAGCTAAGACAGGGTCATACACAGCAGATCAGCAGATGGACAAGGAAATACAGGACAAGGGATATTCCAGAAACGTACGGTAAGCCAGGCCAAGGTCATAAACGGGGAGACAGCAGACGAGGACGGGAAACCAGCAGGACAGGGAGAGGATGGATGGATAGGCTGCAGGGCAGGGATCCAAGGTAACGGGTACACAGGAGGGACTAGATCGGGAATAGCTCCGGGAACAGGATCAGATACAGGCTCAGAATCGGGTCACAGGCAAGCAAGGTCAGGGCGCATGGAAAGAGATACCAAGGCAAGCATGTGAGGGCTTGCCGGGTATTTATGTGTCTGCCAGTAATTAGGCTTAGGTGACACCTAACCGCAGGAGGTGCTGTCTGCTCCATACTGCCAGGATCCATCCGCTGGTGGACACCAGTACTGCGCCCCAAAGATGATATAACACCAGCAGGGAGAAGTTCCCCTGATAGTTCCACACCTGCTGGTGGACCCCAGTACTGCAAGCCAAATGATAAATATTTTCAGTGAATGGAGCCTTTCCTGACAAAAGGGTAGAGGCCAAAAGGAGGAACCAGTGACCTTTGTGGGGGGACCCAGAAGATCAACGCTTCCTGAAGCTTTGGTTTCCTGGTAGACAATGGAGGAGGTTTCTCGGCAGTGGACCAGTGTTAAATGGCACCGCTGTGTCCTGCAATGAGTGGAGGCCAGAGAGGGGAATCAGTGAGCACTGCAGGGGACACTTCCGCAACCAACGGGGGCAATTTTGCATTCTATTTCCTCTCTACCAGTAGTATGTTCTTGCTTGAGGTCTGTTTACTGACATGTCAGGGTTGCTATAAACCACTATATCAGGCAAATGTTCTGAAATATCTTTACCCCTTGTATCCGAGATCCTATATGTTCATAAAAAATAAGGTACAGCGTTGGCTGCATGTTCAGATAATTCACTGCTCTCTGGCCTCCTCAAACGGCTCAGCGGGGAATTGAGCTGCAGAATTATTTGCTATCTGCCACTTCCTGCCTCTCATTTAATCAATCAGTCTCCACACAAGGGAATACGGTCTGCCATTCGCGTTATATCGGTCCTGCTCTGGGATTTATCAGCTCTGCAGCCTGTGCTGTGACATAACTGATATGAGAGAGGCTTTGTAGAGCACTGGATGGTAAATATACTGTAACTACAATGAGAGTCATTTCAGCATACATTTAAAGTGTCACTCTGTTTTGTCTTATGTATGTATTATACAGGGCCAACAATTTACACAGCGCTTTACATACTGTACACTCACATTCAGTCCCTGCCCTCAAGCAGCTTACAGTCTAAAGCAGCCCATAGGTTATGACATTTTCTTTCCGTGCGTCCCTAGTGGCTGAAATGCAAAATCACGTTATATTACGTGATTTTGCGCAGCCGAGCTGACCTGCCACCGCAAAACTGCGGCGTATGGTCGGCAATCGGTTAAGCTCTCACGGAACAGAAATAAAGTGAGAGTCTTCCAATGAGACACTTATTGTGATGACAGCTGTCTAAAAGAGAATTTAGTCTGGACTGGAGTAATTTCCTCACTTCCTGTTGTATTTATTGTACAGGAAGTGAAAGGAAATCTCCCCAGTGGGGCTAGGGTGGAAAACTCATAGACTTTACCCTTTCTCTACTCCAGTGGTCTCCAAATTGTGGCCCAGGGGTCAGATGCGCCCCTTTTCGTGCTTTTATCCCGCCCTTGGATCTCCACTTTATTAGTGTCAGTGGAAGGAATAGTGTCCCATCGTTGCTGTTAGTGGAAAGACTAGTACCCCATCATTGGGGTCAGTGGGAGGAATAGTGTCCCATCGTTGGTGTTCGTGGGAAGACTAGTACCCCATCATTGGGGTCAGTGGGAGGAATAGTACCCCATCGTTGATGTCCATGGGAGGAATAGTGCCCCATCATTGGTGTCAGTGGGAGAAATAGATTGGATTTTCCACCATGTGAGCTTTTCGTTGGAAATTCCGACTGTGTGTAGGCTCCATCTGACTTTTTCTGTCAGAATTTCTGCCAGCAAAAGATTGAGAGCAGGTTATCAATTTTTTTGATGGGAAAAATTCCGATTGTCTGTAGAAATTTCAACGCGCAAAATTATGACCCATGCTTGAAAGCATTGAACTTAATTTTCTTGTCTCACCGTAGTGTTGTACATCACCACGTTCTTGACCGTCGTAAGTTCAGAGAACTTATGTGTAACCATGTGTATGCAAGACAAGCTTGAGCGGAATTCCGTCGGAAAAACCATCCAAGGTTTTTCCGACGGAAAATCCGATTGTGTGTACGGTGCATGACAGGAATTATGCCCCATTGTTGGAGTCAGTGGGAGGAATAATTTCTTAGGCCGTGTACACACGACCGAGAAACTCGTCGGGCGAAACACATCGTTTTCCCCCGTCGAGTTCCTTGTTCGGCTGTCAAAAACTCCTCGAGCCAAATTTTCCCATTGCCCATCGAGGAAATAGAGAACCTGCTCTCTTTTTGGCTCGACAAGTTCCTCGACGGGTTTCTCGGCGAAAAGTGTACACACGACCGGTTTCCTCGGCAGAATACGTCTCCCATCGAGTTTCTTGCTGAATTCTGCTGAGGAAACCGGTCGTGTGTACGTGGCCTAACACCAGTGGGAGGAAAAGTGCCCGAAGGGCCGGATAAAGGAAGCGAAAGGGGGCATCTGGCTCCTGGGTCTCAGTTTGGAGACCACTGCTCTAGTTCATCTCAACGGTGTTCAGTAGAGTTGAGGTCAGGGCTCTGTGCAGAACACCTGAGTTCCTCCACACCAAACTCATCAAATATGTTTTCATGGAGCTTTTCTCAGGGGCACAGTCATGGTGGAACGGCAAAGGACCTCTTACCAGGGGCAGACTGACAACTCATGGGGCCCCCGGGCAATAGGAGATTATGGGGCCCCTGGGCAATAGGAGATTATGGGGCCCCTGGGCAATAGGAGATTATGGGGCCACACATTATACACACACACATACAGTATACACACACACACAGACACACAATCTACACACACAGTATACACACATATACAGTATACACACACAGTATACACGCACACATACAGTTTATATACACACACACATACAGTATACACACACACAGTACACACACACATACAATATACACACACAGACACACAATCTACACACACAGTATACACACACATACATACAGTATACACACACATACATACAGTATACACATACACATACAGTATATATACACAGTATACTGTACACACACACATACAGTATATATACACAGTATACTGTACACACACAGTATACTGTGTATATATACTGTGTGTGTGTACAGTATACACAGTATACTGTACACACACACACACAGTATATATACACACAGTATACTGTACACGCACATACAGTATACACACACACAGTATATATACACAGTATACTGTACACACACGCACATACAGTGTATATATACACAGTATACTGTACACACACACATACAGTATATATACACAGTATACTGTACACACACATACAGTATACACACACACACACAGACACAATATACACACAAAGTATACATACACACAGAATACGCATACACACACTGAAAAGGTACTGGAGATGTGGAGCAGCTATAATCTTGGGATTTTTTTTTTAAACACAGATTTTTACATCCTGTCCCTGGTTTTACTGAGGCTGGCAACCCTGATGAGGCCCCCTAGTAGCATGGGGCCCTCGGGCAGTGCCCGAATGGTCAGTCTGCCCCTGCCTCTTACTATATTTAAGGTCACAGTTTAGCCTTTAAGGCAATTCATTTGTTTTCTAATTTGTATGTTTTCCATTTCCCTTTGCGTTCTTTTGAATTCTTGTGTACAGAATGAGGTTTGCTTTCCATGGGTTTTAAACCCAATGATAATGTATATATTGTAATTCAGCCTCGTTAATTAATCTGCCCATTTTTTCCTCTTGATGATTTAGCCATTCCAACTTGTGCTTCCAGGAGAAGTGAAACCAGACAGCAGCACTGCCAAGAGATCCCAGACAACTGGCCACTTGGTGGTCAGCATGCCAAAGGTATATACAACCCATATGGTCCTTTTTTTTTTTTTTTTTTTTTTTTTTATTGCTCTTTTCTTACTTGATATTCTGCTAGAGCCTGTCCTAATAAAATGATGGGATGAAAACACGACAAAGAGGATTTATCACATTTTAACAATATTTTTTTTCCCTGCTAATCAACACATTTTAAACAGAACTTAAAAATGTTAAAGTAATCATTTTAAAAATCCAATGTTTTAATTATGCTAGTATAATTACCTAAAATGCTCTCTGTATATTTATGAACATTTAGGTGTATCTAAAAACCGTTAAAAAAATTCTACAGGGTGCATGTTTTGAGTTACAGAGGAGGTCTAGGGATAGAATTATTGCTCTCGCTCTACTGATCGCGGCGATACATGTGTGGTTTAAACACAGTTTTATATGCGGCCGCTACTCTATTTTTTATTTTTACACTGTTCTTTTAAAAAAAAAAACTTATAGACCACTTTAACCTACAGGTAAGCCTAGATTAAGGCTTATCTGTAGGTGCAACAAATATCTCCTAAACCTACACGGCTTAGGAGATATTTGCTGAAAAGACTGCACCGATGTCTATGGCGCATTCACGGCGTAGACAGCGGCGCAGACGCACTGAGCGTGCTGTTAGTATTTATCGGTGTAAAACATGCACATTCACTTTAAGGCCGCGTACACACGACCGAGGAACTCGTCGGACGAAACACACCGTTTTCCTCGTCGAGTTCCTTGTTCGGCTGTCGAAGAACTCGACAAGCCAATTTTCTCCATTCCCGTAGAGGAAAAAGAAGACATGCTCTCTTTTTGGCTCGTCGAGTTCCTCGACAGTTTCCTCGATGAAAAACGTACACACGACTGGTTTCCTCGGCAGAATACATCTCCCATCAAGTTTCTTGATGGATTCTGCCGAGAGAAACCGGTTGTGTGTACGCGGCCTAAGTAGGAAGATTCAGGAAAAAATCCTTAATTGTAATTAAAGTACTGTGAATCAAAATAAGAGTCAGTGCCCATCAATGTAGACTCACAAGTGCCATAAATGCAGCACCCCCTTGTCTTGAATGCAACACCCACCTTGTTGTGAATGTAGCACCCCCGTTGCTCTGAATGTAGCACCCCCGTTGCTCTGAATGCGGCACCCCGTTGCTCTGAATGCAGCACCCTGTTGCCCTGAATGCAGCACCCACATTGCTCTGACTTCAGCACCCCCTTGCCTTGAATGCAGCCCCCCCTGCCCTGAATGCAGCACCCCTGTTGTCATAAATGCAGACTTACCATTGCTATCAGTGCAGCCTGATTCATGCCCATCTGCATCCTTGGAGGAGGCAGGGAGGGGGTAGGATGAGCACGACAGACATAAAGGAGAAACTCCTGTTTTATCGGCGGCCTCTTTAATAGAAAGTCCGCCTCCTATGATGAACAGAACAGTCATCCAATGGCAGCGCAGGAGACGGGACTTTATTTTACAGAGGTCTCCGTATAAACAGGAAATACTCTTGTATGCACGGCACTCGTCCTGCCCCCTCCCTGTCCCCTTCCAATACAGCCAGCATGTATTTCTTTTGTGGTTCCCAGCGCTCGGGGATTCGTCGGGGGCCATAAAAGATATACATGTCAAAATTACCAGGCGGGCCGTCCGATGACCGAAACGCGGGCCGGACTTTGGACATGCCTGTATTAGAGGGTTTACTTCCTCGTGAAAGTACATGTGTGTGTAAAGGCAGATGTCCCAATACTTTTGACAATATAGTGTATGTGAACAGCCTCCATTGGAAATAATGCTTTTTTTTTAGATGACATGCAAATTTATGTTTTTGACATCGCATCTGATTCGCATAGATAACGCATAAGTGTGAACCGGCACTCATACCTCGGCCTACCTCTGATTTTTAATTAGAAGAATTTGGGGCGAAGTAAATAGACCCTCAATGAGAAGGCAAATATTTCATGAATACCGAATGAGATCAATTATTCCGATTATTGTGACCAATCCTCTGTGAATTCAGAAGACGCCTGACTTTTGTTTAGAACCATTCAGAAATTCTAGATAAAAACATTGTTTGCTAAACGGTGTTTTAGAAACAGCGTTGTGTTCCCCTAGCTAATCTCTACCAGACCCGGCAATACCTCTGCAGAGTCGGCAGGAGGAAATCTTAATCTGCCGGTACTTTGTGATTGCGGCGCAGGAAACGTCCAATGAAGTGGATATGCTTAGAAAGTGTTTTGTGACTGCGTAGGTGTAAGCTGTTCTCTGTACGTCTGCAGCTGATTTCCACCGTCTGGCTGACATTCATCTTACAGGATTTGTAAGCCGTGTCCTTTACTGACGTACCCGAGCAACAGGAAAATTACTGGTGGATTGATAGGACCAGACCGGCCTTTGGAGTTGTTCTGGGGGAAAGGAATGGCCTTAAACTAAACTTCAGGCAAACTGCTAAATTCCCAGCCAAAATACTTATATGGGGGCTCTTTTCCTGCCAAAGAATTTGCATTTGTGTCTGTAGCACGACCCCCATGGGGGCCGCTTGGTATATTGGGTTCTCTGTTCTCCTGCCTCGTCTCTGAGAACAACCTCAGCCCCACTGATGCACCAGGTTAAAGAGGACAGTGTTGCCAACCAACCAGATTGAAATTTACTGGCACGCCACCCAAAATTTACTGGCGCAGCCACGTTTTTAATGGCATTTCACAAAAGCTTCTAAATTAAATTTTTAGGTGCAAATTTCAGTATTTAGGCTACAAACAAGTACGTTAGACAAATAGCAATGTGATTTAGGGTAGATATTAAGGTAAAAAAACATATTTTTGTTATTTTCGATATAATAAGGGCAAATTATTTAGTCACATCACCCCCTGTCTCCACCCCCCTTTGCGGTGCCACAATCTCCCTCTGCCTCCAATCTCCCCCTGTACCTCGAATCTTCCCCTGCCTTCATCCCCCTCTGCGGTGCCACCAACAACCCCTGCCTCCACCCCCACCCTCTACAATGCCACCATCCCCCCCTGCGATGGCACTAACACCCCCTGCCTCCAATCTTCCCCAGGCCCCCTGCCCCCATCCCCCTCTGCGGTGCCACCAACAACCTGTGTCTCGATCCTCCACCCTCTGCGTCGACACCAGCCCCCTCTGCAGTGCCACAATAACCCCCTGCCACTAACACCCCCTGCCTCAAATCTCCCTCTGCCTCCATTGCCCCCTGCCTCCATCCCCCTCTGCGGTGCCACTTGCAGCCACCATCACCTCCTGCCTCCAATCACCCCCTGCCTCCATCGTCCCCTGTCTCCATCCCCCTCTGCGGTGCCACCAACAACGCCTGTCTCCATCCCCCACCCTCTGCGATGCCACCATCCCCCTCTGCAGTGCCACTAACACCCCCAGGCCTCCAATCTCCCCAGGTCCCCTGCCTCCAATTACTCCTGCCCCCATCCCCCTCTGCGGTGCCACCAACAACCCGTGTCTCCATCACCACCAACAACCCTCCTGCCTCCAATCTCCCCCTGCCTCCATCCCCCTCTGCGGTGCCACAGCAGCCACCATCACCTCATGCCTCCAATCTCCATGCGCAGTTCCAAGCCAAACCGATCTCGGCTATTTTTACTGGCACATTCCCGCAACCACAGACATTTAAGAATGGGGGGAAAAGTGCCCATTTTTACAGACTGTCCGTAAAAATACGGACGGTTGGCAACACTGAAAGTGGAATTCCACAAGTTTTTTTTTTTTTTTATAAAAGTCAGCAAGCTACAAAAAGTGTAGGTGCTGACTTTTAATAAACAGACACTCACCTGTTCTACGGTCCAGTGATGCGGGCGCCCGGAGCCTCTCTCCTCTCCCCCTCCTCTCCGCAGTACTGTCATAGCAACTGTGGGCACCCAGCTGTGACAGCTTACTGCTTCATGGCCAGGTGCGCACTGCGTATGCGCGAGTCACGCTGCGCTCTGCCATTGGCCAGGCAAGGGGCTGCCTAGGGCAAGAGGGGGAGTCTCCTAGGCAGCCAAGAAAAGGGAGGACATGGGACAGTCCCACTAAAAAGAAGGTACACCCCCCCCCCTAAAGATATGGTTTGATGAGTTTGGCATGGAGGAACGCAAGTGACCTGCACAGAGTCCTGACCTCAACCCTACTGAGCACATTTGGGGTGAATTGGTGTGAGTGAGTGAAAAAACGTATAAAGCACAAACACTTGCAAACTGAATCGCCTCTGGGCAATGGGAAGCCAGGTCTTCTCACCCAGCATCAGCATACCTGACCTCACAAATGGCTGAGTAATAACAAACTCCCACAGACACCCCCCAACATCTTAAATCCATTAGAAGGTACTAAACACTGACTCTCATTAATTAACTACTTCAATACCGGACTATAGTGATATGACGTCCGCAGATGGGATCTCCCATCCTGAGGGGGTGTCATATAATGTCCCCAGCTTCCAGCCGGCGTAGGGAGCCAATGCGCATGCCCAGTGGCCGAGATGCCTGACAGGCACCTGTAATCGCTTGTGACAGAGCAGGAACATGGCTCTGTGTGTGTGTAAACGCACAGATCCATGTCCTGTCAGGAGAGAGGAGACAGATAGTTTGTTCCTAGTGTATAGGAACACTGATCGGTCTCCTCCCCCAGTCAGTCTCACCCCCCCACAGTTAGAATCACTCCCTAGGTAACACATTTAACCCCTTGATTGCCCCCTAGTGTTAACTCCTTCCCTGACAGTCACATTTATACAGTATTCAGTGGCTATTTATGGCTCTGATCGCTGAATAAATGTCAATGGTCCCAAAATAGTGTCAAAAGTGTCCGATCTGTCCGCCGCAATGTCGAAGTCCTGATAAAAATCACTGATCACCACCATTACTAGTAAGACAAATAATAATAAATGCCATAAATCAGTAACCTTTTTTGTAGGCGCTATAACTTTTGCACAAACCAATCAATATACGCTTATTGCGTTTTTTTTTTTTTTTTACCAAAAATATGTAGAAAAATACATACCGGCCTAAACTGAGGAAAACCATTGTTTTAAAAAATGGGATATTTATTATATCAAACAGTTTTTTTTTTTTTAAATTGTTGCTCTTGTTTGTTTATACAGCACAAGCTAAAAACTGCAGACGTGATCCAATACCACCAAAAGAAAGCTCTATTTGTGGTTAAAAAAATTATCAAAATGTCATTTGGGTACAGGGTTGCATGACCGCGCAATTGTCATTCAAAATGTTACAGTGCTGAAAGCTGAAAATTGGCCTGGGCAGGAAGGGGGTGAAAGTGCCCGGTATTGAAGTGGTTAAGAGGTACAGAATTTAATAGAGCCGTGCTGGACTTCAAGGAGGATGACATTTTTGTTATTTTTAACCTAATTTAATATTTTCAGAATTCACTGGAAGCCTTCACATTATGGGCCAGATTCAGGAACAGTTAGGCTGGCGGATCCAGTGATCCGCCAGCCTAACTGTGACTTTGAGCCGGCGTTTTTTTTTTCTGTAACCAGAAAACAAGAAACGCCGGGTTGAAGCTCCGATGCGATCAGCGTAACTGAGTTTCGCCATCGCATCGTTACTTCAACTTAAAAATGGCGCCGGGGGCGTTCCCGCCGATTTCCGCTCAAAAAATATGTTAATGAGCGGAAATCGGCAATTCACGAGCGAATTCCGGCGCGACGCAATGACGATACGACGTTTCCGGACGGGATACGTGGCGCAAAGATATACCTACATGGGGTTGGAGTATCCTATGTTAGGTATAGGCGTCGTCATCGCGTCGGGAAAAAAAAAATCACGTCGCTTGCGTAAAAACTTCATGAATGGGAATGTGACGTCATTGACGTTCATTCACAGAATTTGGAGCATGCGCACGGGGATGTTTTAACACTCGACGCATGCGCAGTACGTTCGCGGCGGGATCGCGCTTCGTTTAAATACTACACGCCCCGTACCCGCACAATTTGAATTCCGCCGGCTCATTTGCGATGCGCTGCCGCAACTTTAGGAGCAAGTGCTTCTTGAATAACAGCACTTGCTCCTAAAATTTCTGCAGCGTAACGCAAATGAGATGCGTTACTCCAGAGCAAAGATGCTCCCATCTACCTGAATCTGGCCCTATATTAATTGAGTTTCACTTCCGCCATCTCCTTCTGAAGTAATAACCAGACATGAAATTACTTTATTAGGAAGGAAATGGCATTAGCTCGGCTATTACACAGCGAAATGTCACTATGTTCTTGTAGTTTCTATTAGTCTGTAAATTGGATTTAAAGGGTTTGTAAAGGTACAATTTATTTTCCTAAAGAGCTCCCTTTACCTTAGTGCAGTCCTCCTTCACTTACCTCATCCTTCCATTTTGCTTTTAAATGTCCTTATTTCTTCTGAGAAATCCTCACTTCCTGTTCTTCTGTCTGTAACTTTACACAGTAATGCAAGGCTTTCTCCCTGGTGTGGAGTGTCGTGCTCGCCCCCTCCCTTGGACTACCGGAGAGTCAGGACGCCCACTAACACACAGCTTCTTTCTCTATCTGCAACATAGAGAGTGTCATGACTCTCCTGTAGTCCAAAGGAGGGGGCGAGCATGACACTCCACACCAGGGAGAAAGCCTTGCATTACTGTATGGCGTTACAGACAGAAGAACAGGAAGTGAGGATTTCTCAGAAGACATTTAACAGCAAAATGGAAGGATGAGGTAAGTGAAGGAGGACTGCATTGAGGTAAAGGAAGCTATTTAGGGAAAAAAAATTATCTTTACAACCCCTTTAACCCATTCTTAGAGAACCCAGGTCCATTCAGCTCTTGAGGAAATGCAGGTTCTAGTATTTCCCCCGCTAGCGAGTGTTATGCCGCGTACACACGATCACTTTTTGTGATGAAAAAAAACGTTTTCAAAAACGTCATTTAACCACTTAAGGACCGCCTCCTGCAGATTTACGTCGGCAGAATGGCACGGCTGGGCACATCAACGTATATATACGTTGGTTTTAGTACCCAGCCGTGGGTCGCAGGCGCGCGCCCGCGGGCGCGCGCCCGCGACCCGGTCCGAAGCTCCAGGACCGGGACCGCGGGATTCGCGGACCCGATCGCCGCTGCAGTGCGGCGATCCGTCCCTGGAGCGGAAGAACGGGGAGAGCCGTGTGTACACACGGCTTCCCCGTGCTTCTCTGTGGCCGGAGCATCGATCGCGTCATCCCTGTAATAGGGGGACGCGATCGATGATGTCACACCTACAGCCACACCCCCCTACAGTAGTAAACACACACATTAGGTACACATTCCCTACAGCGCCACCTGTGGTTAACTCCCAAACTGCAACTGTCATTTCCACAGTAAACAATGCAATTTAAATGCATTTTTTGCTGTGAAAATGACAATTGTCCCAAAAATGTGTAAAAATTGTCCGAAGTGTCCGCCATATTGTCGCAGGCACGAAAAAAATCGCTGATCGCCGCTATTAGTAGTAAAAAAAAAAATAATTAATAAAAATGCAATAAAACCCTTATTTTGTAAACGCTATAAATTTTGCGAAAACCAACCGATAAACGCTTATTGCGATTTTTTTTACCAAAAATATGTAGAAGAATACGTATCGGCCTAAACTGAGGAAAAAAAATGTTTTTTTATATATTTTTGGGGGATATTTATTATAGCAAAAAGTAAAAAATATTGCATTTTTTTTTAAATTGTCGCTCTATTTTTGTTTATAGCGCAAAAAATAAAAACCGCAGAGGTGATCAAATACCACCAAAAGAAAGCTCTATTTGTGGGAAAAAAAGGACGCAAATTTTGTTTGGGAGCCACGTCGCACGACCGCGCAATTGTCTGTTAAAGCGACGCAGTGCCGAATCGCAAAAACCCCTTGGGTCATTTGCCAGCGTATTGGTCCGGGTCTTAAGTGGTTAAAATCACTGTGTGTGGGCAAAACGTTGTTTTATGTCTTCAAAAAAACGACCAAAAAAAAATTCGAACATGCTTGAATTTTTTGTGTCGTTTTTCAAAATGTCATTTTTTGTGTCATAAAAAGTGATGGTGTGTGGGCAAAACGATGTTGAAAACAACGTTTTTAAACCCGCACATGCTCAGAAGCAAGTTATGAGACGGAGCTTCAATGGAACAGAGTGCCGTCGAACGTGGTGTACGTCACCACGCTTTGCTAGAGCATTTTGGAAAAACAATGGTGTGTATGCAACGTCGTTTTGGAAAATAAAGTTTGAAAAACGTCGTTTTTTTCATCACAAAAAGTGATCGTGTGTACAGGGCATTAGTCGGGACTTGTTGACACACAACCGTTTTTCATGATGAGAAAAATGCAGTTGTTTAAATCGGACGTTAACCACTTCCCGCACTATAGCAGATTTACGGCCTGGAAGTGGTTAAAAAATCGTGACTAGACGTTCTCAAACGTCCAGCACAATTTCATGCCGCGCACGCCCGTGGGGGGCGCGCAGCGCGGTGATCGCTGATGCGGGGTGTCAGTCTGGCACCCTGCATCACCGATCTCGGTAACGAGTCTCCGGCGGAGGCTCGCTACCACGTGATCAGTCGTGTCCAATCACGGCTGACCACGATGTAAACAGGAAGAGCCGCCGACGGCTCTTCCTCACTCGCGTCTGACAGACGCGAGTACAGGAGAGCCGATCGGCGGCTCTCCTGACAGGGGGGGTTCGCGCTGATTGTTTATCAGTGCAGCCCCCCCTCGTATGGCCACACTGGACACCAGGGATGCCCACACTAGACCACCAGGGATGCCCACACTGGCAGGGCAAAACAAATAAAAAAACCACAAAAAATAAATAAAAAACAGGATTAAAAAAAAAAAAAAAACAGGAAAAAGAAAAAAAGAAAGATGCCAGTCAGTGCCCACACATGGGCACTGACTGGCAACATATACATCAGTGCCACCCCTCAAAGTCCATCAGTGCCACCCCACAGTGTCCTTCAGTGCCACCCCTCTGTGCCAATCCATGCCCAGTGCCCATCTATCAGTGCCCATCTGTGCCACCCATAAGTGCCACCCATGAGTGCCATTCTGTGCCGCCTATGAGTTCCCAGTGCTGCCCATGAGTGCCCATCAGTGCTGCCCATGAGTGCCCATCAGTGCCGCCAATGAGTGCCCATCAGTGCCGCCTATGAGTGCCCATCAGTGCCACCTATGAGTGCCCATCAGTGCCACCTATGAGTGCCCATCAGTGCCGCATACCAGCGCCGCCTATCAGTGCCCATCAGTGCCACCTCATCGGTGCCCATCAGTACCACCTCATCAGTGCCCATCAGTGCCGCCATATAAGTGCCCATAATTGAAAGAGAAAACATACTTATTTACAAAAAAGTTAACAGAAAAAAATAAAAATGTATTTTTTTTTCTAAATTTTCAGTCTTTTATTAGTTGTTGCGCAAAAAATAAAAACCGCAGAGGCGATCAAATGCCTCCAAAAGAAAGCTCTATTTGTGGGGAAAAAAGGACGGCAATTTTGTTTGGGTACAGTGTAGCATGACCGCGCAATTGTCATTCAAATTGCGACAGTGCTGAAAGCTGAAAATTGGCTTGGGCGGGAAGGTGCGTAAGTGCCTGGTATGGAAGTGGTTAATAACGATGGTGTGTGGGCTCCAGAGCATTTATCTCTTGACGTGAAAAATGGCCATTAAAAATTTAGAACATGCTCAATTTTTTCGTGTGTACGCTTTAACGAGGGGGAGAAAAACGCACATGCTCAGAAGCAATTATGAGACGGGAAAATTAGCAAAAGCAGCCCAAAGGGTGGCGCCATCTGAATGGAACTTCCCCTTTATAGTGCCGTCGTACGTGTTGTACGTCACCACACTTTGCTTGAGCATTTTTTTTCACGAACGTGTGAATGCAAGGCAGGCTTGAGAGGAATCACTGTGAGAAAAACGTTTTTTTTTTCCATGACATGATAAAACGGTCGTGTGTACACAGCATTATAGTTTTATATGACCTTGGGGTATGTAGATAGCTTTTTGCTGATTCAATGAGAACCAGTCTTCGCTGGGCTTATGTAAGAGGTTAAGTAGCCCGTTTCCCATTATTACACCTGTGTAGGTTTGTCTATAAAAGATTTATAATTACTTACTTATTTAGCTTTATTTACTTTGATTGAACTCGACAAGTATTCTTTGCCCGGTGAAGGAGAAATGCTGGTGATGGCAGTGCATTAAGTCCCTGCTACACCTCCCTTCACACCCGTCCTCCATGAAGTTAAAGGGTCACTAAAGGAAAACATTTTTTTTGCTGAAATGACTTATTACAGGGTATAGAGACATAAAAGTTAACTGATACCTTTTAAAAATGATTAAAAATAGATAAAAATCAATCATATAATGTGCCTGCAGTTTAGTTTCACTTTTAAACTGGTTTCATGTTTCTGTGATGTAAAGAGACACACAGAACAAAAACAAACAAATCCAGGGCAGTGTTTTGTTTTTAAAATGAATCTGATTGGTTCTGAGGAGTTTTAGACACACAGTAATGACAGCTTGGACCACAGTAAAAAGCTGCCATGAGATTTTTCATAAGGAGCCAGACAAGCAGGAAGTGTGGAGATCAGATCAGAATTACAGCAACTTCAAAGCAAAAACGAACAACGAGGACATGAAACCAGGACTGCAGTAAGGTAAAGGAAGCTATTTAGCTAAAAAAAAAAAAAAAAAAAATCCTTCAGTGATTCTTTAAGCTGCTCACATGAGGTGAGAATGACGGGAGGGCAGGGGATAGACAGTGAAGGAAAACGGCAACTCTGCCCTGAAATAAAGAGACTGGACTTGTGGACTGACACTCAGCCTGGAGCTGTCCAGATCTACAGAGTCCTCCGGTGCTTGCCTCACCTCATAATGTGATGAACAAAAAGATATATACTGCGCTAAGAAAAAAACTTGATAAATAAAAAATTGAATTTTAAACAGAAAGCTGCACACCTAGAAAAACATGTGATATTCATGTAAACGAAATTTAGAAAAAAAAGGGAGGGATAGGTAGCGCTAAAAATCCACACTACTGAGGTTAAGTGTGAAAATAAGTGTAAGTTAAACACAACGGGCCAGATTCTCGCACTTTTGCGTTGTTACGGCGTATGCCATTTACGCTACGCCTCCGCACTTTTTTTCGGGCAAGTGCTGTATTCTCAAAGCACTTGCTCCGTAATGTGCGGCGGCGTAGCGTAAATGGGCCGGCATAAGGCCGCGTAATTCAAAGTAGGAAGGAGGTGGGCGTGCTGTATTTAAATTAAGCGCGCCCCGCGCCGAACGAACTGCGCATGCGATGGCCGTAAACGTAGCCCACTGCGCATGCTCCATAGTACGCCGCAAATACATTGATTTTGACGGCAACGTAATTAACACACAGCCCTATTTGCGACGAGTTATGTAAACGACTGAAAAACACGACGCTGTCCCGACGTCCATACTTAACATGGCTTACGCCGAACCTACGCAAGGTTACCCCTCATATAGCAGGGGTAACCTAACGCTTACGCAAACTACGACGACGGCGCGCAAATACGTTCAGGAATCGGCGTATCATGCTCATTTGCATATTCAACGCAGAAATCGACGGGAACGCCACCTAGCGGCCAGCGTAACATTGCAACTTAGATCCGACGGTGTAAGTGACTTACGCCAGTCGGATCTACGCCAAATCTATGCGTACCTGATTCTAAGAATCAGTCGCATAGATAGGAGGGTTTAGGAACAGAGATCTGGAGATACACCGTCGTATCTCTTCTGAGAATATGGTCCAACATGAATCAGTGCATATAATATAAATTAATATAAATAGTCTATACCCCTCTCAAGGGATAATGACAAAATACCACACAAAGTGATAATAAATTCAGCCTTCCAGATAAAAACCTGTCTAATTATAAAGTCAGTGGGGCAGATTCACGTACATCGGCGCATTATCGATCCGGCGTAGCGCACCGCGATTACGTTAGACGTGCGCAATCTAGCCGCGTAATCCCGGGATTCACGTAGCTTTTGCGCAAGAAATTGCGCAAGCGTAAGGTTTTTTCCTGAGGCGTAAGGAGGAGTAATACAAATTGGGTGGGACGTGGGCGTGTTACATTGAAATGAGCCGTGACCCCATGCAAATGAAGGGCCGGCCGACTCGCGCATGCGCGCGTGAAGGAAACCATGTCAGCTCCGTTGTGCGCATGCTCACAACTCGGGAGCGGCGCAATCAGTGAAATTGGAAATGGACTAGGGCAACTTTATGAACTACGCAGACAGCATAAATAGACACACACAAATGCACTTCCTTTGCAAAAATACATCCCTTTGTATCCCTCCCTATACAGCAAGGTGCTTTTGTTTGTTTGTGTCTTTGAGATATTTGGGGACTGTTTTGCAGAGTGATTTTTGTCTTTTATGTGTTTTCTTTGTTGTTATTTTCTTTAAATTATATTTTTGCTGGGCATTTTTTATTTAAATTATATTTTTGCTGGGCATTTTTTATTTAAATTATATTTTTGCTGGGCATTATTTTTTTTTCCTCGTCATTTCCTCGTCATTTATTTAATTTTTTTGGTTCTGTTTGTGTATGATTGTGAGGGGCTTGTATCAGATAAGAATATTGTATTAGATTAATTTAAATTGTAAATTTTATGTAAGCAAATAAAAAAAAAAAAAAAACATCTCCCGTGCCCTCCTTAGTGCCATCCTCCGTGCCCTCATCCTTCTTTGTTCATCTAAAGTCAGTAGTATAGCTATGCGCGACGATGCCCCTGGCATGTTGGCATACAGATTGTTGGGTAACACGTGTGACTGCTGAACTCCTCACTAACAGTGTTGCTTTATCTGACAATTAGACTTTTTTTCAAAATTTAGACCAGCTTTTAGGTCCTCTAACTTTAGACAGAACATTTTGCAGTTGCGCACATCGCGTAGCCTGCGCAGCAACTGCGTTTTTTTGTGAATCCCCGTAACTCCCTCATTAGCATATTTGACTAGCAAATCAATGGTGTGTCTAGCGCAGTTTTGCGCGAAGGGAAGCGAAGGTCTAACTCAATTACGCCGGACCAAAAAACGTAGATTTCTGGCGTATATTGTTTTGTGAATCGCGTCCAACTATACGCACGCGCACATTTAGACTTACGCACGCGCAACAGCAGTTGCGCAGGCGTAATCGCTCTGTGAATCTGGCCCAGTTTCTCTGTTCTTGCTTTGAGTGACAGGTTATTTACATATCTAGCTTGCACATGTTTATCATATGTTATGTTATGTTTATCATAATATGAGGTGTTTCAAAGTTCATTGTATATTACCAGGAGGTGTTATGTGGTGGAGGGGTGGATTTCTCACTTTTTAGACTGTGGATCACCTCATATTATGATAAACATGTCCAAGCTAGATATGTAATTAACCTGTCACTCAAAGCAAGAAGAGAGAAACTGACTTTTTATTTCGACAGGTTTTTATCTAGAAGTCTATTAATTTTCACTGAACAATAAAAGAGGATTGATCAGAGCTGGAATAACTCTGTTTGGCAAGACTGGGCACAGATCATAGGAAATCTTATACTCTACATTGTGACCTCAAAATTTTTTTTGGGGGGTTTACATCCACTTTAATGTCCAAACATGATGCTGTTGAAATGTCCAATTCATATGGTAACAGCAAAAAAGATGTATTAAGTGAAGAGAAAAGTCCACCACCAATTTAATTGTGAGTTGAATGGACAAACTGTTCCTCACGTTCGCACCAAAAGTGGTAAGTAAACACCCTTACCAAAAGTGTTGGACCCCCTGTTAGACCAGGTCATGCAGGCATCAGCATCCACCCGGGTGGGTAATGAGACATCCCAGCGATAGTATGTAGCTCCTCTCCCTACAGGTTCTTGCTTGGTTTCGGGCTATGGGTATCCCATTCAGATAGGAACCCTCAAACAGATGATTTCGCTTCCGCCAACCTGTCAGCTCCTAGGCTTAGCGCCACAAAGGAATCGCTGAAAAAATGGGAGGCTCACAATAGTGAAATACCATACTGGTGGTTTATTGTATAAAAACGTGTTCCATATGTATATAAAAAACGCCATTTAAAAATTGCCGGCAGAAATAAAACAAAACATACGACCGCGCTTCCGGTGTCACGTTAACGCGATGACGTTAGTGCGTGGCTCCGCCCTGACATGTTTCGTCATAAATGACGTTCTCAAAGGGCAACTTTTTTTGTCTGGGGGACCTACAGCTGGGGAGCACAGATTTTTCAAACCCGGGCACACATTCTATAGACTCCCATGTTAAACATCAGTCTAGTCATGGGCACAATGAGGCATAGACACAGTGAAGCATCCACATGGATACAGCCAGAGTCCATGAACCCAGGAGGAAGACCAGATGTAGATGGAAGCGCCAGGGAGTCGTGACAGTGCTGCACTGGAGGGCTCCATGTTCTATTTTGTTTTACTTTTCTATCGGTTTACTACCGTTTTAAGTTTGTTGAACTTTAGCCATTTTAAAGTGTGTTAGTGAGAGTCCCTGCCACTATATAAATGGGTTTAAAATGGACACTGGTCTCTCAAAGTGTCAGTTTAAGAAGTGCCAGCACTCTGGATTTGGTAAGTCCGTATCGGGGCTGGAACCTTAAAGGCTCCAAAGAGTATTGGGCGGGATGGAGCCTTCAGTCTTGTGCCCGGGCTTTGCTAATTGCCTACAGCCTGTGCGAGTGTACAGGTGGTCAGGCTCATTATAAGCTAGGCCTGAGCATAGCTCACGGCTGTTGCTGCCATTCAGAGACACAGGCTGTGTCTGAAGATAGAAGTGTGCTCCAGCCAGGAGGGGTATCCTGCTTGGGAGACGTGACCGTTGGGGGGGATTTTTTGTTAATAGGACTGGTTGAGTCAGGACAGCTACGCTTTCCCAGAGACTGGCAAAGCTGAGGTGACTACACAGAGAGGGCTGGAGGAAGTCTTGTGTTCCCGAGAAGTGGGAGAGCCCGGGGTATTGGGAGAACCCTATCCAGTGAGACCAGGAGTGGGGCCTGAGCAGTAGTACTGCAAATACAGACTGAGTGATTCTGAGGAGCCCAAGGCCAGGGAGACCAGAACGAGCAGCTCTACTACTGACTAAAGAGCCAGGTGGCTCGAAATTTCTGGTTAATACTAGGTTTGTCCCAATACCACTTTTGTAGGACCGAGTACAAGTACCGATACTTTTTTCCCATGTACTTGCCGATACCGATTACCGATACTTTTTTTTTAAATGTGTCCCCAAATGCAGCCATGTGTCCCCAAAGAGAAAGCCAAGCCCCCCCCGCCGTCGCCTAGTTGAGCAGCGCAGGGAACCTTAGAGCTTTTCAATCCTGGGATGGGTGATCTGTCTATCAAAGTGACAAGGGGGAGGGGCTATATATATATATATATATACAGGGAGTGCAGAATTATTAGGCAAATGAGTATTTTGACCACATCATCCTCTTTATGCATGTTGTCTTACTCCAAGCTGTATAGGCTCGAAAGCCTACTACCAATTAAGCATATTAGGTGATGTGCATCTCTGTAATGAGAAGGGGTGTGGTCTAATGACATCAACACCCTATATCAGGTGTGCATATTTATTAGGCAACCTCCTTTCCTTTGGCAAAATGGGTCAAAAGAAGGACTTGACAGGCTCAGAAAAGTCAAAAATAGTGAGATATCTTGCAGAGGGATGCAGCACACTTAAAATTGCAAAGCTTCTGAAGCGTGATCATCGAACAATCAAGCGTTTCATTCAAAATAGTCAACAGGGTCGCAAGAAGCGTTTGGAAAAACCAAGGTGCAAAATAACTGCCCATGAACTGAGAAAAGTCAAGCATGCAGCTGCTAAGATGCCACTTGCCACCAGTTTGGCCATATTTCAGAGCTGCAACATCACTGAAGTGCCCAAAAGCACAAGGTGTGCAATACTCAGAGACATGGCCAAGGTAAGAAAGGCTGAAAGACAACCACCACTGAACAAGACACACAAGCTGAAACGTCAAGACTGGGCCAAGAAATATCTCAAGACTGATTTTTCTAAGGTTTTATGGACTGATGAAATGAGAGTGAGTCTTGATGGGCCAGATGGATGGGCCCGTGGCTGGATTGGTAAAGGGCAGAGAGCTCCAGTCCGACTCAGACGCCAGCAAGGTGGAGGTGGAGTACTGGTTTGGGCTGGTATCATCAAAGATGAGCTTGTGGGGCCTTTTCGGGTTGAGGATGGAGTCAAGCTCAACTCCCAGTCCTACTGCCAGTTTCTGGAAGACCCCTTCTTCAAGCAGTGGTACAGGAAGAAGTCTGCATCCTTCAAGAAAAACATGATTTTCATGCAGGACAATGCTCCATCACACGCGTCCAAGTACTCCACAGCGTGGCTGGCAAGAAAGGGTATAAAAGAAGAAAAACTAATGACATGGCCTCCTTGTTCACCTGATCTGAACCCCATTGAGAACCTGTGGTCCATCATCAAATGTGAGATTTACAAGGAGGGAAAACAGTACACCTCTCTGAACAGTGTCTGGGAGGCTGTGGTTGCTGCTGCACGCAATGTTGATGGTGAACAGATCAAAACACTGACAGAATCCATGGATGGCAGGCTGCATGAGTGTCCTTGCAAAGAAAGGTGGCTATATTGGTCACTGATTTGTTTTTGTTTTGTTTTTGAATGTCAGAAATGTATATTTGTGAATGTTGAGATGTTATATTGGTTTCACTGGTAAAAATAAATAATTGAAATGGGTATATATTTGTTTTTTGTTAAGTTGCCTAATAATTATGCACAGTAATAGTCACCTGCACACACAGATATCCCCCTAAAATAGCTAAAACTAAAAACAAACTAAAAACTACTTCCAAAAATATTCAGCTTTGATATTAACAAGTTTTTTGGGTTCATTGAGAACATGGTTGTTGTTCAATAATAAAATTAATCCTCAAAAATACAACTTGCCTAATAATTCTGCACTCCCTGTATATATATATATATATATATATATATATATATATATATATATATATATATATATATATGAAAAAGCGCGGCGGGGAACACACAGCTATTCAAATGAAAGCTGTAATGTTCCCCGCGCTGATCAACTAGGCAGTAGCGGCAGGGGGGCGGCTTGGCTTTCTCTTTGGGGACTAGACAGCGGCAGTGGCAGCAGCTCTCCGCCCCCTCTCTGAAAAAAAAAAAAAAGTATCGGTGAAGCATCGGGAGCATTTGCGCGAGTATAAGTACTCGCGCAAATGCTCAGTATCGGTATCGGGACAACCCTAGTTAATACCATTTTGTGCAGATAGAACCCCTGCATGGGCAAGTTAATGAACTTTGTTTTTCTTTTAATAAAAGTGGGTTACCTATCCCTTAAATATAATTCCTTCCTGACGTGGACTCCCTGTAACAACACATTTACCACTGAGCTAAACACAGTTCACAAAAGCTAAGCGCATTAATATTGGGTTCGTCCCACCTTGAGTTTGTCCCACCTTGAGTTCGTCCCACCTTGAGTTCGTCCCACCTTGAGTTCGTCCCACCTTGAGTTCGTCCCACCTTGAGTTTGTCCCACCTTGAGTTTGTCCCACCTTGAGTTTGTCCCACCTTGAGTTTGTCCCACCTTGAGTTTGTCCCACCTTGAGTTTGTCCCACCTTGAGTTCGTCCCACCTTGAGTTCGTTCCACCTTGAGTTCGTTCCACCTTGAGTTCGTTCCACCTTGAGTTCGTTCCACCTTGAGTTCGTTCCACCTTGAGTTCGTTCCACCTTGAGTTCGTCCCACCGTGCCTCCACTCTTCTAGGAAGGCATTCTGCAAGATTTTGGAGTGTATTTGTGGGAATTTGTGCCCATTCCCTCAAAGACCACTTGTGAGGTCAGCAACTGATGTTAGATAGGAAAATCTGGCTTGCAGATGGTGTTCCAATTCACTTTTCCAAAGGTGTTCAGTAGGGTTGAGGTCAGGGTTCTGTGCAGGCCACACTAAAGTCAACAAACCATATCTTTATGAAATTGGCTTTTTGCATGGGGTAACAGTGATGCCTGAAAAGAAAAGGGCCTTCGTTTTTTATTTTTTATAAGTTCACATTTGTCTAAAAGATCTTTCTATGCTGTATCATTAACCAAACCTGTCACTGGAATCACCTAAACTCAGACATTTTAACGGAATTCTCACATACATACCCATATAGTTGTAGATGTAATAGTCAGGTGTTCACAAATATTTGGCCATATCGTCTACCAATTTATATAAAGCAAAGCTTTCAGGGGATAAATTATTTTTTTAATAAATATTAGCCATAGGTGATAGTTAGGTTTGTGAACTGATCACTTTGTTCAGAACATGGTGAGATAAAACACTGGACATGTGCAGAACGAAAAAAAATCATTTTGTTTAAATTCGATATTTACATAAATTTGTTTAGTTAATTATTGTTTACTTCATTTTTCGGAATTCATTTTGTTTGAATTTGAATCCTATTTTTAAAATTGCATTTGGATTTGAATCAAATTCCATCAAATTTCTTTCTATTCTATTTTATTCTATTCTAGTCCATTGTTTTTTTTTTTATTCTCTTCTTTTCTCATCAATTTTATTCTTTTCTATTTTATTCTAATCTATTAAAATTAATTTTAGTAGAATTTGGGGAAATGGTTATATTCTTTTATTTATTTTTTTATTCTATTTGAATTCAAATTTATTCGATTTAAAATGAAAAATTTCGGAAGACTTTTAGGGCATCCCTGAAAACTAACTTTTTCAGGGAAACCTATCCCACACCCACCTAACACAACTGTCCCCGAGCCACCTCCATCAAATCATTCCCTACAGCGATTACCTTTTGTACCCCTCACCCCTTTATAATGTAAACTCTAGGAGCTGGGCCCTCCTGTACCTTCTGTATTGAACTGTACTGTAATTGCGTAAACTGTTGGCACCATATAAATAATGTATAATAATAGTAATAATAATGGTTAAATTCTTTATACTTTATTCTATTCTATTTGATTCTATTTTTTATTCTAGTCCATTCCTTTTTTTTCTATTTTATTAATTTCCTTTCTATTCTATTTTACTCTATTCTTCTATTTTCTATTCTGTCCCTTTTTTTATTGAATTTTTTTATTTTCTATTCTGTTTTACTCTATTATATTATATTTTATTTACTATTGTATTATTTTATACTTTATTATTCTTTTCTATTCTCTTCCTTTATTTTCTGTTCTATTTTATTCTCTTGGGAAATTCGAATTTGATTTAAAAACTATTCAAATTCAACTTTGAAAACAAATAAATTCAAATTTCTACCGGAATTTTGATTTGTTGTTTCGGATTTGTTTAAATTCGTTACTATTTTAATTTGGATACATTTGAATTTCCAAATTACAAAAAGTTTGTCTGCATTTCAGTATGTAACAAAGCACACACGTCTACTTAACACAAATAGAATTACTCCTACATGTTTGTTTTGCTTGCTTGTATACAGCAGTGTAAAATTTAAGATAATGAGGCAGTGTGTACAGTATATGTCTGAAATACTCTGATCTCAGGCAGTATTTCTCCAAATTATTAATGTAGTGCGTTGTGTTTATTATAGTTGAGCATCTGCATTTCCGCCAACATTTTGTGTTTCTGCTAAGTATTTTCTTCCTTTGTGTATTTCAGGTATCAGAGCTGATACATAAAAAGCAAATTATTGCACCTGGAGCCAAAAAGAACCAAAGTAGTAAAGTGGAAAACAGGTAATGTCCAATTAGACCTTTTACCTTACAGAGCGTTGCTGTACAAATGCCGGCTCGATCCGTACAAAGTAATCATAAGGGTCGTTACCTTGACTGGAAAAGGTCATTCCCAGAAAAGGAGATCTAAAGCAGCATGATGGGATACAAGATATTAGTCGTCTCTGTATTTCGGGCAGCTTCAGGCAATCCTTGCAGAAACTGTACAATCTGCAGCTTAGTAGTGATGCCAAAATAATTTGCTTACTTACGTTACACAGTCCATGAAGAGCTTTGCCCTCTGGCAGGGTGGCCTGCCCATTCTTCTCTATATGTAACCTTTCTTCTCCAGCCTCCTAGACACTTCAAATCGTTCTAGGTCACTATCCTTATACATTAGAACCTTGGACTATGAGCATAATCCGTTCCAGGAGAATGCTCGTAATCCAAAGCATTCGCATATCAAAGTGAGTTTCCCCATAGAAATGAATGGAAATGAAAATAATTTGTTCTGCATTGACTTCTATGCAGTGGTGGTGCGTCCATAGAGGGCGCAGGAGCGCTGCCCCCTCTCGCTCCTGAACCGGCACTGAATACAATACACAGATTCATGCTTTGCATGAATCTGTGTATTGTTGCTGCTGCCCACTATTCTGATGGCCAGCCCCCTGGTGAGCATCGGCCATCTGAATAATGAATGAATGAATGAATGAAAACTTATATAGCGCGGCACATGCAAACTAAATCGCCTCTGGGCGCTTGCTGTTCCTGTCTCCTTTGATATCAAAAGAGATGAGTCTTGATCTTTCTCCTGAACGCTAAGTGGTTCTCCTCCAACCGAATGCTGGTGGGTAAAGCATTACATAGTCTGGGACCTTGGACCGCGAATCTTCGCTCTCCTTTGGACTTGCAGTTGGCTTTCGGAATCTGGAGCAGGTTTTGAATGGTGAATCGCAGAACGCGATTGGGATTGTGGGCTTTTATTTTTTCGCATAAATAATGAAGAGCATTCCCATGGACACATCTATGCGTAAGACAGAGTGCTTTAAAAGCAATCCTGTCTTTAATTGGCAGCCAGTGAAGGGCTCTCAGCGAAGGTGAGATGGATTCCCAGGGTTTTTTCCCAGTCACAAGTCTGGCGGCCGTATTTTGAACGACTTGCAGACGAGCGATTTGGTACTTGGGGAGTCCGAGGTAAAGGGCATTTGCATAGTCCAGTCTGGAGTTAACAATTGCTCCCACCACGACCGCTAAATCTTCTTTTGGGATGAAAGGAGTAAGTCTGCGTAGTAGGCGCAGCAGATGATGAGATCCGCTGACTACTGACCCTATTTGTGCGTCCATTGTCATATAGGAGTCAAAAATGACCCCTAGACTTTTGACTTTGTCGCTAGGGGAGATGATTTTGCCCAGAATGGGCGGGGGTGTCCATGTTGTTGCAGGTTGATTACTACGCTTGGCGTGAAACAGGAGAAGTTCTGTTTTCGCTCCGTTGAGTTTAAGATAAATCTTTGTCATCCAGTCCTCTATCAAAGAGAGGCATGTCTCTAGATTGAGGTGGTGATTCTTTTTGTTGCCAATGCGGAAATACAGTTGCGTGTCGTCTGCATATGAGTGATAGAGCAGTTTTTGGCTGCTAATAATCTCAAAAAGAGGACGAAGATAGATGTTAAACAGCACCGGTGACAGAGGCGATCCTTGAGGGACTCCGCATGATACTGTGCGTTTCTCAGAAGTGAAAGGTCCCAGCTTCACTGTTTGCGATCGGTTTTCCAAAAAAGAGAAGAACCAGTATAAATCGCCTTCTGCGACTCTTGCTACTTCAGCTAGCCGTGTCAATAATAGTGTGTGGTCTACAGTGTCGAAAGCTGCACTTAGGTCCAACAGAACTAGAAGACAAGATTCTCCTTCGTCCCATATTTTAAGCAACGCGGTTTCTGTCCCGTGTCCGGGACAGAAACCTGATTGAAATGGATCAAGTAGCTTGTGGGTATCTAGATGCTGTTGCAGCTGTTGTACCACTACTTTTTCCATTACCTTTGAGAGTACATTTAGGCCTGTTATGGGATGACGGTGGAGTGGGTCCTTGGGATCCAGGGTGGGTTTCTTCAGGATGGGTTGGATTATGCCCTCTTTCAACTGTGAGGGCACTATGCCTTCCTTGAATAATGGCAGCTGGTTTGCTTTGGAAGTGCCTATCAGAGGCAGCGGCTTCCGGATAGTTATCCAGGGGACGCACAGGGTTTGCGTTCCTTGCATAAGACTGACAGGCGTCTCAGCCAATCAGGTTTACCGGTTCTGGTTACCGGTAACCTGATTGGCTGAAGCGTCATTGAGGGCAGGAGAAGACATTGAGGGACCGTGGAAGGAGGGTGGCTGACCCCAGAAAGGTAAGTGCCGGGCGGGAGGCAAGTGAGCAGTATTTTATAGGGCACAGTGGCGACAATTGATGTGGGCACAGTGGCGACAATTAATGTGGGCACAGTGGTAACAATTGATGTGGGCACAGTGGTAACAATTGATGTGGGCACAGTGGTAACAATTGATGGCATTGCACAGTGGCTGCGTTTGATGGGCACAGTGGTGACAATTGATGGCACAGTGGCTGCGTTTGATGGCATGGCACAGTGGCTGCATTTGATGGCATGACAGTGGCTGCGTTTGATGACACAGTGGCTGCGTTTGGCATGGCACAGTGGCAACAATTGATGGCATGGCACAGTGGTGACAATGGGCACAGTGGCGATAAATGATAGCACAGTGGCTGCGTTTGAAGGCATGGCACAATGGTGACAATTAATGGCACATTGGCTGCATTTTATGGGAACAGTGGCTGCATTTGTTGGGCACAGTGAGGCTGCAATTGTTTTTTTTTTGTTTTTTTTCGTTTGTTTGCGCCCCCCCCCCCAAATTTTGAGCACCAGCCGCCACTGCTTCTATGGCATGCAATACCGCATGTGGCCAGAGGTGAGGGGGGGCGGAGAGCCTTGGTAATACTTGGAAAGGCTCGGGAACAGCTCAGCTCTGGAGCCCCCTCACCTCAGGCCAAATGCGGTACTGCACACCGTTGTGGCTTGAATTCTGCTTGTTTTACGAGACAACACTCGAGTGTCGCAAACCGAGTCAGGATTTTCAAAAAATAGTTGCTCGTATTGTGAAACGCTTGTTAACCGCGTTGCTCGGCAAACCGAGGTTCCACAGTATATTTATTCTTTGGCTTGGTCGATCCATATCATCATTCATCCCTTTTATCATTTGGCTTGCTCAATACATATCATTTATCTTTTCATTCCTTTAGATCAGGGGTCTCCAAACATTCTAAACAGAGGGCAGGTTTATTGTCCTTCAGACTTTAGGAGGGCCGGACTATGGCCAGCGGGATTGGAAATTTTCCTGCCATCAGTGAGAGTAAACATTTGGTATTAGGGGGAGGAAAAATTCCCCATCATTGGTATCATAGGGAGGAACAGGGCTTTTTTTCAGCTGGAACTTGGTGGAACTTCGTTCCACCACCTCTGGCTCAGGTCTTCTTTTTCCTGTTCACCTCTATCGCTTGTAAACACACAAGTCCAGCTTCTGTGTTTACAAGTGACAGTTTGTCTACCAAGGGTTTCCACTGAGTGCACGATGGGGGCAAAGAAAATGCAGGTGCCCAGGGTACAGTGCAGATGCTGACACCCCCATTGGATGATCTCCCCGCATACTGCCCCTTTAAGACCCTCCCACTGTTAGTGAAATTTGAACACACCCACAATTTGATGCAGTTTAAAGGGTGTGTGTGTGTGGGGGGGGGGTGAGAGGGGGTAGTAGTTAAGTTCATGTACCTAATTTTGGTGAAAAAAGCCCTGGTACCCCATTTTTGGTGTCAGTGGGAGAAATGGTGCCCCATTTTTTGTGTCAGGTGGTGTCTCTTGTATCAGTGGGAGGAATAGTGCCCCAAGGGCCAGAAAAAGGCAAGCAGATGGCCACATCACCTTAGGTCGCAGTTTGGAGACCACTGCTTTAGACTTTATAACAACAACTTGCTAGATTCTGAATCTTTTTTTTTTTTTTTTTCTCCATCCTCACTAAATAACCTAGTATACAGTAGGTGGTCCTACCAATGTTCATCGTGTATACCAGCCTTTTTAAACCAAGGTGCCCAGGCACACTGGGGTGCCTGGAGGTTTCTTCAGGGGTGCCTTGACAAAATGTCTAACGAATAAATGTTTGCAGTATGATTTTTTTTTCCAGCACTGGCAGAAAAGTATTTTTTTTTTTACTATGCATAAGAATAGCTAGAAGTAATTTATTATTTAAAGTTTAACCTGCATATATAGGAAGTGGAAGCTGTTAACTTTTTATAATACACGCTGGTGATTGGTTGCTAGGACTGCCCGGCGTCTTAGCAACCAATCACCAGCTGGTTAACTTGAAAGGTTAACTGAGGCAACCCCCGCTTTCCATCCAGTACTGAGCTGCCTCCCGCTCTCCGCTCTGCAGTGAAGATGAGAGTGGCGGAGGCTGGGGAGAAGGACCGGTGAACCGGGGGCGTGTTCACAATCGACAGCTGACCCCCCCCCCCCATGCTACCACATACAAAGATACAAAGATATTTTAGACAACTGTCAAAGTAACTGAAAGGCCTCAGCTCAACTTCAGAATGGCTCTGATTTTCACCAAACATTCGATCTTTTTTTTTTTTAACCACTTCAGCAAACACTTTCGGGAGGCTTATTCAATGTTACGTTCATTTGCTATCTCCTTCTCGGTTTTACATCATTATGATATCTTTCCCAACGCTTTATTTATTTTCCTTCCTATTTAATTCCTTCTATTAAAAAAAAAAAAAGATTAATATTATAATAAAATCTTAACCTAATCTATGTTTTTTCCCTCTATTTCTATCTTTTAAAGACAGTTCCTCCCCTACCTATTCTCTCCCACCCACAGCACTCCTCTTCTCCCCCAATCCCCCACCCCCCACTTCTTCTTCCTATGGTTTGTTTGCGGCCCTCTTTCTTATTTCCAGTACTGAACTAGTCAGCCCTATCTTCCTCCATCATCTTTTCTAGATATTTCTCAGATGTTTTAAATTCATTTTCTGTACCCAACTGCCCTGTCTGCCACCCAGAGCCGTCTTGAATATGGTTTGGGCCCTGGGCAAACATTTTTTTTGGGCCCCCCTCCAGCTTATTTTGGGCCTGGCTGGTTCACATGTATGTGTTTTGGCGGCCCTCATTTGTGCAGGCACAGCAGCCCATTGATTTGAATGGGCTGCCATGCCTTTCGTTTCCTGCCGAAAAAAGGTGCATTCAGCATTTTAAAAATACACTTGCCTTGAAATCCATTCTGCTTTTGCACCATGCTACTTACCTGCAGTTCTTGCACACACAAACGCACTGTGTTTTTAAAAGCGTGACCTAAACGTCTAAAAATGCAGTTTGACAGTGCCAGAACTGCAGATAAGTCGCAGCAGACAGCAGAATGGACAGACAGTGCTGTATTTCATTGCTTGATGGGCATAGGTGTGACGTGTGTGCAGCCTATTACATGAGGCATGCGCTTTTCTTTGCAGGAAACGCAGGCATGGCGGCCCATTCAAATGAATGGGCTGCTGTGCTTGCGCAAATGTGGGCCGCCAAAACACATACATGTGAACCAGCCAGGCCCAAAATAAGCCCATCAAGCAGGTAAATACAGACAGTAATGCCATGTGCTCTGAGGCCTCACTCAGCCTGGACTGCAGGTCTGGTCTGTGATTTAAAGAGTTCCTGTATTTTACACATGGCATGGCATGGGGTCCCATGGTGCTAAAGCAGAATGGACAGACGGTGCTGTGACCCCATGCCATGCCATGTGTAAAATGCAGGAACTTTTTAAAACACTGACCAGGCCTGCAGTGAATCATCAAATATTATAAAGACTTTGGGCACACTCTACAGAAAACTTCTATTTACAATATAGATTAGCAAACAGTGACATACCTTGGAGTGCAGGACATGAAGAAGAAGTCAGCCTCAGGAAAAGCAAACTGGGGATGCTATAAAATCACATTCTAATTCACTTTTATATACAAGCAGCACTCAGTGGCAGGAAGGGAGAAGTGCACGTCTAAAGGAAAGCCAGGGGTGCTGTACATTTTAAAACACTGGGAAGGGAAGCAGTACTGCGTGCCACTGATGATTTTCAGCGCTGATTTGTGGGCAGCACAGGGGCTAAACGGGCGGCTCTGCTTTGGGCTCCCAACAGTGACAGGGCCCTGGGCAGCTGCCCCTGTTTGCCCTATGGTAAAGACGGCCCTGCTGCCAGCTGTAGCAGCTATTTTATGAGAAACCCCAAATCGGATCTTGGAAAACACAAAAAGTAGAGTTGTGCCACGTAAGCACGATCGGACATTCCTACAACAAAACCGTGGATTTTTTTTCCGACGGATGTTGGCTCAAACTTGTGTTGCATACACACGGTCACACAAATGTTGTCGGAAATTGCAAACTTTTGTTGTCAAAAAATTTGGTAACCAGCTCTCTAATTTTTGTTGTCGGAAATTCCGACAGCAAATGTCCAATGGAGCATACACACGGTCGGATTTTCTGACAACAAGCTTGCATCGAACATTTGTGGTTGGAAATTCCGACCGTGTGTACACGGCATTACTGTTTAACCACTTAAGACCCGGACCTTTAGGCTGCATTCACACCTGAGCATTTTGTCGCCTGAAGCGCGATGCTCAAAAACGCTAGAAGAGAAGAAATACATTATTCCATATGGAGATTGTTCACATCTGCACGCCAATACGCCTGACGCCGAACGCCTGAAGCTCAAACAAGTCCCGGACCCTCGCGCGATTCGGGCGGCTTGGGCGTTTTACATTGGTGACAATGACCTGTACAAAATCGCAGTAAAAAACGCTGCTATTTGTCACGGCAAATCGCGGTAAAAAAAAGCCGCAAATCGCCTACGCTTAGGTGTGAATGCAGCCTTAGGCAGCTAAAGGACCCGGCCAGTTTTTGCGATTCTGCACTGCATCGCTTTAACTGACAATTGTGCGGTAGTGCAACGTGGCTCCCAAACAAAATTGGCATCCTTTTTTCGCCACAAATAGAGCTGTATTTTGGTGGTATTTGATCACCTCTGCGGTTTTTATTTATTACGCTATAAACAAAAATAGAGCGACAATTTTGAAAAAAATGCAATATTTTTTACTTTTTGCTATAATAAATATCCCCCAAAAATATATAAAAAAACATATTTTTTCCTCAGTTTAGGCCGATACGTATTCTTTTACCTATTTTTGGTAAAAAAAAATCGCAATAAGCGTTTATCGGTTGGTTTGCGCAAAGTTTATAGCGTTTACAAAATAGGGGATAGTTTTATTGCATTTTTTTTTTTTTACTACCAATGGCGGCAATCAGCGATTTTTTTTTTCGTGACTGCGACATTATGGCAGACACTTCAGACAGTTTTGACACATTTTTGGGACCATTGTCATTTTCACAGCAAAAAATGCATTAATTTACTGTGGAAATGACAATTGCAGTTTGGGAGTTAACCACTAGGGGGCGCTGAAAGAGTTATGTGTGACCTCATATGTTTTTCTAACTGTAGGGGGGTGTGGCTGTAGGTGTGATGTCATTGATTGTGATTCCTTGTATAAGGGAACACACAATCAATGCGGGCGCCACATTGAAGAACGGGGAAGCTGTGTTAACACACAGCTCTCCCCGTTCTTCAGCTCCGGGGACCAATCACAGGACTCCAGCGGCGATCGGGTCTGCGAGTCCTGCGGTCCCGGTCACACGGAGCTTCGGACCGGGTCGCGGGCGCGTGCCCGCGACCCACGGCTGGGCACTAACAGAGGACGTACGTGCATGTGCCCAGCCATGCCATTCTGCCGACGTAAATGTGCAGGAGGCGGTCCTTAAGCAGTTAAAGACCCCCTTTTAATTATCTTAGACCTGTTCTTGTGTTTCAAAAAAATACCTCTCATTACCCTTATTATTTTACACTATTTAATTTGTATTATGTTTATATTATTATTTAACAAATACAATAAATAATACAGTAAAACCTTGGTTTGCGAGTAACTTGGTTTGAGAGCGTTTTGCAAAACAAGAAAAATGTTTTAATAAATTTTACCTTGATATAAGAGTAGCGTCATGTCACAGCTGAGACAGCCGAGTATAAAAGAGAAGAGAGGAGCCTCTAAGTGTAGCAATATGGTTACATTTAATAAAGGTACAACATACAGTGCGGAAAATAAGTATTTGAACACCCTGCTATTTTGCAAGTTCTCCCACTTGGAAATCATGGAGGGGTCTGAAATTGTCATCGTAGGTGCATGTCCACTGTGAGAGACATAATCAAAAAAAAAATTCCAGAAATCACAATGTATGATTTTTTTTACTATTTATTTGTATGATACAGCTGCAAAGAAGTATTTAAACACCTGAGAAGATCAATGTTAATATTTGGTACAGTAGCCTTTGTTTGCAATTACAGAGGTCAAACGTTTCTTGTAGTTTTTCACCAGGTTTGCACACACTGGAGGAGGGATTTTGGCCCACTCCTCCACACAGATCTTCTCTAGATCAGTCAGGTTTCTGGGCTGTCGCTGAGAAACACGGAGTTTGAGCTCCCTCCAAAGATTCTCTATTGGGTTTAGGCCACGCCAGAACCTTGATATGCTTCTTACAGAGCCACTCCTTGGTTATCCTGGCTGTGTGCTTCGGGTCATTGTCATGTTGGAAGACCCAGCCTCGACCCATCTTCAAAGCTCTAACTGAGTGAAGGAGGCTGTTGCCCAAAATCTTGCAATACATGGCCCCGGTCATCCTCTCCTTAATACAGTGCAGTCGCCCTGTCCCATGTGCAGAAAAACACCCCCAAAGCATGATGCTACCACCCCCATGCTTCACAGTAGGGATGGTGTTCTTGGGATGGTACTCCTCATTCTTCTTCCTCCAAACACGGTTAGTGGAATTATGACCAAAAAGTTCTATTTTGGTCTCATCTGACCACATGACTTTCTCCCATGACTCCTCTGGATCATCCAAATGGTCATTGGCAAACTTAAGACGGGCCTTGACATGTGCTGGTTTAAGCAGGGGAACCTTCCGTGCCATGCATGATTTCAAACCATGACGTCTTAGTGTATTACCAACAGTAACCTTGGAAACGGTGGTCTCAGCTCTTTTCAGGTCATTGACCAGCTCCTCCCGTGTAGTCCTGGGCTGATTTCTCACCTTTCTTAGGATCATTGAGACCCCACGAGGTGAGATTTTGCATGGAGCCCCAGTCCGAGGGAGATTGACAGTCATGTTTAGCTTCTTCCATTTTCTAATGATTGCTCCAACAGTGGACCTGGCAATTTCCCCGTAGCCCTTTCCAGCCTTGTGGAGGTGTACAATTTTGTCTCTAGTGTCTTTGGACAGCTCTTTGGTCTTGGCCATGTTATTAGTTGGATTCTTACTGATTGTATGGGGTGGACAGGTGTCTTTATGCAGCTAATGACCTCAAACAGGTGCATCTAATTTAGGATAATAAATGGAGTGGAGGTGGACATTTTAAAGGCAGACTAACAGGTCTTTGAGGGTCAGAATTCTAGCTGATAGACAGGTGTTCAAATACTTCTTTGCAGCTGTATCATACAAATAAATAGTTAAAAATTCATAAATTGTGATTTCTGGAATTTTTTTTTTGATTATGTCTCTCACAGTGGACATGCACCTACGATGACAATTTCAGATCCAACCATGATTTCCAAGTGGGAGAACTTGCAAAATAGCAGGGTGTTCAAATACTTATTTTCCGCACTGTATAGCAGCTTATTGCTACACTTAGAGGCGCCTCTCCTCTTTTATACCCTGTAAAAAAAAATTGTTATACAAGTGCTTTGGATTACAAGCATGTTTCTGGAACAAATTATGCTCGCAAACCAAGGTTTTACTGTACATAAAAAAAATAAAAAAATAATGCACAAGATTGTTTTTCCTTTTTGGGGAGAATTTGATCAAATACCAACACATACTCGAGTATAAGCCGACCCGAATATAAGCTGAGGCACCTAATTTTACCACAAAAAAATGGGAAAACTTACTGACTTGAGTATAAGCCTAGGGTGTCCATCTGCATGGCTTACTTTTTTGTTGTAATGATTTTTATTAATAATAATTTAAACAAGAACAATTTAAATAATACAGTGAAAAAGACATGGAAACACGGACGCAGCCGTGTTATGTAACAGAAGAATGCAGTGTCAGAAAGACACGATAACAGTAAAGTAACATCTTAATACATGGCTTGGATAAAGTAAGCATATCAAACGTTGAGAACCAAACAATTTAGAGCATATATTAGAGAAATCAACGAAGAGCATACAGTCTAGATTCATGATTTTTCCATGAATCCAGGCCGCAGGTTAAACCAGAATATTGAAACAAACAAAGTAAATAACAACATTCTGAATATAACTAAGGGAAAGTAAATGGGGAAGGAATGAAGAGAAGGGGTCTGCCGTTATATAAATGGATCAAGAGAATTAAATAAAGTGGAGGTTAATCCCCCAAGGTGACGGATTTGTATTCATCAGATGAAATAAAACTTAGCCAATCAGACCAAATATCCAAGAACCTTTTTTGAGTATCTCTCGCCTGATGTATCAACTCCTCCATCTCCATGTTTCTCATGGTGCGGTTAAACCAGTCAACTGCATGGCTTACTTAGCCTCACTTTGCCTCATTGTGTTCATGTGCATGCCTCACTGTGCCCATGCCTCACTGTGCCCATGCCTCACTGTGTCCATGACTAGATTGACGTTTAACATGGGAGTCTATGGAAGGGGTGCACGGCTTTAAAAAATCGGTTCTCCCCGGCCGTAAGTGCGCCAGACAACAAACTTTGCACATTTATAGAGGAAGAGTGGGTGCCAAGTTTGGGGTTGGTACCGGGTCCCCAAAGTCCAGGAGATCAGGCGCAAAAAGGTGACTCGAGTATAAGCCTTGGGGGGTATTTTCAGCACAAAAAATATGTGCTGAAAAACTCGGCTTATACTCGAGTATATACGGTATATATAAAGAATACAAAATTAAATAACTAAACTACCCAAGATTCACCCTCCAAAAACACCCCTTAATAAAGAAAACCGTAGATTTTTTATTTAATTTTTTCAAGAAAATTCAATGAGCGAAATTGAGAGTTTTCCAAACATAAATATAATTTTCTCCAAAATCACTATAAAAATTCATAAAAATATCATTATATTTAACAATGATATTATACCATATTGCATCATACGTGAATAATATTTTGGAACTTTGTGTTATGAGTGCCTTTGTTTTGCATTAGCTCCTGCGCGGATGGGAATAGTATGCTATCATTGTATGTGCTCCCGTGGTTCCTTCTGAAGCCTGCTTCTGTTAGTAATACATTCTTAGTAATTATCCCTGGGGGACCAAAGCATATACAGAATCTCCAATATATTTATTCATACTCAAACACAGTAACTCGCAACGATCATGACTCTGCATAATCAGCTTGTTATTCCTTCATTTCACAATTAAAATAATAATAGTGATGGCACAGCTAGCATCACAGCCTGGGGGAATGTTTATTCTGTAGAAATTTACGGCTCCATATTTCTCCAGAAGATTTCTTGAGAAGTACAGCAAGTCTTCCCTACGGCAGCTGATATTTATCACTTCTTTCCAAATAATCTGGTACACATATGAGCGAAAATTCCTCTCTCTTGTGTGCAGGAGTGCTGATTGATAAATTAATATATACGGTACATTTAAGTACTTGTATGTTAGACTGGGTGTAATGAAATGGCCTATTAACACTTTTTACTTTTACTTTTAAATTGTAAACCACTAAACTCTCAAAGTGGTTATTAACCACTTAAAACCCGGACTAATATGCAGGTAAAGGACCAGGCCCCTTTTTGCAATTCGGCACTGCGTCGCTTTAAATGACAATTGCGCGGTCGTGCGATGTGGCTCCCAAACAAAATTGGCGTCCTTTTTTTCCCACAAATAGAGCTTCCTTTTGGTGGTATTTGATCACCTCTGCGGTTTTTATTTTTGGCGCTATAAACAAAAATAGAGCGACAATTTTGAAAAAAATATATATTTTTTAGTTTTTGCTATAATAAATATCACCCAAAAATATATATAAAAAAATCATTTTTCCCCTCAGTTTAAGGGAGGGGGCGAGCACGACACTCCACACCAGGGAGAAAGCCTTGCATTACTGTGTGGAGTTACAGACAGAAGAACAGGACAACACATTTAAGCCACTCTAACCTGTATACACTATCAGCACTGCCTCCTATTGTAGTATCCCCCTCTGTGTGTGATTTAAAAAAATAAATGCTGCAAATGCCTAATTTCACTGCCGAGATTACGGTCACATGACCGGCCAGCTTTCTCCTTTCCTCTTCTGAAGGATGCAGTGGGCGGGGCTAAGATTCCTCTGCTGATTTCAGTCTGGAGGGGAGGAAAAGAGAGCTAGCTGGTCATGTGATTGCATCATCGCATTCTCAGCACTTAACCACTTCAGCCCCGGAAGAATTTACCCCCTTCCTGACCAGAGCACTTCTCTGCCATTCGGCACTGTACTGCCATGAATGTGTCCCTGAAATTGTACATGTTCTGATGTGTCCAGAGTTACTTCAAGGGTCTCCATAGAGTAGCTGTGCAGCATGGACATTAATCAAGTGTCCTACAAAATGTCATTCATGTGTCCGTGTATGCAGAAGATTCAGAAGACCCGGCACTTTAATGCCTCGTACACACGACCGGTTTACACGTCAAGAAAACCGGTCGTGTGTATGCTCCCTAGCAGTTTTCTCGACTAATAAACTGCCCGCAAACCAGCTTCCTTTTTTCTCGCCATGTTTCACGTCAGTATTTTTTTCAGCGTGAAAACTGCTCGTGCGTATGCTTTTCCGAGGGGAAAATGCTCAGAATCAAGTATGAGACGGGAGCGCTCGTTATGGTAAAACTAGCGTTTCTAACGGAGATATCACATTCGTCACGCTGTAACAGACTTAAAAGCACGAAGACTGATAAACGCAAATCGTCTCTCACCAAACTTTTACTAACTTTTACTAACACAAGGATCAGCAAAAGCAGCCCAAAGGGTGGTGCCATTTGAAAAGAACTTCCCCTTTATAGTCCCATTGTACGCGTTGTACGTCACCACGCTTTGGTTTGATGTTTTTTTGCATGAACGTGTGTATGCAAGTCAGGCTTTTCAACGTCAGGAAAAACGATGGTTTGTACTCGGCATGAGGGTTTTGAAAAAAGGGCTGTTTTCAAACAGAGAGCTCTCTTTCTCTCAATGCTGGCCTGTGCCATGAGGCTCTCTGTCTCTCTCTCTCTGTCATCTTGAGAGCCTCATGTAATGCTGGCTTAGGCCTAATTTATGCGGCCCAGAGCTCTCTCTTTTGCCATCTTGAGCTCAGCCAACAAGGAGTCTACCTAGGGGAGGTGATAAGTATCGTTGATGATTGTTGTTATATGTTGTAGATATCTGCTGTTCAGTTTGTGATATTCCTATTTTCTTGGGAAATAAATGTAACATTGTTTACTAAGCAGCTGTGTTTGTTATATCATTGTGCTTATCCGACTCTTTAGATTAGCCAAGTTATAGGGATAGGCAATTAATACATATATGTAATAAGTATTTTAGGGGTTCGTCTGGGGTGAAAAAGTTAGGAATGGCAGTTGTAAGATAAAGATATCATTAGATATTGTGATCAAGTCATCAAAGAAACCAGTAAGAGTGACTCAGCAGGTGATCTATTGGACTGGAGTGTCCCTATAACAATACTGTAACAAGAGTTCCTACAAGATTTTCTGAGTTATGACCTAAAACATTGACTCACTGGTTACTAGAATGGCGCGTTATGTTTCCAGTAAATGTCTTTCCAGCTTTCACTCATTCCTGCTTTTCTCATTTATTATCAACAGTGAGAAAAAAAATGAAAAGCTAGAAGTGGATCCAGACGTATACTCCTTCCCCGATGTGACCAAGATTGTCCCGGAAAAGACCAGCAGGGGCCAGGGACCCCTCCAGCTTCACAACTGCAGAGCAAAAGATGAGAAGGAGAAAGATGGCGAGTTTAGTGATAATGATGAGGTTCCCCCACTTCTATGATGAAAAAAACACCTGGCACAGTTTGGATTGTTTTATCCAGCGTTTCACCAGCCACTGCTCTACACTGCATTTATAGACAAAGCGCTCCAGTAGCCTGACCGAAACAAGTGCAGCCTCAGTCAAATGCATTACGTGGAACTACACTGCACCTGAGAACCACAAACCAAAAACGCCATTTAACCAGTTCCCACCTGGCCTATAGCGAAATGACAGCCGGGTGGGCCTTTCTTCGATCTGGGTGGACATCATATGATCTGTCGGTACCAATGACTGATCATTGTACTGGCTCGCTGCCGGTATCATGTGATCACTGTGACCAATCACAGCAGATCACATGACAATTGTAAACAATAGATAGCTTCCTTTAATGCTATTATGTACAATTGTGTTCCTAGCTTTGATTGGTCACATGGTAGAAACAGGGCCAATCAAAGTCCATCTGTACCATGTGATTAGCTGTGGCCAGCCACAGCTAACCACAGCAAAACAAACTGAATGATTTCATAGAAAAAGACTTATAAAAATTTAAAAAAAGAGAAAATTGTAATGAAAAAAAAATATTAAAACATTTTTTGTTGTTGATACAACAAGTGATATTGTTTGCGCTGTGGTAGCGATGCCTAAAAGGTGGGGGATGGGTGAAAGGGGGAGTGAAGCAATGCACTGAGTGGATGCAATGAGTGACAAAAAATAATAAAAGTATACACATATATAAATGTATAAGGCACAATGTGAACAAAGTGACAGTTAATATCAGTGACCGTATCATATATGGTGATATGTGGTGGACATAAAGAAACACATAATCAAACTCAGTCCTACGGACAAAGCTAAATATTAGGGCTGTGCAAATTAACTTTTAATTGATCGATTAATCTTTAATTTTTTTGATCGATCAAAATATTTTTGATCGATTAAAATTCTTTTCATTGGTACTCACCTCTCCGCCGGTTTCTGGGCCTTCAGGGAGTTCCGTCGGAGATCTGGTGATGTCACGGCCACCGGCGGGGCTTGCCGCATCCATCTGAAGGGCTCCTTTGCTGTGCCTTCATATCTGCATGCCGGCGGGACCTTACTATGTGCCACACGCAAGGGCTGTTACACTTCCCTCTATAACTTCCCTATATCAACCTGGGATTCTACAACCATCCACTGGGAATTATGATAGTTTCCTTCACAGGACATCTACATGCCGACGGACTGATGTTAACCCCTCCTCATCTAGATTCAGCAGTGGTATCGTTGTACACATTTTTATACCAGTATCACACTTAGCTACATGTTTTTATGACTACTTTTGGTACCGTTTGGTATTACTCGAACTATTTTTACAGTTTATGTAGCTACATTGATTTTATCTCCAGTGCAATATTTTTTTGGTTACCTACTTGAAGACTATAAAAGTTTTAATGCTATTCCCATCGAGCGCTGCCTTTGTGTGTTTTTTGCATCCTGCTATTCATTTTCCAGTGGTTGGTATCGGTATCTGCCTGCAAGGAGATCAGCTAAAAGTAGTTGGATCTGTATGTGCGTTATAATTAATCGAAATTAGTCGATTAATCGATTAAAAAAATTAACGATTAATCGAACACAAACATTTTGATCAGTAACAGCCCTACTAAATATAAAAAGAAAGTCCAACTTAAACATGCAACTCGGTGCAGCAAGTGAGATCTGAAGTGAGGTCAGAAGGAGATGTTCCAGCAACCAAATGGGTGAAGATGCAATGGAGGGTTCCAAATCGTGCAGCCCACACCTCTAGTGATCCTATCAGCTTACCTCAAGGCTATCTGATATAGCCAGACAGGACATCAAACTCTTGGTGAATGGAAGCCTCAAAACCGATGGTACATAGGAGGGGAGAGTATAAAAAGAAACAACATAGAGTAGTCCTGTCACCACTGGGGGGATTTCTGCTTGAAATCAAAGATGTGCACTTACACAGAGTGGTGAAAGGGGGTGCCTATCTCCACGAGCAGCGAGCTCGTCAGGTGCCGCTCTGCTGCCACTGCTTATCTCAATGCTGCTCCACCAATGCTCGGACGATGGTGTTGGAAAGAAGAAATAGGAGGGCACATCGCATAATACCGTAACAAGAAGGTTTATTAAACAAAGCAAAAATGAAAACTCACATAAGACAAACTGAGGCGGTCATACATCCACGAGCAGCGAGCTCGTCTACCGTCCGTTGGTTTCCTTTTCGCACTGTCACCAATCAGTGTCCCTGATCACCGCCACACCAGTTATATGATGCACACGCAGAGCTGGCATGGACACAGTTACTGTATGCAAAAAACACACACCCCCTTTGTCCCTAGTGGTCTGCCCAGTGTCCTACATGTACTTTTATATAATAAAAACTGTTCTTTCTGCCTGGAAACTGGAGATTGTCCATAGCAACCAAAAAGTGTCCTTTTATGTCAAAAGTGATTTTAGACCAGTTAGAAAACAGCGATAATAAATTAGAATCACTTGCAGAATTGAGCGATAGCGATTTGTGGGGAAATTCGTCATCAAAAAAATAAAAGTAATAATTTTTATTATTATTATATTATTTGTTAAATTATAATATAATAAATAACTATAATTATCATTTTGTGTTTCAAACTTTATCATACCCGAGATGTCTACTAGACTCTTGTTTGGACAGATTTAAGTGAGTTATTCCTAAGAATTACAGGCCTACAATATAAAATGCCAAATTTTCATGCAAAATAATTGTACCGCTTTCAGCACCTAAAATCTGACATAATCATACCGCCAGGGAGGTTAAAAACGAGGACAACTGATATTTAACCACTTTCTGCCTGCGCTATAACCGAAAGACGACTACAGCGTGGGCTTCCTTTGCTGGGGGGTGTACATGGACGTCCTCCTGTGATCGCGCTGCAAACGCAGCTGATCACAGATTGAGGTAAATAGCCAATCACAGTGGCCGTTTACCACGTGATCAGCTGTCAGCCAATCACAGCCGATAGCAGGATGTAAACACAAGCTGGTTTTTGGCTCCCCCCCCTCACATTGACAGCGTGAGGAGAGAAGAAAGCCGATAACCATCTTATGTTAAAGGGAATTTGCCACTGATTATCAATGTCCTGATTATCAGTGCAGTCCCACCAGTGCCCATCAGTGCTACCAATTAGGGCCCATAAGTGCTGCCACTCAGTGCCTCCTCATCAGTGTCACCTATCAGTGCTGCCACTAATGCCCATCAGTGCAGCATATCAGTGCCCATCAGTGCAGCCTCATCAGCACTGTCTCATCGGTGCAGCCTCATCAGCACACATCAGTGAAGGAGAAAATTTACATTTTTGCAAAATGTTATAACAAACTATGAAACATCTTTTTTTTTTTTTTAAACTTTCAATCTTTTATATTTTTTTTTATTTAGCAAAAAATAAAAAACCCAGAGGTGATGATTAAAGACCACCAAAAGAAAACTCTATCTGTGTGGAAAAATTTTGTGTAAAATTGTAATTTGGGTACAGTGTTATATGACTGTGCAATTGGCATTTCAAAGTGTGACAGAGCTGAAAGCTGGAAATTTGCCTGGGCAGGAAAGGGGTAAAATGGTTAAACACAATGGGCCAGATTCAGAAAGACTTGCGCTGGAGTATATCGATATGCGCCGCGTAAGTGTAAAGATGCGCCGTAGTATCTATGTGCCATACCCACCAAACATAGATGCGACAGAAAACGGGCCATTTCCGACCGGCTTAGCTTTCCTTCGCCAGAGTATAGTAAGCGCATATTTTCGCTTGGCGCATCCGTCACGCCTATTGATTTCCCCTGCAAATATGCAAATGAGGGAGATTTCCCGATTCGCAAACGGATTAGCACCAGACGCTGGCTACGTGCGCCGAACGTATGTCGTCCGTCTGTCACAAAGTTATTCCTACAAATAGCTGCTTTATCTTTACTCCTGACGGCCACAGGTCAGCAGGAGAGCAGCTACAGCAGCAGCGTTACCGACGAAACTAGCAAGCTGAACAACCACACGTGCAAGGACAACACCTCTGTGTGCCAACATGCCAGGGGCAGCCGTGGTCCTAGCACTACTAATGGGTCCCCCGGTACGGAGGAGGCGGAGCACGTGAGAGGATATACCGCACGCGCATGAGCCTCTTTGGCATGGGGGATGAGGAGGTGTATCGCCTCTTCAGATTCAGCCCTGATGCAATACTTGAATTAACCACAACCCTGCAGGGTGACATCACCAGCAAGACACACCGCTCACAAGCAGTGCAGCCACTGGTGAAGGTACTGGCAACACTTCATTTCCTTGCAAGTGGATCATTCCAGCGTACAAGTGGAGTGGTGGCTGGGATGTCACAATCCTCCATGAGCAGATGTGTGCACCAGGTTGTCCCCGCAATCCTCAGATGCATGTCCAACCAGTTCATCAGACCCACCACTGAGGACCTGCGGCTGAAGGCAATGACAGATTTCTACAGCATTGCCAGATTCCCACGCACTGTGGGGGCCATTGATTGCACACATGTGGCACTCCAGCCCCCCAGTGCCACAGAGCACATATACCGCAATCGGAAGCATTGGCATTCCATCAACGTACAGGTGATAGCTGATGCCCAATGCCTCATATGGCACGTCAGTGCCAAACACCCCGGATCCAGCCATGACAGCTACATATACAATCAGAGCCCCATCCCAATGGAATTCGAACAGAACGTGTATGGGGACAGCTGGCTGGTTGGTGAGTGACATGGGTGGCAGGCATGACTGTCCCCCCCCATGATGCACACATCACAAGGGTCACATGCATGACTAACATCCTCCTGTCTTTTCCCTTACAGGTGACTCTGCATATGCACTGGGACCCCATCTAATGACTCCTTTCCGGAACCCCCAAACCAAAGGAGAGAGAAGATACAATGCCGCACATATCAAAACTCGTGCAGTGGTGGAGCAAACATTTGGGCTCCTGAAGTCCCGTTTCCGCTGCCTGGATAAGTCTGGGGGGGCCCTATTGTATTCCCCTACCTTCGTGTGTCAGATCATCGGTGCATGTTGCATTCTGCACAACTTTGCCATGAGAAAAGGCCTGCAGATTGACATATGTGATGACCTGACCCCCCAACCAGACAGCCCCCCCCTGCCAGAGGAGACCCATTCAGCTGATGGAAGAGCAGTCAGGAGGGTCCTCGCCGTAGGCATCTTTGGACACTAAACAAAAACATTGATCACACGGACAATGCACGCATGCACACCACTGAGGTCCCTAGATCACACACACCACATCCACATCGCATTGGATTAGCCCAAGTCCAACATGCAGGACTTGGGAGCAGCAACGCCGCGTCAAGGCCCCAATGGTGTCGCTGTCCATTCATACACCATTCACACGTCATTCACATAGCCGTGGGGATAACTTCTCCCCAACGGCCGAGGGTGACACCCCTTACTGGCAGGAGTGCCACCCCCTCACATTCACACACCATTCACACTGTCCCCTGCATGACTGACCGTGTGCAGTTAAACTCAAAATAAAAAGCTCATAACCTGAGTAACATTAAAATAAAAAAATAAACTCATAATCTGAGCAACATTTAAAAAAAAACTCATAACCTGAGCAACATATAAAAAAAAAAAAACTCATAACCTGAGCCGATAATAAAAAAAAAAAAAATCCAAAAAGCCCTCATCTGGGCTGACGGGGGCTCTTTCTAGTGGGCCCTCTCTGGCTCCTCAGCTGCCTGGAGGGAGTGGGTGGGGGTGGGGGGGCATCTGGAGGTGGCTAATCCCCGGGTGGGCCACTCCTGGCAGGTGTGGCCTGCATGCCCTCCAAGGCCATGGCTATCCGGCCGAGGTAGGAATTTGTGTGGGCCTGCATCCTCAGCTGCCGGGTCACTTGGTAATGTTGTGCCCGCTGCCTCTGCCTCCCCTGGTCCCGGATGGCAGCAGTGTTGGCCTGGACGGCTGCAGTGAGGTGCCGAAGATCAGCCTGCACCTCCCCCAGGCTGGTCACCACTGCAGCGCAGTTGCAGCTGACGTCCTGCACAGCGTTGGTCATCTGGGCCACGGAGCCCAGGCTGTCAGCTACCCGGTCCAGGTGCCCAGCAATCTCCCCCATCTGCTGGGTGTGCTTGGCCTGGTCCCTTGCCATCTAGTCATGGCCTTCCTGGGGCCAGGAGATGGTAGTCCCCGGGGGGATGGAGTCGCCCTTGAGGGGCTTCCTAGGATGGGAGAGGGGATTTGAGAGGGCCCTGCTGAAGGGGAGGACTCCTGCAAAAATAAAACAGTCCTGCTCGGGAACAACAGGCTCCTCCTCAACCACCTCAGCAGGTGAGGTGTGGGCACTCCCCTCCATCTCGGTGTCTTCACCACCCAGGGGGTCGGGCTCAGGATGCCGTTGGGGGGATGGGGTGGACTGGCCGCCGGCAGATGATGGCCCAGCTCCGTCATCTGTGGATGACACAAAGCAGACACATGTTGGTGGTCCCACACACTTGGCACATGTACCCCCCCCTCCCCCACATGCAACACACCAAATAGGGGATAAAAAAACACTTACCTGTCCTGGAGCCTTCCTCCACGGAATCATATCCCGGAACCCCCTCCAACTGCTCCCTCTCCAGGCAGCGGGTTACCACCTCCTCCTCCGTGGTCAGGCTGACCGCACATGGGGGTCCACCACCCGTGCCCCTCTCATGCCTCCTGATGGTAGCCACCTTGCCCCGGACTTTGCGCCTCAAATCATTGATTTTTTTGGCTATATCCGCAGCAGTCCGGGTGGAATAGCCCAAAACATTGACCCTGCCAGCAATGCTCTCCAGGATGGCCTGCTTCCTATCCCAGGTGGTCTTCCGACTTTTCCTGCCATGGAGGAAGTCATTGTAGGTCTCCAAAGCTGAGATCACTACAGACAGCTCTTGGGCGTTGAAGTTGAGGTTTTTCCTCTCTTTGCGGGAAACGGGAGCAGCCATCGCACAGCAAAAGTTACTTCCCTGGGGTGGGGGGAACCGGATATACTTTTGCGCCGGAAAGGCGCATCTGCGGCCGCTTTTATACACGCAACGGAACACATTGCGCTGCCGTTTCCCATGAAGTGGTGCCGACGGAAGTTGTGAGCATGCGCACAGGGGAGCGAGTGGAGCCCTCCCTCACTGCGCATGCTCCGTGGATGATGCGCTGAACGTATGTCTCTGCGCTGGGCTCCGCCCATCATTTACATATGATCACACCTACTTCCACTTGCGTCGGGTTGCGCCAGCGCATTTTCGTTACTCCGCCGCAAAGTAACGAACATGCGCTTGGTGAATACTGTACTTGACTCACTAGTTCGCGTCAGCGTAACGTATATGCGCTGCGCTACGCCGGATAAAATATGCACGCATCTACCTGAATCTGGCCCATTATGGAAACACTGACAATACCCATATCAAGTAATTTGCCTGATTTACAAAAGTCAACACTGCATGACAAATTATCAGCCCCTGATATTTACAGACTGTTCGTAAATGTTCTGATGGCTGGCAAACCAGCCTTCTTGCTCTCTTTTCATTTTCACAGGCTGTGATTGACAGCTTTAGGAGCCAATGGCTGCCACTGCTGCCTCCATGTCCTATGAGGAGTGAGAGAGGGATGCTGCTCTAGACCATTAAAAACGTAATTTTTTACAACCCGATAAACATTCATGTGTACGCGGCATTAGTGCACGATTGCATTAATTTTTTCCTTTGTTGTTTTTAGCTTTGATATTGTGCTACTATTTCGTATTTTGTGCTAATGGGTACGCCTTCTTGTGAGATCCATCTGTCGATGTTGGTTTCACTAAGATGTATTACCAATAAGGATGAGCTAAACTCAAAGGTTTTTATTTCTCCCAAATTTCTGTGAAAATTTGGGAATGTCCGATGAAATGTAGCTATTTTGGCAATATGCATTGGAGTCAGTAGGCAATTTAACCCCGGACCATTTTGTTGCTAAATGACCGGGCCACTTTTTGCGATTCAGCACTACGTCGCTTTAACTGACAATTGCGCGGTCGTGCGACGTGGCTTCCAAACAAAATTGGTGTCCTTTTTTTCCCCACAAATAGAGCTTTCTTTTGGTGATATTTGATCACCTCTGCGGTTTTTATTTTTTGCGCTATAAACAAAAATAGAGCGACAATTTAAAAAAAAAAAATTTTTTTTGCTATAATAAATATCCCCCCAAAATATTTTTTTTAAAATAATTTTTTCCTCAGTTTGGGCCGATACGTATTCTTCTACATATTTTTGGTAAAAAATCATCGCAATAAGCGTTTATCGATTGGTTTGCGCAAAAGTTATTGTATTTTACCTGGCTCTACGATGAATCCAAGTAGATTTTGGCCCGATTAGGGGGCGTGAAGCATTTAAATTAGGCGCGTCCCCGCGGCGATCGAACTGCGCATGCTCCGTTCAGAAATTTCCCGCCGTGCATTGCGCGAAATAACGTCGTTACGTCATTTTGTGTTTGAGTAGCGTCGTTTACGTACATTCCTATTCCCAGACGACTTACGTAAAAAATAAAAAAAGACGTTGACATTCGACGCGGGAACGACGCCCATACTTAACATGGGCTGTCTAAAACTAGACCAGATAAAAGGTGGAATAACTTTACGCGACAAAAAGATGACTACAGATGCCGTAAGAGATTGCGAACGACGCTCGTAACTTCGTGGATCGTCGGAAAAAGCTAATTTGCATACCCCGACGCGGAAAACAACGGGAACTCCACCCAGCGGCCGCAAAATTATTGCAGCGTAGATCCGAAGGCGTACGAACACGTAAGCCAGTCGGATTGAAGCCTGAAGCCGTTGTTTCATGGTTTGAGGATTCAGACTAATAAAACGACGCGCGTAATTTGAAAGTACTCCGGTCTAACGCGAGATAGACCGGAGTAAGGGCTCTGTGAATCTGGCCCATTGTGTCTACAATATAGGGGATCGTTTTATGGCATTTTTATTAATATTTTTTTTACTAGTAATGGATGTGAGCAGCACATTTTTATCGTGACTGCAACATTATGGCGGACACATCGGACACTTTTGACACATTTTTGGGACCATTGTCATTTATACAGAGATCAGTGCTATAAAAAGGCACTGATTACTGGGTAAATGACACTGGCAGTGAAGGGATTAACCACTAGGTGGCGCTGTAGGGGTTAAGTGTGCCCTAGTGAGTGTTTCCTTCTGTTGGGGGGATGGGCTGTGTGTGACACGTCCCTGATCTCCGCTCCGATTACACGGAGCGGAGATCAGTGTCATTGTCACTAGGCAGAGCGGGGAGATGCTTTTTTTACATCAGCATCTCCCCGCTCTATCTCTCCATGAGACGATCGCGGTCGGGTTCACTGAGCTTACGGTGGGCACATGCACGTGTGCACAATAGCGCTTCCTTAAAGGGGACGTATATATACGTCCTTCTGCCCAGGATTGCCATTGTGTCGTATATGTGCGTGCGGCGGTCAGGAAGCGGTTAAAGTGGGAGTCCATGATCGATCTAACTAAGCCTAAAACTGCTCCCAATCTCATTCTAAATCCTATTCTAACTACCTTGTAGAAGGAAGATGTATATACACACCTATTCTCAGGGCGTTTCAGTCCAGTCACTTAATCTCCCCGGAAAGCCGGTTTCAGGAGAAGGTAGGGGTCACCGACAATGGCTGCAAAGCCTGTGCAGTGATGTCACCTATTGACTTCCATTGAGGCACCTGTTGTCGGCTGACCCTCCTCTCCCCAGAAGCAAGCTGCTAAGATCTGTGGACAAGTGTCCTTTATACACATAATGAGTTGTCGTTAGGAGCACATTCTTAACCACTTAAAGACGGCCTCCTGCACATATACGTTGGCAGAACGGCACGGCTGGGCACAAGCACATACAGGTACGTACCCTTTAAGTGCCCAGCCGTGGTTCGCGCTCGCCCGCGACCCAGTCCGAAGCTTCATGACCGCGGCCACGGGACCCGTGGACCTGATCGCCGCCGGTGTCCCGCAATCGGTCACAGGAGCAGAAGAACGGGGAGAGGTGTGTTCTTCACTATGGCAATATCACCGATTGTCTGTTCCCTGATATAGGGAAAGACGATCAATGACGTCACAAGTCCAGCCCTGCCCCCCTACAGTTAGAAACACATATGAGGTCACACTTAACCCCTACAGCGCCCCCTAGTGGTTAACTCCTAAACTGCAATTGTCATTTTCACAGTATTCAATGCATTGTTATAGCACTTTTTGCTGTGAAAATTTGTCAAAAGTGTCCGATGTGTCCGCCATAATGTTGCAGTCACAAAAAAAAAATTGCTGATCGCCGCCATTACTAGTAAAAAAAAAAATATATTAATAAAAATGCCATAAAACTATCCCCTATTTTGTAAACGCTATAAATTTTGCACAAACCAATCAAACGCTTAGTGCGATTTTTTTTATTTTTTTATCAAACATAGGTAGAAGAATACGTATCGGCCGAAACTGAGGGAAAAAATATGTTTTTTTGTATCTTTTTTGGGGATATTTATTATAGCAAAAAGTAAAAAGTATTGCATTTTGTTCAAAAATGTCGCTCTATTTTTGTTCATAGCGCAAAAAATAAAAACTGTAGAGGTGATCAAATACCATCAAAAGAAAGCTCTATGTGTTTGGGAGCCAAGTCGCAGGACCGTGCAATCGTCAGTTAAAGCGATGCAGTGCCGAATCGCAAAAAGGGGCCTGGTCCTTTAGCTGCATAATGGTCCGGGTCTTAAGTGGTTAAATTCACAGGATTAATCTGTGTACGACATGAGCACATACTGTAGCCAATCTGTGGGAGCCAAAATTATTGCTGTTTGGTGGGGGATCAAATACTTATTTTACTCACTGAACTGCAACTCAATTTATAACATGTGTATCATGTGTTTTTTATGGATTGTTGGTTGATATTCTGTCTCTATCATTTAAAATACACCTATGATAAAAATTTTAGACCCTTCATTTGTTTTTAAGTGGGCAAGCGTATAAAATCTGCAGGGGAACAAATAATTATTTTCCCCACTGTAAATAGATCCACAAAACTTAATACAACCCCCCCCCCCAAAATAAGGTGGGGGAGATTAGATCACTTTTGGTTTTCCAACCAAATTTCACCTAAGCAGCTCAATGTGGAAAACTGAGCGTTTCTGCTTAGGAAAAATGTTCCCTGGTTGCAAGAAGTCAGAATACTACAATGATGTACAGACTATAGCCCTGTACACACGGCCGGGAATCCGGTCAGGAAACAAAACGTTGGTTTTCCTGACGGGATTCCTGGCAAGCTCGTCTTGCAAAGCCGTGTATACAGACGGCCACTCAAAAGAACCGTCGTTCTTTTGAATGGCAAGAACACGGTGACGTCATCGACTACGACAAGCCGGCGTCTCGTCACATTCGATTCTGTCGCCACCATCTTGCTACACCCCACACTAACTTTGTATGCTACCGCAAATGCGTCAAAGTGTTATCGAATGGATGAGTGAGGCGGCGTACACACGTACGAGAACCTCGACGGGCGGAACACATCGTTCCGCCCGTCGAGGTTCTCGGCCGGCCGTCGAAATCGGGGACCCGCCCGTCGGGAATGGCAACCAGCCATTCATCCCGACGGGCCGTCGAGCAAATAGAGAGCCTGCTCTCTATTCGCTCGACCGGATTCCCGACGGGCGGGGCGAGCCAGGATCGTACACACGGCCGAGGTTCTCGCTGGAATGCAGCTCCCAGCGAGGTTCTCGCTGGTTTCTAGCGAGAACCTCGGTCGTGTGTACGCCGCCTGACTTGTATAGCGCAACCCATGCAAAATGAATCGCATCTAGGCGTTTTTTTTGCAGCCAGTGTGTTCCTGGCTGGTGCGGTAATTTATCCCATAGGATCTCGACACACTTGGGACACACTGTCGTACACACATATATACATATATACATATATACTGGGCCAATTTGGACAGATTTGGACGGATCCAATTAACCTAACAGCATACAGGAGAGGCACTGTGGAGGACGCGCTCCATTCTTCCTCCCGAACTCACTTACACACTGGACGACTCTAGCTACTATTGTCCCTCTGTAGATGAACTTTACTGCTTTTTTTAACGAGCACTAAGAAACCCAGCTGGTTGTCTGGGTCAGCGTTCTCTCTCTCTCTCTCTCTCTCTCTCTCTCTCTCTCTCTCTCTCTCTCTCTCTCTCTCTCTCTCTCTCTATATATATATATATATATATATATATATATATAGCCTCAACGGTGATATTCAGGCTTGTGTTCACTGATGTAACAGGACCTGTTTATTTCCATGCTCCTGATGAAGCGTTTTTACGCAAAACATGTTGAGCAAAGCAAGAACAAATATCCTGCATACCGAACCCACTTTCAAGAATACAAACCTTATATTTACTTTCTATTCTATACGATTTGATGTCTTATGCATTTTCATGGTGTGAACGTATCTGAATTAGTATAAGGTTCTGGAAGTGTCACTGGAATATATGTTGGGTTCCTATGCGGATGTAATACTGTACTATTAGTCTAGATACTTTTTTATACCTATCTTTATAATAAATATCTATAGATTTTTATATTCGTTACCCGTGTGCCGCCAAAAGTCCAATTTTTTTCTAGTCTATTATTTTCCACTTTCCCTAACCTACCAGCATGTCTTTGGAGTATCGAGCATGCACGTTTTTTCTATACTCAGGTAAGCATACAGACGACCGGTTTTCTCAGCAGGAAACACTCTGCTGTAATTCCAACAGGAAAATTGCTAAGGAGCATACACACGGTCGGGATTCCCGGACTAATGCTTTCCTGGCAGTTTTCCTGCAGGGGAAAACGGTCGTGTGTACGAGGCTTAACATATACCTTTACATGACAATTTGTCCTGGAATAAAATACTGAGATCTGTTTCCTAATACTTTGGCAGGAGGTTGCGTTTTTACTGGCCTTTCCTATAAGTAACCTAAGGTCAGTCTTTTTTAAGCAAAATAACTTTGTCAACATTATTTATAATTTATCCTGTTCCACTTTATACAGGTTAATAAAGTATTTATTGTCTCAGGATTTTGCATGTTGCTGTGAGCTCTAAAGTGGGAGTAATCTGTAAAAGCTGGAAGAAATCCAGTAGAAGCTGTACATACACTATATGAACAAAAGTTTGCCAACACCTGACTATCACAGCTACAGTATATGACTTTGGATATCTCATTCCAAAACCATAGGCTTTAGTATGGGGCTGGTCCCCCTTTGCGTGGCTATAACAGTCTCAACTCTTCAGGGAAGGTGTCAGAAAGTACTTACTGAGGCCGAGATGCTGAGAGCGGTTCCCCCTTGCGACTAAGCACACTCCACCCCTGGAGGTGGTACAGAGGTTGGAGGGCACAAAGAGGCACAAGTCACCAGCAGGCTGGACAGGTCTTGCGTGAAGATCACTGGAGAAGCACCACTCCACCGCGCATGCGTGCAGGAAAGCGGCGATACTGACAAGTGGGAGTGAGGAGTGGGTGTGCACATGGTAGGGTGGGAACACACTAGGGTATAGTGGGAGCATATCAGGGAGGAATGGGACTAAAGCAGGGAGGAGCGGGAGCACACCAAAGAAGAGTGGGAATATAGCAGGGAGGAGTGGAGGCAAACCACAAAGAAGTTAGAGTACAGCAGGGTGGAGTAGGACTAATGCAGTGAGGAGCAGGAGCACACCACAGAGGAGTGGGGGTGTAGCAGGGAGGAGTGGGAGTACACTTACAGTGGAGTGGGTGTATAGCAGGGAGGAGCGGGAGCACACCACAGAGGAGTGGGGGTATAGCAGGGAGGAGCGGGAGCACACCACAGGGGAGTGGGCGTATAGCAGGGAGGAGTGGAAGTACACCACAGGGGAGTGGGGGTATAGCAGGGAGGAGCAGGAGCACACCACAGAGGAGTGGGGGTATAGCAGGGAGGAGCGGGAGCACACCACAGAGAAGAGGGTGTATAGCAGGGAGGAGTGGGAGGACACAACAGAGGAGTGGGGGTATATCGGAGAGGAGCAGGAGCACACCACAGAGGAGTGGGGGTATAGCAGGGAGGAGCGGGAGCACACCACAAAGGAGTGGGGGTATAGCAGGGAGGAGCGGGAGCACACCACAGGGGAGTGGGCGTATAGCAGGGAGGAGTGGAAGTACACCACAGGGGAGTGGGGGTATAGCAGGGAGGAGCAGGAGCACACCACAGAGGAGTGGGGGTATAGCAGGGAGGAGCGGGAGCACACCACAGAGAAGAGGGTGTATAGCAGGGAGGAGTGGGAGGACACAACAGAGGAGTGGGGGTATATCGGAGAGGAGCAGGAGCACACCACAGAGGAGTGGGGGTATAGCAGGGAGGAGCGGGAGCACACCACAAAGGAGTGGGGGTATAGCAGGGAGGAGCAGAAGCACACCATAGAGGAGTGGGGGTATAGCAGGGAGGAGCGGGAGTACACCACAGAGGAGTGGGGTTATAGCAGAGAGGAGCGGGAGCACACCATAGAGGAGTGGGGGTATAGCAGGGAGGAGCGGGAGCACACCACAAAGGAGTGGGGGTATAGCAGGGAGGAGCGGGAGCACACCACAAAGGAGTGGGGGTATAGCAGGGAGGAGCGGGAGTACACCACAGAGGAGTGGGGTTATAGCAGAGAGGAGCGGGATCACACCATAGAGGAGTGGGGGTATAGCAGGGAGGAGCGGGAGCACACCACAAAGGAGTGGGGTTATAGCAGAGAGGAGCGGGAGCACACCACAGAGGAGAGGGGGTATAGCAGGGAGGAGCGGGAGTACACCACAGAGGAGTGGGGTTATAGCAGAGAGGAGCGGGAGCACACCATAGAGGAGTGGGGGTATAGCAGGGAGGAGCGGGAGCACACCACAAAGGAGTGGGGGTATAGCAGGGAGGAGCAGAAGCACACCATAGAGGAGTGGGGGTATAGCAGGGAGGAGCGGGAGTACACCACAGAGGAGTGGGGTTATAGCAGAGAGGAGCGGGAGCACACCATAGAGGAGTGGGGGTATAGCAGGGAGGAGCGGGAGCACACCACAAAGGAGTGGGGGTATAGCAGGGAGGAGCGGGAGCACACCACAAAGGAGTGGGGGTATAGCAGGGAGGAGCGGGAGTACACCACAGAGGAGTGGGGTTATAGCAGAGAGGAGCGGGAGCACACCATAGAGGAGTGGGGGTATAGCAGGGAGGAGCGGGAGCACACCACAAAGGAGTGGGGTTATAGCAGAGAGGAGCGGGAGCACACCACAGAGGAGAGGGGGTATAGCAGGGAGGAGCGGGAGTACACCACAAAGGAGTGGGGTTATAGCAGGGAGGATTGGAAGCACACCACAGAGGAGTGGGGGTATAGCAGGGAGGAGCGGGAGCACACTACGGAGGAGTAGGGATATAGCAGGAAGGAGTGGAGGCAAACCATGGGGAAATGAGAGTACAGCAGGGAGGAGTAGAGGCACACCAAACTGGAGTATGGGTACAACAGGGTGGATTGGGAATACAGCAAGAATGAGTGGACGCACACCAGGAAGGATAAAGTACATAACTGTGGGGAGTAAGAACATAGCAGGGGGGGGGAGCACACAAGTGAGGAGCGGGTGAATAACTGGGAGGAGTAGGAGTACTGCGGGTGGGAGTGGGTGTATACTTGGAAGGAGTGAGGTGAGGGCACAGCAAGAAGTAGTGAGATAGTACACCAGGGAGGAGTGAGGTTGCAGTATACCAAGGAAGGGTAGGTGCACACTTGGGATGAGGCTGGTGAGGGCACACCAGGAAGGAGTACACTAGTGTGCAGTAAATGCACATCAGGGAGAAGCAAACCTGAGAAGAGTGATAATATATACAGACTAGGCAGGTCCCCAAAAGATATACTGTAAGAGCCCAGTGTGTAGCTTTATTCACCAGACTTCACCCGGCAAAGTACAGGTTTACTTTAAGCAAGATGTGACTCTCTGGTCTTTATATTACTTCCAGTCCCAGCGTGCTTTTTGGCTCACGAAGCTAGCAGGGATTATAGTCCTCCAACAGAGGTAAATTTGCCATTACCCGTTTCTTTTCCCAGCATGCCCCACCAGCAGTACTCGTCTACAGTGTATGGCGCACTACTGCGTTCTAACAAAAGTTATCAATAAACTCTGTGAATGAAAAATGAAAAGAATATTCTACATTTCCCGTAATTACCTGTAATGTATTTACACAGCACAATAAAACTTTCTGAGTGTATAATTAGCAGCATGTGTTCTGCATACACCGTATGAACTGCCTGGAGTGTTTCTGCGCCGTGCTGTATACTTAACTGCGATTACTGAGATTATATGAAGCTGGAATACAAGCTTTTCTGAACATATCTATGAAGTGAGCAAATCCTTCTAAATACGTTTCTTTGTTTTGGGTGGACTGGCAAGGTTGACCCCCTGCTTGTTGTTGCACCAGAGGTTTAAAACACGGCTGTCTTAATTTATACCCCAAATTCCTGCTACGACCTGTTAATGGGGGGATGATTGCGGGTTTCTGGTGAGCTCCTGGGAGAGGAACCCAATTCTCTGGAAAAGACAAATTCCAGTCTGTACTGGATAGTATTTTCGGGAGATATTGGATCTTTAGCTATCCCAGCATCTTACCGTAAGACTGGTGTTGGTGCCTTGGGTAGGAAGCCAGGATCTAAGGTAAAGCTTCATGTTTTTTCACCTTAACGCAGGGGTCCTCAAACTACGGCCCGCGGGCCGCATGCGGCCTGCCAAGGTGATTTACCCAGCCTGCGGCACGGAATGCCCCATTTCATAAGATAGCAGCACTTCCCCTCCGCAGAACTTCCCCTCCCCTCTGCTACATTATTCACACAAGACGCTATGCATGACAGGTCCAGACAAAGGGCGGGACTTTTCGAGTTAAGATGCACCTAATTGGTTAAATGATAGAGGGAGACACCGCTTCAGGTGGATCTTGCATGCAATCAAGGAGCTTCTCAGGAAACCAAGGTGCAGGCAATGCACAAGGCAAACATGGTAGATAGGAAAAGGTATTGGATAGCCACACTCAAAAAATCCAAAATCTTTTATTAGTAAAAAACATACATGCAAACAGAACACAGCCACAAGGGAGGACAGTCGACGCGTTTCACACTTTAACAGTGCTTAATCATGGCTGATCATGGCTCATGGCTAATAAAAGACAGTCCTTTTTTTGGATTTTTTGAGTGCGGCTATCCAATACCTTTTCCTATCTACCAAGGTCACCTAATTGGTTACTAGGCAGCTGGGCGGTCGCAGCAATCAATCATCTGCCTTTCACTTGAAAAGTCCCGCGCTTTGTCCGGACCTGCCGTGCTTCACGTCTTGTGTGAATAAGGTAGGGAAGGGGGAGTGCTGCGGAGGGGAAGTGCTGCGATCTTATGAAAGGGACAATAATAGGAGTCTGTGATGGGGGGGGGGTCTTCCATGGAGAGAAGTCTGTGATGGAGAGGAGTCTGATGAGGGATCTGTGATGGGGAATTGTGATGGAAAGGAGTCTGTGATGGGGGGCTTTGTGATGAAGAGGAGTCTGTGATGGAGAGGAGTCTGTGATGGGGGATCTGTGATGGGGAGGAGTCTGTGATGGGGGGATCTGTGATGGGGAGGAGTCTGTGATGGGGGGGATCTGTGATGGAGAGGAGTCTGTGATGGGGGGGATCTGTGATGGAGAGGTATCTGTAATAGAAAGGAGTCTGTGATGGAGAGGAGTTTGTGATGGGGGAATTTGTTTATATTTTTTTCAAACTATAGTCCGGCCCCCCAACAGTCTGAGTTACCATGAACTGGCCCCCTGTTTAAAACTTTTGAGGACCCCTGCCTTAATGCATCCTGCCTTAATGTATTAAGGTGAAAAAACATCTGATGTTTGCCGGCCCCCCAGCCCCCCCGGTTTACTTACCCGAGCCCTCGAAAGTCCCGCGCCGGGAATGTGCTTGATCTGGGCCTGGTCTTCTTGGCCATTCTCGGCTCTTTATTGGATAGATTGATAGTAGCTCAACCATTGGCTTGCGCTGCTGTCAATCAACTCCAATGACATGGGGGGCGGGGCCGAGTCCTGTAGTTGTTGACTATGGACGCAAAATCCAGGACTCGGGAGAGCGCCCGCAAGGTAACCCCCTTGGGAGAACGCTTGCCAGGGGATTACAAGAAGCGGGGATGAGCCGAGACAGCCGCCGAGGGACCCCAGAAGACCAGGATCGGGGCTACTCTGTGCAAAACAAGCTGCACAGTGGAGGTAATTACCGGGCCATAGTAATATGACACTAACAGGAACCCTCCCTCCGTGTGGACGTCAATAGACGTCCTTTCCTCCCAGCCATCTAGGGGGCATGCGGAACCGGTGCGCGTGCCTCGTGGCTGCGTTGTCCGCCGAGCCCCTGCGATCATGGCAGGAGTGTGGATCTTACGAATTTTCTAATTCCGAATTTCCTGAATTTACTAATTGACCAAATTTCCTAATTTCCATTTTTTTTTGAATTTCCGAATTTTCTAATTACGAATTTTCAAATTTACAAATTCCCGAATTTACGAATTTGTGACTTTCCAAATTTACGAATTTTTGAAAAAAGCAAAATAACAAATAAAACTAAAAAAAATTTTTTTTTGCCAGTGCACATTTCTACTGATCACTGTATAAATGACACAAGTGGGCAATCAAAGGTTTAACTGTGTTCCCTCACTGCGTGTTCTAACCTTGTGCGGGGGATGGCCTCTCTGTGAAGCAAACGCGGGTGGCCGGTGGACGTGTGCGCACTCCCCCGGCGTGCAGTGCGCGCCCACACTATCTATTGCATGAAACATACTGGTAAGTTGTTTTGCGCAATAGAGCCGCCCTGCCGCAGTATATATGCGGTCGGTGGTCTCTAACTGGTTAAGTAATGACAAAGGTATTGCGGACTGAACAGGTCCTTAGAAGAATTATAAAAATGGTACCGATTCGGCAGATTAAAAAATATTAAATATTCACAGACTTTGTAAATTACATGAATATCTAAGCTTATCTGAGGTTTTAGTGATTGGGTTTATGTTTGCTGATGAAATCAATAAGGAGTATCGTATATACTCGACTATAAGCCGAGTTTTTCAGCACATTTTTTTTGTGCTGAAAATGTCCCCCTCGGCTTATACTCGAGTCACCTTTTTGTGCCTGATCTCCCAGGCTTTGGGGACCCGGTACCGGCCGGGTCCCAATCTTGGCACACATGTAGCCCCACTCTTCCTCTACAAGTGTGCAAAGTTTGTTGTCCGGGGGACGTACGGCCAGGGAGCACCGATTATTCAAAGCCGGGTACCCCTTCTATAGACTCCTATGTTAAACGGTAATTTCTCCGGTGAATTTGGGGACCCAGTACCGGCCGGTCGTAGGTCCACTGGACCCAGAACTTGACACACATGTAGCCTCATTTCTCCTCTACAAGTGTAAAAAGTTTGTTGTCTGGGGAACCTACAGCTGGGGAGCACCGATTTTTCAAAGCCGGGCACTCCTTCCATAGACTCCCATGTTAAATGTCAGTCTAGTCATGGGCACAGTGAGGCATGAGCACAGTGAGGCATGGGCACAGTGAGGCATGGACACAGTGAGGCATGGGCACAGTGAGGCATGGGCACAGTGAGGCATGGGCACAGGTAGGCATGGGCACAGTGAGGCATGGGCACAGTGAGGGATGGACACAGTGAGGCATGGGCACAGTGAGGCATGGGCACAGCGAGGCATGGGCACAGTGAGGCATGGGCACAGTGAGGCATTGACACAGTGAGGGATGGACACAGTGAGGCATGGGCACAGCGAGGCATGGGCACAGTGAGGCATGGGGACAGTGAGGCATGGGCACAGTGAGGGATGGACACAGTGAGGCATGGGCACAGTGAGGCATGGGCACAGCGAGGCATGGGCACAGGGAGGCATGGACACAGGGAGGCATGGACACAGGAAGGCATGGGCACAGTGAGGCATGGACACAGTGAGGGATGGACACAGGGAGGCATGGACACAGGGAGGCATGGACACAGGAAGGCATGGGCACAGTGAGGCATGGACACATGGAGGTATGAACACAGGGAGGCATGGGCACAGGAAGACATGGGCACAGGGAGGCATGGACACAGGGAGGCATGCACATGGACACAGTGAGGCACAGTGAGGCATGCAGTCGGACACTCTAGGCTTATACTCGAGTCAACTATTTTTTCCAGTTTGTGGTAAAATTAGGTGCCTCGGCTTATATTTGGGTCGGCTTATACTCAAATATATATAGTACTTTCAAATATAGCGACTGAGAAATCTCTTTGTCTGCTTAGGCAGACTCCTCTGGTAATTTACTAGATACATAAAGTAGCGATCGTAGAGCATTGAGGGGTTAAGGAGAGAGGTATGTCTACTATTGGGCATGTCCTAAAATGGACACAGTAGGCTGACCCTCTGCCGGGAGTTAGGCCAATTGTTATTATTGAAAGAGGAAATTCTGAAAATAGATTTTTTTGTTATGGAACGTCCAAATGTCACAATCTGCATCAAACTGATGACTATTTCAAAAAGTCTTCAATGGTAATAATAAAGTGACATTAACCAATAGCCCTTTTCACCAAAAAATAATCCATACACATCCACTACTCAATAGCCTGTAATCTATTTTTTTTCCTCTTTGTAACATCCTCTGTGAGCTCCTGAACCCCTCCTTATTTTAAATGCAGCGATTTCCATGGGTTTTATTATTATTATACAGGATGTATACAGTATAGTGGCAGCAGTTTACGCAGCGCTTTACAACATAAAAGGGATACAGTACAGTTACAATACATGAAAATACAAGAGGGTTAGAGCCGGTTCACACTGGGGCGACCTGGGATCCGACTTCAAGTTGCCCCAAGTCGTCAAAGTGTGCAGGGACCACCCTATCATCCGCCGGCTCAGCGGGATCAACGGAGCGATCCCTGCTGAGCAAGCGGAGGTTCACGGGGTGGATCATTACTGACCAGCCCCGTGTGAAAGGGGCCTTAAGATGATGGGGCAGAAAGACTAACATTGTACAGTAAAGTTTGTGCAGAAGGAGAAGAGTCCTGGGAGCAACAGTCTGCAGGAATTGTGCAGGGGAGAAGTTGAGACTGTTATGCCCCGTACACACGATCATTTTTTTGTGATGAAAAAAAAACGAAGTTTTCTGTGAAGTAAAAAACGACGTTTTTGAAACGTCACTATTCAAAGACGATGTTGCATACATACCATCGTTTTTTCACAAAAAGCGAGGTTACGTTCACCACTCTTTTCCATTGAAGCTCGCTTCATAACTAGCTTCTGGGCATGCGCGGGTTGAAAAACGTTGTTTTAAACGACGTTTTTGCTACACACGGTGTCTTTTTGTGAAACAAAAAACAACGTTTTGAAAAACGACACAAAAAATTCAAGCATGTTGGAATTTTTTTTTTGTCGTTTTTTTTAGGGATATACTAAAACATTTAATGTGAAATTGGCTTAATGTAGCTTAACGAGCAATAAAGTGCCTAAACCTCAATCAATTGCCCTGAAACTTTGCACAGCCCAAGATCTAAACTACACAAACATATCCTATAAGTTTTGTGCTATTTGGTGTCCCAGAAGGCAAACTAGGGACATTAAGCTTGTTTTTTTGGGAGCTTAATGTAGCTTAACGTACGAAAAAGACCTTAAATGTTAACCAATCTCCCCAAAACTTCACACAGTAGAAGGCTCTATCGATGCCAACATATTCTGAAAATTTCAGCTCATTTGGGTTATCACACCAAAATTTATTCACATTAAGCTATATTTTACAATGCAAAAACAGAGCTTAACGTACCATAATGTACCTAAACCTCAATCAATTGTCTTAAAACTGTGCACAGCCTAAGATCTTAACTACCCAAACCTATCCAAGAAGTTTTGTGTGATTCGGGGTCCCACAAGGCAAACTAGGGACATTAAGCTTGTTTTTTAGGGAGCTTAATGTGGCTTAACGTACGAAAAAAACCTTAAATGTTAACCAATTTCCACCAAACTTCACACAGTAGAAGACTCTATCCATGCCAACATATTCTGAAAATTTCAGCTTATTTGGTTAATCACACCAAAAGTTATTCGCATTAAGCTATATTTTACAATACTAATACATTTAATGTGAAATTAGCTTAATGTAGCTTAACGAGCAATAAAGTGCCTAAACCTCACTCAATTGCCCTGAAACTTTGCACATCCCAAGATCTCGACCCTACAAACATATCTAAGACATTTCAAGCGATTTGGTGTTCCACAAGGAAAACTAGGGACATTAAGCTTGTTTTTTTGGAAGCTTAACGTACAAAAAATACATTAAATGTTAACCAATTTCCCCCAAACTTCACACAATAGAAGACTCTGTTCATGTCGACATATTCTAGAATTTTCAGCTTATTTGGTTAATCACACCAAAAGTTATTCACATTAAGCTATATTTTACAATACTAAAACATTTAATGTGAAATTAGCTTAATGTAGCTTAACGAGCAATAAAGTGCCTAAACCTCAATCAATTGCCCTGAAACTTTGTACACCCCAAGATCTCAACTACCCAAACATATCCTATACGTTTTGTGCTATTTGGTATCCCACAAGGCAAACTAGGAACATTGAGCTTGTTTTTTTTGGGAGCTTAACGTACAAAAAAGACTTTAAATGTTAACCAATTTCCCCCAAATTTCACACAATTTCAGACCCTATCAATGCCAACATATTCTGAAAATTTCAGCTCATTCGGTTAATCACACCAAAAGTTATTCACATTAAGCTATATTTTACAATACTGAAATTGGCTTAATGTAGCTTAACAAGCAAAAAAGTGCCTGAACCTCAATCAATTGCCCTGGAAATTTGCACACCCCAAGATCTCGACCTTCCAAACATATCCAAGAAGGTTCAAGTGATTTGGTGTCCCAGAAGGCAAACTAGGGACATTAAGCTTGTTTTTTTGGAGCTTAATGTAGCTTAACGTACGAAAAATACCTTAAATGTTAACCAATCTCCCCCAAACTTCAGACAATAGAAGACTATGACCATGCCAAATTATTCTGAAATTTTCAGCTCATTTGTTTAATCACACCAAAAGTTATTCACATTAAGCTATATTTTACAATACTGAAATTGGCTTAATGTAGCTTAACGAGCAAAAAAGTGCCTGAACCTCTATCAATTGCCCTAAAACTTTGCACACCCCAAGATCTCGACCTTCCAAACATATCCAAGAAGGTTCAAGTGATTTGGTGTCCCAGAAGGCAAACTAGGGACATTAAGCTTGTTTTTTTGGGAGCTTAATGTAGCTTAACGTACGAAAAAGACCTTAAATGTTAACCAATCTCCCCTAAACGTCATACAATAGAAGACTATGACCATGCCAAAATATTCTGAAATTTTCAGCTCATTTGTTTAATCACACCAAAAGTTATTCACATTAAGCTATATTTTACAATACTGAAATTGGCTTAATGTAGCTTAATGTAGCTTAACGAGCAAAAAAGTGCCTGAACCTCAATCAATTGCCCTAAAACTTTGCACACCCCAAGATCTCGACCTTCCAAACATATCTAAGAAGTTTCAAATGATTTGGTGTCCCAGAAGGCAAACTAGGGACATTAAGCTTGTTTTTTTTTTGGGAGCTTAATGTGGCTTAACGTACATAAAAGACCTTAAATGTTAACCAATTTTCCCCAAACTTCACACACTAAATGACTCTATCCATGCCAACATCTTCTGAAAATTTCAGCTAATTTGGTTAATCACACCAAAAGTTATTCACATTAAGCTATATTTTACAATACTGAAAATGGCTTAATGTAGCTTAACAAGCAAAAAAGTGCCTGAACCTCAATCAATTGCCCTGGAAATTTGCACACCCCAAGATCTCGACCTTCCAAACATATCCAAGAAGGTTCAAGTGATTTGGTGTCCCAGAAGGCAAACTAGGGACATTAAGCTTGTTTTTTTGGGAGCTTAATGTAGCTTAACGTACGAAAAAGACCTTAAATGTTAACCAATCTCCCCTAAACGTCATACAATAGAAGACTATGACCATGCCAAAATATTCTGAAATTTTCAGCTCATTTGTTTAATCACACCAAAAGTTATTCACATTAAGCTATATTTTACAATACTGAAATTGGCTTAATGTAGCTTAATGTAGCTTAACGAGCAAAAAAGTGCCTGAACCTCAATCAATTGCCCTAAAACTTTGCACACCCCAAGATCCCGACCTTCCAAACATATCTAAGACGTTTCAAATGATTTGGTTTCCCAGAAGGCAAACTAGGGACATTAAGCTTGTTTTTTTTGGGAGCTTAATGTGGCTTAACGTACATAAAAGACCTTAAATGTTAACCCATTTTCCCCAAACTTCACACACTAAATGACTCTATCCATGCCAACATCTTCTGAAAATTTCAGCTCATTTGGTTAATCACACCAAAAGTTATTCACATTAAGCTATATTTTACAATACTGAAATTGGCTTAATGTAGCTTAATGTAGCTTAACGAGCAAAAAAGTGCCTGAACCTCAATCAATTGCCCTAAAACTTTGCACACCCCAAGATCTCGACCTTCCAAACATATCTAAGACGTTTCAAATGATTTGGTGTCCCAGAAGGCAAACTAGGGACATTAAGCTTGTTTTTTTTGGGAGCTTAATGTGGCTTAACGTACATAAAAGACCTTAAATGTTAACCAATTTTCCCCAAACTTCACACACTAAATGACTCTATCCATGCCAACATCTTCTGAAAATTTCAGCTCATTTGGTTAATCACACCAAAAGTTATTCACATTGAGCTATATTTTACAATACTGAAATTGGCTTAATGTAGCTTAATGTAGCTTAACGAGCAAAAAAGTGCCTGAACCTCAATCAATTGCCCTAAAACTTTGCACACCCCAAGATCCCGACCTTCCGAACATATCTAAGACGTTTCAAATGATTTGGTTTCCCAGAAGGCAAACTAGGGACATTAAGCTTGTTTTTTTTGGGAGCTTAATGTGGCTTAACGTACATAAAAGACCTTAAATGTTAACCAATTTTCCCCAAGCTTCACACACTAAATGACTCTATCCATGCCAACATCTTCTGAAAATTTCAGCTCATTTGGTTAATCACACCAAAAGTTATTCACATTGAGCTATATTTTACAATACTGAAATTGGCTTAATGTAGCTTAATGTAGCTTAACGAGCAAAAAAGTGCCTGAACCTCAATCAATTGCCCTAAAACTTTGCACACCCCAAGATCTCGACCTTCCAAACGTATCTAGGAAGTTTCAAGTGATTTGGTGTCCCAGAAGGCAAACTAGGGACATTAAGCTTGTTTTTTTGGGAGCTTAATGTAGCTTAACGTACGAAAAAGACCTTAAATGTTAACCAATCTCCCCAAACTTCACAAAATAGAAGACTCTGACCATGCCAAAATATTCTGAAATTTTCAGCTCATTTGGTTAATCACACCAAAAGTTATTCACATTAAGCTATATTTTACAATACTAAAACATTTAATGTGAAATTAGCTTAATGTAGCTTAACGAGCAATAAAGTGCCTAAACCTCACTCAATTGCCCTGAAACTTTGCACATCCCAAGATCTCGAGCCTACAAACATATCTAAGACATTTCAAGCGATTTGGTGTTCCACAAGGAAAACTAGGGACATTAAGCTTGTTTTTTTTGGGAGCTTAATGTGGCTTAACGTACATAAAAGACCTTAAATGTTAACCAATTTTCCCCAAACTTCACACACTAAATGACTCTATCCATGCCAACATCTTCTGAAAATTTCAGCTCATTTGGTTAATCACACCAAAAGTTATTCACATTAAGCTATATTTTACAATACTGAAATTGGCTTAATGTAGCTTAACAAGCAAAAAAGTGCCTGAACCTCAATCAATTGCCCTGGAAATTTGCACACCCCAAGATCTCGACCTTCCAAACATATCCAAGAAGGTTCAAGTGATTTGGTGTCCCAGAAGGCAAAACTAGGGACATTAAGCTTGTTTTTTTGGTAGCTTAATGTAGCTTAACGTACGAAAAAGATCTTAAATGTTAACCAATCTCCCCCAAACGTCATACAATAGAAGACTATGACCATGCCAAAATATTCTGAAATTTTCAGCTCATTTGGTTAATCACACCAAAAGTTATTCACATTAAGCTATATTTTACAATACTGAAATTGGCTTAATGTAGCTTAACAAGCAAAAAAGTGCCTGAACCTCAATCAATTGCCCTGGAAATTTGCACACCCCAAGATCTCGACCTTCCAAACATATCCAAGAAGGTTCAAGTGATTTTGTGTCCCAGAAGGCAAACTAGGGACATTAAGCTTGTTTTTTTGGTAGCTTAATGTAGCTTAACGTACGAAAAAGACCTTAAATGTTAACCAATCTCCCCCAAACGTCATACAATAGAAGACTATGACCATGCCAAAATATTCTGAAATTTTCAGCTCATTTGTTTAATCACACCAAAAGTTATTCACATTAAGCTATATTTTACAATACTGAAATTGGCTTAATGTAGCTTAATGTAGCTTAACGAGCAAAAAAGTGCCTGAACCTCAATCAATTGCCCTAAAACTTTGCACACCCCAAGATCTCGACCTTCCAAACATATCTAAGACGTTTCAAATGATTTGGTGTCCCAGAAGGCAAACTAGGGACATTAAGCTTGTTTTTTTGGGAGCTTAATGTGGCTTAACGTACATAAAAGACCTTAAATGTTAACCCATTTTCCCCAAACTTCACACACTAAATGACTCTATCCATGCCAACATCTTCTGAAAATTTCAGCTCATTTGGTTAATCACACCAAAAGTTATTCACATTAAGCTATATTTTACAATACTGAAATTGGCTTAATGTAGCTTAATGAGCAAAAAAGTGCCTGAACCTCAATCAATTGCCCTGAAACTTTGCACACCCCAAGATCTCGACCTTTCAAATATATCCAAGAAGGTTCAAGTGATTTGGTGTCCCAGAAGGCAAACTAGGGACATTAAGCTTGTTTTTTTGGGAGCTTAATGTAGCTTAACGTACGAAAAAGACCTTAAATGTTAACCAATCTCCCCCAAACTTCACACAATAGACGACTCTGACTATGCCAAAATATTCTGAAAGCTCATTTGGTTAATCACAATAAAAGTTATTCACATTAAGCTATATTTTACAATACTGAAATTGGCTTAATGTAGCTTAATGTAGCTTAATGTAGCTTAACGAGCAAAAAAGTGCCTGAACCTCAATCAATTGCCCTAAAACCTTATAAAACCCCAAGATCTCAACCTTCCAAACATATCTAAGAAGTTTCAAGTGATTTGGTGTCCCAGAAGGCAAACTAGGGACATTAAAGCGGATCTCCACCCTAAAGTGAAGATCCGCTGATCGGAACCCTCCCCCCCTCCGGTGTCACAATTGACACCTTTCAGGGGGGAGGGGGGTGCAGATACCTGTCTAAAGACAGGTATCTGCAACCACTTCCGGCCCGCAGTCTCGGGCAAAAGACGGGTTTTTTGGCGACATCCCGTCGCCCCCCCCGTTGTGTGCTGGGAACTCTTAGCTCCCAGCACACAGCGGGAGCCAATTGACGGGCGCAGCGCGACTCGCGCATGCGCCGTAGGGAACCGGGCAGTGAAGCCGCAGCGCTTCACTTCCTGGTTCCCTCACCGTGGATGGAGGGGGGAGCAGCAGGGTGACGAGCGATCGCTCATCCTCTGCTGCGGACGCCGCTGGACTCCAGGACAGGTAAGTGTCCTAATATTAAAAGTCAGCAGCTGCAGTATTTGTTGCTGCTGGCTTTTAATATTTTTTTATAGTGGGCCATCCGCTTTAAGCTTGTTTTTTTGGGAGCTTAATGTAGCTTAACGTACGAAAAAGACCTTAAATGTTAACCAATTTTCCCCAAACTTCACACAATAAAAGACTCTATCCATGCCAACATATTCTGAAAATTTCAGCTCATTTGGTTAATCACACCAAAAGTTATTCTCATTAAGCTATATTTTACCCTTCCCTGTCTCAGTACACAGCAATTCAGCAGCAGCTGTCAAAATAAATAAAAAAAGAAGCAGGCTGGCAAAGTTTATCAACAAACACTTCACAGAAAGTTACATTGAAACATTGTATCAATTGTAATGTTCTGTGTTTTGCATCTATATAGAGATGAACTTTGGTTTGCAGGTGAAAAGATTTAAAGCAACCATGACAAGGCAAAACATTTTTTTTTCTAATTACATGTTCCTCTGTTGAACCCCTTATTAACCCTTTAGTTTTCTCTAATCAGCACTGATTAACTCTATATTCTCCTTCTCTATTCAAATGTAATTTTCCTGGTGATTTTTTTTTCTTTTCTATTTTATTTATCTAATAAACTTTTTTTCAGGTTTTTGTTTGCTTCGCTTATTAATATTTTTTACAACTTTTTACATATATCTACTGCCTTTTGTTTAGTTTTATTACATTTAATTGTCTAAGGATTGCAAAAAAATAAAATAAAAATATTGGTGCAGGACAATATTCACAGAAAAACTTGTTTGACCCTAAAAAAAATTGTACGTATTACGTCATTATCTTAAAGCGGACTTACATCTAAAAATGGAACTTCCACCTTTCGGAATCCTCCCCCGGTCTGTGTCACATTTGACACCTTTCAGGGGTAGGGGAAAGCAGATACCTGTCTAATACAGGTATTTTGCTCCCACTCCCGTGCATAGATAGGCGCAGTACCCGCGGATAACTACGCTACGTTCGGTTCCTCCTCCGTCCCACCGTTGTCTTCTGGGAGACACACAGGTCCCAGAAGACAGCAGTGACCAGTGGGATTGCGCAGAGCGACTCGAGAATGCGCAGTAGGGAGCCAGGCTGTGAAGCAGCAAGGCTTCTCTTTTTCTTTTTTTTTTTCACAATCAAGTTTATTGATTCAAAAGTAGCAAAGTTACAATATCAAAGAACAGACAATATGAAAGACCAAAATCCAATCAGGGGTCGTGTAAGGGTAGTAAACCTTCTGTCAATCAACAGACAATAACAGATGTTAAAAGATAAACCCTAAACATTACAGGGATCAGTATTCTATAATGTATGACAGAATCAGTACAAATCAAGCCACCAACAACTGATAATCATTGGAGTATTTAAACAGTACCCACGGTTGCCAAGTTTCATTGAATTGGTTTGAATCTTCACTTCTCATAGCTATTAATTCCTTTATTCTGTAAATGTAATGTACCCTGTTCAACCAATCCACAATCGAGGGGCATTTAGAGGACTTCCAAAACAGCGGAATTAGCGTTTTGGCGGCTGTTAGTAAGTGCCTTGTCAGTGATTTTTTTGTATCTACGAATGGACATGTGGTTAATATGCAAGAGACAAGCAGCAGCATCAAGTGAGATACTTGTGTCCGTGATCCGTTTGATATGGTGTATTATTTTGGACCAAAAGCCTGATATCATAGGGCAGGACCACCAAATATGGATGCAGGACCCAACGTCACTCTTGCACCTCCAGCATCTATCAGACGCGGTCGGTGACCAAGCCTTTATTTTCTGGGGGGTGATATACCAGTGTGTAAGGATTTTGTACGAAATTACTTGGAACTTGGAGCTTAAGGAACATTTATGTGCAAATACGCACGCTTTTTCCCATTGGCCTTCCGAGAATGTGACATTTAGTTCACTCTGCCATTTATTCTTGTGTTTATCTGGTGCTGGTGTATGGTGGGAGCTTAACCAAGAGTAGGCCAGGGAAGTTGTCTTTAAGATAGGGGAGCCTGAGAGGCAGATTTGTTCCAACTGGGTGGGGGTTTTACAGTATTCTAACTTAAGCCTGCTATTGACCAAAAAATCTTGTGTTTGTAGATAGAAACAAAAACCGGGGTAGGCGTGTCCAAGTTCTGATTTCAACCTGTTAAGAGATTTGATCCTATTGTCCGAGAGACAGTAAGTGGCCAGAAGTTTCCCTGTGCTGACCGTAAGTAATTTAATGTCTATTCCTGGAGGAAAGTCTGGATTATCAGCAAGACTTCTCTTCCCGGTTCCCTTACCGAAGATGACGGCGCCTCCACCCGAGAGCCAAGGGACAGATTGAAGACAGAGAAGGGGCGTTGCCAAACCACGGCTCTGTGTCTTAATGGACACACAAAGCTGCGGCTCTGCTCAAGTGCCCCATAGCAAGCTGCTTGCTGTGGGGGCATTTGGCAGGAAAAAACACTGTACAGAGGAGGTACAGTATCTCACAAAAGTAAGTACACCCCTCACATTTTTGTAACTATTTTGGGCCAGATTCTCGTAGATGCGCGCCTAATTATGCAGGCGTTGCGCATCTCAGATGCACTACGCCGACGTAACACGGAGTGGCAAGTACCGTATTCCCTAAGTAAATGCGCTCCAAGATGCGCCTGCGTCGCGTAAAATCATGGGCGTAATCCGGCGCAACTCCAAAGTAGGAGGGAAGTGGGCGTGTTGCATTATAATGAAGCGTGACCCCATGCAAATGCAGGCCGGGACGAACGGAGCATGCGCCGTGACATGGATGACCCGCGCCATGACGTGGTTGACCCGCGCCGTGACGTGGATGCCTTCTGCGCATGCGCAAAGCCTCCCTACGATGCGCCGGCGCAGGGTATATAATGCGCCCACACATGCGCCCGTGCAGCGCAAACGTCTCCCATTTTTTGGATAGTGACGGCCAAAGTTTGTGCTGGACAGGATGACAACCGTGGTTAAGGAGAGGAGGAAGAAGAATTTCTCCCCAGAGGAGAGGGCCCTTGTCGTCAGGGCCATGGAGAAGTTTGATTCGCGGCTCCATGGTGCTGACAGTGCCCGGACCAGCAAGTCCCGGAGGGATCAGATTTTAATGAGGGTCGCGTGCCAGGTCAATGCCCTCTCTCATGAGGTCCGGACACCGCAGGACATTCAGAAGAAAATGAATGACCTGCGGCGTCATGTGAAGGGCAAGCTGGCTGCCATAGCTCGGCATGCCAAGGGCACTGGAGGGGGCCCACCCTGCCCTGTCCGCCTGACTGAGGAGGAGAAGGTGGTTGCCCGCTGCCTACAGACGGAGCAGGTAGAGGGAGTTGGGGGCTATGAGTCCCAGAAGCCAGCCGTGAGGACAGGTAAGTGTGTTTTATATTCTATCTGTTGTGTACATGTATGGGGGTGGAAGGGAACATGTGCCAAGTGTGTGGCTCCACCAACATGGGCATCTTTTGTGTCATCCACAGATGTGCAGGAGGGAGCGGGGCCATCTGTTGATGCCAGGGCCCATTAGGATCCATCCCCTGAAGATTCAGTCCCTCTGGCTGCCCCCCTGGAACAGGACTTGGAGGGAAGTGGGCACACCTCAACGGAGGAGGTGGTTGAGGAGGGTGTGGTAGTCCAGGACCAGGCCCTCTATGTTGTTGTGGAGGAGGATGGTGGGTTGGCCGGACCAGCCCAGGCTATTCCTCTACCTGTAGCGTCCCCCTCCAACCTCTCCAGTCCCTCTCTTTCCCCCCCCCCTCATCTCCGGCCCCTCAACATCCTCCCCTTATGCCCGGACCCCTGCCACTCCCCGCAAGGCGACGTGCAAGACCAGGGGTGTTCATAAGGTCCTGCCGGAAGAGCTGGTCAGACAGCAGGACCAGCAGAATCAGCACCTGGCCGAGGTCGTGGAGGAGATGAGGCGCCTGGCCGACAGCCTGGCATCCTCAGACAATATTACAGATGCCATCCAGGATGTTGCTGTTAACAGCGCAGCAACGCTGACCAGCTTGGGGGAGCTGCAGGAAAACACCTCGGAACTTGTGGGGGAGGTTCGTGCCCTGCGCCTTGCTGTCGAGGCGCAGACTGCTGTGCAGACCCGCATAGCGGTTGCCCTGGAGGGCATGCAGGCAGCCAGGGAGGGACGTGGGGATGCTCCTCCTCAACCTGCTGCCCCCCCCCCATCTGTGGCTGCCCCCAGGCAAGTGAGGGGCAGGACCCGTGGCACCAGGCAGAGCCCCCGCCAGGCCCATTAATTTTATTTTTCTTTATTATTATGCTCTGGATAAGAGATTTTTTTGTTATTTGTTATGCTCTGGATAAGAGTTTTTTTTTATTTTTTTTGTGCTCTGGATAAGAGTTTTTTTTTATTTTTTTTGTGCTCTGGATAAGAGTTTTTTTTTATTTTTTTTGTGCTCTGGATAAGAGCTTTTTTTATTTATTTTTGTGCTCTGGATAAGAGCTTTTATTTATTTTTGAATACTGCACACGTTGCAGTGTGAATGGTGTGTGAATGTGAGAGGGTGGCACTCCTGACAGTAAGGGGTGTCACCCTCGGCCGTGGAGGTGAAATTAACCCCACGGCTGTATGAATGATGTGTGAAAGGTGTATGAATGGACAGCAACATCATTGGGGCCTTGACGTGGCGTTGCTGCTCCCAACTCCTACATGCTGGACTTGGGCTAATCCAATGCGATGTGCATGTGGTGTGTGTGATCTAGGGACATCAGTGGTGTACACGCGTGCATTGTCTGTGTGCCATGCTGTATGTGTGTGTTTAACGGTCAAAGATTCGTAACACGAGGACCCTCCTGACTGCTCTTCCATCAGCTGACGGGGTCTCCTCTGGCGGGGGGGGGGGCTGTGTGGTTGGGGGGTCAGGTCATCACGTAGGGCAATGTGCAGGCCCTTTCGCATGGCAAAGTTGTGCAGAATACAACATGCACCAATGATCTGACCCACAAAGTTGGGGGAATACAATAGGGCCCCCCCAGACTTATCCAGGCATCGGAAACGGGACTTCAGGAGGCCAAATGTGCGCTACACCACTCCACGGGTTTTGATGTGTGCTTCATTGTATCTTCTCTCTCCTCTGGTTTGGGGGTTCCGGAAAGGAGTCATGAGATGGGGTCCCAGTGTATATGCAGAGTCACCTGTAAGGGAAAAGACAGGAGGATGGTAGTCATGCATGTGCCACTTCTGTTGTGCATCATGGGAGGGGATAGTCATGGCTGCCACCCATGTCACTCACCAACCAGCCAGCTGTCCCTATACATGTCCTGCTCAAAATCTTCTGGGATGTTGCTTTGACGGTAGATGTAGCTGTCATGGCTGGACCCGGGGTCTTTGGCACGGACGTGCCATATGAGGTATTTGGCATCGGCTATCACCTGTACGTTGATGGAATGCCAATGCTTCCGATTGCGGTATATGTGCTCTGTGGCACTGGGGGGCTGGAGTGCCACATGTGTGCAATCAATGGCCCCGATGGTGCGTGGGAATCCGTCAATTCTGTAGAAATCTGTCATTGCCTTCTGCCGCAGGTGCTCAGTGGTGGGTCTGATGAACTGGTTGGACATGCGTCTGAGGATTGCGGGGACAACCTGGTGCAGACATCTGCTTATTCTGGTTTGTGACATCCCAGCCACCACTCCACTTGTACGCTGGAATGATCCACTGGCCAGGAAATGCAGTGTTGCCAGTACCTTCACCAGTGGCTGCAGTGCACGTGAGCGGTATGTCTGGCTGGTGATGTCATCCTGCAGGGCTGTGGTTATTTCCAGGATGGCAGCAGGGCTGAATCTGAAGATGCGATACACCTCCTCATCACCCATGCCAAAGAGCCTCATGCGCGCTCGGTAGATCCTCTCACGTGCCCCCCTCCTCCTACTCCTCCTTCTATGTGCCTCTTCCTCTGCATACCTTAGTAGTGATAAGACCATGGCTGGCCCTGGCATCATTGGCATACGAATGTGTTGTCCAGTAAGTGTGATTGCTCAGCTAGTCCGTTACGGTGCTGCTGTAGTTGCTCTCCAGCTGACTTGCACACGGCCTTGAGCAAAGTTACCCGTGCTTTTATGAGGGGTATGTTTACTCAAGGCTTTCGAGTTACGCGCACCACGAGTAGCCAACGCCGGACGCGCGTAGTTTCGGGAATACGCGCATCTCCCTCATTTGCATATTTGCATGCTAATTCAATGGGAACTGAATATTTTTCATGCGTAACTATGCGCCTATGCCGCGCTAGCTTAATGCATTTTCGCCGCACAGACGGAAAATTTTTTCGCGCGTATGTGGTTCTGTGTTTACCGCGCATCGATACGCAGGCGAACATTTACTATTACGCCGCGCATATACATTTACGCAGGCGTAGCGCCTCTGAGAATCTGGCCCTTTATCTTTTCATGTGACAACACAAATGAAGAAATGTCCTTTAAGAGCCATAGCAGGCGTGTGCCCACTGCACGGTGAGGGACCCAATGCACATATCCAGCAAAGCATGGGGGTCCCCCCAAATTCAATTACCTGGCCCTTCAGGTCTAATATGGATTTTAGGGGGAACCCCGCCGCCAATAAAAAAAAAATGGCGTGGAGTTCCCCCAACAATTCACACCAGACCCCTTATCAGAGCATGTAACCTGGCCTGCCACCGAAAAAAGGTAGGACGAGAGAGCGCCCTCCCTCCTGAACTGTACCAGGCCACATGCCCTCAACATGTTGATGGGACAAGGGTCTCATCCCCACAACCCTTGCCCGGTGGTTGATGGTATGACAACTCTTATATATGTAAGGCAGGGCCACCCTTCACGTGACCTGTCCCCCTCTGACACAAGGGAAAGCCTGGGCTTCCCCAGTGATGTAGTCAGAGGGTGCGTTAGAGGGGGATGGGTCACGTGACGGGTGGCCCCGCCTCACCTATATAAGAGCCGTCATACAAAACAGACCTCCCCTACAAAACAGCCCCCCCAACAATACAGACCCCCCTACAATACAGACCCCCCTACAACAGTGCAAACACCCCCCCCTTTCAGACCTGTAATGCACCTCGCTAGGCTCAGATGATCAGCGTGCTGCGTGCTGCACACACAGCAATGGTAGATAACACAGAGGAGGGGGAGGCGGCGTGGCTTCACTCTGCTCGGCTATGTGACTGCGAGACAGTCGCAGCCAAGACTTATCAGAGCCACGGCGTGGCCACGAGAGAAGGGGATTGTTGCGGCCGGGACCTGGGTCCGCCGACGGGATGGGTATCACTCAGGGTGCGGCTCTCACCCCCCCTGCAAAGCGAGGCGGCTTCAGCCTGCAGTGTGCTACTTAGGCTGCCGCTGCCTCCCAGTCATCACGCCATGCTGCCCTCTGTCTCTGCCTTTAGTCTTTAGTCACGGAGGGGGGGCACCGGCCTGACACCCCCTTCAGTGTGTGGCACCTGGTGCAGCACACCCCCCCCCCCGCCCCCGACTTACTACCCAACTGCATTAGGCTCTTTTTACACTAAGCTATGTGTTTTGGGCATGTAAAATGTGACTAATTTTTGGTGTGATTTACCAAATGGGGGAAATTAGTTGACATTTAAGGTCAGTTTTGTAAGTTAAGCTCCCCAAAAAAGAAGCTTAATGATGCTAGTTTGCCTTGTGGAACATCAAATCTCAGGAAACATATAGGATAGTTTTAAGGGGTTGAGATCTTGGGCTGTGCAAAGTTTCAGGGCAATTGATTGAAGTTTAGGCACTTTATTGCTCGTTAAGCTACATTAGGCCAATTTCACATTAAGTTCCAGATTCTCGTAGATGCCGGAGTAGTGTATCGTAAGCTATTTACACTACGCTGCCGCAACTTACAGGAGTAAGTGCCGTATTCTCCAAGCACTTGCTCCGTAATTTGCAGTGGCGTAGTGTAAATGGCCCGGCGTAAGGCCACGTAATTCAAAGGGGGCGGCTTGTATTTAAATTAAGCGCGCCCCCGTGCCAAATGAACTGCGCATGCGCCGGCCTTAAACATAGGCCACTGCACATGCTCCATAGTACGCCGCAAATACATTGATTACAGCGGCAATGTAATTAACATACAGGCCTATTCGCGAACGAGTTACGTAAACAACGTAAACGATGGAAAAAAACGACGCTGTCCCGAGTCCATACTTAACAGGGCATACGGCGGACTGACATAAGAAAGGTTACCCCTCATATAGCAGGGGTAACCTTGTGCTTACGGAAACGACGTAAACTACGGCGAAGCGGCGCAAATCGTTCGGGAATCGGCGTATCAGGCTCATTTGCATATTCAACGCAGAAATCGACGGGAATGCCACCTAGCGGCCAGCGTAACATTGCAACTTAGATCCGACGATGTAAGTGACTTACGCAAGTCGGATCTAAGCAAAATCTATGCGTAACTGATTCTAAGAATCAAGCGCATAGATGCACAGCCCCGCAAACAGAGATACGATGCCGTTGTATCTCCTTTCAGAATATGGCCCTAAATGTTTTAGCATTGTAAAATATAGCTTAATGTGAATAACTTTTGGTGTGATTAACCAAATGAGCTGAAATATTCATAATATGTTGGCATGGATATATTCTTCTATTGTGTGGAGATTGGTTAACATTTAATGTCTTTTATGTACGTTAAGCCACATTAAGCTCCCCAAAACACAAGCTTAATGTCCCTAGTTTGCCTTTTGGTACACCAAATAGCTTGAAACTTCTTGGATAGATTTGGGAAGTTGAAAACTTAGGCTGTGCAATGTTTCAAGAAAATTGATTGAGGTTAAGGCACATTATGGTACGTTAAGCTCTTTACATTAAGTGTTTTAGCATTGTAAAATATAGCTTAATGTGAATAACTTTTTGTGTGATTAACCAAATGATCTGAATACTTATTAATAATTTTCAGAATACGTTGCTATGGAGGGAGTCTTCTATTGTGTGAAGTTTGAGGGAGATTGGTTAACATTTAAGGTATTTTATGTACATTAAGCCACATTAAGCTCCCCAAAAAAACAAGCTTAATGTGCCTAGTTTTCTTTCTGGGTCACCAAATCACTGGAAACTTCTTGGATATGTTTGGAAGGTCGAGATCTTGGGGTGTGAAAAGTTTCAGGGCAACTTATTGAGATTCAGGCACTTTTTTCAGTATTGTCAAATATAGCTTAATGTGAATAACTTTTGGTGTGATTAAACAAATGAGCTGAAATTTTTAGAATATGTTCGCGTGGATAGAGTCTTATATTGTGTGAAGTTTGGGGGGAATTGGTTAACATTTAAGGTCTTTTTCGTACATTAAGCCACATTAAGCCCCCCAAAAAACAATCTTAATGTCCCTAGTTTGCCTCCTGGGACACCAAATCGCTTGGATATGTTTTAAAGGTGAGATATTGGGGTGTGCAAAGTTTTAGGGCAATTGATTGAGGTTCAGGCACTTTTTTGCTCGTTAAGCTACATTAAGCTAATTTCAGTATTGTAAAATATAGCTTAATGTGAATAACTTTTATTGTGATTAACCAAATGAGCTGAAAATTTCAGAATATTTTGGCATGGTCAGAGTCTTCTATTGTTTGAAGTTTGGGGGAGATTGGTTAACATTTAAGGTCTTTTTCGTAAATTAAGCTACATTAAGCTCCCAAAAAATCAAGCTTAATGTCCCTAGTTTGCCTTCTGGGACACCAAATCACTTGAAACTTCTTGGATATGTTTGGAAGGTCGAGATCTTGGGGTGTGAAAAGTTTCAGGGCAACTTATTGAGATTCAGGCACTTTTTTCAGTATTGTCAAATATAGCTTAATGTGAATAACTTTTGGTGTGATTAAACAAATGAGCTGAAATTTTTAGAATATGTTCGCGTGGATAGAGTCTTATATTGTGTGAAGTTTGGGGGGAATTGGTTAACATTTAAGGTCTTTTTCGTACATTAAGCCACATTAAGCCCCCCAAAAAACAATCTTAATGTCCCTAGTTTGCCTCCTGGGACACCAAATCGCTTGGATATGTTTTAAAGGTGAGATATTGGGGTGTGCAAAGTTTTAGGGCAATTGATTGAGGTTCAGGCACTTTTTTGCTCGTTAAGCTACATTAAGCTAATTTCAGTATTGTAAAATATAGCTTAATGTGAATAACTTTTATTGTGATTAACCAAATGAGCTGAAAATTTCAGAATATTTTGGCATGGTCAGAGTCTTCTATTGTTTGAAGTTTGGGGGAGATTGGTTAACATTTAAGGTCTTTTTCGTAAATTAAGCTACATTAAGCTCCCAAAAAAACAAGCTTAATGTCCCTAGTTTGCCTTCTGGGACACCAAATCACTTGAACCTTCTTGGATATGTTTGAAAGGTCGAGATCTTGGGGTGTGCAAAGTTTCAGGGCAATTGATTGAGGTTCAGGTACTTTTTTGCTCGTTAAGCTACATTAAGCTACATTAAGCCAATTTCAGTATTGTAAAATATAGCTTAATGTGAATAACTTTTGGTGTGATTAACCAAATGAGCTGACATTTTCAGAATATGTTGGCATGGATGTGGTCTTCTATTGTGTGAAATTTGGGGGAAATTGGTTAACATTTAAGGTATGTTTTGTACGTTAAGCTCCCAAAAAAACAAGCTTAATGTTCCTTGTTTGCCTTGTGGACCATCAAATCACTTGAAATGTCTTAGATATGTTTGTAAGATCTTGGGATGTGCAAAGTTTCAGGGCAATTGATTGAGGTTTAGGCACTTTATTGCTCGTTAAGCTACATTAAGCTAATTTCACATTAAATGTTTTAGTATTGTAAAATATAGCTTAATGTGAATAACTTTTGGTGTGATTAACCAAATAAGCTGAAATTTTCAGAATATATTAGCGTGAATGGGGTCTTCTACTGTGTGAAGTTTGGTGGAAATTGATTAACATTTAAGGTATTTTTCGTACGTTAAGCCACATTAAGCTCCCCAAAAAACAAGCTTAATGTCCATAGTTTGCCTTGTGGGACCCCGAATCACACAAAACGTCTTGGATAGGTTTGGGTAGTTAAGATCTTATGCTGTGCAAAGTTTTAAGACAATTGATCAAGGTTTAGTTACATTATGGTACGTTAAGCTCTGTTTTTGCATTGTAAAATATAGCTTAATGTGAATAAATTTTGGTGTGATAACCCAAATGAGCTAAAATTTTCAGAATATGTTGGCATCGATAGAGCTTTCTACTGTGTGAAGTTTGGGGGAAATCGGTTAACATTTAAGGTATTTTTCGTACGTTAAGCCACATTAAGCTCCCCAAAAAACAAGCTTAATGTACCTAGTTTGCCTTCTGGGACACCAAATCACTTGAACCTTCTTGGATATGTTTGAAAGGTCGAGATCTTGGGGTGTGCAAAGTTTCAGGGCAATTGATTGAGGTTCAGGCACTTTTTTGCTTGTTAAGCTACATTAAGCTACATTAAGCCAATTTCAGTATTGTAAAATATAGCTTAATGTGAATAACTTTTGGTGTGATTCACCAAATGAGCTGACATTTTCAGAAAATATTGGCATGGATGTGGTCTTCTATTGTGTGAAATTTGGGGGAAATTGGTTAACATTTAAGGTCTTTTTTGTACGTTAAGCTCCCAAAAAAACAAGCTTAATGTCCATAGTTTGCCTTGTGGGACACCGAATCACACAAAACGTCTTGGATAGGTTTGGGTAGTTAAGATCTTAGGCTGTGCAAAGTTTTAAGACAATTGATCAAGGTTTAGTTACATTATGGTACGTTAAGCTCTGTTTTTGCATTGTAAAATATAGCTTAATGTGAATAAATTTTGGTGTGATAACCCAAATGAGCTAAAATTTTCAGAATATGTTGGCATCGATAGAGCTTTCTACTGTGTGAAGTTTGGGGGAAATCGGTTAACATTTAAGGTATTTTTCGTAAATTAAGCTACATTAAGCTCCCAAAAAAACAAGCTTAATGTCCCTAGTTTGCCTTCTGGGACACCAAATCACTTGAACCTTCTTGGATATGTTTGAAAGGTCGAGATCTTGAGGTGTGCAAAGTTTCAGGGCAATTGATTGAGGTTCAGGTACTTTTTTGCTCGTTAAGCTACATTAAGCTACATTAAGCCAATTTCAGTATTGTAAAATATAGCTTAATGTGAATAACTTTTGGTGTGATTAACCAAATGAGCTGACATTTTCAGAATATGTTGGCATGGATGTGGTCTTCTATTGTGTGAAATTTGGGGGAAATTGGTTAACATTTAAGGTATGTTTTGTACGTTAAGCTCCCAAAAAAACAAGCTTAATGTTCCTTGTTTGCCTTGTGGACCATCAAATCACTTGAAATGTCTTAGATATGTTTGTAAGTTCGAGATCTTGGGATATGCAAAGTTTCAGGGCAATTGATTGAGGTTTAGGCACTTTATTGCTCGTTAAGCTACATTAAGCTAATTTCACATTAAATGTTTTAGTATTGTAAAATATAGCTTAATGCGAATAACTTTTGGTGTGATTAACCAAATAAGCTGAAATTTTCAGAATATGTTAGCGTGGATAGGGTCTTCTACTGTGTGAAGTTTGGTGGAAACTGATTAACATTTAAGGTCTTTTTCGTACGTTAAGCCACATTAAGCTCCCCAAAAAACAAGCTTAATGTCCATAGTTTTCCTTGTGGGACCCTGAATCACACAAAACGTATTGGATAGGTTTGGGTAGTTAAGATCTAAGGCTGTGCAAAGTTTTAAGACAATTGATCAAGGTTTAGTTACATTATGGTACGTTAAGCTCTGTTTTTGCATTGTAAAATATAGCTTAATGTGAATAAATTTTGGTGTGATAACCCAAATGAGCTGAAATTTTCAGAATATGTTGGCATCGATAGAGCTTTCTACTGTGTGAAGTTTGGGGGAAATTGGTTAACATTTAAGGTCTTTTTCGTACGTTAAGCTACATTAAGCTCCCAAAAAAACAAGCTTAATGTCCCTAGTTTGCCTTGTAGCATACCAAATAGCACAAAACATATAGGATATGTTTGAGTAGTTGAGATCTCAAGCTGTGCAAAGTTTCAGGGCAATTGATTGAGGTTTAGGCACTTTATTGCTCGTTAAGCTACATTATGCCAATTTCACATTAAATGTTTTAGTATTGTAAAATATAGCTTAATGTGAATAACTTTTGGTGTGATTAACCAAATGAGCTGAAATTTTCAGAATATGTTGGCATCGATAGAGCTTTCTACTGTGTGAAGTTTGGGGGAAATCGGTTAACATTTAAGGTATTTTTCGTACGTTAAGCCACATTAAGCTCCCCAAAAAACAAGCTTAATGTACCTAGTTTGCCTTCTGGGACACCAAATCACTTGAACCTTCTTGGATATGTTTGAAAGGTCGAGATCTTGGGGTGTGCAAAGTTTCAGGGCAATTGATTGAGGTTCAGGCACTTTTTTGCTTGTTAAGCTACATTAAGCTACATTAAGCCAATTTCAGTATTGTAAAATATAGCTTAATGTGAATAACTTTTGGTGTGATTCACCAAATGAGCTGTCATTTTCAGAAAATATTGGCATAGATGTGGTCTTCTATTGTGTGAAATTTGGGGGAAATTGGTTAACATTTAAGGTCTTTTTTGTACGTTAAGCTCCCAAAAAAACAAGCTTAATGTCCATAGTTTGCCTTGTGGGACCCCGAATCACACAAAACGTCTTGGATAGGTGTGGGTAGTTAAGATCTTAGGCTGTGCAAAGTTTTAAGACAATTGATCAAGGTTTAGTTACATTATGGTACGTTAAGCTCTGTTTTTGCATTGTAAAATATAGCTTAATGTGAATAAATTTTGGTGTGATAACCCAAATGAGCTAAAATTTTCAGAATATGTTGGCATCGATAGAGCTTTCTACTGTGTGAAGTTTGGGGGAAATCGGTTAACATTTAAGGTATTTTTCGTACGTTAAGCCACATTAAGCTCCCCAAAAAACAAGCTTAATGTACCTAGTTTGCCTTCTGGGACACCAAATCACTTGAACCTTCTTGGATATGTTTGAAAGGTCGAGATCTTGGGGTGTGCAAAGTTTCAGGGCAATTGATTGAGGTTCAGGCACTTTTTTGCTTGTTAAGCTACATTAAGCTACATTAAGCCAATTTCAGTATTGTAAAATATAGCTTAATGTGAATAACTTTTGGTGTGATTCACCAAATGAGCTGACATTTTCAGAAAATATTGGCATGGATGTGGTCTTCTATTGTGTGAAATTTGGGGGAAATTGGTTAACATTTAAGGTCTTTTTTGTACGTTAAGCTCCCAAAAAAACAAGCTTAATGTTCCTTGTTTGCCTTGTGGACCATCAAATCACTTGAAATGTCTTAGATATGTTTGTAAGTTCGAGATCTTGGGATATGCAAAGTTTCAGGGCAATTGATTGAGGTTTAGGCACTTTATTGCTCGTTAAGCTACATTAAGCTAATTTCACATTAAATGTTTTAGTATTGTAAAATATAGCTTAATGCGAATAACTTTTGGTGTGATTAACCAAATAAGCTGAAATTTTCAGAATATGTTAGCGTGGATAGGGTCTTCTACTGTGTGAAGTTTGGTGGAAACTGATTAACATTTAAGGTCTTTTTCGTACGTTAAGCCACATTAAGCTCCCCAAAAAACAAGCTTAATGTCCATAGTTTTCCTTGTGGGACCCTGAATCACACAAAACGTATTGGATAGGTTTGGGTAGTTAAGATCTAAGGCTGTGCAAAGTTTTAAGACAATTGATCAAGGTTTAGTTACATTATGGTACGTTAAGCTCTGTTTTTGCATTGTAAAATATAGCTTAATGTGAATAAATTTTGGTGTGATAACCCAAATGAGCTGAAATTTTCAGAATATGTTGGCATCGATATAGCTTTCTACTGTGTGAAGTTTGGGGGAAATTGGTTAACATTTAAGGTCTTTTTCGTACGTTAAGCTACATTAAGCTCCCAAAAAAACAAGCTTAATGTCCCTAGTTTGCCTTGTGGCATACCAAATAGCACAAAACATATAGGATATGTTTGAGTAGTTGAGATCTCAGGCTGTGCAAAGTTTCAGGGCAATTGATTGAGGTTTAGGCACTTTATTGCTCGTTAAGCTACATTAAGCCAATTTCACATTAAATGTTTTAGTATTGTAAAATATAGCTTAATGTGAATAACTTTTGGTGTGATTAACCAAATGAGCTGAAATTTTCAAAATATGTTACTATGGATAGAGTCTTCTATTGTGTGAAGTTTGGGAGAGATTGGTTAACATTTAAGGTCTTTTTCGTACGTTAAGCCACATTAAGCTCCCAAAAAAACAAGCTTAATGTCCATAGTTTGCCTTGTGGAACACTAAATCGCTTGAAACTTCTTGGATATGTTTGGAACGTCGATTTCTTGGGGTGTGCAAAGTTTCAGGGCAATTGATTGAGGTTTAGGCACTTTTTTGCTCGTTAAGCTACATTAAGCCATTTTCACATTAAATGTTTTAGTATGTCCCTTTTTTTTAAGACAAAAAACGACGTTTTGCCCACACACGATCAATTTAAATGACGTTTTAAAAAACAAAGTTTTTTTTCATCGGAATAAACGACCGTGTGTACGCGGCATTAGGCCGGATTCACACCTATGCGAATTGAGTGTGGCTTAAACCGCATCTAATACGCAGAACATTTCTAAATACATTGTTTTCAATGAGGCTGGTTCACATATGTACGATGCATTCGCACTGCACATTGCAGAAAAAACGTGTGCGGATTTTATGCCTTGCGGGGCGGCTCAGGTGCGAATTCAGGCCCATTATCTTCTATGGGTACGCAGCTGATTCTCAGATGTGTTCATTTCTCTTCAGGAATTTCTCTCATTCAGCTCAATACACTTCTCCCCCACTCTCCTCTCACCCGTAACTTCTCCCAGGTCTCCAAATTTGCAGCTAAAACTGAGCTAATCTGCTGAACACTTCTGTAATCTCTCTGCAAAGATAAGAGAGATGAAATTCGCACCGCACAAGTGTGATTCCGGCCTAAATGTTAGAGTTCTTCATTAATTCTAATGCCGCGTACACACGGTCGTTTTTTGCGATGAAAAAAAACGACGTTTCTTGTGAAGTAAAAAACGACGTTTTTGAAACGTCACTTTCAAAGACGATGTTGCATACACACCATCGTTTTTTCACAAAAAGCGAGGTTACGTTCACCACACTTTTCCATTGAAGCTCGCTTCATAACTAGCTTCTGGGCATGCGCGGGTTGAAAAACGACGTTTTTGCTACACACGGTGACTTTTTGTGAAACAAAAAACGACGTTTTGAAAAACGACACAAGAAATTCAAGCATGTTGGAATTTTTTTTTGGTCGTTTTTTTTAAGACAAAAAACGACGTTTTGCCCACACACGATCAATTTAAATGACGTTTTAAAAAACTTCGTTTTTTTTTCATCGCAAAAAACGACCGTGTGTACGCGGCATAAGCGCAACTGATTCAACAAATCTTTAATAATGATGGCAAAAGTGATCAGTTTTTCGGGCATAGGTCTAATATGCTCCTCACTTATGATAGAGAATAGATAGGGCTCCAGATATTTGTATGCTGATATGTGGGATCCTCAGGAGACCCAGATTTGTTCCACATTAGGCGGTTCCCTGAGAAGGACAACACTCATTTTCCTATATCTCCATATGGGGGATCTCATATGATTCCTATATTTGTAGTACTTCTTTTTTGTTTACAAACGGTTTATTGAAAAATAAGTCTCAATACAGTTATTAAAGCGGAGCTCCACCCATATAAACAACATTTTGCCATGTTGTTTAAAAAAAAAAAAAAAACCTGAAAAAAATAAAAATAAATACTCACCCGAAATAGCTGTTGCTATGCGGAAGTCCGTAATCTGCCTCACCTGCACAGCGGTCCGATTTCTTCTTCTCCTTCTCCTTGTGAATGGGCGCGCTGCTTTCTGGGAACTGTGTGTGTTCTCAGAGAGCAGCACGCCCATTCACAAGCCAGCATGAGACTCGCGCAGGCACAGTAGGAAACGGGCAGTGAAGCCGTACGGCTTCACTGCCTGTTTCCCATAGTGTGAATGGCGGAACGGGACTCGGAGCGATCGCGGGACCGGCATCGGGGGGGCCATCAGCGTGGGCGCCTAGGACAGGTAAGTGTCCTTATTTAAAGCGGAGCTCCAGCCGCGAATTTTTTTTTTTAAAGTCAGCAGCTACTAACAGTGTAGCAGCTGACTTTAAAAAAAAAAATTTTCGCGGCTGGAGCTCCGCTTTAAATACAATGGCAAGAGGTACAAAAAAAAAATATATGTACATATTTATATATATATCAGCAGTAAGCATCTGTGAAACATAAACATAGCAGTAAATCAAGAGGAGAAAAAAAATAGGTCCTGGTAAGTATAAAAGGCCATTCAGTAGCAATATATAGTGACAAAATGGTCTGACGAATTAGTTTAATGGCCAATGGGAAAAAAAAAAAAAGGGGGAAGATAATAGACTCACATCTTTATTCAATGAATTAACAGAGAAAGGTCCCACGGTTTCCATTTCTGATCGTATATGTCCATAGTATCACATAAGGTGTGGTGAATGCGTTCTGCTAGTTTGATGAACAACATACGATCCATAATTTGGGACCATGGCACAGTAGCGGAACGCCAGTTGAGAGCTATAGCCCAGTGTATTGATGTGAGCAAGGTGTGTATTAACCTAGTGTGGGCTATAGGAATGTCAGGGATAGGATAAAAAAAGGAGACACAATTTAGGTGTTAGTTCTATTCTTCTACCTGTTATCTGTTCTATTTTGATACTGAGTTGTTGCCATGTATTTCTGAGGTGTGTGCAGTCCCAGAAGGTGTGTATGAGGGAGCCCTGGACTGGGCAACCTCTGAAACACAAGGGAGAGATTTCAGGATAGAATGAGTTAATTCTGTCAGGGGTGAGGTACCATATTTGTAGTACTTCTTAACCACTTGCTTACTGGGCACATATATCCCCCTCCTGCCCAGGTGAAATTTCAGCTTCCGTCACTGCGTAGCTTTAACTGACAATTGCGCGGTCGTGCGACGTGGCTCCCAAACAAAATTGACGTCCTTTTTTCCCCACAAGTAGAGCTTTCTTTTGGTGGTATTTAATCGCCTGTGCGGTTCTTATTTTTTGCGCTATAAACAAAAAAGAGCAACAATTTTGAAAAAAAATACAATATGTTTTACTTGTTTATATATATCAAAGTGAATTTGCGCAAAAACACACAATCAAACACTATAAAACATATGTTTTATAGTGTTTGATTGTGTGTTTTTGCGCAAATTCACTTTGATATATATATGATTCACTTGTGTATGGTAAACACTTTAGTTTTTGCTGCAATCTGTATATTATTATTCTTTATTGATTATTTTAGCGCGAAGGATTACATATTTATATATGTTTTACTTGTTGCTATAATAAATATCCCAATTAAAAAAAAAAAAAAAAAACTTTTTTTCTCAGTTTAGGGCGATACGTATTCTTCTACATATTTTTGGTAAAAAAAAAAAATCGCAATAAGCGACTGGTTTGCGCAAAGTTATAGCGCTTACAAAATAGGGGAGAGAATTATAATTTTTTTACTAGAAATGGCGGCGATCTGCGATTTTTATTGGTACTGCGACGTTATGGCGGACACATCGGACACTTTTGACACATTTTCGGGGCTATTCACATTTATTTACTAGGGGGTGAGGAAAGGGTTAAATGTGACCGATCTGTGTCCCTATGCACAAGGAACACAGATCGGTCTCCTCCTCTCCAGAGACAGGACGCTGTCTCTGTGTAAAAACGTGAGATCATCTCTCATTCGCCGCACAGATCACATCGCAAACGGCCACTCTGATTGGCCGTTCACCGCGATCTGTGATTGGCTGTGTCCAGCGCTCATGGTTCTCAGAAATTCACTATTAGCCAAAGGTTGAACTAAAAGTCCAATTATTAGTGGATCCAGTCCAAACATTAAAATATTTAGCATAAATGGTCCATTCTGGAGACCCTAACCCTTTGTGCTCAATGGTAGCTGTTTGTGAATTGTATATTGTACATCGCATTTATTCCACATGCATCTTATGTTTTAACATGGACCATTTATGCTAAATATTTTAATGTTTGGACTGGATCCACTAATAAATGGACTTTTAGTTCAACCTTTGGCTAACAGTACATTTCTGAGAACCATGAGCGCTGATTTTTAGTGTGTTTTATGTACCATTATTTTTATATGTAGGGGTATGTGTGTTATTCCCCTACTGTTTTATGTCTATATGTCCTTTTCTATTTTCTAATAAATATTTAAACGTAAACATGTAACTTTAATTGTCTGGAGGAGACCTTTTAAAGCCCAGATCCATTACATAATCCTTTTCCCAGGGTTAAGAGGGCCCTGCTCATAAGGGCTTACAATCTAATAGGGTAGGGCAAGTTGTACAAAAGGTTATAACTGTGGGGGATGAGCTGATGTAAGTGATACAAGTTCAGTTAGGCCCCTTTCACACTGGGGCGGGAGCCGCGGTGGCGGTATAGCGCCGCTAAAAATAGCGGCGCTATACCGCCGCAATTGCCGAGGGAATCGGCCGATAGCGGTGCGTGATTAACCCCTGCTAGCAGCCGATAAAGGGTTAATATCGCCCGCAATGCGCCTCTGCAGAGGCGCATTGCAGGAGGTATTGCCGCGGTTTCCCATTGTTTTAAATGGGCAGGGGCGGTGAAGGAGCGGTATACACGCCGTTCCTCTCACTGCTCCAAAGATGCTGCTGACAGGAGATTTTCTTCCCTCCCGCCAGCGCATCGCCTCAGTGTGAAAGCCCTCGGGCTTTCACATTGAGGATGCAGTGAAGGAGTTTTTCAGGCGGTATAGCAGCGCTATTTTTAGCTCTGTACCGCCTGAAAAACTCCTCAGTGTGAAAGGGGTCTTAGATGGAGGCCTAATAGACTTCCCTGAAGAGATGAGTTTTCAGGGATCGCCTGAAGACATTTAAGCCCGGATTCACGTACGGCGGCGCATCTTTAGAGCGGCATAGCGTATCTTTTTTACGCTACGCCGGCGCAACTTAGAGAGGCAAGTGCAGTATTCACAAAGCACTTGCGTCCTAAGTTACGGCGGCGTAGCGTAAATGGACCAGCGTAAGCCAGCATAATTCAAAATAGGCAGGTAGGGGGCGTGTTGTATGCTAATGAAGCATGACCCCATGTAGATGCACGGCTGAACGAACGGCGCATGCGCCGTCCGTGAACGTATCCTTGTGCGCATGCTCCGAATTACGCCAGCTAGAATTCCTAAGATACGTCAAACACTACATACAACGTGAGCATAACTTACGCCCAGGCGCATTCACGTACGCCTTACGTAAACAACGTAAAATTTGACGGCTGTTCCGTCGTCCATACCTTAACATGGGCTGCGCCTCATATAGCAGGGGTAACTTTACGCCAGACGTACGTCTTACGTAAACGGCGTAGCTTACAGCGACTAGTGTTGAGCGGAATACGCCATATTCGATTTCGCGATATTTCACGAATATATAGAAGAATATTCGTGAAATATTCGTTAATATCGAATATTCGTGATATTTTATCAAAAATTTTTTTTTGTAAAATTTCGCTAATGCGAATGCGAAATTGATTGCGAAATTCTCGTCTGCGCATGCGCATGCACGGAACAACACGCAAAAACGGAGATCATTTCCTATAGGAAGCACAATGCTAAGCTCTAAGATCGCAATACACAGGAAAAACGCACAGAAACACTCCACTCTCTCTAGCCACCTTGTGAATCTGCACTGAAATACTGCTGGGAGTGATCTTATATAATGGTCGTGCAGGCAGGTTCCTATTGGTTGCTATGGAGGTTGCTAACCTCTGACAACTTTGGTAGGATAACTCTGATTGGCTCTGATGCAAAAGAAGGGCAGAGAAAGTATTCGCGAATATTCGTAATACGAATATTCGCATTGCGAATATTCGGCAACATAAAAGGATCGCCTCAGCTACTCGGCCCAAGGTCTCTAATCATACCAGCAATGCTTTTAGACGTCGATGGAGATCACTAGGATGTGATCTGTTTTAAAAATAAATTAAAAAAAATTTGAATATTCGCAATAGCGAATATTCGCCGCGATATTCGAGTTATTCGTGAATACTCGAATATGCAATATTCGTAACGAATATTCGCAATGCGAATATTCGTGAGCAACACTAACAGCGACGGGCGCATCTATGTTCGTGAATCGGCGTATCTTGCTCATTTGCATATTTTTAATGGGAACGCCAAATGCGTCCCACGATACGCCGGCGTAGGCAAGTTACGTTGGACAGCTGAAGCCATGTTTTTCGGCGTATCCTGCTTTGTGGATCGGCGTAAAGATGCGACAGCGCACATTTGAAATTACGGCGGCGTATCTGGAGATACGCCGGCATAAAGCCTTTGTGGATCCGGGTCTTATGTTGCGTACACACCATCGTTTTCTGAAAATGCTCTTGCAAAGCGCGGTTATGTAAAACACTTTCGACGGCACTCTGTTCCATTGAAGCTCCCGTCTCAAAACTTGCATCTGAGCATGCACAGGGTTAAAAAACTTTGTTTTGCCCACACACGATCATTTTTTATGACACAAAAAAAACGACATTCAGAAAAATGACATAAAAAATTCAAGCATGTTCGAATTTTTTTTTGGTCGTTTTTTTGAAGACATAAAACTACGTTTTGCCCACACACGATCATTTTAAATGACGTTTTTTTTTCATCACAAAAAACGACCGTGTGTACGCGGCATTAGAGTAGAAGATAGCTGGACAGATTGGGCCAGATCCACAGAAAATTACGCCGGTATATCTACAGATACACCGGCGTTTTTCGAATTTTCCACCGGCGTGTCATTGTTTTTCTATCCAGAGACGCTAAGAGGCGACTGGAGTAAGTATATTACACTGTCGTCTCTTAGGTGCATATTTACGCTGGACGCTAGGGGCGCTTCCGTCTATTTCCAGCGTAAAATATGCAAATTAGCAAGTTACGCCAATCCACAAACGAACGAGCGGCCGGCGCATTCCCTTTACGTCGTTTGCGTAAGCGTATCTCCGGCGTAATGTTGGTAATGCTATATGGTGGCGCAGCCAATGTTAAGTATGGACGTCGGGACCGCGTCGTATTGGACGTCGTTTGCGTACGCCGATCCAGAATAGGCCTGGGCGTAAGTTACGTTCACGTCTATATCATTGACTATTGGCGACGTGATTTCACGCATTCGCACTGGGATACATCCACGGCCGGCGCATGCGCAGTGTAAAAAAAGCATTGTTTGCGTCGGGTCATTCATTATTATACTAAAACACGCCCACCACTAGAAAGTTAGAATTATACCCACGAACCCCAGCCCATTTACGCTACGCCGCCGTAAGTTACAGAGGCATTTCTTTGAGGATAAGGATACGCCGCTGTGACTTACATCGGCGTAAAGTAAATGGGACACGCTGCGCGGGCGGATCAGGTATGTGGATCTGGCCCATTGTGGTTAATCACAGTTCTTTCATGATTCATCATGGGAGGGGGCAATTACTTTTTCACATAGGGCAAGGCAGGTTTGAACAACTTTTTTCCTTAATAAATAAAATAATAATTAACCACTTGCATACTGGGCACTTACACCTCCCTCCTGCCCAGGTAAAATTTCAGCTTCCGGCACTGCGTCGCTTTAACTGACAATTGCGCGGTCGTGCGACGTGGCTCCCAAACAAAATTACGTCCTTTTTTCCCCACAAGTAGAGCTTTCTTTTGGTGGTATTTGATCGCCTGTGCGATTTTTATTTTTTGCGCTATAAACAAAAAAGAGTGACAATTTTGAAGAAAAATACAATATTTTTTACTTGTTGCTATAATAAATATCCCAATTAAAAAAAAAACACATTTTTTTTTCTCAGCTTAGGGCGATACGTATTCTTCTACATATTATTGGTAAAAAAAATAAAAATAATCGCAATAAGCGACTGGTTTGCGCAAAAGTTATAGCGCTTACAAAATAGGGGAGAGAATTATTATTTTTTATTATTTATTTTTTACTAGAAATGGCGGCGATCTGCGATTTTTATTGGTACTGCGACGTTATGGCGGACACATCGGACACTTTTGACACATTTTTGGCGCCATTCACATTTATTCTGCGATCAGTGCTATAAATATGCACTAATTACAGTATAAATGTGACTGGCATTGAAGAGGTTAACACTAGGGGGTGAGGAAGGGGTTAAATGTGTATGCTAGGTGTGTTCTAACTGTGGGGGGAGGGGGGGTGACTGGGGGGGTGACCGATCTGTGTCCCTATGTAGGAAGGAACACAGACCGGGCTCCTCCCCTCCAGAGACAGGACATTGTCTCTGTGTGAGCCGGTGATCTGCCAGTCTGGTTCCACCTATCTGTTTTGTTCCAGCTGAGTACGCCCATCCGACGGAAACTGCCGAGCGCGAACAGCTGCCAGATGCCGATCGTGCGGATAGCAGGTAATGCACGCTGCCGCTCGGCAGAAAGGGGAGGAATGAGGGGAGGAATGTATTTTTTTTTTTTAATGCTAACTAATCTGTTAAACAGCCGCCGTGGCCGAGCGCATAGACAGCTGACGATCAGCTGTTGCGTTCGGCTATTTCCGTAGACTAATACTGCGCATGCGCAGTTAGTTCTGGAACAAATCTCATAGTGGAACAAGGCTGACAAGTCACCGGCAATGAGAGATGATCTATGAGAGATCATCTCTCATTCGCCCACAGATCGCATCACAAACGGCCGCTCTGATTGGCCGTTTGCCGCGATCTGTGATTGGCCGTGTCCAAGGGACACGGACAACACAGGGCTTCCCCGCAGCGCGCTGGGAACGCCAGAATGACATGCCGTCAAATGACGGCATGTTGACTATTCAGGCCCGCGTTGTTGCCGTCATCCGACGGTAGCGCGGGCCTCAAGTGGTTAAAAAACTGCATCTTGCATTTACTCGGGTTATCTTTGTGTAATATTACAATTTGTTTGATATTTCTGAATCATTTAAGTGTGAGAAATATGTAAAAAAAATTGGAAGGGGGCAAATACTTTTTCACAAAACTGTATCTCCTCTCCTGGCTTTTCTCAGCATTGGGTTTTTACTGCCGTGCCATACAGGTGCACTTTAAAACCGATATATAGTGGTAGAAAACCTCCGCAGGAAAATTATTTGTATCGTCTGTTCCATTCATGACTCATCAAGTTAATGAAATTAAAATGATTTCATAAGAAGGACCAGCGTGGTTTTATTACACGATAACACAATCTCTCTAATGGGGTTTAGGAGTAAGTTCAATTAGATGTTATCATTTTGTCTCGTCAGTAAAATCCATGTGTGGTTACAAATGATTTCTGTGACAGCGGCTTTCCATCACTGGGAGAGGATAACCCATGTTATTTTACAACATTCTTCTAACCAGCAGAGACATTCGGTATCTCAGCCTTCAAGTGTAATTGGCCACACACAGGAGCAAATGTTTTCAATCACTTGCAACAAACAAAGCAAGCTTTATCACACAAACATTTTCCAGTAGGTTGGGGTGGTAGGTTGGGACCTTTCCATTTTCATTACATACCTAATTTTACACCCAGATCAGCAGAATCAGAATATACACATTCAGTACTGGAGAGATCGAGGTTTGTTGAGCTGGGTGGTGCCCACAGGGCTACCTATGGCTCGAAATTAAATTTGAGTCCTGTATGGCCAGCATAGAACTGAGATGTTCAGTTGCGCCTGGAAGGTGCACACCTAGGCCGGGACTAGAGGTGGGCAGCTGCCCTGGGCATGGTGGCATAATGTGAGAATTACTTTGTAATCGTCGCTTCTGCCATACTGCGTTCCACACTGGAGCACATACGGCGTCGGCGCGATAACGTCATTGCCCGGTGCTACGTGTGTTCCAGCTTGGAACGCGGAAGTGCCGAGCGCAATCAGCGTTCCATTCGGCACACATGCGGTTTAGCTATAAACAGAACAGAGTGTATTACACACGCTGTTCTATTACACACGCTGTTCTATTATTGTCAGCCGTACTCGGCCACGCTACAATTACTGGTGCCATCTAATCCCCAAATTGGATATCATGCCACACTGGATCTACGTTGCCATGCTGCCATTCCTGGGGACACCCTAAAGAGATCATCTGCCAGCGAACCCTGCACTACAGGAACCCTTTCTGCTAAACCTACTACAACATTCATCCTCTGCAAACGGATAAGTAGCAACCACTACATTTGTACTGCTCTAGAATTACCTGCATCATATATTGCTTCTACCATGTACTACTTAAATCTGGCAACTTAATACTAACTTACTGCTTACGATTAGTTACTGTGTCTGCAGTTGTTCGCTGTGCTATATCTTAAAGGAACATACTCTCTCAACTTTGCTGAGCTATATATGCCTCTTCTATGCAACTACTAGTTGTCTACAATATTCTTATTTACTACGTGCTTGACATACGTTGTTAAAAGTATATGGGCTCTGCCCTAAATTATTGAACATGTTCGCTCTAATTTTTTCATGCTAAGGGTTGTAGGTATTTTATACCTCCTCCCTTAGTAGCCCAACGCATTTCTCTATGTTAAGTGATATGATGTAGAGAACCCCCAAACTCCTGCTCTCTGATTGGAGTGACACCTGGGGTCCCGTTCTGATAATCACTTGCATAGAGAAGTGCATTAGAAACCTTAAACCGCAGTTGTGGTTCACTCCCGTTCACAATAGTTTGTAACATACTTCTGCTACAATCTGAGGTATTGACAGCAGCATTACTACTACTGTCAGCATTGAGCAGGATGTGACAAAGCAAAATCTGGGAAGGACGAAGGAGCTGGGAGGAGGTTCGGGCTGTGATCTCTCTTCTCTCCAGGTTCTCTCTCCTGTCACTGCTGCGCTCCTGCATTGGGACTGTTAGATTTTTGCTGACACACAAGGCCAGGGCCGATCCTACGCGGGTGCGTGGGGTGCAGTTCACCCAGGCGCCACAGGAGGTGGGAGCAAGGATACGCCAGAATGCTCCCCTCCATCCTCCTCTCCTTGTCCATGTCGAGAGGCGGCTCTCCTCGCCGGTCGCCGCCGCCGCTGTGTTTTCCAAGGCTCATACATCTTGGGGCAGCGGGGGGGAAATGCTGTTCGCCTTGGGCACTAGATGGCTTTGTCCCAGCACTGCACACGTCCACAGAAAGTTCCAACACTGAGTCTACAAGATGAGCTTACTTTGTGGGGTTACTTGCCTCATTTTCAAGAGGAAAATACTTTCCCTTTCACTGATGGACTAACATTTCTATTTTGCTTTTACATGCTAAAAGGCTGATTATAGTCTTGAAAAATTGCAAACTATAAGTTATCATTCAGAATAATAAGATGGTAGTCTGATTTGCAGCTCAGCTGGTCGGGCCACCGGGAGTCTTATGCCCTGTACACGCGATCGGATATCTGATGGAATCTAATCCGATGGATTTTTTCGTCGGATATCCGATAAAGCCGACTTTCATCAGTTTTGCCTACACACCATCGATCAAAAGTCCGACCGTGTCCAAACATGGTGACGTGAAATACTACGACGTGCTGAGAAAAATGAAGTTCAATGCTTCCGAGCATGCGTCGACTTGATTCTGAGCATGCATGGATTTTTGACCGATGGACTTCCACACAGACGATCGTTTTTTTCTTAACAGATGTTCTATTTTTTCTTAACAGATGGAAAACAAACAGATGGGGCTCAAACACGATCGGTTTGACCGATGAAAACAGTCCATCGGTCTGTTTTTATCGGACAAACCGATCGTGTGTACAGAGCTTTAGTCTATGAACATGAAAGTGCTCAAAGCTTAGTCCTCCTTGGTTCACTCAACAAATGGATTATTGGTGAATAAGAGTTCACTGATCCCCCTCTGATCTCCATCCTGCCCACCGGTGCAGTGATCCTGGGATTGTGGAGGAGCCTAGTGAGTGGCAAGACCTGGGTTGCCAACCGTCAGTAAATGTACTAACAGTTTGTAAAAATCAGTGATTTAATAAATGCCAGTTAGAGAAATTTTATGTCTGTAAAAATCAGTCCCTTTTTTCAGACAGGTTAGTAGTGTTGGCTCTACAAGTGTAAGAAAGAACTCCTTGACAGCTTGAAGCAGCACTGGCAGGCAGGGTTTGAAGCCAGTTGGGATTATTTTTACATAGAAGCAGGCTGGAGGTGACGGTGGAAGGAGCAGGTGGCCGCATTTGCCGATCCTGCTCCTCTATTTCTGGCTGCAGAGTGATCTCAACTTTGATCCGCCTGCCGCCTCTCTGCATAGATAGGTAGTTGGAACCCAGGGCTTGTTTGGCAGCAACAGCTCAAGAAGCCTGTGCCCACATGCCCTGCAGCTACACTACACTCTCCTCCTGAGTAACTTATTCTGCTCTTCTGCAGCTGCAATACTCTATCAGGTACTATCAAGAAGGGGGATTTAGGGGTGGGGGTAGAGCATTGTACTGGGGGAGGGGGCGATTTGGGGGAAAAGGGGGCACCCCTGTACTCTGTACACAGCACGCCCCTGAACTCTGTACGCAGCGCACCCCTAAACCCTGCACTTTGTACGCAGCGCACCCCTGAACCCTGCACTTTGTACGCAGCGCACCCCTGAACTCTGCACTTTGTATGCAGCGTGCCCTTGAACCCTGCACTCTGTATGCAGTGCACCCCTGAACCCTGCACTTTGTACACAGAGCACCCCTGAATCCTGCACCTTGTACGCAGCGCATCCCTGAACTCTGCACTTTATATGCAGTGCACCCCTGAAGCCTGCACTCTGTGTGCAGTGCACCCCTGAATGCAGCACTCTGTATGCAACGCACTCCTGAACCCTGCACTCTGTATGCAGCACTCTGTATGCAACACACTCCTGAACCCTGCACTCCATATGCAGCGCACCCCCGAAGGCAGCATTCTGTATGCAGCGCACCTCTGAAATCTGCACTCTGTATGCAGTGCACCTCTAAAATCTGCACTCTGTATGCAGCACACCCCTGAACTCTGCACTTTGTTTGCAGCGCACCCCTAAACCCTGCACTCTGTATGCAGCACACCCCTGAACCCTGCACTCTGTATGCATCGCACCCCTAATCCCTGCACTCTGTATGCAGTGCACCCCTGAATGCAGCACTCTATATGCAAAGCACCTCTGAAATCTGCACTCTGTATGTAGCGCGCACTTGAAACCTGTGCTCTGTACGTAGCGCACACTTTAACCCTGCACTCTGTATGTAATGCACACCTGAACTCAGCCGAATGGGAATTTTGCATTGAAGTATTGTCACAACCGCAAGTCAAGTATTTGGCTTGTGGCTGCTGCCCAGCCCCATTGAGCTCAATGGGCAAGTTTGATAGATGATCCTGTTTGTGAAACTTGACATGTTGAGTTAAGCCTCAGGGGCCCGGGCAGCAGGAAAAATATTCATGCCATAGGTGTGCGCACAGGATGTTCCAGGTGTGCCTGGGCACACCCTAATTATCCTGTGCAGTGCAGATTCCCCCTGCTTCCTGTCTCCCCCTGCAGTGCTGCCAGCTTCCCTCCTCTCAGAAGCGTTGAAGGGGCTGGTAAATATTTCATTAACTGGTCGCTTCTTTTTCTGAATGAACGAAGTAAGTAATTTACTGACACCAATCTGATATACACACGTGTGTTTGTGCTATGGGATGTACACCCTAATGTCATGCTATCCAATTGTCCGATGGAGCGTACAAACGGTCGGATTATCCAACAACAGCCTGTCATCACACAATTCCCATCGGAAAATCCCGATGTGTGCGAGGCTTTAGACAAAATACCTGAATGTTTCTATTTACAAAAATCTCATTGTCTCCAATACAAATCACCATTCACACAAGTTACAATGTTTTAGAATAAGTGACAGCAATGGAAACAATTGCACCGCCACCGGGAACATGGTGGCAGCTGTTCGGAGCATACTGGAAGGTGTGACAATGATACGCATGCATTACAATAACCAGAGCTGGGGCTGACAGAGCGTGAAATCAGATCTGGCTCTGTGTTACTTGGCTTTGAATATTGCAATCGTTCAACCAGCCTTTCCCAAACCAACCCACCAACCCAACCCTTCATGTAGGGTTACATTTCCTTGCATGAGTGCCAGGATCAGATTTCCATTGACTTCCCCCGCAGATGGGACGCAACCACCCATTAGCTGGATGAAGAAATTGCACTCAGGGTGGATTTACATCTGCACACCGTTGTCACGCACAAAATTCAGAATTGCGCTCCAATGCACCATGCTAGCACATCAAACCAACGCACCATATGAACATTGTTGCACGCTGCGCTAAAAGCCATTCTGCAGATCCATAAAAACGTGCGTTATGTTGGCAGTCCATTCATTAACACAGCGGCTCAGTAGAAATGCCTGAATGGGCCCTCTTGGCCCCGGGTTACCTTAAAGCGGCATTGGTTATAGGTGTGCGCAGCCTATTGCACTAGGGCAGGCATGTCCAAAGTCCGGCCCGCGGGCCGAATGTGGCCCTTGTTCCAGTTTAATGTGGTCCCCATGGTAATTTGTATATATATTTATATATATATACAATCTTTTGCGGTCCCGGGCTACTAAAATATATATACTGTATTTATCGGCAATACCTCAGAGTGGACAGGGAGTGGGCATAACAAGCGTTTACTCAGCTGCATCTGTACTAGGAAGTTCTGTCTTCTGGGCTGCCATTGGACGACTGTTCTGTCTATCATAGAAGGCAGAACTTGGTATTAAAGAGGCCGCCGAGAAAACAGGAGATTCTCCTGCATGTAATCTGTCAGCGCTCGTCCCACCCCCTCCCTGTCCCATCCGAGGCTGCAAATGGGCATGTAGCATTCATGGCAATGGGGAGGCTGCATTCATTGGCACTGACCCTTATTTTGCTTCACAGTTCTTCATTTACATTTTTGTTCCCTTGAAACTTCCCTCCTAAAGTGAAGGTACTGTATACATAAAATAACACTTCTGAGCACATCCTTAGTCTTGAGAGGCGCTCAGGGATTTGTTGGGGCCACAAAAGATCTATATCTATATAGATATAGATAGATACAAATAACACGCCCAAGCTCAACTCTTCACCACACACAGCCACAAAGGCAGGAGAATTTTTGTTGGGCAGTGTATTAGTTAGGTATTAGCTCGGACAAACACACTTAGACCGAATTTTAATGTTTCAAAGAATGTCAGGAAAAAATGGTCGGCCCTCCCGCATGTTCACTTCATCAAATCTGGCCCTCTTTGAAAAAAGTTTGGACACCCCTGCACTAGGGGGTGAACCCCAAAGCTCAAACACACATGCCTTTCTTTGCAGTCTCAGTTGTACGGGACAGTGAATGAATGGGAAGTGCTCTGTGCTGAGCGGCTTCCTGTTCATTCACAAACTGAAGCATAGTAAACACTGTTTGTTTTGCTTTGGTTATGAATGGACACAGTGATTGAGTGTTTTCATGGGGGGGGGGGGGAGGGAAGTCAGCAGCATTGCAAGGGGGGAGGGAGCCCGAGAAGTAGGGGGAATGGGCAACACACATAGTGATTTGGGTGTGCCCAGGCACACCTGGCATACCCCTTGTCCACAGTGACTAACCTGATGATGATATTCTGCTTGTCAGTCCTGCTGGTTACTTAAACTGTTCAGTTCAGTTCTTCTCTGCCTTCGCCATGGTCAACATATCAGAGACTCTCTCCTGTGTACCTGTTAAAGACTTGCTTGGCCGACGGCCCTTCTGGTTTCTGATCCTTCTTGCTGTTTCACAACGCTGATTCTCCGCTTTCCTGATTTCCTGCCTTGCCCTGAAGTATGCTGATCTCTGGCTTCCTGATATCCTGGCTTGTCTGACTATCCGTTCTGGTTACCGAACTCTGGCTATGTTTTGATTACGTTTGCTGTTTAACTTTTACTATTATTATTATTTATAGACTAGTGGGATTTTTACTGCACTCCTATCTCGGTCTGATTCATGGTTTCTGACATAGGGTTACAGAGAAGGTCATTGTTAGGATTATAGGGAAGATTAGTGTTAGATTTTCAGGAAGAATTAGTGTGAGGGTTAAAGAGAGGTTTAGTTTGAGAGTTACAGGGAGGGGTAGTGTTAAGTAACAGGAAAGATTAGTGCTAGGGTTAAAGGGAAGATTAGTGGCAGGGTTTCAGGGAGGGGTAGTGTTAGTGTTACAGGGAAGATCAGTGTTAGGGTTACAGGAAGAGTTAGTGTGACTGTTATAGAAAGTTACAGGGAATGTTATTGTTACATTACATGAAAGATTAGTTTTAGGGTTACAGAGAGCATTAGTGTTAGTATTAAGGGAAGATTAGTGTTAGGGTAACAGAGAAATTTAGTTTGAGAGTTACAGGATAGGTTAGTGTTAGAAAAGTGTGAAAGTTACAGGTTGTCACAAACTACGGTGAACGAGAGTGACCCACAACTGCAGTTAGGAAAAGATTTTAATGCATTTCTCTATGTAATGTGATTTTCAGTACTGGACCTCATGCGTCACTCTAATTAGAGGAAAAGAGTTTGGGGGTTCACTACATTATTTCTCATACATACAGAAATGCATTGAGCTACTAAGGGAGGAGGTATTACTACATACCTACAACCCCTAGCTTTAAAAGGTAAAAGTGAACATGTTCCGTTTTCAGGCCAGAAGCACATATTCTATAATTAACAAGTGTCATGCGCGTAGCATAAGAAAAAACTATATCCAGATATCATATGCTTGAGAGAGGCAAATTGAGATTTTCCTAGCTTGTGACGGAAAATATTAGTTATATGAAGACAGGAGGCGAGTATCTTATGCATTATCTTCCTTTAATAATGCCCACAGCAGAAATACAAACTTTCAGTGAATTTCAATAATAAAAAACTTTTAAAACAACAAACTACAAGTCCCAGCAGCCTTCAGTGTATGACTGCCAATCACGTGGCAGATCAGACCGTATATAAGGTACTGCCCCTTTAATCTCTTCCTCTTTCTTGGAGCGAACTTGTATGGACTTGTAACCAGATCTTCAGATGTAACTATTCTTCTGACCGTCAACGAATCGGGCCCGGTAAGTCGAGTAGGAAACATCCCAACGGGTAACGTCCCAACGGGGGAACAAAGGAGACCATTCCAGAAAAGATTTCAGCCCTTGGCTCATGCGTTGTGGTCATCAATAACCTGGAATAAATAAGATAAAACCGTGACAGGGTTGGGTTGGGTGGGAAGATACTCGCCTCCTGTCTTCATATAACTAATATTTTCCGTCACAAGCTAGGAAAATCTCAATTTATATATCAGACAGGAGGCTCATATCTTATGCAAGTTCAAAGTCATACATGGATATATATACATATAATAGTAATGACAAGTGTACCCCATAACATAATCACAGAACTGACATAGATATGTGTTCCTCCGGTCTAAAGTAAAATTGGCGGAAGGTGGTCTCGGAAGACCAGTCTGCCGCCATAAGAAGATCCGAAAGTGAGCCTCCAGAGGTGATTACCCTGGTAGCCATGGCACCCCTGGCAGAATGGGCACCGAACAGGGAAACGTCGATCCCTGCCATGTCCATGGTGGATCTTACCCACCGAGCCAACGTAGCCGAAGAAACCGGATGGTGTGGGCGAACGTAGGAAATGAGGAGTTGGGAGGAGAGCGACGACCGTAACGAAGCTGTCTGTGACTCATAAGTCTGTAAACATCGAACCACACATAAACGTGGGTGTGATGGAAAAAACGGATAGGCTACAGAATGGATTCCTGTCTTAGTCCTACGCACGACCGAGAACCTAACACCTTGAGGTGAAAACTGACGCCTCGATATGTCCAAGGCTTTGACATCGGAAACGCGCTTGATGGAGATCAGGCATAAAAGAACTGTAGGTTTAAAAGATAGGAGTTTTAGCGAGAGAGCGTCATTGTCCTCCCACATAGAAAACATGTTTAATATCGTAGCTACGTCCCACGTGTTCTGATATCTGGGACGTGGTGGACGTTGAAACCTGACACCTCTCAACAAGCGGCACACCAAAGGGTGTCTACCAACCGGAAGAGAATCTATTGGAGAATGTTAAGCCGAAATCGCAGAGCGATATACATTAATGGAGCTATAGGATCTCCCGGATTCAAACGAAACCGCCAGGTAGTTGGCTATCACTGATATAGGCGCGTGAATGGGATCAATTTGCCGTTGATCACACCAACGCACCCAGGTTCGCCAGGCTGATCGGTATGCAGATCTAGTCCCGGGGGCCCAGGCCAGGGCGAGGAGGTCCCTAGCTGCTCGTGAAAGGTCGCTATCTGCGTCCGGCACCCCGAGACCAGCCATGCAAGAAGATGAAGGTTGTGATCCACGACTAAGGGATGGGGGTCTCCGGTTGGGTTGGATAAGAGATGGGGAAGACGAGGAAGCAGTCTGGGGAGGTCCACAGTCATCCCCAGGAGAAGAGGAAACCACGGCTGTGTTGGCCACCACGGAGTGATCAGCACGACCGAGGCCCCCAGGTTTGAAATGTGTAAGAGGACCCTGAGGATCATCGAGAAGGGTGGGAATGCGTAATGCGTGCCTTGTGGCCAGATATGGCGAAGAGCGTCCATCGCCTGGGCTTCGGGGTCCGGCCTCCAGCTGTAAAAGCGTGGGAGCTGACGATTGAGGCGGGAAGCAAACAGGTCCATAGAAAACGGACCCCACAGATGGACCAGGGAGAGGAACACCGCCCGGTCCAGACGCCAATCGCTGGAATCGGTGAGGTACCGAGAGTTCCAGTCCGCTATCAAGTTGGAGGTGCCTGGGATGTATTCTGCTAAGGGAACGATGTTGCGTTCCAGGCAGAAGTGCCAAAATTCTTTTGCTAGTTCCGCCAGGGTTCTGGATCTGGAACCCCCCAAACGGTTGACATATTGGACTGCGGTCACATTGTCCATGCGTAATAACACACAGCAATTGGACACGTTCGGGAGAAGACTCTTGATGGCGAAAAAGGCCGCCATGAGTTCCAAAGCATTGATGTGGAGCCGAGATTCCTCTGTGGACCAGGTCCCTCCTGTGGATGAGAGACCGCACCGAGCACCCCAGCCGTGACGGCTCGCATCCGATTCTATAATGTAATCTGGATTGGAGCTGAAGATGGTTTTGCCGTTCCACTCGACGGCATGACGCAACCACCAGCGTAGTTCCACTACGGCTTCTGCATCTAGTGGTACTTCGTCTGTGTAGCGAAGACCCCGGCGCAGATGGAGCGCCTTGAGTCTCTGAAGGGCCCGATAATGGAGAGGCGCCGGAAAGATGGCTTGTATGGAAGCCGATAAAAGACCTACTAGTCGTGCCAGACTGTGTAAAGATACTCGTCGTTTGTCCAGCATGGATCGAATCTCCTTGCGGATAGTGGCCAATTTGGGCTTGGGTAAGCGGAGGACAGATCGATTGGTGTCCACCAAGAATCCCAAAAATTCCATCTCCTGAGATGGAATCAGAATGGATTTCTCGTGGTTTATGACGAATCCCAGCTCCTGGAGTAAACTGACGGTCCAGGAGGCATGTACGTTCGCCTGGTGGTTGGATCGAGCCATAATGAGCAGATCGTCTAGGTAGATAATCAACCGAACACCTCTGCTCCGTAATGCCGCCACTACTGGCTTCAGCAACTTGGTGAAGCACCATGGGGCGGACGAGAGTCCGAAGGGGAGGCAAGTGAATTGTCAGGTCCTGTCTCTCCAAAGGAAGCGTAGAAGGTGTTGGGAGGAGGGATGGATGGGAACCGTAAGATAGGCGTCCTTCAAGTCCACCTTCACTAACCAGTCCCCGGGGCGTAGGAGATCTCGTAAGTAATGGATCCCCTCCATTTTGAAATGTCGGTAAACGACATGTTGGTTGAGGGTTCTTAGATTGATAACAGGGCGGTACCCGCCATCCTTTTTCCTTACCAGGAAGAGGTTGCTGAGGAACCCTGGTGAAAGAGGGTCCACCTCTACTACGGCCTGTTTGGTGAGAAGGGTATGCAGTTCCTGATCTATAAGTGTAGAGTTTAGGTTTGAAAATCGGATGGGGTAAGGTATCACATTCATTTCTGGTAAGGAGTACAGTTCTATCTGATATCCCATCACTGTGTTGAGTATCCAGGCGTCTGCCGTAATCGCAGACCAGGCGTGGATAAAATATCTCAGTCTTCCCCCCAAGAGAGTGTGGAAAGAACTCGGGTGTATTGTACTCACCGGTAGCAGGGCGTGAGCGGGGGAAGCCTCTCCCTCCACGTCCCCTCCAAGGACGTCCGCGGGGTGGAAAAAAGGGTGCTGGTTGTGCCACCAGGACTGGATACGATTGAGGAGCCTGGCTGTACTGAGCGGGAGCTCTGAAGTATGGCCTGTTTGCAGAATAGCGACCGGCAGAACGGCCCCTGTTTCTGCCGGCCCTAGGAAAAATTTTAGGGGTCCCTGACTTTTTCAGGGATGTCTGGGCCCTGTCAAGACTTGTATACAGACCGACCATCTTATTAATGTCTTTAATGAGTGTGTCACCAAAAAGCATGCCCTCGGCCGCTGGGCCGGGTTCCGATTCTGCGAGGTGGGACAGTTGAGGGTCCAGTCTCATTAAAATGGAACGTCTACGTTCCGTGGAGCAAATGGTGTTTGCGCTCCCCAAGAGGCAGACTGTTCTCTGGGCCCAGCCTCTGAGTTGGTCCAGGTCCACAGGGTCACCAGTGGACGAGGCCTGTTCGACAATATTTAACATTTTTGTGACAGGGCCAAATAGGTCGAGGATTCGATCCTGGATGGAGCGAAAGGACCGTTCTATACCCTTTTTAGAATATTTGCCCTGTCTAGTGAGGTACCTGAGAAGTACCGGGTCTACTTCAGGAGTAGCCACAGCTTTCTTCGAGATACTAGGGCGAGGGCATTCTGCTTTTAATTTATTTCGATTATTTTTGTCCACGGACCTGCGGGCCCAGTATTGAATATACTGTGCGACTTCTGGGAGGGGAGCCCATTCTCCAGATCGGGGGTGAGAAATCCCTTCTGGATCGAAGAAAGGTTCTCCCCGGGCATCCAGAATTATTTCTCCCTGGGTTGCAGGGGTGGCGTCTTCAGGGATCGCCATATGCCCACTACCCTCGTATTCCTCTACTTCATCAGACTCATAGGCGTCTGCCGCCTCGGATTCCGCGGATGAGTCTGACGCATCCACATAGGAATCCGGTTTGGACCGTCTAGCGGACCTTTGCCCCTGCATTTGCTGCTCCCCGAGGCTCAGGGGTCGGTGAGAGTCTGGGAGGGTAGTAGGTTGGCAGACCGGGTAGGGTGCTGCCTGGGGCACATTATTTACTTCCCCTGCCGGGGAGTCGGTTGATGTGGTGATGTGTTTGCGTTTTTTTGACGCTTTGCCCTTTTTTGTGAGTGGTTCACCACAGCCTGAGGGATCAGGCATGACAGATGCAGCTTGAAACGTTGTGGGGGCCGAAGCCATAGCGGCTTGCACCGACTGATTAATCAGTTCTTGAATCTGGGCAGCTGTAAGGAATATGGGGTTGTTAAGGGGGGGTTCCCCCCCTGCCAGGAGGTTTGGTGACCCATAATTCCTCTCATCAGTCATGATGTGCGATACAATGGTGTCGCCTGCTGAGGAACAACTAGACAGTAGTCAGCCAGTAGTGGGTTGTAGGGGAAGGTTAGTCCCGCCTAGGACAGCTAGACAGTTGTGAAGTATCAGCAACGTCTTGTGTACCTGTGGGTATAATTTCCCTAGTAAGTGCAGGGAACTTGATAGGGCGCTCCGCCTAGTGCTGGGGATTCTCAGCCAACCTACCGACTATCTCTAGAAGAAAAACCGGGGGACCTGATCAGGGAGCTCCGCTCAATACACCGCTCGTCTATACACTGGTATAGCGGTGCGGAGGAGCGAGGTCCGGAGTCTGAGGCCGTAGTCTCGCGAGACTACAGGCCTCAGCGTGATTGGCGGAGACGCGACGACACGCCCCCTAGAGCCGCTCTGGTCTGAGAAGCGCGCGCGGCAAAGGGAAGGAGAAGTGGGATGGCGCCAGAGCTCAAGATGGCGCTGTCCTACCCTGAGGGGATGAGAGAAAGGCTGTAGAAAGTCGGCGCGCACCTGAACCGGGGTGCGCGCCGCCCGGAGACACAGATAAGAAGAAATTATAAGAAATTAAAATAAAATAAAATAAAGTAAAGCCAAGTTTAAATAAAAAATAAAATTAAGTTTAAACTCCAAAGTATACAGATGCGTCTGAGGGAATATCCTAGGGGAAGAACCCCCAGGAAAGATAATCTCGGCACACAAAAGGTTAAACAATATAAGAGTAATAAAGTACTCAAAGGGATAAATATAATACTCATCTGATTTCATGCTGTGAGCAGAAAGAAAGAGGAAGAGATTAAAGGGGCAGTACCTTATATACGGTCTGATCTGCCACGTGATTGGCAGTCATACACTGAAGGCTGCTGGGACTTGTAGTTTGTTGTTTTAAAAGTTTTTTATTATTGAAATTCACTGAAAGTTTGTATTTCTGCTGTGGGCATTATTAAAGGAAGATAATGCATAAGATATGAGCCTCCTGTCTGATATATAACTGTTGATTAAATGGTTTAAGAATATATGTCCCTTTAAGATATACCACAATAGTAATATGAATCCTCAATAGCTAATGCCAAGCAAGATGGTAGTTTAAACTTAATCCAGGTTCAAATACAATACTTAGTAAATGCAATATGAGAACAGGGCAATAAATGTAACGTAGTATGGGTACTTATCCGTTTGCAGAGCATCTGGCTTCTCAGTAATAGCATAGTATTGTTTGCAGCAATGGGATTAGGTACTTGAGGGTCTGGTGGTGGTGGATATCTTTGGGTGTCCCCACAGCAACTGAAGTAACAATGGCAGCGTGGATCCAGGTAGAGAATACTTAGCAGCAGTGATGAGCAGTAGATTGATGGTAGCGTGGATCTGGGCTGTAATAGTTTTACAGCATAAGGGATAGTTTAGCCAGTAGGTTGATGGTAGCGTGGACTGGCTATGGCCGACAATAATAGAATGGCGTGTAGTGACTGCGCCGTGTGTTTATAGTAGCAGGGCATGTGTCTCTGATAGAGCGTTGATTACGCTCGGCACTTCCGCATTCCACGCTGAAATGCACGCGGCGCCGGGCGATGACGCTGCAGTCGCCGTATGCGTTCCAGCTTGGAACGCAATACGGCGATGAAGATGTCATTTACACAGGTAGGGTTAGTGTGGCGGTTACAAGGTCAGTTAGTGTTAGGGTTACAGGTTAGTAACAGGGTCACAGGGAATGTTTTTGTTACAGTGATAGGGTTACAGGGAGAGTTATCATAAAAGTTCCAGGTAGGGTTACTTATAGGGTTAGAATAATAGAATAATGGTGGTGGGTTGGGGCCGAATGACGGCTGACATCGGTTGGTTCAATAAAGACCTGCTAACATTCGACCCATGTGTATGGCACCCCATATGGCTGTTGTTGTAGGGGTTACAGGGAGGATTAGTGTTGGGGTTATGGGGAGGGTTAGTGTTGTTGTAGGGGTTACAGGGAGGATTAGTGTTAGGGTTATGGGGAGGGTTAGTGTTGTTGTAGGGGTTACAGGGAGGATTAGTGTTAGGGTTATGGGGAGGGTTAGTGTTGTTGTAGGGGATACAGGGAGAATTAGTGTTGGGGTTATGGGGAGGGTTAGTGTTGTTGTAGGGGTTACAGGGAGGATTAGTGTTAGGGTTATGGGGGGGGTAGTGTTGTTGTAGGGGTTACAGGGAGGATCAGTTTTAGGGTTATAGGGAGGGTTAGTGTTATTGTAGGGGTTACAGGGAGGATTAGTGTTGGGGTTATGGGGGGTAGTGTTCTTGTAGGGGTTACAGGGAGGATTAGTGTTATGGTTATAGGGAGGGTTAGTGTTGTTGTAGGGGTTACAGGGAGGATTAGTGTTAGAGTTATGTGGAGGGTTAGTAGGGGTTACAGGGAGGATTATTGTTAGGATTATGGGGAGGGTTTGTGTTGTTGTAGGGGTTACAGGGAGGATTAGTGTTAGGGTTATGGGGAGGGTTAGTGTTGTTGTAGGGGATACAGGGAGGATTAGTGTTAGGTTTATAGGGAGGGTTAATGTTGTTGTTGTAGGGGATACAGGGAGGATTAGTGTTGTGGTTATGGGGAGGGTTAGTGTTGTTGTAGGGGTTACAGGGAGGATTAGTGTTGGGGTTATGGGGGGTAGTGTTGTTGTAGGGGTTACAGGGAGGGTTAGTGTTAGGGTTATGGGGGGGGTAGTGTTGTTGTAGGGGTTACAGGGAGAATCAGTTTTAGGGTTATAGGGAGGGTTATTGTTATTGTAGGGGTTACAGGGAGGATTAGTGTTGGGGTTATGGGGGGTAGTGTTGTTGTAGGGGTTACAGGGAGGATTAGTGTTAGGGTTATGGGGAGGGTTAGTGTTGTTGTAGGGGTTACCGGGAGGATTAGTGTTAGGGTTATAGGGAGGGTTAGTGTTGTTGTAGGGGTTACAGGGAGGATTAGTGTTAGGGTTATAGGGAGGGTTAGTGTTGTTGTAGGGGTTACAGGGAGGATTAGTGTTAGGGTTATAGGGAGGGTTAGTGTTGTTGTAGGGGTTACAGGGAGGATTAGTGTTAGGGTTATGGGGAGGGTTAGTGTTGTTGTAGGGGATACAGGGAGGATTAGTGTTAGGATTATGGGGAGGGTTAGTGTTGTTGTAGGGGATACAGGGATGATTAGTGTTGGGGTTTTGGGGGGGTAGTGTTGTTGTAGGGGTTACAGGGAGGGTTAGTGTTAGGGTTATGGGGGGAGGTAGTGTTGTTGTAGGGGTTACAGGGAGAGTCAGTTTTAGGGTTATAGGGAGGGTTAGTGTTATTGTAGGGGTTACAGGGAGGATTAGTGTTGGGGTTATGGGGGGTAGTGTTGTTGTAGGGGTTACAGGGAGGATTAGTGTTAGGGTTATGGGGAGGGTTAGTGTTGTTGTAGGGGTTACAGGGAGGATTAGTGTTAGGGTTATAGGGAGGGTTAGTGTTGTTGTAGGGGTTACAGGGAGGATTAGTGTTAGGGTTATAGGGAGGGTTAGTGTTGTTGTAGGGGTTACAGGGAGGATTAGTGTTAGGGTTATGGGGAGGGTTAGTGTTGTTGTAGGGGATACAGGGAGGATTAGTGTTAGGATTATGGGGAGGGTTAGTGTTGTTGTAGGGGATACAGGGATGATTAGTGTTGGGATTATGGGGGGGTAGTGTTGTAGGGGTTACAGGGAGGGTTAGTGTTAGGGTTATGGGGGGGGTAGTGTTGTTGTAGGGGTTACAGGGAGGATCAGTTTTAGGGTTATAGGGAGGGTTAGTGTTATTGTAGGGGTTACAGGGAGGATTAGTGTTGGGGTTATGGGGGGGTAGTGTTGTTGTAGGGGTTACAGGGAGGTTAGTGTTCTTGTAGGGGTTACAGGGAGGATTAGTGTTATGGTTATAGGGAGGGTTAGTGTTGTTGTAGGGGTTACAGGGAGGATTAGTGTTAGAGTTATGTGGAGGGTTAGTAGGGGTTACAGGGAGGATTATTGTTAGGATTATGGGGAGGGTTAGTGTTGTTGTAGGGGTTACAGGGAGGATTAGTGTTAGGGTTATGGGGAGGGTTAGTGTTGTTGTAGGGGTTACAGGGAGGATTAGTGTTGGGGTTATGGGGGGTAGTGTTGTTGTAGGGGTTACAGGGAGGGTTAGTGTTAGGGTTATGGGGGGGGTAGTGTTGTTGTAGGGGTTACAGGGAGAATCAGTTTTAGGGTTATAGGGAGGGTTATTGTTATTGTAGGGGTTACAGGGAGGATTAGTGTTAGGATTATGGGGAGGGATAGTGTTGTTGTAGCGGATACAGCGAGGATTAGTGTTAGGATTATGGGGAGGGTTAGTGTTGTTGTAGGGGATACAGGGATGATTAGTGTTGGGGTTTTGGGGGGGTAGTGTTGTTGTAGGGGTTACAGGGAGGGTTAGTGTTATGGTTATGGGGGGGGGGGGTAGTGTTGTTGTAGGGGTTACAGGGAGGATTAGTGTTAGGGTTATGGGGAGGGTTAGTGTTGTTGTAGGGGTTACAGGGAGGATTAGTGTTAGGGTTATAGGGAGGGTTAGTGTTGTTGTAGGGGTTACAGGGAGGATTAGTGTTAGGGTTATAGGGAGGGTTAGTGTTGTTGTAGGGGTTACAGGGAGGATTAGTGTTAGGGTTATGGGGAGGGTTAGTGTTGTTGTAGGGGATACAGGGAGGATTAGTGTTAGGTTTATGGGGAGGGTTAGTGTTGTTGTAGGGGATACAGGGATGATTAGTGTTGGGGTTATGGGGGGGTAGTGTTGTAGGGGTTACAGGGGGGGTTTGTGTTATGGGGAGGGTTAGTGTTGTTTTAGGGATTACAGGGAGGATTAGTGTTAGGATTATGGGGGGGTAGTGTTGTTGTAGGGGATACAGGGATGATTAGTGTTGGGATTATGGGGGGTAGTGTTGTAGGGGTTACAGGGGGGTTAGTTTTAGGGTTATGGGGGGTAGTGTTGTAGGGGTTACAGGGGGGGGGTTGTGTTATGGGGAGGGTTAGTGTTGTTGTAGGGATTACAGGGAGGATTAGTGTTAGGATTATGGGGGGGGTAGTGTTGTTGTAGGGGATACAGGGATGATTTGTGTTGGGATTATGGGGGGGTAGTGTTGTAGGGGTTACAGGGAGGGTTAGTGTTAGGGTTATGGGGGGGTAGTGTTGTTGTAGGGGTTACAGGGAGGATCAGTTTTAGGGTTATAGGCAGGGTTAGTGTTATTGTAGGGGTTACAGGGAGGATTAGTGTTGGGGTTATGGGGGGGGTAGTGTTGGTTACAGGGAGGATTAGTGTTAGGGTTATGGGGAGGGTTAGTGTTGTTGTAGGGGTTACAGGGAGGATTAGTGTTAGGGTTATAGGGAGGGTTAGTGTTGTTGTAGGGGTTACAGGGAGGATTAGTGTTAGGGTTATGGGGAGGGTTAGTGTTGTTGTAGGGGATACAGGGAGGATTAGTGTTAGGGTTATGGGGAGGGTTAGTGTTGTTGTAGGGGATACAGGGAGGATTAGTGTACACTAATCCTCCCTGCCATTAAAAATCGTATATATACAAATATAAATACATGATAGACATGTGCAGGATGAAAAAATTTGTTTCGATTCGTTATTTAATTAAATTAGTTAAGTTAGTTTAGTTAAGTTTGTTGCATTCATTACATTCGTTTTCGGTATTCATTTCGTATTCGAAAAAATTCTACCGCATTAGAAAAAAACTACCACATTCAAAATAATTCTAACGCATTGGAAAACAAATCTACGGAATTTGAAAAAAACGATCAAATTCTAAATAATGCTACCACATTTAAACAAAACTATATATAACCATTTCCTGAAATTCGAAATTCGTATAGAATGAAATCGAATTTGAATAGAAAAGAATAGTATAGAAAAACAATAGCACAGAACAGAAAAAAAATATTTTATATATCTCTCTATATATATATATATATATATATATATATATATATATATATATATATATATATATATATATATATATATATATATATATAGATATATACTGTATTTATATATAACATCTTCTGAAATTCGAGTTTCGTATAGAATGAAATTGAATTCCAATAGAAAAGATTAGAATAGAATAGAAAATAATAGCATAGAAAAACAATAGAACAGAATAAAAAAAAATATGTTATTTTATATATATATATATATATATATATATATATATATATATATATATATATACACAATTTCTATGCCATTCATTTCTATTATTTTATTTTATATATTTTATTCTATTCTGTTCTATTGTTTTTCTAGTTTATTAACTTTTCTATTATTTTCTATTCCATTCTTATCTTTTCTGTTCCAATTCGATTTCATTTCATATGAAATTCGAATTTTGGAAAATGGTTATATGTAAAAAAAAAGGATTTTTAATAACAGCTTACCTGTAAAATCCTTTTCTTGGAGTACATCACGGGACACAGAGCGCATAGCCATTACATATGGGTTATATGGGTACCTTCAGGTGTGGACACTGGTGTAATCAACTTCACAGGAAGTTCCTCCCTATATAACCCCCTCCCACTGAGAGTGCTTTAGTTTTGTAGCAAGCAATTTCTCTGAGGTTACACAATGTTCCCCAAAAAGAGGGGTAGGAGCTCTGTGTCCCGTGATGTACTTCAAGAAAAGGATTTTACAGGTAAGCTGTTATTAAAAATCCCTTTTTCTTTATCGTACATCACGGGACACAGAGCGCATAGTCATTACATATGGGATGTCCCAAAGCAATGCTCCATGAAGGGAGGGAGACCGTAAGGCCAAAAATAGCCAAACAGAAAATATATCAGGAGGTAAAAAATAGCTCCACCAACAGAAAAAAGGGGCGTAATCCGGGCCAGAGGATTCTATACTGCTGCCCGTAGGACCGCCTGCCCAAATGCTGCGTCCGCAGCCTTTGTGACGTCCAACTTATAAAATTTAGTAAACGTATGTACGGAAGACCAGGTTGCCGCTTTGCAAACCTGTGCCATAGAGATCTGATGGTGTGCCGCCCAAAAGGCACTCATGGCCCTCGTAGAATGGGCTTTAACTGATAAGGGAGGTGGAACGCACTTCAGACCATAGGCCTGAAAAATCAGCTGCTTAATCCACCCAGCCAAGGAAGACTTGGCAGCCGGCTGACCCTTCTTGGGGCCATCCGGGAGAACAAAAAGCACATCTGTTTTCTGAATCTTTTCTGTAGCCTTGAGATAAACCCTCATGGCTCGGACCACGTCCAAAGTATGAAGCAATCTTTCCTCTCTGGACTGGGGAGTAGGAAAGAAGGATGGTAGGACTAGGTCCTGATTCAAGTGAAAACTGGATATGACCTTAGGAAGGAAAGAAGGTTGAGGCCGCAGAACCACTCTGTCCTTATGCAGAATCAGGTACGGTTCCCTGCAAGACAAGGCTGCCAGCTCGGAGAGCCTTCTGGCCGAAGCCATAGCCACCAAGAAAACCAACTTTCGGGTTAGCAGCACAAGAGGGATTTCTGTCAGAGGTTCAAACGGCTGCTTTTGTAAAGCTGACAAGACCAGATTTAAATTCCAGGGGCAGAGGGGAGCTCTAATAGGGGGATTCACATGCAAGACCCCCTGCAAAAAGGTTTTCACAAGCGAATGCGTGGCCAAAGGCCTTTGAAACCATATCGATAAGGCAGACACCTGCCCCTTTAGAGTACTAAGAGCCAACCCCTTGTCAACGCCAACCTGGAGGAATCGCAAGATCCTGTCAATAAAAAACTTGCGAGGATGCCCTCCTTGAGACTCGCACCACTCCACATAGGTTCTCCAGACTCTGTAATAGATATTTCTAGAGACTGGCTTTCTAGCCTGAATTAACGTAGATATGACTTGGGCTGAGAGGCCTCTGCCCTTAAGAATTAGGGATTCAGCCGCCAAGCCATCAAATTTAGCTGCTGTGAAGCAGGGTGGTAGATCGGGCCCTGAGACAGCAGATCTGGGCGCAGGGGGAGTGGCCACGGTGCCCCTACTGACATCCTCACGATGAGTGCGTACCAAGCCCTTCTGGGCCAGGCTGGGGCCACCAGGATCACTGGCCTGCGCTCCACCCTGATCCTTCGTAGAAGGCGGGGAATCATCTGTAGTGGAGGGAACGCATACAGGAGAGAAAACTGGTGCCAGGGGCAAACCAACGCATCGGTCCCGTAGGCCGAGGGGTCCCTGGCTCGGGATACGAATTTGTCCAACTTCTTGTTGAATCTTGTTGCCATGATGTCCACATCGGGAACTCCGAATCTTTGGCAAATCTCTTGGAATACCTGGGGGTGAAGAAACCACTCTCCCGGGAGTAACTGTTGACTACTCAAAAAATCTGCTTGAGAATTGTCTATCCCTGGGATGAATACTGCTGAGATGCAGGGTACATGGGCTTCGGCCCATGAAAAAATCAGGTTTACTTCCCTTTGAGCCGCTAGGCTCCTTGTGCCCCCCTGGTGGTTTATGTATGCCACCGCCGTGGCATTGTCGGACTGTATCCTTACTGGCAGACCCTGCAGGGGGAGAGTCCAGGCGACCAGGGCCAACCGAGCAGCTCTGATCTCTAGGACATTGATGGGAAGCAGACTTTCTGCCTCTGACCACTGTCCCTGCTGGGTCCGTTTTCCTAAGATTGCCCCCCAACCTGTTAGGCTGGCATCTGTGGTTACTATTTTCCACGAGATGGGGCAAAATGGTTTTCCCTTTTGATAATTTTTGAGGGATCAGCCACCAGTACAGGCTGCGCCTGACTCCTGGGGAAAGAACTAATGGACGGTCTAATGCCTGTATGGACTTGTTCCAAGCAGAGAGAATAGCTGCCTGCAGAATTCTGGTATGGATCTGGGCATAGGGCGCTGCTTCGAAGGCGGCCACCATCTTTCCCAGCAGTCGCATGCATAGGCGAATAGTCGGCTTCTTTTTGCCTAAGACTATTTGAATCGTTTGAATCAACGACCTGATCTTCTCTTGAGGTAAAAATACCCTCTGGCATTCTGTATCTAACCGAAAGCCTAGATATTCCAACTGTCTTGTGGGTTGTAACCTTGATTTTTCTTGGTTCACAATCCACCCGAACTCTTCTAGATGCCGCACTGTGCGGACTACTGCATGATTGAGGTTGGAAGCTGATCTGTCGATAACCAGGAGATCGTCCAGGTATGCCAGGACCAAGATGCCTTCTGTCCTTAGGACGGCTAGCACCGGGGCTAACACCTTTGTGAATACCCGTGGAGCTGTTGCCAACCTGAAAGGGAGGGCTACGAACTGGTAATGACTTTGATTTATCGTAAAACGAAGAAACTTGTGATGTGCTGGGTAAATCGGCACATGCAGATATGCATCCTTTATGTCTATAGATGCTAGAAAGTCGCCCTGATGCAGGCTGGCTGTCACTGAACGTATGGAGTCCATACGAAAGGTCTGAATCCTTAGAAAGCGATTTAGGCGTTTGAGGTCTAATATAGGCCTGACGTCGCCATTGGGTTTTGGTATAACAAAAAGGTTGGAGTAGAATCCCAGACCCCTTTCTTGGGTTGGTACTTCTACAATTACTCCTTGGAGCAAGAGGCGATCCAACGCCTTTACGAGAGAGGCCCTCTTTAACGGGTCGCTTGGAAGACTTGACCCCTGAAAATGAGGAGGGGGGATTTCTCGAAACTCTAGTTTGTAGCCTGAGGCTACTACGGACCGAACCCAAGAGTCTGGAATTCTGGCCCTCCAGACTTCGGAGAAAAACTGAAGTCTTCCCCCCACCCAAGAGAGTGGGGGCGCCCCTTCATGAATCTGATTTGATGACTGGTTTAGCTGGCTTGCGAGACCAGGGCCTCTTGTTTGCCGCGGCTTGTCCCTGTGGGCGGCTATTAACTGCTGAACGCCCGGGAGGCCGTCGATACTGACGGGAAGTCGAAGGGGCCGAGCCTGCAATGGCCTGTCGTTTAAACGTGGGCCCACGCGGTCTTTTCTTGACCGGTAAGGAAGTACTTTTTCCACTTGATATGGTGTGGATATATTTATCTAGGTCTTCCCCGAATAGTCTTCCCCCATGAAAGGGAAACCCTGCTAAAAGCTTTTTGCAGGGTGCCTCTGCTGACCAGTTCTTTAGCCACAAAAGGCGACGCATGTGAACCATCAGTAGAGATGAACGGGATGCCTGTTGGATGGAGTCCTTAATAGCATCTATTGCAAAGCAGAGAGCCCTAGGGAATTCTGCTAATTCATGAGTATGCTGAGCCGGCATGTCCTTTAATATCTGTTTTGCCTGATCCTTCAGGGCCTGACAAACACCAATGGCTGCTACTGCTGGCTGAACCATGGCACCTACTGAGGTGAAAGCTGCTTTCAGTAGGGTCTCGAATTTTTTGTCGACCGGATCCTTGAACATATGGACATTTTCAACCGGACAAGTCAGGGATTTATTCACGCAGGAAAAGGCTGCGTCCACTGTAGGGAGAGCCCATTTCTTTACATATTCCTCTTCCATAGGGTAGAGAATAGAGAATCTTTTAGGAGGGACAAAGATTCTATCAGGTCGAGCCCAATCCTGGTAAATCACGTTCCGCAGAAGGGGGTGCATTGGAAAAGACGCACAAGTTAATGGAGCCTTTAAAGAACCCAATGAGGATACCTCCGGGGCTACTAGTTCCGGCACTGGAAGTTTAAAGGCAGTGCGAACCATATCTGTCAAAGACTGGATCCACAGGCTCTCCGCTTGAGAGGCCGAAAAATATTCATCTATAGTGGAATTTTCCCTGTCTGAACCGTCGGGACTTGGGTCTGCCTGATCCCCTTGTGGGTCCCGTTCCTCTGAAGAGGAGACCTCCGCTTCTGAAAACCCCACACTGGGTGAGGGGGATCTAGCCCGCTTGCTACTTGGGCAAGGACGGGAAAACAACGCAGTTAACCTTTTCTCTAGCCCACTCATGGTGGCTGCTAGCATTTCTTCCGTCACGTAAACGGGAATGGGTGGATCGGGGGCCGCCTCTGCCCCCAGCACCCCCAATGGCTCTTGTACTATGCCACTCGGTGTCCTAACTGGCGAGGGTGGGGCCGTAGAAGCCTGGCCCAAATCCTCTGACCCCGATGGAGACCCCTTTTGCTTTTTGGCACCTTTAGCGCACACGCGCGCACGATCGCGCGCACCACGCTGAAACCACATGGAGGAAGCAGAGCAGAGGAAACAACATGGACCAGCGTTTAGGCAGCACCAACAGACACCAGGTAAGCACTAATCTTATTGTAGTGCACACACAGAGAGGAAGCTGTCCCCATGGGCTTCCTAAGAAACAGGAGTTTTTACCAGCAATTTCCTCTTTAAAACATGTGGGGTTGCAGTATCAGTGTTAACAGGCAGACCTGGGGTGAGTAGCAAATATATAACTTACACAAGTATACATATATCTACATGTTATCTGGGTAAACATTAGTATCCCATCCTGCCTACACAGACATAGTGGAGATAGTGGCTGATGCACAAGCATACTGTTAGCCAACCCAGAACCCCCAGGGGGATACCTGCTGTCGAACCAAGTCCCGCAGGTTCCCTCTTACCTGCTCCACGCCGCAGGGTATTGCAAAATGCAAGAGGCCCAACCTTCCCCCATCTCCGTGGGTATTGTCTTGGACCTTCAGGGACCGGGGTCCTGTGTTAAGGAACCCACACCCCTGGACCTATATAGCATCCTGGCATCAGTAGCGTTTAGTTCTTGGAAGAGACTAAGGCACTGGAGCCCAGAATCCAGCCCTCCAAGGAGAGGCATTATAGGCAAAACCCCACTCCAGCAGGCCCTGGGTACCGTACACCTTGGCTTTGAAGCACTTCGGACGGATCCGGCTAGCTATCCTGGGTCCCGAGACCTCCGAGAGACAGCTAGACGTGACCAACACCTAAGACACTGGCGAAAAAACTAAAGCACTCTCAGTGGGAGGGGGTTATATAGGGAGGAACTTCCTGTGAAGTTGATTACACCAGTGTCCACACCTGAAGGTACCCATATAACCCAAGTGTAATGGCTATGCGCTCTGTGTCCCGTGATGTACGATAAAGAAAAAAAAAATCGAATGTGGTAGATTTTTCTAATTTAGTAGATTTTTTTAAAATGCGGTAGAATTTTTTTGAATGCAGTAGATTTTTTTAGAATCTAATTACATTTTTCAAATTTGATCGACATTTTAGGAATTCGGTCCAAATTTTTTCAAATTCTAATATGAAACTAAGCTTTTATAATCTTTTCTATTCAAATTCGATTTTATTCAATAAGAAATTCGAATTTCGAATAAAATAAATTCAAATTCGAATAGAAAATATTCGAATGGAATAGAAGAGAATAGAATAAAATATAATATATATTATAATTGATTATATTCTGTTCTATTGTTTTTCTATTCTTTTATATTTTAGTTTCCATACATTTTTATTATTTTCCAATCTATTCTAGAATTCAAATTTATACTATTCGAATTTCGGAAGACTGTCATGTTCTATTTTATTACATTCTATTAACTTCTATTCTATTCTTTTTGATTCTATTGCTTTATTGTTTTATATTCTTTTTTATTGTAGTTTTTAGAAAATCGATTTCTATTTTTTCAAATTCGGTTCGAATTTGTTTTTGTAATTCGATTCGAATTCGAATTTCGTTCGCGTTTTTTTAAATTTGTTTAAATTAGTTAATTTTGTAATTCGGAAATTCGGATGCATACAAATTTCCGAATAATGAAGAATTGGTCCGAATTCGAATTCGTAACGAAACGAAATACACATGTCTAATACATGACTGAGCCTCTCCTGGGTTTGGGGTGCGCAGCACGTGGCGTGCTTCTCCGATGGCCGATGTATCCATCGGATCTCTGTTACCCATAACTGGGTATCATGTGATCCCTGTGATTGGTCATAGTGATCACATAATAACAATGTAAACAGCCTGACATAAATTGGCTTTTCATTCATGAACAACTTGCTTACTGCTCTCATCTGTGATTGGCCGAATACAATAACATGGCACCTGGCTACCTGTACCATGTGATTGGCTTAGCCAATCACAGATCACAACAACAAGCAAGCTGTTCGTGAATGAGTAATTCTTATACAGTGATCATGAAAAAAATCTATTACTATGGTCACACAGAGCTACTCTGATGGAAGCATGTATATATATTTAAAAAAAAAAAAAATATGCAAAAAAAAAATGAAAAAGTTGACTGTGAAAAAATTATTCAAAAAACTCGCCATACTTTTTACTAATTGCATCCGACTGTCTACTTTCCAATAAATGGGAGTATTTGTACTGCACTGAATATTTTGGGCATCAAGAAAAGATAGGCCGTCAATTTTCAAATACACTATATTACCAAAAGTATTGTGACACCTGCTCTAATTCATCCCAAAGGTGTTCTATCGGGTTGAGGTCAGGCAAGTCAAGTTCCTTCACCCCAAAATCTCTCATCCATGTTTTTATGGACCTTGCTTTGTGCACTGGTCCAAATCATTTGGTGGAGGGGGGATTATGGTGTGGGGTTCTTTTTCAGGGGTTGGGCTTGGCCCCTTAGTTCCAGTGAAGGGAACTCTTAAGGCGTCAGCATACCAAGACATTTTGGACAATTTCATGCTCCCAACTTTGTAGAAACAGTTTGGGGACGGCCGCTTCCTGTTCCAACATGACTGCACACCAGTGCACAAAGCAAGGTCCATAAACACATGGCTGAACGAGTATGGGGTGGCGGAACTTGACTGGCCTGCACAGAGTCCTGACCTCAACCCAATAGAACACCTTTGGGATGAATTAGAGCGTGAGCCAGGCATTCTCGTCCAACATCAGTGTCTGACCTCACAAATGCGCTTCTGGAATAATGGTCAAACATTCCCATAGACACTCCTAAACCTTGTGGACAGCCTTCCCAGAAGAGTTGAAGCTGTTATAGATGCAAAGGGTGGACCAACTCAATATTGATCCCTACAGACTAAAACTGGGATGCCATTAAAGGGGTTGTAAAGGAAAAAATATTTTTTCATAATAAGCATCCTTTACCTGCAGACATTCCTCTTTTCACTTCCTCATTGTTCGTTTTTGCTCAGAAGTTGCTCTATTTCTTCTCTGTTCTGATTACTTCCTGCTTGTCTGATTGTTACTCACCACCGTGAAGGGAGACTTTACTGCGGTGGTCAGTGACGTGCTCGCCCCCTCCTGGGAACTACATCTGTGTGGCAGGACGCTCTCTACGTGTTAGAGACTTCAAGGAGGTGTGAATTACTGGACGTGCCGCAATGCATACTGGGAAATGTAGTTCTAACATTAACGAGCGCCGCAAACCAGGAAGTGAATGAGAGAACAGAAACTAGAATGCCGGAGGTGATATAGATGAAGGAATTTAATAGATATTTACTCGTTTGTTAACAGAAACATTACACTATTCTGTCTGTCTACCTTGCAGACATTGGCCCAGATTCACAGAGCGATTACGCCTGCGCAACTGGTGTTGCGCGTGCGTAAGTCTAAATGTGCGCGTGCGTTTAGATGCGCGCGATTCAGAAAACGATTTACGCCAGAAATCTACTTTTTTTTGTCCGGCGTAATTTCGTTAGACAGACGCATCTGTCCGCGCAAAAATGCGCTAGACACACCATTGATTTGCTAGTCAAATATGCTAATGAGGGAGTTGCGGGGATCCACAAAAAAACGCAGTTGCTGCGCAGGCTACGCGATGTGCGCAACAGCAAAATGTCCTGTCTAAAGTTAGAGCACATAAAAGCTGGTCTAAATTTTGAAAAAACGTCTACATCTCACAGAAAGCAACACCGTTACTGAGGAGCAGACCACACACACGTGTTGCACTACAATTTGACTGCCAACATGCCAGGGGCATCGTCGCTCATAGCTGCACTAGTGAATTTAGATGACCAAAGAAGGATGAGGGCACGGAGGATGGCACGGGAGAGGATATACCGCACCCGCATAGACCTGTTTGGCATGAGTGATTCTGAGGTGTATCGCATCTTCAGATTCACCCCTCATGCCATCCTGGAATTAACCACAACCCTGCAGGATGACATCACCAGCCCAACACAACGCTCACATGCAGTGCAGCCACTGGTGAAGGTCCTGGCAACACTCCATTTCCTTGCCAGTGGCTCTTTTCAGCGTACAAGTGGAGTGGTGGCTGGGATGTCACAATCCTCCGTGAGCAGATGTGTGCACCAGGTTGTCCCAGCAATCCTCACACGCTTGGCCAACCTAATCATCAAACCCACCACTGAGGACCTGCGGCTGAAGGCAATGACAGATTTCTACAGAATTGCCAGATTCCCACGCACCATCGGGGCCATTGATTGCACACATGTGGCACTCCAGCCCCCCCATGAGACAGAGCACATGTACCGCAATCGGAAGAATTGGCACTCCATCAACGTACAGGTGATAGTTGATGCCCAAGGACTCATATGGCACGTCCGTGCCAAACACCCCGGATCCACCCATGACAGCTACATCTACAATCAATGCCACATCCGAATGGAATTCTATCAGAACGTGTATGGGAACACCTGGCTGGTTGGTGAGTGACATGGGAGTCAGGCATGACTATCCCCTCCCGTGATGCACACCTCACAAGTGGCACATGCATGACTAACATTCTCCTGTCTTTTCCCTTCCAGGTGACTCTGCATATGCACTGGGACCCCATCTCATGACTCCTATCCGGAACCCCCAAACCCCAGGGGAGGAAAGATACAATCAAGCACACATCAAAACCCGAGCAGTGGTGGAGCGCACCTTTGGCCTCCTGAAGTCACGTTTCCGATGCCTGGATAAGTCTGGGGGTACACTGTTGTATTCCCCAAACTTTGTGTGCCATATCATCGTTGCATGTTGCATGCTGCACAATCTCGCAGTGAGGAAGGGCCTGCAGGTTGAGCTACGTGATGACCTGACCCCCCAACCAGACAATCAACCCCTAACCGAGGATACCCCGTCTTCTGAGGGAAGAGCAGTCAGGAGACAGCTCATATTGGGCATCTTTGCACGTTAAACACACACATTAATCATGGCACAATGAGAATGCATGCATGCACACCACTGTGGTCCCTAGCACACACACCCCACATCCTCATCAAATTGGATTGGCACCAGTCCACCATGCAGGACTGGTGAGCAGTAACGCCACGCCAAGGCTCCAATTATGTCACTGTACATTCATACACCATTCACACGGACCTGGGAATCACTTCTCCCTGGTCCTGGGGAACCCTTCTCCACCAAAATTGAGGATGACACCCCTTTTCCAGCAGGAATGTCATCCCCACATTCAAACAGCATGCACAACCCAAAATTTAAAAAAAATGTCAGCAAAAACAAAAAAAACAAATGCCAAAAATGTCAGCCAAAAAAAAAAAAAAGGGGAAAAAAAAATTATTGCCCTCTGCGTGAGCCACGCCTGGGGCGCCCCCGGCCCCTCAGGGGAGACTCATGGGGGAGGGGCAAACCCGGGGAAGGAGGAGCAGCCCCTGATATCTGCCCACCTGGCGGCCTGCCCTCCAAGGCCACGGCAATTCTGTCCAGGGAAGCACCAAGTGTTGCCGTGTTGGCCTGGATAGCCTGGGTAAGGGCCCTCACATCCTGCCCAACGCCTGCTGCTGTAGTCTGCAGTTCATTTAGGCAGGTTGTGAAAGCCCGGGAGTGGGAGTCCAGGTTACCCAGCGTATCCTTCATGGAGGACAGGCTCTCCTCCACCCGCCCAAAAGTCTGGCAGAGCTGTCCCAGATGGCGGGTCTGGAGGGCCTGGTCCCTTCGCAGACTGGCGGGCAGGAGATTGGGCGCCCCCTGGTGCTCTGGGATGACATCCTGCCTCCAGCTGATGGTTGTGGGCGGGGAGAAGGGGAGGCCCTTGTGAGGGGAGCCATGTTGGGGGAGGAGGGGGGGGGCTCCCCCTTAGGGAGGGCAGGCTTCTGCCAGCCAGAGGGGAAGAGTCCGCACAAACCACTCGTCCAGTGCCTGACTCCTCCTCCTCATGATCGTTCTCCTCATGATTATCCTCCTCCTCATGATCGTCCTCCTCCTCATGATCGTCCTCCTCCTCTTGAACCTCCTCCGCGGACTGTGGCCTTGTTGGGGGGGCCTCATTAGGCTGCTGTCCTGGGGTTGGAGCGGTCAGGCCAGATGGCCCTGCACCCTCCTGCACATCTGTGGATGACACAAACCATTCACAGGTTGGAGGATCCACACACTTGGCACATATTCCCTTTCACCCCCTCCCCCACACATGCTACACACCTGATAGAAAAAAAAACCTTACCTGGCACCACGGGGACCGGACTTGTGTCAAAGCCTGGCAGGCCCTCCACTTCATGCCGGTGAAAGGTCAGGGCCACCACATGCTCCGTCGCTGTAAGCCTAATACGGCATGGTGGGCCCCCTCCTGTGCCCCTGGCATGGGCATGCATTGCGGCCAGTTTTTTTTTCACCTGACGCCGGAGATCATTTATTTTTTTGTCAATCCCAGACCGGGTCTGTGTCTCCCCCTCCCCCGATGAATTCACCTGCTCCGTGATCCTATCCAAAATCTCCCTCCTCCTGGCCGGGGTGGTGGTGGCACTCTGCGGGCCGTGGAGAAAACGCCCATACTCGCTAATGGCCCGGGCAAGAATTCTTTTTTCCCCCACAGTAAAATTCAGCTTTCTTTTTCTCTCAGTCATACTTCCAAACAAACTCACTACCAGTCACCAAAAATCAGTCACAAATACAAGCACAACCAATCAGGCAAGAACACACACAAAGAGAAAACGAACACCCAAAAATCACACTAGCACTCAGCAAGAAACAGTCACAAAAAAATAAAAAATAAAAAATAAAGCAAGAAAACAAACGCTCAGAAATATATCAATCAAACAAACAGTCTCTCAAACACTTATCAAAAAACACTTTCACAAATATACCAACAAGAACTTGATCACACAGAACACTAATCTGACAACTACAAGACACACTGCAACGAACAACAGGAACAAAAGCACTTGGTTAAATGGGAAGGGACACAAAGGGATGTACTTTTGCAATGCAAGTGCGTTTGTGTGTGTCTATTTATGCTGTCTGCGTAGTTCACAACGTTGCCCTAGTCCATTTCCAATTTCACTGATTGCGCCGCTCCCGAGTTGTGAGCATGCGCACATCGGAGCTGACATGGTCTCCTTCACGCGCGCATGCGCGAGCCGGCCGGCCCTTAATTTGCATGGGGTCACGGCTCATTTCAATGTAACACGCCCACGTCCCTCCCAATTTGTATTACTCCTCCTTACGCCTCAGGAAATAACCTTACGCTTGCGCAATTTCCTGCGCAAAAGCTACGTGAATCGGGGGATTACGCGGCTAGATGGCGCAAGTCTAACGTAATGGCGGTGCGCTACGCCGGACCGATAATGCGCCGATGTACGTGAATCAGGGCCATTAATTTTAGGCATTTTTTTTTCCTTTACAACTCCTTTAAAGTTCATGTGAGGCAGGCGTCCCAATACTTTTGGTATTACAGTGTATATATACTGTATATATATTGTTTGTGGACGCTATAACTTTTACACAAACCAATTAATATATACTTATTTTATTTTATTTTTTACCAAAGAGGTAGAGTACATTTAAGGCTAAATTTATGAAGGCATTTTATTTTATTAGCTATGTTTTATAACAGAAATATCACAAATATCAGTCTTTTTATATATATATATAAAACATAAAATTACCTGTTAAAATAGCATAATACTTAATAGCAAAAAATGCTCTGGTCCTGTAGGGGGTAAAACCTTCCAGAGCTCAAGTGGTTAAAAAACAAAAAAAATAAGCATTCTTCAATTGCCAGAATACTTTGACTGACTGAAGTTCATCCCCTTGACCTGCAGATGAATGAACAGAATAGATACAAATGTAACTACAGTACTGTGTATTACTTTGTATCTTTCTAATTGTCCTCTGAATAGTGTTGTTGATAAACACTGAGTAAGACAGACTTACACAGCAACTCTGGCTGTGATTAATCAGAACCTAGATTTACTGTGTAGTTGGGGGGGGGGGGGGGGGGGGATCCCGACAGCAGGGCAGAGGGACTGAGCATGCGACACATGTTCTGTGTACAATGAGGACGTTTTTTCTGGTTCAATATTTTTTATTGAAGCTTTACAGGGATTACAATAGTAAAGTGAACTTTGTCAAGTATACTGTAGGATCCAGTGGTAGCTGGTGCTCAAAAGTTTTGGGGGGCGCAAACAAACTGAAAAAAATTGTCACCACTGTGCCCATCAAACGCAGCTACTGTGCCATCAAACGCAGCCACTGTGCCCACCAAACGCAGCCACTGTGCCCATCAAACGCAGCCACTGTGCCCACCAAACGCAGCTACTGTGCCATCAAACGCAGCCACTGTGCCCATCAAACGCAGCCACTGTGCCCATCAAACGTAGCCACTGCGCCCATCAAACGCAGCCACTGCGCCCACCAAACGCAGCCACTGCGCCCACCAAAACGCAGCCACTGTGCCCATCAAACGCAGCCACTGTGCCCATCAAACGCAGCCACTGTGCCCATCAAACGTAGCCACTGTGCCCACCAAACGCAGCTACTGTGCCATCAAACGCAGCCACTGCGCCCACCAAACGCAGCCACTGTGCCCACCAAATGCAGCTACTGTGCCCATCAAACACAGCTACTGTGCCCAAACACAGCTACTGTGCCCAAACACAGTTACTGTGCCTCAAACGCAACCACTGTGCCCATCAAACACAGCTACTGTGCCCAAACACAGCTACTGTGCCATCAAATGCAGTTACTGTGCCCATCAATTGCCGCCACTGTGCCAAACGCAGCTACTGTGCCCATCAAACACAGCCACTGTGCCACCAATTGCTGCCACTGTGCCATCAAATGCAGCCACTGTGCCCATAAATTGCCACCATTGGGTCATCAAGCACAGCTACTGTACCCATCAATTGCTGCCAGTGTGCCCATCAATTGCCGCCAGTGTACACATCATTTGCTGCCAGTGTGCTCATCAACTGTGCTCATCAATTACTGACACTGTGCCCATCAATTGTTGCCAGTGTGCTCAACAACTGTACCCATCAATTGATTAAACTGTGCCCATCAATTGCTGCCAGTGTGCCCATCAACTGCTGCCAGTGTGCATCCCCCGCCTGCCCGGCACTTACCTTGTGTCTGTGGGGCAGCGGGTCACAGCGGGGGTCCTCCACGCTCCGCGATGTCTTCTTCCGTCCTCTCTTCCCATCCTCTGCTATGATTGGACGCCTGATAGGGGGGGGGGGGGGGAATAGGATGTCCTTATAGGCGTCCAAGTACAGCACCTGTCGTTTCAGCCAATCAGGTGACAGGTAAAAGACCTGAGCACCTGATTGGCTGAGAGGCGGTTCAGTGTTAAAAAAGCAAATAATTATTCACTTTCCTAACACAACGCTGAGTGAACTGCGAGCGCCCAGCATGGCGCCCACTGTTCACCTTCTTGGACGCCTATTAGAGCCTATGGGGAGGGGAGGGGGGTGGGTAGGGGATGGACTGTCGGTTTAGAGGTTAGTTCTACAGAAGCAAGTCGCTTTGGTTATGGGAGCAATAATGGGGGGGGGGGGGGGGGCATTATTTTATTTTTTTATCTATTACCATGATCTGGCAATACATTACAGCCACAAGCAATCTTAAATGAAACATTTAACCACTTCCCGCCCGGCCAATAGCCGATTTACGGCAGGGAAGTGGTTATGAAATCGTGACAGGCCGTTCTCAAACGTCCTGCACGATTTCATGCCGCACGCGCCCGTGCGGGCGCGCAGCGCGGCGATCGGTGATGCGGGGTGTCAGTCTGACACCCTGCACCTCCGATCTCGGTAACGAGTCTCCGGCGGAGCCTCGTTACCACGTGATCAGCCGTGTCCAATCACGGCTGATCACGATGTAAACAGGAAGAGCCGCCGACGGCTCTTCCTCACTCGCGTCTGACAGACGCATGTAGAGGAGAGCCGATCAGCGGCTCTCCTGACAGGGGGGGTTCGCGCTGATTGTTTATCAGCGCAGCCCCCCCTCGGATCGCCACACTAGACCACCAGGAGAATAAAAAAAAGACACAAAAAAATGACAAAAAAAAAAAATGACAAAAAAAAAAAAAGACAAAAAAAAAAAAGGGGTGGCAGTAAAAAAAATGATGCCAATCAGTGCCCACACATGGGCACTGATTGGCAACATTGATCCATCAGTGCCACCCCTCAGTGATCATCAGTGCCACCCCAGTGTCTGTCAGTGCCACCCCACAGTGCCAATCCATGCCCAGTGCCCACCTACCAGTGCCCACCTGTGCCACCTATCAGTGCCCACCTGTGCCGCCTATCAGTGCCCACCTGTGCCGCCTATCAGTGCCCACCTGTGCCGCCTATCAGTGCCCACCTGTGCCGCCTATCAGTGCCCACCTGTGCCGCCTATGAGTGCCCACCTGTGCCGCCTATGAGTGCCCAGTGCTGCCTATGAGTGCCCATCAGTGCCGCCCATGAGTGCCCATCAGTGCCGCCCATGAGTGCCCATCAGTGCCCAATACCAGCGCCGCCTATCAGTGCCCATCAGTGCTACCTAATCGGTGCCCATCAGAACTACCTCATCGGTGCCCATCAGTGCCACCTCATCGGTGCCCATCAGTGCCACCATATCAGTGCCCATAATTGAAAGAGAAAACATACTCATTTACAAAAAAATTAACAGAAAAAAATAAAAACTTTATTTTTTTTTCAAAATCTTCGCTCTATTTTTAGTTGTTGCACACAAAAAAAAAAACGCAGAGGTGATCAAATACCACCAAAAGAAAGCTCTATTTGTGGGGAAAAAAGGACGCCAATTTTGTTTGGGTGCAGTGTAGCATGACCGCGCAATTGTCATTCAAATTGCGACAGTGCTGAAAGCTGAAAATTGGCTTGGGCGGGAAGGTGCGTAAGTGCCTGGTATGGAAGTGGTTAATCAGGTGCTTCCAAAAAATACCCCGCCACTGTAATCCAGGCTCCCGGTGCCCAAAAAGGTACCTGAATAGGGAGTGGCAGCGGCAACCATAGATAGATTCATGCAATGCATGAATCTATCTATCTATGGCAGGCATGTCCAAAGTCCGGCCCGGGGGACAAATGTGGCCCCCCTGTTGATTTAATATGGCCCCCCTGGGATTTGGATATATATATTGTTTGTGGCCCCCAGGGCCACAAAAGATATATACTGTACTGTATTTATTGGCGCTGCCTTGGAGGGGACAGGGAGGGGGCAGAACGAGCGCCCTCACATTACATGATGAGAATCTCCTGTTTACTCAACAGCGTCTCTATTGGAAGTCCCGTCTCCTGGGATGCCATTGGACGATTGTTCTGTCTATCATAGAAGGCGGGACTTTGTATTAAAGAGGCCACAGAGTAAACAAGAGACTCTCCTGTTTATAATCTGTCGGCACTCGTCTTGCCCCCTCCCTCTGTCCTCTGAGGCTGCAGATGGGCATCGTTTAGGCTGCACTGATGGAAATGGTAAGGCTGCATTAATGGCACATGTGAGGCTGCATTGGTTGCAATGGTAAGGCTGCATTGATTGCAATGGTAAGGCAGCATTCATGTCACATGTGAGGCTGCATTCATGTCACATGTGAGGTTGCATTTATGGCACATATGAGGCTCCATTGGTTGCAGTGGTGAGGCTGCATTGGTTGCAATGGTAAGGCTGCATTCATGGCAATGGTAAACACATGCATGTTATACACCGATAAAAATGGTATATCCAAAGAACACGCCCAAGCTCATCCTTAGTCCTAAGCAGCGCTCTGGGATTCGTTGGGGCCACAAAATAAATATAAACAGTATATCCAAATAACACGCCCAAGCTCATCTCTTCACCACCATTTACAGCCACAAAGGCAAGAGAATTCTTGTTGGGCCGTGTATTAGTGCTCAGACGAACAGACTTAGACCGAATTTGAATGGCTCAAAGAATGTCAGGCAAAATAGTCGGCCCTCACGCATGTTCATTTAATCAAATCTGGCCCTCTTTGAAAAAAGTTTGGACACCCCTGATCTATGGTGATAGAGAGGGGGCACCGTCTATGCACCCCTTATGGACGCACCGCCACTGGGGATCTCTCAAAAAGTATGAATAACAAGGCAAAAGTAACCAACATATGTAATCAGTGTAAGCTAATTAGAAGCTGAACTTAAAGTATGGTCCATCCCCCGTCACCCTATCTGGGAAAAATCTGTGGCATGGGGGGGATGGGAGGGAACATGCCCATCTATTAAGGTACGTATACAAAAAAAGGTGTGGGAGAATGGAACAACAGATTCCAGGGTAGATGCACACAGTATCATTTAGGAGTATTATGTGCAAAAACAGGTACTATGGGCCAGATTCAGCAAGACTTGCGCTGGAGTAATTCGATATGCGCCGCGTAACTGTGATTATGCGCCGTCGTTTCTATGTGGCCGTACCCACCAAACTAGATGCGACAGAAAACGGGCCATTTCCGATCGGCTTAACTTTCCGACGCCAGAGTATCGTCAGCGCATAATTTCGCTTGGCGCATCAGTCGCGCCTATTGATTTCCCCTGCAAATATGCAAATGAGGGTTATTTCCCAATTCGCGAACGGATTAGCACCATACGCTGGCTACATGCGCCGCGCGTATCTCGTCCGTCCGGCGCAAAGTTATTTCTACAAATAGCTGCTTTATCTTTACTCCAGACGGCCACAGGTCAGCAGGAGAGCAGCTACAGCAGCGTTACCGACGATAAGAGCTAGCTGAGCACCCCCACTTGCAGGACAACACCTCTGTCCATGCTTGTGTGTCAACTTTTACAGCCATGGAGGAAGACATCATAGGTCTCCATAGCCGGGATGACGGCTGACAGCTCCTGGCCTTTAGAGTTCAGCTTTCTCCTGTGTGTTTGCGGGGAACGGGAGCAGCCATCTCAGAACAAAAGTAACTTCACTGCGGGGAGGGGGAACAGGATATACTTTAGTGCCGGAATGGCGCATCTACGGGCGCATTTAAACGCCCAACGGAACGCATTGCGCTGACGTTTCCCGTGAAGTGGTGCCGACGGAAGTTGTGAGCATGCGCACAAGGGGGCGAGTGAAGCGCCGAAAAGTGTCGGCGGAGTAACGTAAATGAGAAACGTTACTCCAAAGTAAAGCGCCCATCTACCTGAATCTGGCCCTATATGTTAGTGGATAAAACTCAATATGAATCATGGGGGGGCCGAGTGGCCTTTCAAGAAATAATACAGAAGCGGGGGGGGGAAAGGGGGAGGGGGATGGGTAGGGGTTGGACTGTCGGCTCAGAGGTTAGTTCTACAGAAGCAAGTCACTTCGGTTATGGGGGGGGGGGGGGCATTATTATTATTTTTTTATCTATATTACCATGATCTGGCAATACAATCTTAAATAAAACATTTTCCTTTATAAATGTCATTTTTGCTGCAGCACAGTAACAGTAACAGATGCGCTACTTTACAGGCAGACTAAGGGGACCCCCAACATTTAAAGGAATATTTAATTTTTATTGTTTCACTTTAAGCATTATTAAAATCACTTCTCCTGAATAAACAGGCATTTTAAAAACTTTGTTTGCATTGATACATGTCCCCTAGGGCAGTACCCGGGTCCCCAAACACTTTTTATGGCAATAAATTGCATATACGCCTTTAAAATTAACACTTTAGATTTTTCACCTTCATAACCCATAGACTTTACCGGTGTTCGCAATTTCTTTTTTATGTTCGCATGTTCTGGTGCGAACCGAACCGGGGGGTGTTCGGCTCATCCCTAGTAATAAATATAACCCTAGTCATAAATAAAGTTCCAGTCATACCTGTATCCCCCAACTATAATCCTAGTATGAGCTCTAACCCCTAATTATAACCCTAGTCCTAACTCTAACCCTGGCCATAATCCTAGCCCTAACTTTAAAGCCGCGTACACACGATCAGTCCATCCGATGAGAACAGTCTGATGGACCATTTCCATCGGTTAACCGATGAAGCTGACTGATGGTCCATCGCGCCTACACAACATCAGTTAAAAAAAAACGATTGTGTCAGAATGCAGTGACGTAAAACACAACAACGTGCTGAAAAAAATGAAGTTTAATGCTTCCAAGCATGCGTCGACTTGATTCTGAGCATGGATGGATTTTTAACCAATGGTCGTGCCTACTAACGATCATTTTTTGTGGTTAGGAATCCATCGGTTAAATTTAAAACAAGTTGGCTTTTTTTAATCGATGGATAACTAACCGATGGCGCCCACACACGATCGGTTTGATCCGATGAAAATGGTCCATCAGACCGTTCTCATCGGTTTAACCGATCGTGTGTACGCAGCCTAATCCTAGTCCTAACTATAAAGCCTCGTACACACGATCGGATCATCAAACAAACTTTCCCTTGGATTTTTGTCCGAAGGGAGTTGTCCGGTCACACCCATAGCATACACACGCTCAGACTTTTTCGGCAAACAAACACGAACATAGTGACATTTCAACGTACTGACGAGAGTTTAAAAGAGGAAGTTCAATTCTCCGGCGTCACCCTTTGGGCTCCTTCTGCTAATGGAGAGTTAGTAGAGGTTTCGTCTGTGTGCATTCGCGATTTTCAGTTTCGTGCAATTTTGTTCGTTTCTGAACGTCCGTTCGTCAAGCAGACATGTTGCGCAATGGGGTGGTACTAACTTGACCCACAAAAAAATATAGAAATATGTTTAATTCATATAACCAAAATACACAAATCCAAAGTAAAGACATTTGTTTTTACTCCGTCAGTATCACCAGCAAAGCAGCTTTTAGTATTATCACATTATAAAGAAGAAAAGAATGTGCGCTGCTTTTCTTGATTTCAGAACTTGCATCGTCACGAATGTGCTCTTTCAAATACGAACGCCAGTTCTACCAGACAGAACTCTTCCGGCTGTTCTTTGCTTCTGAGCATGTGCGTTTGTACTTTGTACAAAAGTCTGATTGCTTGCTGTACACACGGTCGGACTAGGCACCATCGGACTCTTGTTGACGTAAAGTTTGTCCGTTTGCAGACCCAACTTTTTGTCCGATGGAGAGTACACACGGTCTATTTTGAAAACTTGCTCATTTTGAAGTTTGTTGACAAAAAGTCCGACCGTGTGTATGGGCCTTAACAGTAGTTTAAACTCAAATTTAGTCTTAACTATAATTGTAGTCTAAACTATAACTCTAGTCCTAACTGTATCCATACTCCAAACTATAACCCTAGTCCTAACTGTATCCATACTCCAAAGTATAACCCTAGTCCTAACTGTATTCTTACTCCAAACTATAACCCTAGTCCTAACCATAACTACAACCCTAGCCTTAAGTTTAATCCTAGTCCAAAATCTAACCCTAGTTCTAACTATAGCTCAACCCACATCTTTAACCTCTTACCGCCTGCACGGCGTGTTTTTACGGCCACATTGTGGCTCTTAATTGCCGGGAGGCCGTCTATATATGGCCTTCAGCCACTGGGGGGCTTGCGAGCGGTGCCGGCGGCGCAAGCGCACGCCCGCCACATCAGTCGAGTGCCGATGCGTGTGCCTGGCGGCCGTGATGTCTGCCAGGCACCCGCGATCGGCAGTCACAGAGACAGGGACGTGGAGCGCTGTGTGTAAACACAGCGCTCCACGTCCTGTCAGGGAGAGGAGACCGATGGTGTGTACCTTGTACATAGGGTAAACCATCGGTCACCTCCCCCAGTCACTCCCCTCCCCCCACAGCAAGAATCACCAATTAGGGAATACATTAACCCCTTCCTTGCCCCCTAGTGTTAACCCCTTCCCTGCCAGTCACATTTATACAGTAAGCAGTACATATTTATAGCATTGTTCGCTGTATAAATGTGAATGGTCCCAAAATTTTTTTAAAAGTGTCCGATGTGTCCGCCGCAATATCGCAGTCCTGACAAAAATTGCAGATCGCCGCCATTAGTAGCAACTAATAAAAAATAATAATAATAATAAAAAAAAGTCATAATTCTATCCCCCATTTTGTAGACGCTATAACGTTTGCGCAAACCAATCACTATACGCTTATTGCGATTTTTATTTTTACCAAAAATATGTAGAAGAATACGTATCAGACTTTTTTTTTATTGGATATTTATTATAGCAAAAAAAATTTTTTTTTGTCAAAATTGTCGATCTATTTTTGTTTATAGCACAAAAAATAAAAACCACAGAGACGATCAAATACCACCAAAAGAAAGCTCTGTTTGTGGGGAAAAAAGGATGTCAATTTTGTTTGGGAGCCACGTCGCACGACCGTGCAATTCTCATTCAAACGTGACAGTGCTGAAAGCTGAAATTTCACCTGGGCAGGAAGGGGGTATATGTGCCCAGTAAGCAAGTGGTTAAAAAAAATAAAAATATGAAAAGTCACATCAAGGTAATTAGCCAATAACTGCCCTCACAGCTGCAGAAGCAGACTCATTTATATTTGTGTCCCTTAGGGCTAGTTTACATTTGCTTCAGGACATGGTTTCGGACACGCTTCGTTAAAGCTCTCTCCACGCCAGTCAAAGCTCCTGTCACTAAATAAAATGGTTAGCTTAGAGTCCTGTTTACACCTTGCTTTATTCCTCACAAATAGAGCTTTCTTTTGGTGGTATTTGATCACCTCTGCGGTTTCTATTTTTTGCGCTAAAACAAAAATAGAGCGACAATTTTGAAAAAAATTCAATATTTTGTACTTTTTGCTATAATAAATATCCCAAAAAAGAATATAACATTTTTTTTCCCCTCAGTTTAGGCCGATACATATTCGTCTACATATTTTTGGTAAAAAAAAATTTCCCCACAAATCACTATCGCTCAATTCTGCAAGTGTTTATAATTTATTATCGCTGTTTTCTAGCTGATCTAAAACCATTTTTGACATAATGGGACACTTTTGGTTGCTATGGGCAATCTACAGTTTGCAGGCAAAAAGAACAGTTTTTTTTATATAAAAGGACATGTAGTGCACAGGGCAGACCACTAGGGACAAGGGGGGTGTGTATTTTTTACATACAGTACTGTAATCTACAAGATTACAGTATACTGTATGTAATGTGTTCGTCTACTTTTTTGAATATGGCGCCATTCTCCGCCCCCGCGCATCGTAATGTCGCAGGGAACGGAGATCGGCGGCACACGGAGGCACTGTGTGAATCGAGCAAGCACCCGCTCACTCACACAGCGTGGATGCAACGCTGGATCCAGGGACAAGGTAAGTAAACCCTGTCTGTGCACTCTGAGAGGCGAGCCCGAGTCTGACTTGGGGTTACCGATCGCAGCATAAAAATGTAACCCCAAGTCAGACTCGGGAATACCGCCAGGGGGGTTAAAGCTCTCTCCACGCCAGTCAAAGCACCTGCCACTAAATAAAATGGTTAGCTTACAGTCCTGTTTACACCTTGCTTTTGCTTGGTGCTTCGAAGAGCCTTTGGTGGGGCTTCAATGGGGCTTTGGTGGGGATTTGATGGGGCTACGATGGGGCTTCAAAGGGGCTTTGGTGGGGCTTTGATGGGGCTTTGCTTGGTACTTCATTGGGGCTTTGGTGGGGCTTTGCTTGATGCTTCAATGGGGCTTTGGTGGGGCTTTGCTTGGTGCTTCATTGGGGCTTTGGTGGTGCTTCAATGGAGTTTTGGTGGGGCTTCAATGGAGTTTTGGTGGGGCTTTGCTTGGTGCTTCAATGGGGCGTTGGTGGGGCTTTGTTTGGTGCTTCAATGGGGCTTTGGTGTCGCTTTGATGAGGCTTGGATGGGACTTTGCTTGGTGCCTCAATTGGGGCTTTGTGGGGCTATGATGAGGCTTTGTGAGGCTTCAAGCAAGCTTTTTTTATAGACTTCTATGGAGGCTTTGCAGATGCTTTGAAGCACCACTAAAGCTACATGGGTATAATTTTTGAAGCAAAGCCAAAGCAAATCAAAGCAAAGCAAAAGCAAGATGTAAACAGGACTGTAAGCTAATCATTTTATTTAGTGACAGGAGAGTTGACTGCCGTTCAGAGAGCTTCAACAAAGCCTGTCTGAAGCCTTGTTTTGAAGCAAGTGTAAAATAGCCGTTAATGTGTGTTAAAGACAAAGCAAGTGTAACTGAGCCCTTATTATTCCCTCATTCTTCCCATTTTATGTCATAACTGCCTACCTACTCATTCCTGGCAAAGCAAGCATGGAAGAAGTGTTCTCAATATTTATTCATAAAATAAAGGTTTGATACAAATTATATAAATATTAAAAAAAATACAAAATATTATTAAAACATAAAATTTAAAATTAAATGGGCCACTTTAGTTTCCCTTTACAATGGATAGTAACTATATTCAGTACGACATATTGTTACTTCCACTCACATGCACAATAAAAAAGTAATTGCATTGGGATGAAAAATGATGTAAACAGGATGTGATTGAAGAACTAAATTTAAAAATAACGATTCCCCAGCAAATTCCCATTTATGAAATCTGTCAGGAAAAAAAAAAACTATTCTGGATAATGAAAATGAATGGACAGCTCAGAACATTTTTTAAATATTAATATGCTAATCCGAAAAAATGTCTATTAGGAGATAATAGGGTTTGTATTATAGAGGAACCATCCAGTAAAAATAGAAAATGAAGACTTGAAATAGATATAAGAAGGACAGTCCCCTACTCCGGTCCGGTCTCAGCGTCTCATCCAGTCCTCCTTGCTGCCATGATTTGTCTTTTTGCTGGTATGGATGAATAAAGTTACATTTTCATTTTCCTGAAATTTTAACCACTTCACCCCTGAAAGAATTTACCCCCTTCTTTACTGGGCCATTTTTTGCGATTCGGCACTGCGAGGCTTTAACTGACAATTGCGCGGTTGTGCAACGTGGCTCCCAAACAAAATTGACATATTTTTTCCCACAAATAGAGCTTTCTTTTTGTGGTATTTGATCACCTCTGCGGTTTTTATTTTTTGCACTATAAACAAAAAAAGAGCGACAATTTAAAAAAAAAAATGTTTTACTTTTTACTATAATAAATATCCTAATAATAATAATAAAAAAGATTTCTTTAGGCTGATATATATTCTTCTACATACTTATGGTAAAAAAAAAAACGCAATAAGCCTATATTGATTGGTGGGATAGATTTATGGCACTTTTATTCTTTTTTTACTAGTAACGGCAGCGATCTGCAATTTTTATCGGGACTGCGACATTGCGGCGGACAAATTGGACACTTTTGACACTTTTTTGATACCAGTGACATTTATAGAGTAATCAGAACTAAAATTAGCCACTGATTACTGTAGAAATGTTATTAGCAGGGAAGGAGTTAACACTAGGGGGGCGATCAAGGGGTTAAATGTGTTCCCTCAGTGTGTTCTAACTGTAGGGGGATGGGACTGCCTGGGGAAGGAGACCGATCATTGTTCCTATATAATAGGAACAGGCGATCTGTCTCCTCTCCCCTGCCAGAACATGGAATTGTGTGTTTACACACACACAGAGCCACGTTCCTGCTCTGTCATGAGCAATTGCAGGTGCCCGGCGGGCATTGTGGCCTGGAAGCCGGGGCGTCATATGACGCCTGCCCAGGATGGGAGATTCAATCTGCGGAGATCATATTAAGCCTCGTACACACGATCGGAATATTCGATAGAAAAAGTCCTGGTTCTGGCTCTGTCAGGAACGATCGTGGTGCTCAGCGGACATCGCGGCCGCCAGGCACGTGCATTGGCTCCTCAGTGCCGTGGCGGGTGTGCGCCCCCCTATACCCCTTAAAGCATCTGCCATACAGTTACAGCTATTTGCGCAAGGGAGCCATTCTGCTGCCATCAAACGGCTGGCAGGGCTGCAAGTGGTTAAAGCGGAGGTTCACCCTAAAAATCAACTATTTAGCATTAGATCGAGCATACTGCTGACATCGGCAGTATGCTGTTTTTTTTTTTTTTTTGCTGTACTTACCGTGTTATCTGTAGTTCTAATCCGGCTCCGAGCAGATTCCCCGCGGGGAATAGGCGTTCCTAAGACGATGCATAGATGATTGACGTGCGCGTACAGCGCGTCACGCCTTCCAAAAATAGCCGACGTGAGACTTGGCTGTTTACGGCTTTAATAAAAAATGGGAGATTTCAGCAAAATTTTAAATGGAATGTTGACATTAAAGAATCATTGGGATTGATTTACTAAAGGCAAATAGAATGTTCACTTAGCAAGGGAATTTGCCCCAGAGCTTAGTAAATGTGGTGAAATGTAAGATACCCAATCTTGGGCAAGAAAAATTAAAAAAAATGGCATTTTTTCTTGCACATGATAGGATGATGGAAGTCAGCAGAATTTCACCATATTCACTTAGCTCTGGGGAAAATTCCCTTACAGATTGCAACCTTCCTTGCAAAGTAGACAGTCTGTTTGCCTTTAGTAAATGAAACCCAATGTCTCCTTTCCCAAGCTGGCCAGAGTGACAATGCAGAGGGGCCCCTGGTCCCCATTTCATCTCCTTACCCTTGCTCCTTCCATCGCCGGATTATCAAATAGGCAGAAAAAGGCACTGCCTGCATGCCGTTTAACCACTTGCTGACCAGCCGCCACAGTTTTACAGTAATAAGTGAATTACGTCCACGGGCGGCACATGCGCAGTTTAAAAAAAAAAAAAAAAAAACGTAAAAAACGTGGGGTCACAACACATTTAAATAAAACACGCCCATCTCATTAGAATTTGAATTACCCGGCCCATTTACGCTACGCCGCCGGAACTTGGTGAATACAGCATTTGCCTCGCTAATTTACAGCGGCGTAGCGTATCAGAGCTACGTTACGCCCGCGCAAATTTAAACCGATCTACGTGAATCTGGCCCTATGTATTTTTTTTTCTAAATTGGCGCTGTTCTTTTGTTTAAAGTGCAAAAAATAAAAACCGCAGAGGTGATCAAATACCACCAAAAGAAAGCTCTATTTGTGGGTAAAAAAAGGACGCAAATTTTGTTTGGGTACAGCGTCTCACGATCGTGCAATTGTCAGTTAAAGCGACGCAGTGCTGAATCGCAAAAAGTGGCCTGGTCTTTAAGCTGCATAATGGTCCGGGGCTGAAGTGGTTAAAGTGCAAAAAATAAAAAACGCAGAGGTGATCAAATACCACCAAAAGAAAGCTCTGTTTGTTGGGAAAAAAAGGATGTCAATTTTGTTTGGGAGCCACGTCGCAATTTTCAGTTAAAGCGACGCAGTGCCAAATTATAAAAAGTGCTCTGGTCAGGAAAGGGGTAAAATCTTCCGGAGCTGAAGCGGTTAAGGGCCCCGTGACAATGGATCAAAATAATATTACATTTTATCTTGAAAGAAGATGACAATGGACATTCTTAAATTATTTACAAAAGATAGAAAAATGTATCAATTCAAAGAAACAAAAGCTTGACATTAACCACTTGACTTCCAGAAGATTCACCCCTTTCATTACCCATTTTCCAATTTTAGATTTTTGAATTTTACAATTTCGAATCTCAAATTTTTGAATTTTCAAACTTCCAAACTTACGATATTTGGATTTTCGAATTTCCAAATTTTGGAAATTTGGAATTAAAAAAAAAATCGAAAATTCTAAAAATTATAAATTAGAACTGGAACCCTTGCATACAAAAATAGAAAACATATTTTTTTGCATTTTTAAAACTTTCCTAATTTAAAAAAAAACGTTGTTTTATTTTTTTTTTAAATTGTTTTTAACCACTTAAGGACCGGCTCACTTTAAAGTGAAATATCTCGGTAACGGCAGCAGCTGCTGCCACAACCGAGATATTCATCTTTTCCATGGCTTATCCTGTAAACGATAACGGTGGTCTTTGCAGCGGATTCGCCGCGAGATCACTGTTATCGGCAGCGGGGGAGGGGTGCCCCCTCCCGCTGCTCTCCCACGCCCCCTGCCGCTTACCAGAGCCGTCGGTAGCAGCGGAGGTGATCGAGTCCTTCACACTGCTTTCCATGGATACGAGTGAGGGAAAGATGGCCCCCACCCATCTCCATGGCATAGCAGGGCGGAAGCGACATCAAAACGTCACTTCTGCCCATGCATCTTAAAGGCACATTTTATTTTTTTATTGTATTTTAGTCTAAATATGGGATCTGAGGGTAAAAGTTTGACTCCATTCCACGAGTGGACACAATTTTGATGCGTTACATGTTTTACTCGGCGTAACATCATCTTTCACAATCTAAAAAAAAACAATTGGGCTAACTTTACTGTTTTTTATTAAAAAAAGTGAATTTTTTCAAAAAAAAGTGCGCTTGTAAGACCACTGCGCAAATACGGTGTGACAATAAATATTGCAATGACCGCCATTTTATTCTCTAGGGTGTTAGAAAAAATATATATATAATGTTTGGGGGTTCTAAGACCCCTTTCACACTGAAGCGTTTTTACAGCGTTTTAGCGTTAAAAATAGCGCTCTTAAAACGCTCTCCATGCATTTCAATGGACCCTTTTACACGGAGTCCTGCAAGCAGCATCTTTGGAACAGCTTTTAAGCGCTGAAAAAAAACGCTCCAAAAACGCCCCTCTCCATTGAAATGAATTCAAAAGCGCTGTAAAAATGCCTTACCCTTTCACACTAAGGCACTGCAAAAACGCCCTAAACGTAGGGGTCTTAGACCCCTTTCACACTGAGGAGTTTTTCAGGTGGTACAGCGCTAAAAATAGCGCTGCTATACCGCCTGAAAAACTCCTTCACTGCATACTCCATGTGAAAGCCACACTGAGGCGATGCGCTGGTGGGAGAGATCTCCTATCTCCTGCCAGCAGCATCTTTGGAGGCATATTGTGGGCGGTATTAACCCTTTATCGGCTGCTAGCAGGGGTTAATACCACACCGATAGCGGCTGATTCCCGCAACAATTCCGGTGGTATAGCGCCACTATTTTTAGCAGCGCTATACCGCCACGCGGCTCCCGCCCCAGTCTGAAAGGGGCCTTAGCGGTGATTTACCAGGACATTTGGATTGCAGATGAGGCTTCGCTCGAATAATGCTCGAATAACGCTCCAATAACGCTCCAATAGCGCTCCAATAACTCTCCAATAACACTCCAATAACGCTGTAATAACGCTCCAATAACGCTGTAATAACGCTCCAATAACGCTGTAATAACGCTTGAAAAATGCTAGAATAAAGCTTGAATAAGGCACGAATAACACTCAAATAATGCTGTAATAACGCTCAAAAACCGCTCGAAAAACGCTAATAAAACGCTCGAATAAAGCTCGAATAACGCTTGAATAACGCTGTAATAACACGCGTAAAACACTCGAATAAAGCTCGAATAACGCTGTAATAACGCTCGAAAAACGTTCGAATAACGCTGTAATAACGCTGTAATATCGCTCGAAAAACGCTTGAATAAAGCTCGAATAACGCTGTAATAATGCTCGAAAAATGCTGTAATAACGCTGTAATAACGCTCGAAAACGCTGTAATAACGCTGTAATAACGCTGTAATAACGCTCGAAAAACGCTTGAATAAAGCTCGAATAACGCTGTAATAATGCTCGAAAAATGCTGTAATAACGCTGTAATAACGCTCGAAAACGCTGTAATAACGCTGTAATAACGCTGTAATAACGCTCGAAAACGCTGTAATAACGCTCGAAAACGCTGTAATAACGCTCGAAAAACTTTCGAATAACGCTGTAATAACGCTGTAATAACGCTCGAAAAACGGTTGAATAAAGCTCGAATAACGCTGTAATAATGCTCGAAAAATGCTGTAATAACGCTGTAATAACGCTCGAAAACGCTGTAATAACGCTGTAATAACGCTCGAAAATGCTGTAATAAAGCTGTAAAAACGCTCGAAAAACGCTATAGTTATTATAGCGTTTTTCGAGCGTTTTTACAGCTTTATTACAGCATTTTCGAGCGTTATTACAGCATTTTCGAGCGTTATTACAGAGTTATTACAGCGTTTTCGAGCGTTATTAGTGTTATTACAGCATTTTTCAAGCATTATTACAGCGTTATTCGAGCTTTATTCAACCGTTTTTCGAGCGTTATTACAGCGTTATTACAGCGTTATTACAGCGTTATTCTCGAAAAACGCTGTAATAACGCTCGAAAAACGCTGTAATAACGCTGTAATAACGCTCGAAAAACGCTGTAATAACGCTCTAAAAACGCTTGAATAACGCTCGAAAAACGCTGTAATAACGCTCGAAAAACGTTCGAATAACGCTGTAATAACGCTGTAATAACGCTGTAATAACGCTCGAAAAACGCTTGAATAAAGCTCGAATAACGCTGTAATAATGCTCGAAAAATGCTGTAATAACGCTGTAATAACGCTCGAAAACGCTGTAATAACGCTGTAATAACGCTGTAATAACGCTCGAAAACGCTGTAATAACGCTCGAAAAACTTTCGAATAATGCTGTAATAACGCTGTAATAACGCTCGAAAAACGGTTGAATAAAGCTCGAATAACGCTGTAATAATGCTCGAAAAATGCTGTAATAACGCTGTAATAACGCTCGAAAATGCTGTAATAACGCTCGAAAATGCTGTAATAAAGCTGTAAAAACGCTCGAAAAACGCTATAGTTATTATAGCGTTTTTCGAGCGTTTTTACAGCTTTATTACAGCATTTTCGAGCGTTATTACAGCATTTTCGAGCGTTATTACAGCGTTATTACAGTGTTTTCGAGCGTTATTACAGTGTTATTACAGCATTTTTCAAGCATTATTACAGCGTTATTCGAGCTTTATTCAACCGTTTTTCGAGCGTTATTACAGCGTTATTACAGCGTTATTACAGCGTTATTCTCGAAAAACGCTGTAATAACGCTCGAAAAACGCTGTAATAACGCTGTAATAACGCTCGAAAAACGCTGTAATAACGCTCGAAAAATGCTTGAATAACGCTCGAAAAATGCTTGAATAACGCTCGAAAAACGCTGTAATAACGCTCGAAAAACGCTGTAATAACGCTCGAAAAACGCTGTAATAACGCTCGAATAACGCTCGAATAACGCTCGAATAACGCTCGAATAACGCTCGAATAACGCTCGAATAACGCTCGAATAACGCTCGAATAACGCTCGAAAAACGCTGTAATTACGCTGTAATAACGCTGTAATAACGCTCGAAAAACGCTCGAAAAACGCTCGAAAAATGCCCCAGTGTGAAAGGGACCTAATTAATTTCCTGGCAAAAAAAATAAAATGTTTTAAACTTGTAAACACTCAGCCTGAAAAACAGGCTCGGTCCTTGAGTGGTTAATTAAAAAAAAAAAGTTATATTAATATTTTTTTTTACATTTTCTTATTTATTTAGTATTACTATTAATACTCCAAGCACACACACAAGGAGTATTGGAGTGTCACACATTCTGGGAAAGATTCGTATTGAAAATGAGTGACTAATGGGAACTTGATACATTGTGTCTGTGGCTGTACGCCGTGGTAAATCCAATCTCAGCTGATAGCGGACTATTGTGTGTCACAAATGATTTGTTACATAATGAAATGATCGGGAGTTACATCTGATAACAAGGTTGGAGTTCTGGGATACGGCTCAGGTCCCGTCCACGCCAACATCCAGCGCAGTGGGAGGTGTCACCCCCAAGCCCAGAGTCAATTTAAACCTAAAAAGGTAAATAAATGGGATTACAATTCCTATCAAATCTGGTGATACAGGGCGGTTTAGTTGTACAGTAGACCTGACTGTTTGACACTCTTAACCCTATAAATACTGCTGCACTGCCGCCACGTATATGACACACCAGGGGCGGACAGACAACTCATGGGGCCCCTGGGCAATAGAAGATTATGGGGCCCCGGGCTTACAGATGGCCACCACACCAGGAGGCATTACAGAGGCGGGGCAGCTAAAATCTCAGGATTTTCACACCAAAAGCATGTCAGTTTCAGACATATCAGGGACAGATGTAAAAAAAAAAAAAACACAGATTTTTACATACTGTCCCTGGTTTTACTGAGCCTGGCAACCCTGATGGGGCCCCCTAGTGGCATGGGGCAGTGCCCGAGTGACTCAATGGTCAGTCCGCCCCTGCGACACAGAGTTGCGGCACAGCCCCAGTCACTTGATTGGATCACGCTCCGTGGTTGTACTGCCCACCAAACCTGACAGGTGCTGAGTTTTTGGCCTGGGGCCACAAAGCAAAGTGAAGCAATTAAGTTAAGCAAAGCACAGCAATTAGACATGTGCAGAACGAAAAAATGTGTTTTGTTTCGTTTCAATTCAGTATTTTCATAAATTATGTTAGTTAACCGCTTAAAGCGGAGCTCCACCCTAAAGTGTAACTCCCACTGATCGGAACCCTCCCCCCCTCCGGTGTCACATTTGACACCTTTCAGGGGGGAGGGGGGTGCAGATACCTGTCTAAAGACACTTCCGGTCACTTCCCCGTAGTGTTCTGGGAACACTCGGCTCCCAGAAAACAGCAGGAGCCAGTCAGACGACGCATGCACGAGGGAACCGGGCAGTGAAGACGGAGCACTTCACTTCCTAGTTCACTTACCGTGGATGGCGGTAGGGCAGCAGAGTGACGAGCGATCGCTCTTCCTCTGCTGCGGACGCCGCTGGACTCCAGGACAGGTAAGTGTCCTAATATTAAAAGTCAGCAGCTGCAGTATTTATAGCTGCTGGCTTTTAATATTTTTTTTTAGCGGACATCCGCTATATACGTCGGCAGAATGGCACGGCTGGGCACAATCACGTTGCCTTCAAGACCTGGTCCTCTGCTCCGTGACCGCGCCCGTGGGACCTGCGGACCCGATCGCCGCCGGAGTCCTGTGATCGGGTCACAGAGAGGAAGAACGGGGAGAGGTAAGTGTAAACAAACCTTTCCCCATTCTTCCTAGTGTGACTGACACTGATCGTCTGTTCCCTGTCATAGGGAACGACGATCAGTGATGTCACGTGCCAAGCCACGCCCCCCACACAGTAAGAATCACTCCCTATGAAACACTTAACCCCTTCAGTGCCCCCTACAGGTTAATCCCTTCACTGCCAGTGACATTTTTACAGTGATCAGTGCATTTTCATAGCATTGGTCACTGTAAAAATGACAATGATTCCAAAATGATGTCAAAAGTGTCTGCTTTAATGTCGCAGTCCCGATAAAAAAAAATCGCTGATCGCTGCCATTACTAGTAAAAAAAAAAAAATATTAATAAAAATGCCATAAAACTATCCCCTATTTTGTAAACGCTATAACTTTTGCGCAAACCAATCAATAAACGCTTATTGTGATTTTTTTTTACCAAAAATATGTAGAAGAATACGTATCGGACTAAACTGAGGGAAACATGTTTTTTTATATATCTTTTGGGGGATATTTATTATAGCAAAAATGTATTTTTTTCAAAATTGTCGCTCTATTTTTGTTTATAGCGCAAAAATATTAAAACCCGCAGAGGTGATCAAATACCACCAATAGAAAGCTCTATTTGTAGGAAAAAAAGGACGTGAATTTTGTTTGGGAGCCACGTCGCATGACCGCGCAATTGTCAGTTAAAGCAACACAGTGCCAATTTGCAAAAAGGGCTTGGTCCTTTAGCTAGAAAATGGTCCGGGTCTTAAGTGGTTAAAGGGGTTGTAAACCTTCGTGTTTTTTTACCTCAATGCATCCTATGCATTAAGGTGAAAAAACACCCGGCCCCCCCCAGCCCCCACGTTTTACTTACCTGACCCCCGAACTTCCGTAGGCGCGATCCCCACTGTCCTTCTCTCCACGGAGTCCCGGCTTTGATTGATTTGATTTGATTGATAGCAGCGTAGCCATTGGCTCCAACTGCCGTCAATCGAATACAATGACGTGGCCACCGTGGGGCGGGGCCGAGTCATACACTTGGCATCTATGGACGCCGAGTTTATGACTCAGGAGTGCACCGGCAAGGTAACCCCTTCGGGAGAGCGCTTATCCTAGGGGGGTTATCCAGGGCCGTTTGAAGGAATTTGGGGGCCCCAAGCAAAATGGATATGGAGGCCCCCGCACGCACGCATGCACGCAAAGCCTACAGGAACCACAGCATAGCGATACAGTTTAAGATCACCCACACGTTATATATTTTTATATATGTATATGTTTTTTTTACCCTCCCGGTGTCGTTCTTACTCCCCTCCAAATGTTCTTTTTACCCCCATGTGTTTTTTTTTTTTACTCCTCCCTCCCTCCCTGTGTCGTTCTTACTCCCGCTCCCCATCCCTGTGTCCTTCTTACTCCCCCCCATGCTCTTTTTATTTCCCCCCCCCATGTTTTTTTTTTTTAACTCCCCCCCCTCACTACTGTACCACGCAGCAGGAGATTCAGTTTCCTGTTCCCGGCCGGACTGAAAGGAAGTGAGCACTCAGTGTGCACTTCCTGCCATTCCGGCCGGGAACAGGAAACGGAAGGAAGAAGGAAAAGGAGCTACAGGGAAGGGGAAGTGGTGACGAAAGAGGGAGCAATGCTGCAGCCGCCTGAGGCTCCCTATAGAGATATATTTGGCTGCTAGTGGTGCGGTATTAACCTCCGCTAACAGCCAAAAAAGAGGTGCATTGCGGGCGGGATTACCACGGTTTCCCATTACTTTCAATGAGAAGGAGCGGTGAAGGAGCAGTAAACACGCCGCTCCTCTCACCGCTCCAAAGATGCTGCTGGCAGGGCTTTTGGAGCGGTCTCGCCTGCGCATCGCCTCAGTGTGAAAGCTCTCGGGCTTTCACATTGAGAATGCAGGGCAGGAGTTTTTCAGGCAGTATTTAGGCGCTATTTTTAGCGCTAAACCTCCTGAAAAACTCCTCAGTGTGAAAAGGGCTTAAGGCTGGAATCACACTTATGCATGTTGCTTTTGAGCGTTTTTGCAGTGCATTTTGCGGTACTTGTTGCGTTTTTCGAAAAACACTTTTTTTACAACGATTTTACCGCAATTTGCGTTTTTTGATTTATTATAATTTTTTTTTTTTTTATTTCCTTTAACAACCAGATATAAACAGGTTAAAAAAAACACAAATCGCTGCAAAATTGCAGTAAAAACGTTGTACTTGCGTTTTGGATGCGGCTCCGTTAAATTCTATTACATGCAAAACACTGCTTTTTGCGGGAAAAAAGTCACCGACCCTTTCCAAAAACGCAGAGGCACAAAAAAAGCATTGATGTGAACTTGTTCTATAGGAAACCATGTTAAATTTCCCTGCATTTCTGCAAAATGCATCAAAAAAACGCATTAGTGCGAATGAAGCCATAACCAACAGCAGTCCTCAGTCCTAATTACTACAAGCAGTTAACCCTTTCCTGGAGCATGCAGTGCACTGTAGTAACCCCTGCAGTCAGAATGGTCCTCGCTAAACCAACAGCAACATGCAGTGCTAATTATTTCAAGCAGTTTCCTCCAGCATGCAGTTAACCCTTTGCTGGAACATGTAGTACACTGCATACGTTCTTGCAGTCAGACTGGCCCTACAAAAACCAACAGCAGTCTTGAGTCCTCATTACGGCAGGTAATTAACCCTTTGCTGGAGCAGGTAGTGCAATAGATGAATCCCTGAAGTCATAATTCAGTTTATTAACCCCGTGCAGCCCTAACATGTGCAAGCAGTGAAACTTTTGACCTAAACCAACCATAGTCTTTAGCCCTAATTACTACTAGCAGTTTTATTAACCCCTGCAGCCAGAATGGTCCTGGCAGTTAACCATTTGCTGGAGCATGCAGTGCACTGCATTAACCCCTGTAAGTCAGCTTGTATTTTAATAACCCCGTACAACCCCAACATCAGGAAGCAGTGGACCTTTTGATTTAAAACAGCAGTCTGCAGTTCTAATTATTACAAGCAGTTAACCCTTTGCTGGGCATGCGGTGTCCTGTATTAACCCTTGCAGCCAGATTACTGTGTATTAACCTCATGCTGTCCTAACATCTTCAAGCAGTTAACCCTTTGCAGAAGCATGCACTGTACTGTATTAACCCCATGCAGTCTTACCATCAGAAAGCAGTTTATATTTTGCTGAAGCATGCAGTGTGTCCTGTATTAACCCTTGCAGCCAAAAGACTGTGCAATAACCCCATGCAGTCCTAGGATCTGCAAGCAGTTAACCCTTAGCTGAAGCATGTACGGTATTAACCCTTAGCTGAAGCATGCACTGTATTAACCCTTAGCTGAACAATGCACTGTATTAACCCTTAGCTGAACCATGCACTGTACTGTATTAACCCCATGCAATCCTAACAGCTGTAAGCAGTTAACCCAGTGTTTCTCGACTCCAGTCCTCAAGGCAGCCCCAACAGGTCATGTTTTCAGGATTTCCCTCAGATGAAATGGCTTTTGTAATTACTAAGGCAGGGAAACTGATCAAATCACCTGTTAGAAATAATGGAAAGCCTGAAAACATGACCTGTTGGGGCGCCTTGAGGACTGGAGTTGAGAAACTCTGAGTTAACCCTTTTCAGAACCATGCAGTGTGTCCTGTATTAACCCTTGCAGCTGTAATGCTGTGCATTAACTCTGTGCAGTCCTAAAATCAGCAAGCAGTTAACCCTTTGCAGAAGCATGCACTGGATTAACCCTTAGGTGAAGCATGCAGTGTCCTGTATTAACCCTTTGCAGAAGCATTCCCTGTACTGTATTACACCATGTAGTCCTAACATCAGCAAGTGGTAAACCCTTTGCTGAAGCATGCAGTGTCCTGTATTAACCCTTGCAGCCAGAATACTGTTTATTAACCCCATGCAGTCCTAGGATCTGTAAGCAGTTAACCCTTAGCTGAAGCATGCACTGTACTGTATTAACCCCCATGCAGTCCTAACAGCTGCAGTTAACCCAGTGTTTCTTGACTCCAGTCCTCAAGGCAGCCCCAACAGGTCATGTTTTCAGGATTTCCCTCAGATGAAACGCCTGTGGTAATTACTAAGGCAGGGAAACTGATCAAATCACCTGTGCAAATAATGGAAAGCCTGAAAACCTGACCTGTTGGGGCGCCTTGAGGACTGGAGTAGAGAAACACTGAGTTAACCCTTTGCAGAAGCATGCAGTGTGTCCTGTATTACCCCTTGCAGCCAGAATACTGTGCATTAACCCTGTGCAGTCCTAGGATCTTCAAACAGTTAACCCTTTGCTGAACCATGTACTGTACTGTATTAACCCCCATGCAGCCCTAACAGCTGCAAGCAGTTAACCCAGGGTTTCTCAACTCCAGTCCTCAAGGCGCTCAGACAGGTCATGTTTTCAGGATTTCCCTCAGTTGAAATGGCTTTGGTGATTACTAATCACTGTGTGTAAAATAATGGAAAGCCTGAAAACATGACTTGTTGGGGCACCTTGAGGACTGGAGAAAATTGAGAAAATAACCCTTTGCAGAAGCATGCAGCGTCCTGTATTAACCCTTGCAGTTAAAATACTGTGTATTAACCCCATGCAGTCCTAACAGCTGCAGTTAAACCTTTGCTGAATCATGCACTGTAACCCCATGAAGTCCTAACATCAGCAATCGGTTAACCCTTTGCTGAAGTGTGTCCTGTATTAGGACCTTTGCAAGCATGCAGTGTGTCCTTGCAGCCAGAATACTGTGCATTAACCCCATGCAGTCCTAGGATCTGAAATCAGTTAACCCTTTGCTGAAGCATGCAGTGTCCTGTATTAACCCTTGCAGTCAAAATATTTGTGTGTTAACCCCATGCCATCCTAACATCTGCAGTTAACCCTTAGGTGAAGCATGCACTGTATTAACCCCATGCAGTCTTACCATCAGCAAGCAGTTTATCCTTTGCTGGATCATGCCGTGTCCTGTATTAACCCTTGCAGCCAGAATACTGTGTATTACCCCCATGCAGTCCTAACATCTTCAAGCAGTTAACCCTTTGCTGAAGCATGCACTGTATTAACCCTTAGGTGAAGCATGGAGTTTCCTGTATTAACCCTTGCAGGCAGAATACTGTACATTAACCCCATGCAGTCCTGGGATCTGAAAGCAGTTAACCCTTTGCTGAAGCATGCAGTGTCATGTATTAACCCTTGCAGGCAGAATACTGTACATTAACCCCATGCAGTCCTGGGATCTGCAAGCAGTTAACCCTTTCCTGGAGCATGCATTGCCTCTGTGATGCTCCCCAATCTGCAGCTCAGCCTGCAATCCCTGCTTGCCTCCATCACTGAGTGTCTCCCTTGTGTCTGTATAGGAAAGAGCTGAATGCTATTGTAATGTTGTGTGATCACCCAGGGCCCCTCCTCTGCCCCCTCCCCCCACATCTCCCCGGATCTCAGGGACTCTCCCAGTCTCAGCCAGCAGCAGTCCAGGCTCTCCAATCCCCATCAAGGTGTGATTGACAATCTGAGGATAAGGGACCCATCAGCTGTGCATGCAGAGGAGGAGGGGGCCCCCAGGAGGGGAGGGTGAGGCATTGCATTGGTTGCATGGATCCCTGTGATGACAGCCAGCTCCATTCTTGTCATGCACAGCCCCATCCTCTGACAGCTCTGCATGGCACCATCAACAAAAATATGCAAATCAGCGGCTGTGTGAGAGGTGAGCCTGGGAGAGCCACAATGGGCCACTCCCTGACGTGAGATCGGGGGGCCCCTCCGGGAGGTGCGCTCATAGCTCCTCGGATTCGGATGCTGATGCTGCAGGGGGATCATGTAATTGTCGGGCGGTCGGGGCGGATCATGGCATTGGGCTCCTCCGGGCTCCCCCCCAGCGAAGAGGAAGATGGGGCTGAAGAGCAAGAACTCCGAGGGCCAGCCTAAGGATGGCGAGGGCAAGGTGGCTCTAGGGGCCCCGGATCTGGAGCCCAGCTCCCTGGGGGCCGGCCTGGACAAGGATGGGACTCTACTGCTGGTGGGAGCCGGCAAGAGGAACACCCAGAGCATCGGACTGCTGGCCAAAACCCCCCTCAACTACCCGAGACCGGCCAAGAGGAACAACGCCAAGTACCGCAGGGTGCAGACCCTCATCTATGATGCCCTGGAGAGACCCCGGGGGTGGGCACTGCTCTACCATGCCTTCGTGTGAGTACCCACCCCTTCTATATTGTATGTCTTATGTCTAAATATGTATCTATTTATTTATACATTGTGTATCCCCCTATATGATACAATGTATCTCTTTATCCCTTTATAGTATACAATGTGTACCTATATCTCATGATAATATACATTGTACATCTCTTTATATTATACATTGGATCAGATGGTCTATATCTATCTATCTTGATTGATCAATAGATCTTTCTAGCTACAGTATCCGTCTAATTAATTACCTATCTACCTATTGCAAAGAATTAGTCTATCTATCTATCTATCTATCTATCTATCTATCTATCTATCTATCTATCTATATCAATTGATCAATATAGCTACAGTATCTATCTAATCAAGTACCTATCAAGTACCTATCTACCTGTTCTATCTATGTATCTATCTATCTATATCCATTGATCACTAGATCTATCTAGCTACTGTATCTGACTATCTACCTAGTGTACATACTTACCAGTATCTACCATCTACATGCCATCTATCTATTTAATCAATTATCTATCTATCTACATTGATCAATAAATCTATCGAATCAATTACCCATCTATCTGTTCTAGCCACCTATCCACCATCTACATGTTATCTATCTATCTATATCCATTGATCAATAGATCTTTCTAGCTACAGTATCATCTAATCAATTACCTATCTACCTGTTCTAGCCACCTATCCACCATCTACATGTTATCTATCTATCTATCTATCTATCTATCTATCTATCTATCTATCTATCTATCTATATCCATTGATCAATATATCTTTCTAGATACAGTATATGTCTAATCAATCACCTATTGCATATAATTAGCCTTGCCACCTATCTACCACCTACTTGGCATCTATCTATATATATATATATATATATATATATATATATATATATATATATATATATCCATTGATCACTAGATCTATCTAGCTACTGTATCTGACTAATCAATTTCCTATCTACCTAGTGTACATACCTATACCATCTACATGTCATCTATCTATTTAATCAATTATCCATCTATCTATCTTTATCCATTGATCAATAGATCTTTCTAGCTACAGTATCCATCTAATAAGTTGCCTATCTACCTGTTCTAGCCACCTTTCCTCTATCTATCTATCTATCTATCTATCTATCTATCTATCTATCTATCTATCTATCTATCTATATCCATTGATCAATAGATCTTTCTAGCTACAGTATCCGTCTAATCGATTACCTGTCTACCTATTGCATATAATTAGTCTAGCCACCTATATACCATCTACTTGTCTATCTATCTATCTATCTATCTATCTATCTATCTATCTCCATTGATCAATAGATCTTTCTAGCTACAGTATCCGTCTAATCGATTACCTGTCTACCTATTGCATATAATTAGTCTAGCCATCTATCTATCTATCTATCTATCTATCTATCTATCTATCTATCTATCTATCTATCTATCGATCGATCTATCTATATCAATTGATCAAGAGATCTGTCTAGCTATAGTGTCTGTCCAATCAATTACCTATCTACCTAATCTGGCCACCTACTCTATCTATCTATCTATCTATCTATCTATCTATCTATCTATCTATCTATCTATCTATCTATCTATCTATCTATCTATCTACCTATGCCTATGTGTCTATCTATCTATCTATCTATCTATCTATCTATCTATCTATCTATCTATCTATCTATCTATCTCATATAATTAGTAAAGTTACCAATCTACCATCTACTTGTCATCTATCTATTCTCCCATATGTATATGTACAGAACGCACACTTAGTAGGTTCATGTACTATAACTGATATGTTCTGTTGATTGCGTAAGTCGGGTATAACCAGTTGGTGGTGATCAACAGTTCATAGTGTAATACTGTATATGGGGGTATGCATATGTATGAGTCCTACTGTATGCTCAGCATATAGAAGTAATGTTTTGTGTATTAAGGGATGGACAGTCACTGAAGGAACTGTGTAAAAGAGCAGTGTATAGGCCTCCTATGTAATTACTCACTACATAAAATCACTTGTTTACTGTGTATCAGTTGGGCGCTAGATAGAAGTGACCCATGTACATATCTATTGCCTCGTTTTCACTGAGCGGATCGGTTTGGTACGGTTCGGTACGGTACGCTATTTTGGGCGTTTCCATTATGAAAGCGTGAAAGCGAACCGTACCGGACCATTCTGGGTCCTGCTTCAGATGTGGGGCCATAGAAAATGGAACGGTTCGGTTAGGGCGGACCTACAATACATCTCACTGATTGGTGGACGTGCTAGGCATTTTTTCTAACCCTTGTATGGTCCCGGATGGTCCGATTTGCAGTGGAAACGCTCAGCAGAATAGACCGGACCATTCTAAGCACTCCAAACTGTACCAACCCAAACCGATCCGTTAAGTGGAAACGAGGCATATGTGACAGCTGGAGGGGTCCTGACACCCATCTGACTACATCAAATTTAAGTGGGCCCCAAGGTTCAAGAAGGCCTTACATGCAATATGAAAAAAAAATACAGTGTGTATATATATATATAAATATATATATATATATATATATTGGCTTCTGGTAATACAAAATACTAGGGTTGTCCCGATACCACTTTTTTAGGACCGAGTACAAGTACTGATACTTTTTTTCAAGTAGTCGCCGATACCGAATACCGATACTTTTTTTAAATGTATTCCCAAATGCAGCCATGTCCCCCACATATGCAGCCATGTCCCTCCAGCCATGTCCCCCACATATGCAGCCATGTCCCCCACATATGCAGCCATTTCCCCCCCAGCCATGTCCCCCACATATGCAGCCATGTCCCTCTAGCCATGTCCCTCTAGCCATGTCCCTCCAGCCATGTCCCCTACATATGCAGCCATGTCACTCCAGCCATGTCCCTCCAGCCATGTCCCCCACATATGCAGCCATGTCCCTCCAGCCATGTCCCCCACATATGCAGCCATGTCCCCCACATATGCAGCCATTTCCCCCCCAGCCATGTCCCCCACATATGCAGCCATGTCCCTCTAGCCATGTCCCTCTAGCCATGTCCCTCCAGCCATGTCCCCTACATATGCAGCCATGTCCCTCCAGCCATGTCCCTCCAGCCATGTCCCCCACATATGCAGCCATGTCCCTCCAGCCATGTCCCCACATACCTTGCCGCCGAAAGCCGCCGCCACCGCACGGATAACATCACAGCATTCATTTGAATAGCTGTTTTGCTCACGCGTATAGACACTCCCCCTTGCTCGGGATTGGACAGATCACGATCACCCATTCAATCCCAAGCAAGGGGGAGTGTCTATACGCAGCGGAAACACTACAGCTATTCAAATGAAAGCTGTGATGTTCCCGCACGCCGTTTAACCCATGCGGCAGCTTTTGATGCGGTGGCACGATGCGGCGGCTTTCGATGCAGCGGCGGGGGGGGGGGGTATTCTATTTTGGTATCGGCGGTATTTGCGGGAGTACAAGTACTCCCGCAAATACTCGGTATCGGTTCCGATACCGATACTGGTATCGGTATCGGGACAACCCTACAAAATACGTAGTGAAATAATCAAATACCTGCTGTGTAAATTGGCATATAGCTTTTTGGAACATTTAATGTGGAGATATCCTTTCACAATATGTGCTTTATGTTCAGGTACCAGTGTTTTTTGTTTTTGTTGGAGTTTGTGAGATTTTTTAAAGTCCTTACTGGTATTGAAAAGATTGATCATGTTCCATCTTCGGATCAGGTGTGTCCCTATCTCCAAATGTGAAAACACAAGGATAGAGGGAAGACACCAGAACTTGAAAGAAGGTCAGATATTATTGTATCCATAGAGGGACCAATATTTGGGTATTTGGTGTAATGTTCTTCATGGGTTCTACAGATGTTCTCTATCCATAGAAGGACTTAATATGGGCTTTGGTGTAATGTTCTTTATTGGTCATGCAGATACTCATGTATCCATAGAGGGACTCCCATTTGTGCTTTGGTGTAATGTTCTTCATGGGTTCTGTAGATATTCTTGTATCCATAGAGGGACTCTCATTTATGTATTTGGTAAAATGATCTTCACGGGTTCTACAGATGTTCTCCCATTTATGTATTTGGTATAATGATCTTCATGGGTTCTACAGATGTTCTCCCATTTATGTATTTGGTATAATGATCTTCATGGGTTCTACAGATGTTCTCCCATTTATGTATTTGGTATAATGATCTTCATGGGTTCTACAGATGTTCTCCCATTTATGTATTTGGTATAATGATCTTCATGGGTTCTACAGATGTTCTCCCATTTATGTATTTGGTATAATGATCTTCATGGGTTCTACAGATGTTCTCCCATTTATGTATTTGGTATAATGATCTTCATGGGTTCTACAGATGTTCTCCCATTTATGTATTTGGTATAATGATCTTCATGGGTTCTACAGATGTTCTCCCATTTATGTATTTGGTATAATGATCTTCATGGGTTCTACAGATGTTCTCTATCCATAGAAGGACTTAATATGGGCTTTGGTGTAATGTTCTTCATGGGTTCTACAGATGTTCTTGTATCCATAGAAGGACTTAATATGTACTTTGGTGTAATGTTCTTCATGGGTTTTGCAAATGTTCTTGTATCCATAGAGGGACTTCATTTGGGCTTTGGTGTATGTAATTCATGGGTTCTACAGATGTTCTCTATCCATAGATGGACTTCAATTTGGACTTTGGTGTAATGTTCTTTATTGGTTCTGTAGATCAATGTTTTTCAACTCCAGTCCTCAAGGCACACCAACAGGTCAAGTTTTCAGGATTTCCCTCAGATGAAATGGCTGTGGTGATTACTAAGGCAGTGAAACTGATCAAATCACCTGTGCAAAATAATGGAAAGCCTGAAAACATGAGCTGTTGGTGTGCCTTGAGGACTGGAGTTGAAAAACACTGCTGTAGATGTTCTCGTATCCAAAGGGGGACTTCATTTGGGCTTTGGTGTAATGTTCTTCATGGGTTCTACAGATGTTCTGCTATCCATAGAGGGACTCCCATTTGGGTATTTGGTGTAATGTTCTTAGTGGGTTCTGCAAATGTTCTTGTATCCATAGAGGGACTTAATTTGGGCTTTGGTGTAATGTTCTTGATGGGTTCTTCAGATGTTCTTGTATCCATAGAGCAGTGATGGCAAACCTTGGCACCCCAGATGTTTTGGAACTACATTTCCCATGATGCTTATGCACTCTGCAGTGTAGTTGAGCATCTTGGGAAATGTAGTTACAAAACATCTGGGGTGCCAAGGTTCGCCATCACTGCCATAGAAGGACTTTATTTGGGCTTTAGTCTAATGTTCTTTATTGGTTCTGCAGATGTTGTCCTATCCATAGAGGGACTTTATTTAGGCTTTTGGTTACATGTTTTTCATTGGTTCTGTAGATGTTCTTGTATTCAGAGGGACTTTGGTATAATGTATATCATAGATTCTGCCGACATTTGGTCTCATGCTATATTAGGACATCTTTGCATAGGGGTGCTGGAAGGATTAAAGTGGGCCCCCATCTACACACGCATTACCTCATTGTTATACTCATTCTAATGCTGTATTTATTGTATCTGCTTCCTTTCCTCCACTTGAAGAATCTTAGGTGACCTCTTTTTTTAGTTTATTCAAATAAAAAATATGGTATTATCCTAATGCAACAATCCTATTCAGATTTTCATTCTTCAACTCTCATGTCCGCTGCAGGTTTCAGTTCAATTGGTTTCCACGGACCAACACTGTCCTCTTTTTAGACATACATAGATGGGGTACAAGTAACGAGTCCACCTTTAGCAATGCATTTTAATAAAACATGCTCTTCTTGTCTGTAACAACCAACCAGGTACAAATTCATAGTCTTCCCAGCAGTGGAAAACTGGAAGGCAGAATGCGATTGGTTGACCTAGTCATCTTGATACTGCACCATTGTAATGCAAAGGGTTGATGGACCTTATTTTCTGAAGCATTGTTTATAAACATTGGTACAAAAATACACAAATTGTGTGGCTAGTGTGCCCTTTGAAATGCCCATGATCAAACTGTCATTAGACATTATAGATCACAGGCAAAATGCACAGAGCCAATTAGAGAGGCTCTGTGCCTTGTGATCGCTGTGAACTGCTCACAAGTACACAAAAAAAGGCAACACAGCCCTCCCCTTCTGATTGGTTCTCTTCTGATTAGTCCTTTTGTAGGTAACGCTACTTCCACTGATCACCAACAAAAGTGGGACGCATTAATTACAACTGAGCAGCACAGGGGTATATTGACCAGCAAGAGGACACACAAAACAGTAAAAGGGATATATTGGCAATAAAAGAGGAACATTAACCACCAACAGTTATGGGGCACAAACCACTGATCGCCAACAATTTAAAGGACACACACCATTGACCACCAACATTTAAAGGGACATTAATTCTTGACTGCTATCATAGGGGGAACACTAGTTCCTGTCAACTGAAATTTGCAAGCTGTTCTGTGCATTACATAATCCTGACTTCTGCACTCTACATGCTATATTTTAAATTAAACAAATTTAGAGGGGCATTTCAGGGCCTCAAAAATTTATTGTAAACACTGGCCATTTAAAAAAATATTTAGTCCTTTTCCTTTATATAATAAGAAATAATAATAATAATAATAATAAAAAAAGGTTATTAACCACTTCAGCACTGAGCCGGTATTTCAGACTTGTGTTTACAAGTTAAAAACAAGGGGCCAGATTCTCAGTTGAGATACGACGGTGTATCTCCAGATACGCCGTCGTATCTCTGTTTCTGAGCCCTCTTATCTATGCGACTGATTCTTAGAATCAGTTACGCATAGATTTTGCTTAGATCCGACTTGCGTAAGTCACTTACACCGTCGGATCTAAGTTGTAATGTTACGCTGGCCGCTAGGTGGTGTTCCCGTCGATTTTTGCTTTGCATATCCAAATGAGCGTTCTACGCGATTCCCGAACGTATTTGCGCGCCGTCCTTGTAGTTTACGTAGTTTGCGTAAGAGTAAGGTTACCCCTGCTATATGAGGGGTAACCTTGTGTAGGTCCGGCGTACACCATGTTAGGTATGGACGTCGGGACAGCGTTGGGTTTTTCCTTTGTTTACGTCATTTACGTAACTCGTCGCGAATAGGGCTGTGCGTTAATTACGTTGCCGTCAAAATCAATGTATTTGCGGCGTACTATGGAGCATGCGCAGTGGGCTACGTTTACGCCCGGCGCATGCGAAGTTCCTTCGACGCGGGGGCGCGCTTAATTTAAATACAGCACGCCCCTCCTTCCTACTTTGAATTACGCGTCCTTACGCCTGCCCATTTACGCTACGCCGCCACAAATTACGGAGCAAGTGCTTTGAGAATACAGCACTTGCCCGTAAATAGTGCAGAGAATAAAATGTCAGTCATTGCAATACTTTTTGTCACATCGTATTTGCGCAGCGGTCTTACAAGCGCACTTTTGTGAAAAAAAATCACTTTTTTTAATTAAAAAAACAAGACAACAGTAAAGTTAACCCAATTTTTTTTATATATTGTGAAAGATAATATTATGCAGAGTGAATTGGTACCCAACATGTCATGCTTCTATAGGTTGCATGTTTTGAGTTACAGAGAAGGGCTAGGCCTAGAATTATTGCTCTCATTCTAACGATCGCGGCGATACCTCACATGTGTGGTTTGAACACCGTTTTCATATGCAGACGCTACTCACGTATGCATTTGCTTCTGCGCGCAAGCTCAACGGGGCGCGTCCCTTTAAAAAAAAAGGTTTTTTTTTTTTCTTATTTATTTTACTTGATTTTATTTATTTTTACACTGTTTAAAAATAAATAAAAAGGTCACTTTTATTTCTATTACAAGGAATGTAAACATCCATTGTAATAGAAAAAAGCATGACAGGTCCTCTTAAATATGAGATCTGGGGTCAAAAAGACCTCACATCTCATATTTACAGTAAAATGCAATAAAAACAAATGACCCTTCAAGAGCTATGGGCGGAAGTGATGTTTCGACGTCGCCTCCGCCCTGCTATGGTATGGAGACGGGTGGAGACGTATCCATACCGCTGGCGTGACAGGACCCGATTGCCTTCGCTGATACCAGCGGCTCCGGTAATGGGCCCTCTCCCGCCACTGATAACGGTGATCTCATGGCGATTCCGCTGCAGAGACCAACATTATCGTTAACCGGACCACCGCCTAAAGAGATGGATACCTTGGTTTATAGCAGCAGCTGCTGCCATTACCGGGATATCCCTCTTCAAAGTGCCAACCTATATAGTCATGTGGCGGTCGGTAAATGGTTAAATATCCCCAAAATAAAGCTAAAAGAAGATACAAAATGAATTTGTGTACACGGTTGTGTGATGGAGTAATTGTCAGTCAGACTATCACAGCATTGAAAACTAAAACATGACCTGGTAATGAAGGAGTATTGCAGGTCATGAATTTGTTAAGAATGTTTCTACAGATGCTGTGACATACTGTACTTGTGTGTGTGGAGGTTCTCAGAGTGGTGACATGAAGGCAATGGTTAAGCAGAAGGGATGAGCATAGTGCAGGCGTCCCACTTCCCAGTGGAGCCCATTGCTGGTTCTGTATTCATACTGTTGACTTTCCTTTCGTCTTCCCTGGGTACCAGACATGGGGTGGTATTGCCTCAAAAGCTTGATATTAAGAACATTATTGGACTGGTGTGAGGTATTTTTGGTTCACTTGCATCGAGTATCTTTGTATGAAAAAATATTACCATAATAGCAAACACTAGGCAAGCCTCTGTAATCGGGTACTAATAAATACACACTATAGTCATGTAGACTTCTGGCCCCATGGTCATGTAGACTTCTGGTCCCATGGTCATGTAGACTTCTGGCCCCATGGTCATGTAGGCTTCTGGCCCCATGGTCATGTAGGCTTCTGGCCCCATGGTCATGTAGGCTTCTGGCCCCATGGTCATGTAGGCTTCTGGCCCCATGGTCATGTAGGCTTCTGGCCCCATGGTCATGTAGGCTTCTGGCCCCATGGTCGTGTAACCTTCTGGCCCCATGGTCGTGTAGCTTTCTGGCCCCATGGTCGTGTAGCCTTCTGGCCCCATGGTCGTGTAGCCTTCTGGCCCCATGGTCGTGTAGCCTTCTGGCCCCATGGTCGTGTAGCCTTCTGGCCCCATGGTCGTGTAGCCTTCTGGCCCCATGGTCGTGTAGCCTTCTGGCCCCATGGTCGTGTAGCCTTCTGGCCCCATGGTCGTGTAGACTTCTGGCCCCATGGTCGTGAAGGCTTCTGGCCCCATGGTCATGTAGGCTTCTGGCCCCATGGTCAGGTAGGCTTCTGGCCCCATGGTCAGGTAGGCTTCTGGCCCCATGCTCATGTAGGCTTCTGGCCCCATGCTCATGTAGGCTTCTGGCCCCATGCTCATGTAGGCTTCTGGCCCCATGCTCATGTAGGCTTCTGGCCCCATGCTCATGTAGGCTTCTGGCCCCATGGTCAGGTAGGCTTCTGGCCCCATGGTCAGGTAGGCTTCTGGCCCCATGGTCAGGTAGGCTTCTGGCCCCATGGTCAGGTAGCCTTCTGGCCCCATGGTCAGGTAGCCTTCTGGCCCCATGGTCATGTAGCCTTCTGGCCCCATGGTCATGTAGCCTTCTGGCCCCATGGTCATGTAGCCTTCTGGCCCCATGGTCATGTAGCCTTCTGGCCCCATGGTCATGTAGACCTATAGCTAGTTTTACACAAACGTTGGCTCTCTGAAAAGCAATCTGGTCAGTGGCGGCCCGCCCATATGGGCGCACGGGCGCCGCCCCCCCTCCCGCAGTCACAAAAAAAAAAAAAAAAAACGGGCCCTTTAAGAACTTTTATTCGGCTAAAATGTCATTTTGACATTTTAGCCGAAGTTCTGGCGGCCTTTTATAGAGGGCGATGCAGCGCTGCAGCGCCACTCCCTCTCGCAAATAACACACTTCAATGCATTGAACGTGGTTGTTGCCAGCTGCCTGGTCTATTCCTATAACCGGACATAGGGCGCCGGTTACCTGAATAGCCGCAGCTGGTTGGCTGAGGGGAACTGCCTATCAAAGCCAGTGGCTCTGATAGGCTTTTCCAGTACCGCCCTCCGGCTCCCGGAAGTCTATGCTCGGAGCGCAGGCAATCTGCGGTCCTTGCATTAGACTGACAGCCGTTTCAGCCAATCAGGTTCCCGGATTCTGGTTATCAGGAACCTGATTGGCTGAAGCTTCTCCACGGCGTCAGAAGACATCGAGGGAGGACGTGGAAGCGTCAGGTAAGTGTTTTTTTTAACGGGGAAAGGGGCAGCATGGGGCACAGTGGCAGCATGGGGCACAGTGGCAGCATGGGGCACAGTAGTGACAAAGGGCACAGAGGCGACAATGAGCACAGTGGCATGGGGCACAGTGGTGACAATTAAAGGGCACAGTGGTGACACTTGATGACACAGTGACTCCATATGATGGCATGGCACAGTGACTGCATTTGATGGCATGGCACAATGGTGACAATTGATGGCACAGTGACTGCATTTGATGGCATGGCACAGTGGTGGCGTTTGATGGCATGGCACAGTGGTGACAATTGATGGCACAGTGGTGGCGTTTGATGGCATGGCACAGTGGTGGCGTTTGATGGCACAGTGGCTGCATTTGGTGGCATGGCACAGTGGTGACAATTGATGGCACAGTTGCTGTGTTGCATGGCACAGTGGTGACAATTGATGGCACAGTGGTGACAAATGATGGCACAGTGGCTGCATTTGGTGGCATGGCACAGTGGTGAGAATTGATGGCACAGTGGTGGCGTTTGATGGCATGGCACAGTGGTGACAATTGATGGCACAGTGGTGGCGTTTGGCATGGCACAGTGGTGACAATTGATGGCACAGTGGTGGCGTTTGATGGAACAGTGGCTGCATTTGGTGGCATGGCACAGTGGTGAGAATTGATGGCACAGTTGCTGTGTTTGATGGCATGGCACAGTGGTGACAATTGATGGCACAGTTGCTGTGTTTGATGGCATGGCACAGTGGTGACAATTGATGGCACAGTGGCTGCATTTGGTGGCATGGCACAGTGGTGATAATTGATGGCACAGTGACTGCATTTGATGGCATGGCACAGTGGTGACAATTGATGGCACAGTGGCTGTGTTTGATGGCATGGCACAGTGGTGACAATTGATGGCACAGTGGTGGCGTTTGATGGCATGGCACAGTGGTGACAATTGATGGCACAGTGGTGGCGTTTGATGGCACAGTGGCTGCATTTGGTGGCATGGCACAGTGGTGACAATTGATGGCACAGTTGCTGTGTTGCATGGCACAGTGGTGACAATTGATGGCACAGTGGTGACAAATGATGGCACAGTGGCTGCATTTGGTGGCATGGCACAGTGGTGAGAATTGATGGCACAGTGGTGGCGTTTGATGGCATGGCACAGTGGTGACAATTGATGGCACAGTGGTGGCGTTTGGCATGGCACAGTGGTGACAATTGATGGCACAGTGGTGGCGTTTGATGGCACAGTGGCTGCATTTGGTGGCATGGCACAGTGGTGAGAATTGATGGCACAGTTGCTGTGTTTGATGGCATGGCACAGTGGTGACAATTGATGGCACAGTTGCTGTGTTTGATGGCATGGCACAGTGGTGACAATTGATGGCACAGTTGCTGTGTTTGATGGCATGGCACAGTGGTGACAATTGATGGCACAGTGGCTGCATTTGGTGGCATGGCACAGTGGCGATAATTGATGGCACAGTGACTGCATTTGATGGCATGGCACAGTGGTGACAATTGATGGCACAGTGGCTGTGTTTGATGGCATAGCACAGTGGTGACAATTGATGGCACAGTGGTGGCGTTTGATGGCATGGCACAGTGGTGACAACTGATGGCACAGTGGCTGCATGTGATGGGCACAGTGAGGCTGCAATGTTTTTTTTTTCGTTTGCGCCCCCCCAAAAATTTTGAGCACCAGCCGCCACTGAATCTGGTGGATCGTTTTTCAGAGTTCATTTTTCATGCAGTCTGTGCAGTCACTATATGGCCTCCTCCTCACCACCTGCTTTAACCCTGTAAATCCGCACCACTTCGCCACAACTACATGCATCATATAGGTTTCTGTTAAAAGATCATGCCAAAGTAAAAAGATCCAGAAATATGGGTAGTTGATGTTATATACATATGTTGATTTTTCCTGTAAAATCAAGATTGACTCCGCTCCATCAACATATCTTTTGTTAATCAGATTAAAGAATAAAGATAAATGCAAAGGCCAGGGAAGTGGAGGAGGCAGGGCCCAGCTCGACTTTTGAGGTATGTCTAGAATTTCACTAGTAGTGATGAGCCAGTATTTCCAAATTTGGTTTGACCCGAATTCAGGCAATTTTACCAACAATAATTTAAACTGATTTTATTAATTTGAAATGTTGTGGTGTCATTGAGGGCCAAACCAGGGCTGTCTTAATGAGAGGGCACACCCGGGCACTGCCCAGGGGCCCCAACTGCATGGGGGGCCCCTGCCCTTTCCCCAAAGCAGCTGGTCCTTGAGCCCAGGCTACCCCAAAACTCCTCTACATCTAAGATATCCCCCCAGCACTCTGACCCATCTACACCCTAGATAGCCAATAACCTCCTACCTACTTTCTGTTTACTTGCACTGTCTCCATTGTAGGGGCCCCAGAGAACGACTGTGCCCAGGGGCCCATGATGCGATTAAGATGGCCCTGGGCCAAACAACTGTTTTCCATTGCAGTGCATGCAAACTGGAGTGACATTATCAAGGCACTATGCTTTTCTTCATGGCCCCTGTAATTTTAACTTGGGCTGCAAAAGTTTGACAGACAGCACTGCCAAGGGTTTCCACCTTTTCTTCAAGCCAAACCCGAACACTTTAGTGGCCTGGGACATCTTTGGGCACCCCCAAGGAGAGTAATAATGCGGTGCACACTGTGTGCCGCAGCGAACAGTGGGTGTGGCCAAATTGCTCTTGCTGACATCATCGGCCTGCCAACCAGTAATGCCAAACCTGCCCACAAACAGCGGCCTGCAGCACCCGGATGGCAACAGGTTTGTGTGTGTGACTATCTTGGTTACTTGGAGAGCCACAGCCTGGTCTGAATAATGTGTCCGGGTTTCAGTCTGCCTGAAACCCAGACACATGATTCAAAACCCGGACTGTCCAGATGAACCCCTAGCACTGCCTCTTCTGGCACTCCTGGCTAATCCTCCCTTCTGAGTGCCCCATGGCAAGCTGGCCCAATCCCGAGCTGGGCTGTGTGTGTCCACTGACACCCACAGTGCAGTTTGGCACCCTCCCCCCACTCTGTCCTCACTGGATTTGATTGGCAGTGGCTCCCGCTGCTGACTCCAAGTTCAGTGAGGAGAGAGAGAGAGAGAGAGAGAGAGAGAGAGAGAGAGAGAGAGAGAGAGAGAGAGAGAGAGAGAGAGAGATCAGTGGTGCTGCCCTTGGGCACAGCTTTAGATCAAGCTCAGGTAAATATTCGGGGGGGGGGCTGCGTCCCCTGCAGCCCCCCACCCCAAATATTTACCAGAGCTCTATCCTAATGCAGAGAATGCAAAAAAAAAAAAACTTCTGCCCTTACAGCCACTTTAAGTAAAGTCTATTCTTGCTCTGGGGTCAGTGATGGAAGCCAGAGGATCATTATGGCAGCCAGCAATGTAATATGATTTATATTAAACCTCTTAATTCTGCAAATAAAGTGAGATGGTCTGATGTTATTGTTGAGGTGTGACATTGAGTGTGGAGCTGTGTGTACCTCCTGTGTACATGGCCAGAGTGGTCGGGGGGGGTGGGTGTTGATCCATGCTGGGGATGACATATATGTGTCTGTACCAGGATGATGAGTTCATCTCTGGGAGGCTGAGGATGAGCCAAGAGCTGCGTGTGATTGGCTGCCTCCTCCTCCTCTGTGTGTGTCTGATATTCTTCATACTGTATGCCGAGAAGATCTATAGAGGGAGCAGCATCACCTGTTACCATGGAAACCCTGGAAGGTGTTATTCCAGATTTTCTTCAGGTTATAATTAGCAAGTAAATAATAAATGTAAATATATGCATTTATCTATCTATTGATTTCTATCAATCTATCTAATGATCCATTTCTATTTATCAATCGATCGGGTACTGTATCTATCTATATCTATATTTTGTGATCTATCTACCCGCTGTATCTGTCTATTGACCTATTTATATTGTTGTATTTATCTACGGTGCTGTGAAAAAGTATTTGCACCTTTTGCACCTTTTTTTGTTGTTGTTTTTTTTTTTTTGTTGTTTGCTTTTTTTTTTTTTTTGTTTGCTTATTTGCCACATTTAAATTATTCAAATCATCAAACACATTTTTATATTACACAAAGATAACCCAAGTAAATACAAAATGTCGATTTTTAAATGATGATTTCGTTACTTAAAGAGGAAGTAAACCCTCTTAAATCAATCAAAAAAAAAAAAAAAAACCTGCAAAAGAAAGACATAATGAGCTAGTACCATTGCATACTAGCTCATTATGTAGCACATACCTGAGATCGAAGCCCCCGAAGTCCTCCTCGTTCCCGTCCGCCGCCATGTCCCATTGCATCTTCTTTCTGTTATCGCCGCTCTGGCGCTGTAGTTGGCCGGAGCGGCGATGCCGTCACTCCCGCACATGCGTGCGGGATCAGCAGGTCCCCGCGCAATGCACGGAAATACGGCATTAATCCCAATAATGCCATTAACAAAAACGGCACGCTCAGTGCACCTGCACCGTTATCTACAGTGCGCATGCGCCTTAGGCCGCGTACACACGATCGAATTTGTCTGCTGAAACTGGTCCGACGGACCAGTTCAGCAGACAAATCCGATCGTGTGTATGGGCTAGCGGACATGTCTGACCGGCGGACAAATTTTAAAGCATGCTTTAAAATTTGTCTGCCGGCAACATGTCCGCTGGTTAGTACACTCACCAGCGGACATATCGTCGTAAGGATGCGACGCATGCGTGGAAGTTTTTTTACTTCCTGGTGCGGTGACGTGGCGGCGTCAACGTCACCGCCACGTCACCGTGCTGTCTGCCGGCGGGGATTTTGATCCGATGGTGTATACACACACCGCCGGACGAAAATCCCGAGGAGACATGTCCGATTAAAACGGTCCGTGGACATGTCCCTCCGTGTGTACGCGGCCTTAGACATCGGCACCGTTTAATATTGTAAATGTCTCCTAAACCGTGCAGGTTTAGGAGATATTTCTTGCACCTACAGGTAAGCCTTAATCTAGGCTTACCTATAGGTTCAAGTTGTGTGGTTGGGTTTACAACCACTTTAACCACTTAAGCCCCGGACCAATATGCTGCTAAATGCCCAGAGGCGTTTTTACAATTCGGCACTGCGTTGCTTTAACAGACAATTGCGCGGTCCTGCGGCGTGGCTCCCAAACAAAATTTGCGTCCTTTTCTTCCCACAAATAGAGCTTTATTTTGATGGTATTTGATTGCCTCTGCGTTTTTTTTTTTTTTTTTTTGCGCTATAAACAAAAATAGAGCGACATTTTTGAAAAAAAAACTATTTTTTACTTTTTGTTATAAGAAAAATTTAATAAACTAAATTTTAGTCAAACTTTTAGGCCAAAATGTATTTAGCCACATGTCTTTAGTAAAAAAAAATCACAATAAAAAAAAAATAGCTACCTAGCGGGAACAGCGACACTAATACAGCGATCAGAAAAATGATCGCTTAGTGACGCTGGCAATAGGGGGTGAAAGGGTTAACTAGGCCGGTGATCAAGGGGTTAAAACTTTATTAGGGGGGGGTACGGGGCTACCCTGGACCTAACACTAACTGCCTGTCACACTAACTGTCACACTGACACTAAATGCAGTGATCAGTACATATATGATCACTGTGACAGGGGGCTGGGGGGGGGTGATCGGAAGGGGTTAATGTGCCTGTGTGTACTGGTGTCAGTGTAGTGTTGTGCAGACTTATGCCGTGTACACACGGTCGTTTTTTGCGATGAAAAAAAACGACGTTTTTTAAAACGTCATTTAAATTGATCGTGTGTGGGCAAAACGTAGTTTTTTGTCTTAAAAAAAACGACCAAAAAAAAATTCCAACATGCTTGAATTTTTTGTGTCATTTTTCAAAACGTCGTTTTTTGTTTCACAAAAAGTCACCGTGTGTAGCAAAAACGTCGTTTAAAACGACGTTTTTCAACCCGCGCATGCCCAGAAGCTAGTTATGAAGCGAGCTTCAATGGAAAAGTGTGGTGAACGTAACCTCGTTTTTTGTGAAAAAAACGATGGTGTGTATGCAACATCGTCTTTGAAAGTGACGTTTCAAAAACGTCGTTTTTTACTTCACAAAAAACGTCGTTTTTTTTCATCGCAAAAAACGACCGTGTGTACGCGGCATAACTGTGATGTCTTCTCTTCCTCTGCCAGTGTTTACATTTTACAGGCAGAGGAAGTGACATGGCGGGACACGACGGGATTGGCTGGGAGCGATCACGAGGGGGCGGACAGAAACGAATAGCCGCCCCCTCAAGACGGATCACTCCCGCAGGTAAGCCGCCCACCGCCCGCAGCGGAGGGGGTCCCGATCGGACCCCTAACCCGCTAGAAGGCAGGGACGTATATATATACGCCCATCTGCCTGTACGTGCCATTCTGTGGACGTACATAGGCGTGCGGCGGGCGTTAAGTGGTTAAAGAGGTTGGAAACTTTGAAAAAAAAAGTATGCATACTAGCTCCTTATGTAAGGTGACCAGATTTTTTAAATGAAATCCAGGGACATATTTTTTCTTTACTAGTAATGGCGGCAATCAGCGACTCTCTGCCCGTCGCCGCCCCCTTCCCGCCTCTCAAGTCACACTCTCCGGGCCCCACCTACTACTGGGTGGGGAGCGGAGGAAGATCCCTCCCCCAGGGTGTGAGCCGAGGCAGAAGAACATGCGAGCGGAGCCTGAGAAATATTCTCTCCGACCAGCACATGATCATCAGAAAGGGGCACAGATAATGGGAAAAGTACAACCCCCCTATGCCAGTAGGGACAGCGGAGCGGGGGAGGGGGGGGGTGTAATTCTAATGTTTTTTATTTTAATTCTGCACTGACTGTCTTTGAAATTGCCCCCGCCCCCTATTAAATCCAATCTGGGGACAAAACCAGGGACAGACTAGGTCCGGGGACAGTGTCCTCAATCAGGGGACTGTCCCCTGAAACTGGGGATGTCTGGTCACTCTACACTAGAGGGGTCACCAGCAGGAGGAAGGAGGTCCTGATCCCTCTATATAGATCTTTATATCACTAGAGGGGTCACCAGCAGGAGGAAGGAGGTCCTGATCCCTCTATATAGATCTTTATATCACTAGAGGGGTCTTCATCAGGAGGAAGGAGGTCCTGATTCCTCTATATAGATCTTTATATCACTAGAGGGGTCACCAGCAGGAGGAAGGAGGTCCTGATCCCTCTATATAGATCTTTATATCACTAGAGGGGTCTTCATCAGGAGGAAGGAGGTCCTGATTCCTCTATATAGATCTTTATACCACATTTTTTGAGAATCTGCCCCCATAACTTCCAGAAAGCTCGGAAACTTGGATGGAAAGCATTTTTTTCGGATAACTTTACTATACAAGAGGAAGTACTAAATTCATAAAGTCATACATAAACTTTGACAAGCTCGTACTGATACGTGACTTTCTTCGCGTTATGTTGTAAAACCAAAAGTCTACCTATGTAACACATATTAAGGGCATGTAGCCTGGTACAGTTCAGGGTGGGCGCCCTCCCCCCTTTTCCTGCGGCCTGCCAGGTTGCTTGCTTGGATAAGGGTCTGGTATGAATTTTGGGGGGGAACCCCACACCATTTGGTTTTTAATTTTAGCGCAGCGTTCCCCTCAAAATCCATACCAGACCGGAAGGGCCTGGTATGGATTTTGAGGGGGACCCCCCACACCATTTTTTTTAATGTGGCGCAGGGGGTCCTGATCCCTCTATATAGATCTTTATATCACTAGAGGGGTCTTCATCAGGAGGAAGGAGGTCCTGATCCCTCTATATAGATCTTTATATCACTAGAGGGGTCTTCATCAGGAGGAAGGAGGTCCTGATCCCTCTATAGATCTTTATATCACTAGAGGGGTCTTCATCAGGAGGAAGGAGGTCCTAATTCCTTTATATAGATCTTTATATCACTAGAGGGGTCTTCATCAGGAGGAAGGAGGTCCTAATTCCTTTATATAGATCTTTATATCACTAGAGGGGTCTTCATCAGGAGGAAGGAGGTCCTAATTCCTTTATATAGATCTTTATATCACTAGAGGGGTCACCAGCAGGAGGAAGGAGGTCCTGATCCCTCTATATAGATCTTTATATCACTAGAGGGGTCACCAGCAGGAGGAAGGAGGTCCTGATCCCTCTATATAGATCTTTATATCACCAGAGGGGTCTTCATCAGGAGGAAGGAGGTACTGATCCCTCTATATAGATCTTTATATCACTAGAGGGGTCACCAGCAGGAGGAAGGGGGTCCTGATTCCTCTATATAGATCTTTATACCACTAGAGGGGTCTTCATCAGGAGGAAGGAGGTCCTGATTCCTCTATATAGATCTTTATATCACTAGAGGGGTCACCAGCAGGAGGTAGGAGGTCCTGATTCCTCTATATAGATCTTTATATCACTAGAGGGGTCACCAGCAGGGGGAAGGAGGTCCTGATTCCTTTATATAGATCTTTATATCACTAGAGGGGTCACCAGCAGGAGGAAGGGGGTCCTGATTCCTCTATATAGATCTTTATACCACTAGAGGGGTCACCAGCAGGAGGAAGGAGGTCCTGATTCCTCTATATAGATATTTATATCACTAGAGGGGTCTTCATCAGGAGGAAGGAGGTCCTGATTCCTCTATATAGATATTTATATCACTAGAGTAAGGTGACCAGATTTTTTAAATTAAATCCAGGGACATATTTTTTCTTTACTAGTAATGGCGGCCAGGGCCGCCATCAGGGGGGTACAGGCATTACACCTGTAAGGGGCCCGGGGGTCCCCAGGGGCCCGGATGGGAACCACCCTAAAAAAAAAAAAAAAAAAAAAAAAAAATTTTTTTTTTTTTTTTTTTTTTTTTTAGGGGTCCGAAGATCCCCAGGGGCCCGGAGGCCACCAAGGGCCCCAGACGGCAAGCCCTTTTTTTTATAAAAAAAAACAATTTTTAATAAAAAAATATATTTTTTTATAAAAAAAATTTTTTTTTTAATATATTTTTTTATTATTTTTTTATTAAAGGGACAATTTTTTTTCTTTTATTTTTTTAGAGGTCCCCAGGGGCCCGGAGGCCACCAGGGCCCCAGATGGCAAGCCCTTTTTTTTCTTAATTTTTTTTTATAAAAAAATATATTTTTTTATAAAAAATATATATTTTTAATATATTTTTCTTTAATTTTTTTATTAAAGGGCCAATTTTTAGAGGTCCGGAGGTCCACAGGGGCCCGGAGGCCCCCAGGGCACCAGATGGCAACCCCCCTTTTTTTTATTTATTTTCTATTAAAAAATATATAGATTTTTTAATATATTTTTATTTTATTTTTTTATTAAAGGGCCATTTTTTTTAGGGGTCTAGGGGCCCGTAGGCCACCAGGGCCCCAGATGGCAACCCCCTCTTTTTTTTTTTTTATATATTTTTTTATACAAAAATATATTTTTTTAATATATTTTTCTTTTATTTTTTATTAAAGGGCCAATTTTTTTTCTTTTATTTTTTTAGGGGTCCGGAGGTCCACAGGGACCTGGAGATCCCCAGGGCCCCAGATGACAACCCCCCTTTTTTTATAAAAAAATATATAATTTTTATATATTTTTTTATTTCTTTTATTTTTATATTTATATTATCCTTTTTTATAATTTTTTTTTACTTTTTTATATTATTTTATTTCTTTTTTTTAATATATAGATGTATTTTTATTAAAGGGCTCAGAGGTCCCCAGGGCCCCATGTGTCAAACCCCCTTTTTTTATAATTGTATTTTTTATTTTTGTTTATATATTTTTTTTATATATTTTTTTTTATTAAAGGGCCCAGAGGTCCCCAGGGCCCTGGAAGGCAACCCCTTTTTTTATATATATAAATGTTTATTTATTTTTTATATATATATTTTTTTCTTTCTTTCTTTTTTTTTTTAAAGGGCCCAGAGGTTTCTTTTTATTAAAGGGCCCAGAGGTCCCGAATGGAAAGCCCCTTTTTTTTGTAAAAAAAAATAACGTCCCCGGGGCCACAGTTGGCAACCACCCTTTTAAAAAAAAATATATATATATATATATATATCTTTTTTTTCTTTATATTAAAGGGCACAGAGGTCCCCAGGGCCCCGGATGGCTACCCCCCTTTATTATATATATTTTTCTTTATTTCTTATTTTTGTAAAGGGCCCCCCCCCCGCTTGTCAATTCGCAGCAGCAGCCCCCCCCCGCTTCTCAATTTCATGCGGCAGCACCCCCCCCCCCCCGGTTCTCTGCTCCAGGGGGCCCATGCCTGAAGCTGTGTAAGGGGCCCCAAAATTCCTGATGGCGGCCCTGATGGCGGCAATCAGCGACTCTCTGCCCGTCGCCGCCCCCTTCCCGCCTCTCAAGTCACACTCTCCGGGCCCCACCTACTACTGGGTGGGGAGCGGAGGAAGATCCCTCCCCCAGGGTGTGAGCCGAGGCAGAAGAACATGCGAGCGGAGCCTGAGAAATATTCTCTCCGACCAGCACATGATCATCAGAAAGGGGCACAGATAATGGGAAAAGTACAACCCCCCTATGCCAGTAGGGACAGCGGAGCGGGGGAGGGGGGGGGGGTGTAATTCTAATGTTTTTTATTTTAATTCTGCACTGACTGTCTTTGAAATTGCCCCCGCCCCCTATTAAATCCAATCTGGGGACAAAACCAGGGACAGACTAGGTCCGGGGACAGTGTCCTCAATCAGGGGACTGTCCCCTGAAACTGGGGATGTCTGGTCACTCTATCCTTATGAAATACTTACCTTAGAACGATGTCCTGGATCGGTATCGGCCCTCCGAGCACCGTGAACATCCACCAGAGTTTCTTCTGGATTTGTGGCTCTGGTGCTGTGATTGGATGGAGTCACAATGACGTCACTCCCACACATGTGCACGGGAGCCGCCAATCCTGGCACAACTGCTAACCAGCGGCCCGCTTCTTTAGTGCGCATGTGCGATGACTTCAGCAGCAGCGTATATACTTAATATCTGCTAAACAGTGTTTACAGTGGGGATCGAAAGTTTGGGCACCCCAGGTAAAAAAAATTATTTATGTGCATAACAAAGCCAAGGAAAGATGGAAAAATCTCCAAAAGGCATCAAATTACAGATTAGAGATTCTTATGATATGTCAAAAAAAGTTAGATTTTATTTCCATCATTTAGACTTTCAAAATTACAGAAAACAAAAAAATGGCGTCTGCAAAAGTTTGGGCACCCTGCAGAGTTAATATCTTGTACTGCCCCCTTTGGCTTGTAAACGCTTTTTGAAGCCAGCCAAGAGTCTTTCAATTCTTGTTTGAGGTATCTTTGCCCATTCTTCCTTACAAAAATCTTTCAGTTCTTTGAGCTTTCTGGGTAGTCTGTCACGCACTGCTCTTTTAAGGTCTATCCATAGATTTTCAATTATGTTGAGGTCAGGAGATTGTGAAGGTCATGGCAAAACCTTCAGTTTACGCCTCTTGATGTAATCCCCCGTGGATTTTGAGGTGTGTTTAGGATTATTATCCATTTGTCCTCTCTTTAACTTCAGCTTTTTCCCAGATGGCATCAAGTTACCATCCAAAATTTGCTGAAACTTTATTGAATCCATTTTTCTTTCTACTTGTGAAATGTTCCCTGTGCCACTGGCTGCCATACAACCTCCAAAATCATGAATGAACTGTGATTAACCACATTTTTTTGGAAAAGAGTTAAACTTTGCTTGTCACGCACAGGCCTGATTACTGCCAGGTGAATCATCATTGTGCTCTTGGAGTGATTTTTGTAGGCCGGCCACTACTGGGAAGGTTCTCCACTGTTCCAAGTTTTCTTCATTTGTGGATAATGGCTCTCACCATGGTTCCCTGAAGTCCCAAAGCCTAATAAATGGCCTTGTAACCCTTTCCAGACTGATACATATCAATGACTTTGTTTCTCATCTGTTCTTGAATTTCTTTAGATGGCGGCTTGATGTGTTGCTTCACAATCCTGTGTCCGCCATACCGGTTTTGTCACAAATGACATCATCATGTCATTTGTGACAAAAAGTGTCCCTGATGATGACATTCCTTTGCATATGCTTAGTAGCATGTATCTGAATCCGCCCTACCGGTTTCGTCACATTTGTGACGAAACCGGTATGGCGGATCCAGATACATGCTACTAAGCATATGCAAAGGAATGTCGGCCATCTTTGATGCTGGAATTCCATGGTGCTGCACCATGTGATATGCTGTGTTACTTCTACACATTTGTAAGTGCTTAGACGTAATGAATTCCCTTTTATGGGTGGTTTTATGCTATGTGGAGTGTCTCTTTTATCATATGGAGAGAGTGCCTTTTCCCTGGGGGAATTTCACTATGTGCATGGGCCCACTGTTATATGGTTATTTGGTAATCCTTGTGTGTGACCAATGACACCTGGGAGACCTTACATGTGTTTGATAGTGACAACCTACGGAGCTCATCCTATTTTCTCATCACAGCAAAGCCACCCTGGCTTTGGCCAATTATTGTTCTTCGTTTTTTGCGCGTTGTGATTGGCCAAGCATGCAGGGTCATGGTGAATGCTTGACCAATCATCAGCGCGTAACGCCGCAGTGAATTATGGGCCGACGCACGTCACTCGAATTTGGCGCGAACGACCCGTTTTGTTCGAAATTCGTCGAACGTACGAACAGACGATGTTCGAGTCAAACATACGTTCGGATCGAACGCGGAGCTCATCCCTAATCACAGTTTATGTAAAGCATTTGGATTACACATATTGCTGTTAACATTAGACATTGGGGGAGAGGCCTATGATCACACCACCCTGAATGAATCTGATCTCTATTTGTGGGGAAAGAAAGGACAACAATTTTTCTTCGTACAGCATCGCACAGCCGTGCAATTGTCTTAAAGCAACACAGTGGCGGATGGCAAAATATGACCTGGTTATTAACCACTAAAGGCTCGCGCTATAGCCAAATTACTGCTACAGCGCGGACCCCAATTGCCGGGAAGACATCAATAGACGTCCTCCCCTTTGCACGTGCCCCACGCGCCGTGATCACCAAGTCACTGAGACTTGGATGATCACAGATCCGAGTAAGGGGCCGGTCCCAACCCCTTATCACGTGATCAGCTGTCAGCCAATGACAACTGATCACGTGATGTAAACAATACTCGTAATCGGTTTTTTTCCCCTTGCGCTATCAAAAAAAACGATCACCGGCTTCCCGGCTTCTGCATAGGGGAAATTGGTCCCCAGTGGAAAAGGCACATCAGCCTCATTAGTGCACACCAATGACCCCTGCCAGTGCCACCTGCCAGTGACCACCAGTGCCAATCAGTACCACCTATCAGTGCCCATCACTGCCACCTATCAATGCCCACCAGTGGTGCCAGTCTGTGCCTTATCAGTGCCACCTAGCAGTGCTGCATATCATTCTCACCTACCAGTGCTGATCAGTGCCCATCGCTGCCCCTATCAATGCCACCTATTAGTGCCAATTCTCAGTGCCCACCAGTGCCACCTATCAATGCCCTTCAGTGCCACCTCTAAGTGCCTGCCCACCAATGTCGCCTATCAGGGCCAACCAGTGCCGCCTTATCAGTGCCCATCAGTGCAGCCTATCGGTGCCCATCAGTGCAGCCTCATCAGCGTAAATCAATGAAGGAGAAAAATCACCCGTTTGCAAAAAAAATTAACAAAATATAAAACGGTTTTGTATTTTTTTTTTCAGTCTTTTTTTAACAAAAAATAAAAACCGCAGAGGTGATCAAATACCACCAAAAGAAAGCTCTATTTGTGGGAAACAAATTATAAAATGTCATTTGGGTACAGTGTTGTATGACCGCGCAATTCTCATTCAAAGAGTGAGAGGGCTGAAAGTAGGCATGTGCATTTCGTTTCGTTCCGAATCGAAATTCGGACGAATTTTCCATTATTCGGACATTCGGATGCATACGAATTCCCGAATTGCTATATTAGCGAAATATTTCGACCGTTTTCGGAATTCGTTCATTTTCGACCGAATTTCGAAAAAAAAGGTCGAAATCGAAAATATTTCAACCAGATTAGAAGGCTCTTTTCGAATAGAATTTTTTTCGAATTAAATTCGAAAATAATTTTTTTTTCGAATCGAATACCCGCGGACTAAATTCGATCGGAATTCGAAAAAAAAAAAAAAATTTCGGATTTAATTCGAAAAAAATTCTATTCGAAAAGAGACTTATTTGTTTTCTAATCTGGTTGAAATATTTTCGATTTCGACCGTTTTTTTTTTCGAAATTCGGTCGAAAACGAACGAATTCGAAAAACGGTTGAAATATTTTCGATTTCGACCGGATTTTTCGAAATTCGGTCGAAAACGAACGAATTCCGAAAACGAATTCAACACATGTAACGAACCTAACTTAACGAAATGTATTAAATGACGAATTGAAACGAAACGAAACGAAACGAATTTTTCACTTTTGCACATGCCTAGCTGAAAGCTAAAATTTAGTCTGGACAGGAGGGGGGTTTAAGTGCCCAGTAAGGCCCATTTCACACAGGGCAGTGGACGGTATAGCGGCACGATTTTTAGCGCTGTTATACTGTCGTATTTAACACGATATTCGGCCGCTAGGGGTGCGGTTTTTAACCCCCGCTAGCGGGCAAAAAAGGATTAATACCGCGGTTTCCCATTGATTTGAATGGGAAGGAGTGGTATAGGAGCGGTAAACACCCCGCTCCTATACTGCTCCAAAGATGCGGCTAGCAAGACTTTTGGAGCGGTCCTGCTAGCTCACCGCTTCAATGTGAAAGCCTTCGGCCTTTCACATTGAAGCCTGCAGGGCATGATTTTTTCAGGCGGTATATCAGCGCTATTTTTAGCGCTGGACCGCCTGAAAAACGCGTCAGTTTGAAAGGGGCCTTAGCAAGTGGTTAAAGGGGCAAATCTAAGTGGTTAAAATTATTATTCATTTTTTTTCTAGCAAAAGCTCATATGTGGTGCTTTACTAAACTCTCCAATATCTTCCCACACCTCCGATATAATCTCACTGCGTTGGATGTTGGCATGAACAAGGCCTGAGTGGTATCACAGAACCCTAGCCATGTTGTCCAGGGCGGCTATCAGATGTAACTCTCCATCATATTTTTTGTGTAACAAATCATTTCTGACACATGATACTATCAGCTGGGATTGGATTTACTACGGCGTACATCCACCGACACAATGTATCGTGTTTCCTTTAGTCACTAATTGTCAACCTGAATCTTTCTGTGTCTCAAGAATATGTGATATTCCAATCCTCCTGGTTTGTGTACTCAGTATAGTAATAATACTACAAACATCACATGTTATCTTTTTTTTTTATGCAAGGGTTTATTATTGGTTAGAATAATAAGTGTTATGCATTACACAACCCATAAGTCTGATGAAAGGGGAATTCCCCCAGAAACTTGCGCCTTTCTGTACCGGGATCCTGGCACTCCCGGCTTGTGACGTCATCCAGGGAGTGTGTAGGCACTGACAGCAGCAGAGCTGTAGTGGGTATCCCAGGGGCATTGCTAGGTGGCAAAAAGACCAGGGGCTTCAGCCCCGAAGTCCAAGGCTGGGAACCGAGGGGGGGGACCGGTTTGTATGTGATGCTGGCTTTTAATTTTTTCGGCTAGCACGTGACCTACATACACTGACCTACCTGCACTGACGGTTGTTATCGACATACACTGACCTACCTGACATTAGACATGTGCACGTTTTTTTTTTTGTTCAGTTTCGTATGGTCCCGTCTGTTCGTTTCCGTTCGTTTTTCGTAAGACGCCCGTTTTGCCGTTCGTTCCCGTTCGTTTGTCGTACGACGTGATTTTTTCGTATTCCGATCATTTCGTATTTCCGTTACCGTTTTATTTTCGTACATGCGGGATGATTCGTTATTCTGTTTAATTCATGTTCGTTTCTTGTTAGACAATAATTATCGTGAATTTTCGTCAATTTGCATTCTGTGTATCTTGAATGCTTTTCTTTTGTTAGTGTCAGTTGTATGTTCATTGTTCAATGACATCTATAACAAAAGAATTTCATTATGTATATTGAATGAATTCCTTTTTCTGTTTTCTGTGTATTCAAAATACTGAAGGCAAATCTTTTGTTATAGGTGTCATATCAACATACGAAAATAACAAAAGAAACGGGTTCAAATGCAAATCTTTTGTTTATGTTTTTTTTGAATGGCCAGAGAGTTAGGCTGGCCATACATGATACTATTGTTAAGCCCCATACACTTGGTCAGGCAATTTTAACAACAAACATAAAAACGATCGTTTTCCGATCGTTCTCAGAAAATTCGTTCGTTTTTAAACTGCATCAGAAAACCATTTTTGGGTTCAGAAGTCTGGCCAACTGATGTCCCTTCAGATGAAAATCCACAGAAAAGTTTATTAGGCTTTACTGTACAAGTGTACTCACTATTCTGCACAAAAGAGAAGCTGCTTTCAGTCACTGAGGCTGGCCATACATGTTCAATTTTCTTGTACAATTTTCTTTTAGATTTACCAAAAACCATATATGAGGTCAAACTAAACAACACTTTCAATTGTATGCAATCAGGCAGGCCCTTGCACTACATAGTTGAAGGTAAATCTAAAGAAAATGGTATCATGTATGGCCAGCCTAACTCTCTGGCCATTAAAAAAAACATAAACAAAAGATTTGCATTTGAACACGTTTCTTTTGTTATTTTCGTATGTTGATATGACACCTATAACAAAAAATTTGCCTTCAGTATTTTGAATACACAGAAAACAGAAAAAGGAATTCATTCAATATACATAATGAAATTCTTTTGTTATAGATGTCATTGAACAATGAACATACAATTGAAAACGAACACAAAACGGATTCAAACAAAATACACAATGCAAACCTCTTGATACAGATTTCATTTTCGTTATTTTGCCATTTTCGTTTTGTCGTTTTTTCCCGTCGGATCGTTCGTTCGTATTTGCGGTCGTTCGTTATGCGGCTCATCCGTTATCGCGTTGTTTTCGTATTTTGGTGCTTTACCGTTTTCGTATGTACACATTATCCCGCGGGTACGAAAATGAACATTCGTACGAACGGGAATGCACATATCTACCTGACATACACTGACCTACCTACATACACAGACCTACCTGACATACACTGACATACACCGACCTACTTACAGATCTATTTTGCATGGCAGTCTATTGTAGATTGGGAGGTCTACTGTTGCTGGTTGGGAGTCTAATGTTGTTGGGGGACTTACTGTATGTTGCTGGGAGGTCAGTTGTTGCTGAAAGGGATCTACTGTTGAGAGAGGTGCCTATTCTATTGTTGATGGCTGCTGGATATCTATTGTTACTGGAGGGCAGCTATTTTTGCATAGCAGTCAATTGTTGCTGGGGGGTCTTCAACATTTATTCAATCTATCATTGCTGCCCATAGGCCCACTGGGGAATCCCTTTCTTTTTTTCATGCAATTTCAGGGCTAGCAGCTTATTTCATCTCCTTGATTATGTGTCATTTCTCTTTTTTCCATATTTTTGTATATATTGGGTGGATAACACACCCCCTCCCCCTTGACACATAGAGATAAGACATCTACTGTGTGCTTTTCCATGTTCCATCAACTCCTGTCCTTCCAACTTATGACCCACACCTAGGTGTACTATGGGTCAGCCTAAATCCATAGGCATTTAGAAGGTGTTTCCACCTTCTTCAAGGGGGGATTGGACCCCTAAAATCCCCCTTTTTAGCTCACATCAGGAGTAACTGTTACAGACTTCTGCAGTGCAGCATGTTCAAATAATCTACTTTATTATTTGCCCTATCAATCTACTACTCAACATGTAAGGAGTTTTCAGCCATGGTATCTATGCACACAGTCTATTTGTAAATACCTCCAATAATTTATATGTTTGTATATTGTCCCATTTGAGTTTTGTCATGCTGTTGGTGATTGTTACACATGATTTAGTCTTACTCATTGTGGCCGCTTTCTGCTTCCGGAGGGGCGTGGTTGAGCCCGTCCGGCCCTCTGGTAGGTGGAGCCATGCCTTTGATTGCTGCCCGGCTGGGTGGAAAACATTTGGGGTGAGTGGGGTATCCTACCCCCCTTTCCCCCTCATGTTGCTCTCCGGGCGCTGGAGGAGCTTCTCCCCCCTAGCGCCTGTGCGAGTGTCACCCAGCCGGCGGCGTCCCAGGAATCCTCCCCGGACCGGCATTGGCGCGGCGAGCGTGCGCGATTTCCGCGCATGCGCGCGGCGTCATTACGTCACGCGGCCGCGCCGGAAAGGACGACAGTTGTCGGGGCTGTCTAGCCCCTCTGGGACGCCGAGGGAGCCACACGTGGGCCGCCATCTGGCGGCTGGTACGCCTCCTAATTGGCCAATTGGACGGAGGCACTAGCCTGCACGTGACCACTCGATCACCACACCCATAGGGCTCATAAATGAACAGCCATCAGGGAAACAGTGCAGAATCCAATTAGGTCAGGTTGGATGCCTTCTCATCCCTGCTCCTAACTGTGGCACCTTGTCCTTCCTCAGAGTGCACAATTGCAGTCAGGTCTTTACACTTATACTTCATCCTACTTCTACCCTTCACTGTATCAGGTAATTATCCCACCATTTATGTATGTATTTATCTCAATACCACTTTATTAGTTACCACGTTCACTTATTCACTCACCCTTATTAGTTACCATGTTCACCCATTCACTCACCCCAAAACTCCCCCCTATCTGGGGACACTTCATGCACCCGTCCTATTTTATCTTATCGTTTTTACACCTGCCTGTTGTTTGATTCATTTTATCATCACACGCCACGCACCTTATCGAGTGCCCTAATTTGGCAATCACTCTTTTTCACATGCTCACTCATCACTAGTTATTCACCTAGCAGCATTATACCCCCAACATACCCCCAACTATATTCCCCATTTAATTACCCAATCCCATTGGACCTTAAGGATGCCCTGACTGTCATCATTTATGTTGGCAAATAGTATTTGCCTCAGCCCTCCCATTAATTTAGCACTCTACTACACCTACCTACATACATACTCAGCTGTCTTTTCAGCAGCTATTTTTTTGAGCCAATCTACCCCAATAATCTTCCCCGCTAACCATGGGATCATGGGGGTTGTTTTCTGCAGGCGTCTGCTCCTCCATTGCCCCTGGGGGACGTCGTTAATGTGGCTCCTTGTCAGCTATCCTGGTCTGGCCCTACACCGGTTGGTGGGCGGATGCAGCCCGTGCCCCTCCGGACTATCCAGCGGTTCCACACAATGTTGACTCCCTGGTTCAGTGGTAATTACAATACCTCAGTTATCCATGTGATGTATGTTGATTTGTGTCCTTATATCCCTTTTTTTTGAAACTTTTGTTATTACTTTTTAGAAATCATGCCCCCTGAAGAGACCGAATTGGTCGAAACGCGTCGGGGCTCACCTTTGTACAGATTACGGAATTATGTTATGTACTATGATCTATTATACTGTATTCAGAAATGTTATTCTTTTACAATTGTATTAACAACCAACTTTGACTCAACTGGGAATCCGAGACTCTCGGCAATAAACACTGTTTTATATATTCAACATTTATTCAATCTATCATTGCTGCCCATAGGCCCACTGGGGAATCCCTTTCTTTTTTTCATGCAATTTCAGGGCTAGCAGCTTATTTCATCTCCTTGATTATGTGTCATTTCTCTTTTTTCCATATTTTTGTATATATTGGGTGGATAACACACCCCCTCCCCCTTGACACATAGAGATAAGACATCTACTGTGTGCTTTTCCATGTTCCATCAACTCCTGTCCTTCCAACTTATGACCCACACCTAGGTGTACTATGGGTCAGCCTAAATCCATAGGCATTTAGAAGGTGTTTCCACCTTCTTCAAGGGGGGATTGGACCCCTAAAATCCCCCTTTTTAGCTCACATCAGGAGTAACTGTTACAGACTTCTGCAGTGCAGCATGTTCAAATAATCTACTTTATTATTTGCCCTATCAATCTACTACTCAACATGTAAGGAGTTTTCAGCCATGGTATCTATGCACACAGTCTATTTGTAAATACCTCCAATAATTTATATGTTTGTATATTGTCCCATTTGAGTTTTGTCATGCTGTTGGTGATTGTTACACATGATTTAGTCTTACTCATTGTGGCCGCTTTCTGCTTCCGGAGGGGCGTGGTTGAGCCCGTCCGGCCCTCTGGTAGGTGGAGCCATGCCTTTGATTGCTGCCCGGCTGGGTGGAAAACATTTGGGGTGAGTGGGGTATCCTACCCCCCTTTCCCCCTCATGTTGCTCTCCGGGCGCTGGAGGAGCTTCTCCCCCCTAGCGCCTGTGCGAGTGTCACCCAGCCGGCGGCGTCCCAGGAATCCTCCCCGGACCGGCATTGGCGCGGCGAGCGTGCGCGATTTCCGCGCATGCGCGCGGCGTCATTACGTCACGCGGCCGCGCCGGAAAGGACGACAGTTGTCGGGGCTGTCTAGCCCCTCTGGGACGCCGAGGGAGCCACACGTGGGCCGCCATCTGGCGGCTGGTACGCCTCCTAATTGGCCAATTGGACGGAGGCACTAGCCTGCACGTGACCACTCGATCACCACACCCATAGGGCTCATAAATGAACAGCCATCAGGGAAACAGTGCAGAATCCAATTAGGTCAGGTTGGATGCCTTCTCATCCCTGCTCCTAACTGTGGCACCTTGTCCTTCCTCAGAGTGCACAATTGCAGTCAGGTCTTTACACTTATACTTCATCCTACTTCTACCCTTCACTGTATCAGGTAATTATCCCACCATTTATGTATGTATTTATCTCAATACCACTTTATTAGTTACCACGTTCACTTATTCACTCACCCTTATTAGTTACCATGTTCACCCATCCACTCACCCCAAAACTCCCCCCTATCTGGGGACACTTCATGCACCCGTCCTATTTTATCTTATCAGTTTTACACCTGCCTGTTGTTTGATTCATTTTATCATCACACGCCACGCACCTTATCGAGTGCCCTAATTTGGCAATCACTCTTTTTCACATGCTCACTCATCACTAGTTATTCACCTAGCAGCATTATACCCCCAACATACCCCCAACTATATTCCCCATTTAATTACCCAATCCCATTGGACCTTAAGGATGCCCTGACTGTCATCATTTATGTTGGCAAATAGTATTTGCCTCAGCCCTCCCATTAATTTAGCACTCTACTACACCTACCTACATACATACTCAGCTGTCTTTTCAGCAGCTATTTTTTTGAGCCAATCTACCCCAATAATCTTCCCCGCTAACCATGGGATCATGGGGGTTGTTTTCTGCAGGCGTCTGCTCCTCCATTGCCCCTGGGGGACGTCGTTAATGTGGCTCCTTGTCAGCTATCCTGGTCTGGCCCTACACCGGTTGGTGGGCGGATGCAGCCCGTGCCCCTCCGGACTATCCAGCGGTTCCACACAATGTTGACTCCCTGGTTCAGTGGTAATTACAATACCTCAGTTATCCATGTGATGTATGTTGATTTGTGTCCTTATATCCCTTTTTTTTGAAACTTTTGTTATTACTTTTTAGAAATCATGCCCCCTGAAGAGACCGAATTGGTCGAAACGCGTCGGGGCTCACCTTTGTACAGATTACGGAATTATGTTATGTACTATGATCTATTATACTGTATTCAGAAATGTTATTCTTTTACAATTGTATTAACAACCAACTTTGACTCAACTGGGAATCCGAGACTCTCGGCAATAAACACTGTTTTATATATTCAACATTTATTCAATCTATCATTGCTGCCCATAGGCCCACTGGGGAATCCCTTTCTTTTTTTCATGCAATTTCAGGGCTAGCAGCTTATTTCATCTCCTTGATTATGTGTCATTTCTCTTTTTTCCATATTTTTGTATATATTGGGTGGATAACACACCCCCTCCCCCTTGACACATAGAGATAAGACATCTACTGTGTGCTTTTCCATGTTCCATCAACTCCTGTCCTTCCAACTTATGACCCACACCTAGGTGTACTATGGGTCAGCCTAAATCCATAGGCATTTAGAAGGTGTTTCCACCTTCTTCAAGGGGGGATTGGACCCCTAAAATCCCCCTTTTTAGCTCACATCAGGAGTAACTGTTACAGACTTCTGCAGTGCAGCATGTTCAAATAATCTACTTTATTATTTGCCCTATCAATCTACTACTCAACATGTAAGGAGTTTTCAGCCATGGTATCTATGCACACAGTCTATTTGTAAATACCTCCAATAATTTATATGTTTGTATATTGTCCCATTTGAGTTTTGTCATGCTGTTGGTGATTGTTACACATGATTTAGTCTTACTCATTGTGGCCGCTTTCTGCTTCCGGAGGGGCGTGGTTGAGCCCGTCCGGCCCTCTGGTAGGTGGAGCCATGCCTTTGATTGCTGCCCGGCTGGGTGGAAAACATTTGGGGTGAGTGGGGTATCCTACCCCCCTTTCCCCCTCATGTTGCTCTCCGGGCGCTGGAGGAGCTTCTCCCCCCTAGCGCCTGTGCGAGTGTCACCCAGCCGGCGGCGTCCCAGGAATCCTCCCCGGACCGGCATTGGCGCGGCGAGCGTGCGCGATTTCCGCGCATGCGCGCGGCGTCATTACGTCACGCGGCCGCGCCGGAAAGGACGACAGTTGTCGGGGCTGTCTAGCCCCTCTGGGACGCCGAGGGAGCCACACGTGGGCCGCCATCTGGCGGCTGGTACGCCTCCTAATTGGCCAATTGGACGGAGGCACTAGCCTGCACGTGACCACTCGATCACCACACCCATAGGGCTCATAAATGAACAGCCATCAGGGAAACAGTGCAGAATCCAATTAGGTCAGGTTGGATGCCTTCTCATCCCTGCTCCTAACTGTGGCACCTTGTCCTTCCTCAGAGTGCACAATTGCAGTCAGGTCTTTACACTTATACTTCATCCTACTTCTACCCTTCACTGTATCAGGTAATTATCCCACCATTTATGTATGTATTTATCTCAATACCACTTTATTAGTTACCACGTTCACTTATTCACTCACCCTTATTAGTTACCATGTTCACCCATTCACTCACCCCAAAACTCCCCCCTATCTGGGGACACTTCATGCACCCGTCCTATTTTATCTTATCGTTTTTACACCTGCCTGTTGTTTGATTCATTTTATCATCACACGCCACGCACCTTATCGAGTGCCCTAATTTGGCAATCACTCTTTTTCACATGCTCACTCATCACTAGTTATTCACCTAGCAGCATTATACCCCCAACATACCCCCAACTATATTCCCCATTTAATTACCCAATCCCATTGGACCTTAAGGATGCCCTGACTGTCATCATTTATGTTGGCAAATAGTATTTGCCTCAGCCCTCCCATTAATTTAGCACTCTACTACACCTACCTACATACATACTCAGCTGTCTTTTCAGCAGCTATTTTTTTGAGCCAATCTACCCCAATAATCTTCCCCGCTAACCATGGGATCATGGGGGTTGTTTTCTGCAGGCGTCTGCTCCTCCATTGCCCCTGGGGGACGTCGTTAATGTGGCTCCTTGTCAGCTATCCTGGTCTGGCCCTACACCGGTTGGTGGGCGGATGCAGCCCGTGCCCCTCCGGACTATCCAGCGGTTCCACACAATGTTGACTCCCTGGTTCAGTGGTAATTACAATACCTCAGTTATCCATGTGATGTATGTTGATTTGTGTCCTTATATCCCTTTTTTTTGAAACTTTTGTTATTACTTTTTAGAAATCATGCCCCCTGAAGAGACCGAATTGGTCGAAACGCGTCGGGGCTCACCTTTGTACAGATTACGGAATTATGTTATGTACTATGATCTATTATACTGTATTCAGAAATGTTATTCTTTTACAATTGTATTAACAACCAACTTTGACTCAACTGGGAATCCGAGACTCTCGGCAATAAACACTGTTTTATATATTCAACATTTATTCAATCTATCATTGCTGCCCATAGGCCCACTGGGGAATCCCTTTCTTTTTTTCATGCAATTTCAGGGCTAGCAGCTTATTTCATCTCCTTGATTATGTGTCATTTCTCTTTTTTCCATATTTTTGTATATATTGGGTGGATAACACACCCCCTCCCCCTTGACACATAGAGATAAGACATCTACTGTGTGCTTTTCCATGTTCCATCAACTCCTGTCCTTCCAACTTATGACCCACACCTAGGTGTACTATGGGTCAGCCTAAATCCATAGGCATTTAGAAGGTGTTTCCACCTTCTTCAAGGGGGGATTGGACCCCTAAAATCCCCCTTTTTAGCTCACATCAGGAGTAACTGTTACAGACTTCTGCAGTGCAGCATGTTCAAATAATCTACTTTATTATTTGCCCTATCAATCTACTACTCAACATGTAAGGAGTTTTCAGCCATGGTATCTATGCACACAGTCTATTTGTAAATACCTCCAATAATTTATATGTTTGTATATTGTCCCATTTGAGTTTTGTCATGCTGTTGGTGATTGTTACACATGATTTAGTCTTACTCATTGTGGCCGCTTTCTGCTTCCGGAGGGGCGTGGTTGAGCCCGTCCGGCCCTCTGGTAGGTGGAGCCATGCCTTTGATTGCTGCCCGGCTGGGTGGAAAACATTTGGGGTGAGTGGGGTATCCTACCCCCCTTTCCCCCTCATGTTGCTCTCCGGGCGCTGGAGGAGCTTCTCCCCCCTAGCGCCTGTGCGAGTGTCACCCAGCCGGCGGCGTCCCAGGAATCCTCCCCGGACCGGCATTGGCGCGGCGAGCGTGCGCGATTTCCGCGCATGCGCGCGGCGTCATTACGTCACGCGGCCGCGCCGGAAAGGACGACAGTTGTCGGGGCTGTCTAGCCCCTCTGGGACGCCGAGGGAGCCACACGTGGGCCGCCATCTGGCGGCTGGTACGCCTCCTAATTGGCCAATTGGACGGAGGCACTAGCCTGCACGTGACCACTCGATCACCACACCCATAGGGCTCATAAATGAACAGCCATCAGGGAAACAGTGCAGAATCCAATTAGGTCAGGTTGGATGCCTTCTCATCCCTGCTCCTAACTGTGGCACCTTGTCCTTCCTCAGAGTGCACAATTGCAGTCAGGTCTTTACACTTATACTTCATCCTACTTCTACCCTTCACTGTATCAGGTAATTATCCCACCATTTATGTATGTATTTATCTCAATACCACTTTATTAGTTACCACGTTCACTTATTCACTCACCCTTATTAGTTACCATGTTCACCCATTCACTCACCCCAAAACTCCCCCCTATCTGGGGACACTTCATGCACCCGTCCTATTTTATCTTATCGTTTTTACACCTGCCTGTTGTTTGATTCATTTTATCATCACACGCCACGCACCTTATCGAGTGCCCTAATTTGGCAATCACTCTTTTTCACATGCTCACTCATCACTAGTTATTCACCTAGCAGCATTATACCCCCAACATACCCCCAACTATATTCCCCATTTAATTACCCAATCCCATTGGACCTTAAGGATGCCCTGACTGTCATCATTTATGTTGGCAAATAGTATTTGCCTCAGCCCTCCCATTAATTTAGCACTCTACTACACCTACCTACATACATACTCAGCTGTCTTTTCAGCAGCTATTTTTTTGAGCCAATCTACCCCAATAATCTTCCCCGCTAACCATGGGATCATGGGGGTTGTTTTCTGCAGGCGTCTGCTCCTCCATTGCCCCTGGGGGACGTCGTTAATGTGGCTCCTTGTCAGCTATCCTGGTCTGGCCCTACACCGGTTGGTGGGCGGATGCAGCCCGTGCCCCTCCGGACTATCCAGCGGTTCCACACAATGTTGACTCCCTGGTTCAGTGGTAATTACAATACCTCAGTTATCCATGTGATGTATGTTGATTTGTGTCCTTATATCCCTTTTTTTTGAAACTTTTGTTATTACTTTTTAGAAATCATGCCCCCTGAAGAGACCGAATTGGTCGAAACGCGTCGGGGCTCACCTTTGTACAGATTACGGAATTATGTTATGTACTATGATCTATTATACTGTATTCAGAAATGTTATTCTTTTACAATTGTATTAACAACCAACTTTGACTCAACTGGGAATCCGAGACTCTCGGCAATAAACACTGTTTTATATATTCAACATTTATTCAATCTATCATTGCTGCCCATAGGCCCACTGGGGAATCCCTTTCTTTTTTTCAAACTAAACAACACTTTCAATTGTATGCAATCAGGCAGGCCCTTGCACTACATAGTTGAAGGTAAATCTAAAGAAAATGGTATCATGTATGGCCAGCCTAACTCTCTGGCCATTAAAAAAAACATAAACAAAAGATTTGCATTTGAACACGTTTCTTTTGTTATTTTCGTATGTTGATATGACACCTATAACAAAAAATTTGCCTTCAGTATTTTGAATACACAGAAAACAGAAAAAGGAATTCATTCAATATACATAATGAAATTCTTTTGTTATAGATGTCATTGAACAATGAACATACAATTGAAAACGAACACAAAACGGATTCAAACAAAATACACAATGCAAACCTCTTGATACAGATTTCATTTTCGTTATTTTGCCATTTTCGTTTTGTCGTTTTTTCCCGTCGGATCGTTCGTTCGTATTTGCGGTCGTTCGTTATGCGGCTCATCCGTTATCGCGTTGTTTTCGTATTTTGGTGCTTTACCGTTTTCGTATGTACACATTATCCCGCGGGTACGAAAATGAACATTCGTACGAACGGGAATGCACATATCTACCTGACATACACTGACCTACCTACATACACAGACCTACCTGACATACACTGACATACACCGACCTACTTACAGATCTATTTTGCATGGCAGTCTATTGTAGATTGGGAGGTCTACTGTTGCTGGTTGGGAGTCTAATGTTGTTGGGGGACTTACTGTATGTTGCTGGGAGGTCAGTTGTTGCTGAAAGGGATCTACTGTTGAGAGAGGTGCCTATTCTATTGTTGATGGCTGCTGGATATCTATTGTTACTGGAGGGCAGCTATTTTTGCATAGCAGTCAATTGTTGCTGGGGGGTCTACAGTTGCTGGCGGGAAATCTATTGTTGCTCGGGGGGTTAATTGTTGCTGGGAGGCATCTACTGTTTGGGGGATCTATTGTTGCTGGCTGCTGGAGAGTCTATTGATGCTGGACTGGCTGCTGGGAGATCTGTTGTTGCTGCCGGGGTTCTACTGTTTTTCGGTCCACTGTTGCTGGGGGTCTGTTGCCAGGGACAGGCTATTGCTGCTGGCTGCAGGGGATCTACTACTGCTTTTCTTGGCATAAATAACAAATTTAATACAAATTACTTAGCAATGCATCACAAAATTATTATTTCTGTAGCTTCTAATGATAGTTCTAAAAGGGGCAATACTGGAAGGTGGGTAGGGGGTGGATCCAAGAAAGGGTGCTCAGAGATAAGTAGGGGGCGGAGGCAAGAAGTGACTCGGAAAGGGGGAGTTCCCGAACCCAAAGGCAGGCTGGTAGGTTAATTGGATTTGTCCAAATTGGCCCAATGACTGCACCAGCCAGTAAGACACTGGCTACAAAAAGCGCCATGAGGCGATTCAGTTCACATCTGTAGCGCTATGCAAGTCATTCACTGCATCCTGGCCAGTGAAATTAGCTAGATTAACCACTTAAGGACCGCCTCCTGCAGATTTACGTCGGCAGAATGGCACGACTGGGCACAGGCACGTACCTGTACATCCTCTTTAAGTGCCCAGCCGTGGGTTTCGGGCGCGCACCCGTGACCCGGTCCGATGCTCCGTGACCGCAGCCCCGATCGCCGCTGGAGTCCCGCGATCGGTCCCTGGAGCTAAAGAACGGGGAGAGCTGCTTCCCCGTTCTTCACTGTGGCGCTGTCATTGATCATGCGTTCCCTGATATAGGGAAACACAATCAATGACGTCACAACCTACAGCCAAACCCCCTACAGTTAGATATACAGATGAGGTCACACTTAACCCCTTCAGCGCCCCCTAGTGGTTAACTCCCAAACTGCAATTGTCATTTTCACAGTAATCGGAGCATTTTTATAGCACTTTTTGCTGTGAAAATGACAATGGTCCCAAAAATGTGTCAAAATTGTCCGATGTGTCCGCCATAATGTCGCAGTCACGAAAAAAATCGCTGATTGTAAAAAAATATATATTTAAAAAATGCAATAAAACTATCCCCTATTTTGTAAATGCTATACATTTTGCACAAACCAATCGATAAACGCTTATTGCGTGTGTTTTTTTTTTTTACCAAAAATAGGTAGAAGAATACGTATCAGCCTAAACTGAGGAAAAAAAAATATATATATTTTTGGGGGATATTGTATTATAGCAAAAAGTAAAAAATATTGCCTCACTGTGTCAATGCCTCATTGTGCCCATGCCTCACTGTGCCCCACTTTGCCTCACTGTGTCCATGTGCATGCCTCACTGTGCCCATGCCTAGACATATGTTTAACCACTTAAGGACCGCCTCCTGCGCATATATACGTCAGCAGAATGGCACGGCTGGGCACAAACACGTACAGGTACGTCCTGTGCTAGTGCCCAGCCGTGAGTCGTGGGCGCGCTCCCGTGACCCGGTCTGAAGCTCCGGGACCGCGGGACTCGCGGACCCGATCACCGCTGGAGTCTGGCGATCAGTCCTCGGAGCTGAAGAACGGGGAGAGCCATGAGTAAACACGGCTTCCCTGTTCTTCAATGTGGCGGCGTCATCGATCGTGTGATCCCTTTTATAAGGATACACAATCGATGATGTCACACCTACAGCCACACCCCCCTACAGCTGTAAACACACATTAGGTCACACATAACCCCTTCAGCGCCCCCTTGTGGTTAACTCCCAAACTGCAATTGTCATTTTCACAATAAACAATGCAATTTGAATGCATTTTTTGCTGTGAAAATGACAATTGTCCCAAAAATTTGTCAAAATTGTCTGAAGTGTCCCCCATAATGTCGCAGTGACGAAAAAAATCGCTGATCGCCGCCATTAGTAGTAAAAAAATTTTTTTTTTATAAAAATGCAATAAAACTATCCCCTATTTTGTAAATGTTCCGCAAACCAACCGATAAACTATTTTTTTACCAAAAATAAGTAGAAGAATACGTATCGGCCTAAACTGAGGGAAAAAACTATTTATATAGCAAATATTATAGCAAAAAGTAAAAAATATTTTTTTTTTCAAAATTGTGGCTCTATTTTTGTTTATAGCGCAAAAAATAAAAACTGCAGAGGTGATCAAATACCACCAAAAGAAAGCTCTATTTGTGGGAAAATAAGGACGCCAATTTTGTTTGGGAGCCACGTCGCACGACCGCGCAATTGTCAGTTAAAGCGACGCAGTGCCGAATCGCAAAACCTGGCGGGGTCCTTTAGCTGCCTAAAGGTCCGGGTCTTAAGTGGTTAAGAACATCAGAATCTCCCTGCTCACTATGGTCATACGCATCGAGGCCCACAGGAAAGTGTTTATAAGCATTGTTTAATTAATAATAACAATTAATAATATTTTCTGAGAAAAAAAGCCCTGGGTATAGGTATTAAGTATGGAGATCAACCCTCCTGGCCTCCGCCCTCAAGTTTCCAGAAGGTTCTCCAACTTTCCAGAACTAGGTGGGAACTGGGAAACATCAGAGACCTGCCTGTATGAGTCATCCAGCCCTACAGTAAAAGTTTGACTCGGTTTCAAGACTCATTTTAGCATGAGCCAGAAGATAGATTTTCTTGCACTGCTACTAATCGGACACAAGAGGGTGCTACACCAATTAGTTAATTAGTTACAGTGCATTTCAATCAATTAATTTCATGTGCATTAGGAAGCGCTTTTGCAGGCCTTATTGATTATATGAATAGTGGTATATATCCGGAACTAGGGCTGAGCACCTGATCTTTTCCATTTTTTACTTCCAGTGTAAAGTAGAATTATAGGCAACGCTTTTTTTTTCTTAGCCTAAAACTAGTCTTAAAACTGTTCCCTCCCCCATACTAACGCCTATGCTGACTATGCTGTGTAAGAAAAATGTATATACTTACCTAATCTTAGCCCACTCCAACCTGATCATGTGATCCCCTATGTCAGCCAGCAGTGGCTGCAGGGGAGAGGAGAGAGAGGAGAGAGGAGAGAGTACAACGGCTGAGAATTTCCAGAGCAGTGACATTTCTGGTAGGCTCTTATGTGCCAGCTGTTATTTACTCTCTCTCTCTCTCTCTCTCTCTCTCTCTCTCTCTCCTTCAATAAGCTCCTGCCAGCCTGAAGAAATGGCACATTGCCCCCTTCAGGCTGGAGGATATACTGCAGACTCAACCTGCCAACATATCCAAAACTTTACTACTATCTGAGGATTTTCCCTCACTTACTACCATGAGGACAGCACTTCCAGACAGGAACAGGAGATGTATATCCATACACACAACATTTAAAGGGATTGTAAAGGTACAATTTTTTTCCCCCCTAAATAGCTTCCTTTACCCTAGTGCAGTCCTCCTTCACTTACCTCATCCTTCCATTTTGCTTTTAAATGTCCTTATTTGTTCTGAGAAATCCTCACTTCCTGTTCTTCTGTCTGTAACTCCACACAGTAATGCGAGGCTTTCTCCCTGGTGTAGAGTGTCGTGCTCGCCCCCTCCCTTGGACTACAGGAGAGTCAGGACGCTCTCTACGTGGCAGATAGAGAAAGGAGCTGTGTGTTAGTGGGCGTCCTGACTCTCCTGTAGTCCAATGGACGGGGCGAGCACGACACTCCACACCAGGGAGAAAGCCTTGCATTACTGTGTGGAGTTACAGATAGAAGAACAGGAAGTGAGGATTTCTCAGAACAAATAAGGACATTTAAAAGAAAAATGGAAGGATGAGGTAAGTGAAGGAGGACTGCACTAAGGTAAAGGAAGCTATTTAGGAAAACAAATACATTTCCTTTACAACCCCTTTTAAGAAATGATTTGTAGATTCCCTTCACTGTAATGCCCATGCAGGTACTTGCGGAGGAGTTCCACCTTATCCTTATTTTTATCTCTCACTTCAATTCTCGGATCTTTAGTGGAACGTTACTTATTAGATTTGGCTTACAGGAAAATATTTTAGTTCACACGCACCCGGCATGTTAGCAACCTTCCTGCTGATTTCTTGTTGAGTCTTTGTACGTTTTGTTGCTGTGACTGATAATCAATAAAGCTGACTAAATCAATTAGGTAAAAGTGCCATGTGAGGCGAAGGCCCAAAGACGGGCTTTGTATTTATTTACTTTTCAGTCAAAGATGGAATTTAACTCATCCTTTACCATTCAATTATTGAAAATAATACATGTTTTTTTTTTTGTTTTGTTTTTTGGACAAGAAAAAAAGGTTACACCAATATATTTCTGTCATCCTCAACATGCAACTATTATTTATTACACATACTCTATATTGCTCTTTTAACCTCTAGAGGCCCGCTCTATAGTCAAATGACGGCTACAGCGTGGGCCTGAAAATCTGTGAGGATGTCAATAGACTTCCTCACCTTTGAACGCGCAATGCGCACCCCCTGCAGGGCGTGCGCAGAGTGATCACTGAGTCACTGAGACTCGTTGGATCACAGATCCGTGTAAGGGGGCGATCCCGGCCCCTTATTATGTGATCAGTTGTCAGCCAATGACAGCTGATCACATGATGTAAACAAAGGATTGGTAATATTTTTTTTTTTTTGTCCTCACGCTGCTAGCGCGAGGAGAGAAAAAAGCCGATCACCGAATTGTTTACAAGGGACATCGGTCCCGAAGAGGGGGGAGGCACATTTTCCACCTGCCAGTGCCCACAGTGCCCCCTATCAATGCCCACAGTGCCCCCTATCAATGCCCACAGTGCCACCTATCAATGCCCACCTGTGATTCCAATCAGTGCCACCTAGTAATGCTGCCTATCAGTGTAACTGATAAGTGCCCATCACTGCCAGCTATCAGTGCCACCTATCAATGCCACCTATTAGTGCCACTTATGACCTTCAGTGCCACCTCTCAGTGCTGCCTTATCGGTGCCCATCAGTACAGCTTAATCAGCTTACATCAATTAAGGAGAAAAATTACCCGTTTGCTAAATTTTATAACAAAGTATAAATATAAATCTTTTTTTTTTAAATCTGTCTTTTTATTTTATTTTTTCAACAAAAAATAAATACCACCAAAAGACAGCTCTATTGTGGGAAAAATGATAAAAATGTAATTTGGGTACATCGTTGTATGACGCGCAATTGTCATTCAAAGTGCGACAGCGCTGAAAGTTGGCCTGGAAGCAGTTTGTGAGTGCTGTGTTGTGTTGAAGTGACCATGTGTATGCAAGCCAAGCTTGAGCAGAATTTTGTCGGAAAAACCATCCAAGGTTTTTCCGATGGAAAATCTGATCGTGTGTACAGGGCATAACTGTGACATATGTGATCTTTCACTCTCGGAATGGCTATGGTTGATGATTGTGAGAAAGGCTAAGTTCTGTATAACATCCCACTCTACGGAAAACTCCACTGGCCTTGAAATCTTGTATTGAATGGTTACAAGTTCTCCATTACTTGTGTTGCCTGTTGTATAATTTTCATTGATAGGTGGTATGTTACACTAATGTGCTTGTTACTCATTTGCCATCAACCGTGGCACAATTGTATTTTTTATTTCTCTTTAACAATTGTATATGCTGTTCTCTATGTAATAAATATCCAATTTTAATCTTACTACGCCTAGAAAGTCCATTGTCACTTTTATACACACGTGTACTCTATATACATACGTGTATATTTAATTTCTTTATAAAGGTATAAGAGCGCTACCCAAACGAAAAAACAAACAATTATATCGAAAAGGGAATACTGTATATACTCGAGTATAAGCCGAGTTTTTCAGCACATTTTAGTTGCTGAAAATGCCCCCCTTGGCTTATACTCAAGTTACCTTTTTTGCGCCTAATCTCCCAAAATTTGGGGACCCGGTACCAACACACATATAGCCCCACTCTTCCTCTACAAGTGTGCAAAGTTTGTTGTCCGGGGGACCTACGGCCGGGGAGCACCGATTTTTTTTTTTTCAAAGTCGGGCACCCCTTCCATAGACTCCCATGTTTAACGATAATTTCTCCGGTAACTTTGGGGACCCGGTACCGGCTGGCCATAAGTCCTCTGGACCCGAAACTTGGCACACATGTAGCCCAGTTCTCCTCTACAATTGTGCAAAGATTACTGTCTGGGGGACCTACGGCCGGAGAGCACCAATTTTTCAAAGTCGGGCACCCCTACCATAGACTCCCATGTTAAACATAAGTCTAGGTTTGGACACAGTGAGGCATGCACATGGGCACAGTGAGGCATGGACACAGTGAGGCATGGGCACAGTGAGGCATGCACATGGACACAATGAGGCAAAGTGAGGTATGCAGATGGACACCCTAGGCTTATACTCGAGTCAATACATTTCCCATTTTTTTGTGGTAAAATTAGGTGCCTCGGCTTTTAATCGGGTCTGCTTATACTCGAGTATATACGGTACATTTAAAAAAAAAATATATATATATATATATATAATATATATAATGATAAAAAATTAATATAAAAAGTGTAAAGATATCAATCAAGAAATAAAATGTGTTGCAAAGGGAAAAATATGTTCGAAAAATAAATTCGTCCAAACAGTGTTCAGGATCAAACAGGTGAGGTCAATATTCACTTGATGTGTTCTGCTTCAAATAAAATCAAAGCCGCTTACCAGATCTGTTGGATCTCAAATTATAGAGATCAATTACACTCATACAAAAGAATCCAGCATAGAAAACCCCTCCTGGAAGTCCTCTGCACACTACATCTCCTCAATGGGACAGGGCTGTTTGGATAAGGGATATTCCTTGCATACGAATCCTCTGTCTCTGGATAATCTTAGGCAAGAGGGAATAATAGAAGGAAAAGACTTCCTGGTGTAGTATTTCATACAAAATTTATTAAAAAATATGTAGCACTCACTTTTAAGAAAGCGGTATAAATCACATAGGTAACACAGCCGTGGATCTTGCCAACAAGCTGATCGTGGCGACGTCTTAGGAATGCTGCTCCACCCGACGCGTTTCCCCATAAGAGGCATCAGCTGGGAACAGAAGCTCTATAGTAGATGATTGGTGAAAAGTTAGAAGAGAAAAATAAAGCTGAGGATATTCTTACCCACTGCAAAATAAATACGCTTATTCACTATCACTTGTAACAGCAGTGTAGAACTCATTGATAAATTAGAGGAAGAAAGAAAGACTACGGGAAGCCTGGATCGGTCTTCTAAAAAAATTCTTTGGGCAGGTGGGGGGTTGAGGAGTTCTGTAGGAGATGGACTAGGAGGCTCTGGGGCCGAGGTGTCCTCCCTACTTTTTGTATACTTTTTTTAGCAAAGAAACCCTCCCAGATGATAAAAGAATCCTCTCTCCAGCTCTCTTCTCCTCCAAAAGCTGTCCTACATTCTAGGGTCACTCTTGTCAGTCAGCAGGCTGCCAAAGATTTAAGTCCAGCAACAAAATGTTCTGATAATCTGATTATCTGGTCAACATCAAGCAGGTTTCCAGCTATATGTGTGTCCATCCACTGGTAATTGCCACCCTCATAAACATATAAAGGTCCCCCTTTACCCTGAACAGCTATAATGAGCATCAATGCGGGTATACTAAAAAATAGTGATGCTCAAATCACAAAATTACAGTGACATATTAAAGTAACTTCATAGAAAAGTAATATACAGTTAAAGGAGTTGTAAAGGTTAGTTTTTTGTTTTCTAAATAGGTTCCTTTAAACTAATGCATTGTTGGTTCACTTACCTTTTCCTTCCATTTCCCTACTAAATGTTTTTTTTTTCTTTTGTTTTCTCTGTCTGAATTTCTCACTTCCTGTTCCTCCTCAGGAAGCTGTTCTGGTTGACTAAACCCCAGCCAGATTACGGGGGCAAGCTTACTGAGGAGGAACAAGAAGTGAGAAATTTAGACATATATATATTCATAAAAATATTTAGAAGGAAAATCGAAGGAAAAGGTAAGTGAACCAACAATGCACTAGCTTAACTACTTGGTATCCCTGCTATAGTGAAAAGACGGCCACAAGGTGGCTCTCAATTGCCGGGAGGACGTCTATAGATTAGTCTATAGATTAGATATAGATTAGATATAGATATAGTCTATAGACGTCCTCGGCTCCTTCGGCCACTGGGGGGCGCGCGCGCCCGCCGCATCACTGTGGTGCGATGCGTGTGCCTGGCGGCCGCGATGTCCACCGGGCTACCATGATCGACGGTTACACAGATAAGGACGTGGATCTGTGTGTGTAAACACACAGATCCACGTTCTGTCAGGGAGAGGAGACCGATGCTGTGTCCCTTGTACATAGGGACACAGATCAGTCACCTCCCCCACAGTTAGAAACATTATGCAGGGCACACATTTAACCCCTTCCTCACCCCCTAGTGTTAACCCCTTCCCTGCCAGTCACATTTACACAGTAATCCGTGCATATTTATAGCACTGTTCACTGTATAACTGTGAATGGTCCCAAAAATGTTTAAAAGTGTCCGATGTGTCCGCCATAATGTCGCAGTCCCAATAAAAATTGCAGATCGCCGCCATTACAAGTAAAAAAATAATGATAAAAAAAACATAATTCTACACGCCCCGACATGTTTCGTAATACCGACCATGATTAAGTCTGTATGACGAAACATGTCAGGGGGCGGCTGTACGGCAATCATCTGTAACACGTGACGCTGCACACCAGACTAGGCAGTGGAGATCTGAGGTTAAGGAAAGGGTGAGAGTGAGATTTTGTCCGCACACCTCGGGTCGACCGTAACTACAACCCACCGCTGCTGACACTTATTAAAAGACTTGCTGTGGTTTTGTTTGCTTTCTTTGAAGTATATTTGATGTGAGTGTAATAATTGAAGATTGCACATAGTTTTAATTAAACTGGTTTTAAGTTATTACACTATTTGGAGCACTTTATTATTTACATGTGGAGAGATCCTGATTGATGTTCACCGCTGGATATTGGAGCTAATTTTAACCCTTCTTGTGTGGTTGAAAGCATTTGAGCCAAGCATGAGAGTGTAAGGCATTTAAAGTTGGTGAGTGCGTTTTCTGAAGGGTGCGGAATCACTTGCACATACTGGTGTGGTGGGTGAATAGAAAGACACTGCATAAATTCAAAATCCTGCATTCATTTTATGGACTTTTTTTCAAATAATTTTTTCACTTGTCAAAGGGTGATAATAATATACTAACTGTTGTATATTAATTAATGTATATGAAGTTACTTTAAGGTGTCGCTGTCATTTTGTGATTTGAACGCCACTATTTTTCAATATCTAGTTTTGATAGGGGTTAAAATACTGTTCATATTGTTCATATTCTTTAACCACTTCATTACTGGGCACTTAAACCCCCTTCGTGCCCAGACCAATTTTCAGCTTTCAACGCTGGCGCATTTTGAATGATAATTGCACGGCCATACAACACTCTACCCAAATTATATATTATATATTTTTTTTCCCACAAATAGAGCTATCTTTTGGTGGTATTTGATCATCTCTGATTTTTTTTGTTTGTTTTTTTGCGATATAAACAAAAAAAATACAGAAAATTTGGAAAAAAAAAACAATATTTTTTACTTTTTGTTATAATAATATCCCACATTTTTTGTAAAAAAAAATGTTTTCCTCGGTTTAGGCCGATACGTATTCTTGTACATATTTTTGTTAAAAAAAAATAAAAAATAGGGCATAGATTTATGATTTATTTTTTACTAGTAATGGCGGCGATCTGCGATTTTTATTTTTTTGCGACGGACATATTGGACACTTTTGACACAATTTTGGAACCATTCACATTTATACAGCGAACAGTGCTATAAAAATGCACTAATTACTGTATAAATGTGACTGTCAGGGAAGGGGGTAACACTAGGGGGTGAGAAAGGGGTTAAATGTATTCCCTGGGTGTGTTCTAACTGTGTGAGGGGAGGGGACTGACTGGGGGAGGTGACCGATGCTGTGTCCCTATGTACAAGGGACACAGTTCGGTCTCCTCTCTCCCTGACAGGACGTGGAGCTCTGTGTTTACACACAGAGCTCCACGCCCCTGCTGTCACCGCCGATCGTGGGTACCTGGCGGACATCGCGGCCGCCTGGTACACACATCGAATCCTCAGCAATGCGCCAGCACAGTGTTTATCCGCTGCGCGCCTCCCAGCGGCGCGCACGGGTAATGCACATAAAAAGACGTCCACTCGGCACTTGAGAGCCGCGCTGTGGACGTCTTTGGTCTTCAGCACAGATCTCAAGTGGTTAAGGTGGCAGCTATACTCCTAAGGAGTACATATTCTAGGGGCGCAGTGGTGGGACTTCAAGTGTGGGCGTACGTAACTTGCTGACCATCAGTTTTATATAATGAGTATATACTGTTTAGTAATTACTGCCAGTGGTAATCATTAAGATTCGCCTTGCAAGCTAATGCTAAAAAGCAAGATTTGGCTTCTCTTTTTCTGTGTTTGATGTGACAGTATGTTGCCTATAAGTCACATAACTTGGCTTCCCAACAGTGCACGCTGGTCATCTGTATGACAAGTAGTGTTGCTCACGAATATTCGCATTGAGAATATTTTGTTACGAATATTGCATATTCGAGTATTCGCGAATAAATTGAATATCGCGGTGAATATTCGCTATTGCGAATATTCGTATTTTTTCAAATTTATTTTTAAAACAGATCACATCCTAGTGATCTCCATCGACGTCTAAAAGCATTGCTGGTATGATTAGAGACCCTGGGCCGAGTAGCTGAGGCGATCCTTTTATGTTGCCGAATATTCGCAATGCGAATATTCTTTACGAATATTCGCGAATACTTTCTCTGCCCTTCTGTGTTTTGTGTATTAAAAAAAAAAAAAATAGCTTTAGTTTAGTCATATAAGTTTGTGTAAGTAGAGTTAGTGTTTAGTGCATATTAGTTTAGCAATCCAGGAAATGATCTCCGTTTTCGCGTGTTGACGAGAATTTCGCAATCAATTTCGCATTAGCAAAATTTTTTTTTTGATAAAGTATCACGAATATTTGATATTAACGAATATTTCGCGAATATTCTTCTATATATTTGTGAAATATCGCGAAATCGAATATGGCGTATTCCGCTCATCACTAATGACAAGTAGACTGCTAAGTGTAGTGAAGTAATATTGGCCCAGATTCAGAGAGAATTAGATTATCGTAGCGTATCAGAAATACACTACGCCGCCGTTTCTTACCTGGCTCTACGTGGAATCCAGGTAGATTTTGTCCAGTAAACTACGGCGGCGTAGTGTATTTCTCCCGTCGCAATCCATATAGACGAGTAGGGGGCGTGAAGGATTTAAAATAGGCGCGTTCCCGCGGCGATCGAACTGCGCATGCTCCGTTCGCAAATTTCCCGCCGTGCATTGCGCGAAATCACGTTGTTACGTCATTCGTTGTTTGAGTAGCGTCGTTTACGGACATTTCTATTCCCGAACGACTTACGCAAAAAAATAAATACAAATTTAAATTCGACGTGGGAATGACGGCCATACTTAACATGGGCTACGCACCATTAGACCAGCAAAAAGCTGGTCTAACAGTATGTAAAAAAAAACAGATTGCGAAGACCGCTCGTATCTTCGTGGATCGCCGTAAAAACACATTTGCATATCCCGACGCATGAAAACGACGCGAACTCCTCCCAGCGGCCGCAAAAATATTGCAGCGTAGATCCGAAGGCTTACGAAGACGTAAGCCTCTCGGATCGAAGCCCGAAGCCGCCGTATCATGGTTTGAGGATTCAAACTAGTGATACGGCGCGCAAAATTTGAAATTACTCCTGTCTAACACCAGTTAGACAGGCGTAATTGCTCTGTGAATCTGGGCCATAGTGTCCAGTAGATAATTGATATTTAGGTATTGGTATGATGACTATAAGTTATGTTCCGCAGCAACACCCAAGTTCTCCAGAGAGTGCAATTTATTTGACTTCCAACACAGAACAAAGTCCAAAGTCCACAGATGATACAAATCCAACAGAGTATATAATTCAAAGTCCAATTTGACTAGATCAATTCTAGACCTGTGCCTTCATATTCATACAGAGTGACAAGACTGACTGAATGCCGGCTTGAATGTCTCAAATACTGGTCTCACACTGGAGGGGGGTTCTGCCAGGTCAACCAAATGTTTCCCATGAATGAATACCCCCTCAAGTCTAATTATTATCAATAAATACTTCCTTATGTATGTAAACAATGTACCCTTTGATATTAACAGGCCACCCCACACACTTAGATAGTCTTGCATAAGATTAACACATCAAAGAGTCTTCAGCTGTCCCTTTGATATGTTTTGGACTTGGACAGTTCAACTGAATTCCTGGTCAATATGGTAATGTAATACAATATCCTGCATAAATCAGCCAACATATTACAACACTAAGATAAGCTTTGTGATCAGTTGTAACCTTTTATGTGTGGTCAGTGTAGAGTACAGCAGAAATCATTACCTCTCTACACAAAGCGGTGTCATTGGCCTAGGACCCAGTTGCCTTGGCCTAGCAACATCTATTGACAGGATGTCCTGGTCACCGGGGGACTTTTTGAAGAGGGGGTCCAGGCCCAGCCTAGGGTGTTTGAGCTTTAGTTTGTACCAAACTGAACTGACACACAGTAATGTAGGAGTAGCACTCTCCCAGTTAGGCTGTTGGGTAAATGTAGTCATTGATTCCACTATAGTGAGTGGAGTGGTTGTTGACTATTTTGGCCTGCTTATAGCTCCCGAGAGTTTGATTTTTTTTCTGCCTCTGGAAAAAGCTTACAGAGCACAGGGAGGAGAATTCAAATGATCAACTGAATTTGTAAACATACCCTGGTCAATCCCTGAAAGGGGCAGCTAGAAGGTGACTGGGGAGGTGTAAATAGACAGGAGGCCTAAACAGTAGGGTCTTTTCTCATCAGGAAGGCTTCCAGTACTTCTGGGGCATGTGCCCTTAGGAGAAGAGACTACAGTTTGGACCTCAGATGGTTGCTGGGCTTGGGGCCTTAGGGAAATTGCTGAGGAGGCATTCCTGCTAAACTACACTGCTTCAAAGTCTTGGTCTGGAGAAGGAGTTTATCTTCCTCGTGAGAGGTCTAATGCCTTGTTTCCACTGAGCGGATCGGTTCGGTACGGTACGCTATTTTGGGTGTTTCCATTATGAAAGCGTGCCATAAAAGCGAACCGTACCGAACCATTCTGGGTCCTGCTTTAGATGTGGGACCATAGAAAATGGAACGGTTCCATTAGGGTTGACCTACAAATACATCTCACTGATTGGTGGACGTGCTAGGCTTTTTTTCTAAACCTTGTATGGTCCCGGATGGTCTGATTTGCAGTGAAAATGCTCAGCAGAATAGACCGGACCATTCTAACCCGTTCCATTCTAAGCGACCCAAACCGATCCGCTCAGTGGAAACGAGGCATAAGTGTGAAGACTGGCAGACAACTCTTAGGACACTGCTGGAGACTAGTAGTTATGCAAGTGCCAGAAGGGCTCAGTGGCCAGAGATTGCCCTGTGGTCTGCAATTATGGGGCCTTAGACATTCCAACCACCCAGCTACCTCCAGAAAGCTGCTATTGAGAGACTGAGAGAAGTTTGTCTTTCTGTGCTGTTTTTGAACGTTTTTGAGTATCCCGTAAGCCTTCTTCCTGTTAACCCTGTGCTGCAAAAAAATCATAAAAGGACATCCCTTATGCTGCGTACACATGATCAGAAATTCCGACAGGAAAAGTCCAATGTGAGCTTTTGGTCGGAGACTGTGTATGAGCTCTATCGGACTTTTTCTGTCGGAATTTCCGCCAAGAAAAATTTGAGAGCTGGTTCTCAAATTTTCTGACAAGAAAAGTTCTTGGAGGAAATTCTGATTGTCTGTATGCAATTCCAACGCACCAAAAAAACACGCATGCTCGGAATCAAGTCAGCGCACGCTCGAAAGCATTGAACTTAATTTTATCGGCTCGTCGTAGTGTTTTACGTCACTGTGTTCTTGGCGGTTGGAATTTGGTGTGACCGTGTGTATGCAACACAAGTTTGAGGCAAGATACTGTCTGTAGAAAATACACGGTTTTCTTGTCGGATTTTACGATCATGTGTACGCGACATGACTGGTGTATGCCTAGTGCTTGGGAGAAAAACCAAAACCACCCCTAAGACCCTAAACCCACCCATATTAATCACGCAACACCTTCTGGATTAAATGGCCACCAAAGGCCCCTTTTATTTAAAATCCAAAAGTTAAGTATAAATAACTTTATAAAAAAATAACCAACTTTTTATATATATAACTTTTAACATTAAATATATATTTTAACCAATACGTAATAAATTAACCCAACAAAAAACAATTAACCTGTTGTAGACACGAGGTTCCTGAGAAAGGGAAAGAAAAGTGCCAGGTAATCGGCTGCACACCATAGAAAGTATTCCGACCTCTAGCCGTGCTCCTATCAGCTCACAAGGCCATGACTTCCTCCTTTGTTCGACTCTTCAGCTCGATTATACTACTAGCCCACCTAACCAGATAGGGAAGGTGCCCATCCCATGACAGGCCCCAACTCCTACCAACCATCTTAGGTACACACATCTAATATGTATTTACCAAACCCCACCCAGTTCTCAGGAACCCTGAACCAACGCCAACGTCCACCTGAAACACAAAGAGCATTAAAAACAAACACCCATACCAGACACTTCCCCAGGGAGGGAGGGAGGGAGGAAAAACGGCCTGTGTGATGCCTCACCATGGATGGCGCCCGAATGGAGAGCCCCGCCCCCCGGACCTTTTAAGGGGGCCTGCCTCGAGGTCCGAAAACCCCGCCCCCCCCCGTGCAGCCGCGATTGCGGCCCCTTCCTCATCCTGTCCCCCCCGCTCAGGGTCCCCCCAGTCATGCGCACCTGCGCTAAGGTTCCCCCCACTGCGGAGCTTTCTTTAGACTGAAATTGTATTGTTGATGTGCTGGTGTGATTGGCGACCTCTGTACTTTTACTACGTAGGGAGCACCTGGGAGCATCAAGGGTGAGCCCTACGGCTACATTGGCTACATTGGATATCATGGATTATGTAACTAGGTGATTTGGTCATATCATTAGTCTCCAAAGATATATTTTACCATTGTTAACTCCCAGCACCCATTTTTTATAGAAATGTCTAATACAATTGACATTAAGTAGTGGTGGAAACCCACATTGTCAGCTAAAACAAGCTTGAAAGTCCATTAAATAAATGTCCAGTGTAATAAGCACAGCCAGGAACTTCCTTTACAAGATGATCCCGTAGTGTTTTTACAATGTAAAGTCTAGAAAAGCTCTCTTTTATCGATCGCAAAAGCAAATATGCTGCTGTTTTGAACTGGGAGCTTGAATACAATCAGGACATACAGTACAGTATACCATAACCATACATTGGGGTATATTTAGAGAAAAAGGAGGGGGATGGTGTTGCTCTTATTAAGCAAATGCCAGCTATTTTTTCCAAGCATTAGATGTAAAAGAATTTAACTCTATATGGTTGCCGACAAAGCAAAAGACTGCGATTTCCATTCTCAGAGAATTACAGGTGTTGGAACAATATGGACATTGTTTATGGCGATCAGGTCTTTCTTGACCTTTCCACAGGGCAGCAGCATATCACACAGTAGGATTTTTTAGTGGGCCATGTCCTTTCTCTTGTGTGAAGGTTCCTAGTAGGGATGAGCCGAACACCCCTGGGTTCGGTTCGCACCAGAACCTGCGAACAGACCAAAAGTTTGTGTGAAGTTTAGAACCCTGTCAAAGTCTATGGGACTCGAACGTTTGAAATCTAAAGTACTAATTTTAAAGGCTAATATGCAAGTTATTGTCCTAAAAAGTGTTTGGGGACCTGGGTCCTGCCCCAGGGGACATGTATCAATGCAAAAAAAGTTTTAAAAAACTGCAGTTTTTTTCAGGATCAGTGGTTTTAATAATGCTTAAAGTGAAACAATAACATTGAAATATTCCTTTAAATTTCGTACCTAGGGGGGTGTATAGTATGCCTGTAAAGTAGCGCTTGTTTCTTTTGCTTAGAACTGTCCCTGCACAAAGTGTAATGTCTGAAGGAAAAAAGTCATTTAAAATCACTCACCTTAGGGTCTGGTATGGATATTAAGGGGAACCCTGCGTCAAATTAAAAAAGAATTATGTGGGGTTCCCCCAAATATCCATCTCAGACCCTTCAGGTCTGGTATGAATTTTAAGGGGAACTCCACCCCAAATTAAAAAATGTTTGGACCCCCACACATTTTTTTTTTTATGAATCATTTTTCTCTGTATTGCCAGGAGCCGACAACTCATTATAGCCGCGAGTGATTTTAAATTACTTTTTTTCTTTCAGAAGTGACACTTTGTGCAGGGACAGTTCTAAGCATGGGAAACAAGCGCTACTTTACAGGCATACTATACACCCCCCCCCCCCTAGGTACGAAATTTAAAGGAATATTTCACTTTTATTGTTTCACTTAAAGGAATTATTAAAATCACTGCTGCCAAAAAAACTGCAGTTTTTAAACTTTTTTTTGCATTGATACATGTCCCCTGGGGCAGGATCCAGGCCCCCAAACACTTTTTATTACAATAACTTTCATATTGGCCTTTAAAAGTAGAAAACGTTCGAGTCCCATAGACTTTAACAGGGTTCTAAAGTTCACACAAACTTCCTGCGAACACCCCAAATAGTTCGCTGTTCGGCGAACAGGCAATGTTCGAGTCGAACATGAGTTCTACTCGAACTCAAAGCTCATCCCTAGTTCCTAGTAGGAAAGAGTCGATTTTATATTTGCCTCCTTGGCTTAATTTTTCTTGAGTTACTTAATTTGTTTGATAAAATGTCTCTCTTGGATATGGGTTATGTTGGAAGGATTCTGTCTTGGTGAAGATCTGTTGGTGGGCATTGGTAAGCAATCCCTTGAGTCCACATCAGCAGGGCGGACCCGCTCAACGGCGCACTGCCCCCCCCCTCAACAACTTTGATTCGGTTGGTCAGCAGATCCAGCACCCCAAATCCCCCCTCAACAACTATGATAGGTCGGCGGTAACAACCCATCCCCCCGCTTCTCTGCTCCAGGGGGCCCCTTCGATTATTAAGCCCAGGGGCATACCCTATCTTCAGCAGTGACAAAACACAATTTATTTTGGAAACGTTGCAACTTTTTCTTTATTTTCACTGGCAAATGTTATCATTGGGTGTGGCACATCCATGGGGGTAGTGTGTCTTCATTCCTACGCTTAACTGAACATGGGTTTAAGTGGCATTTTACCTTCTAAGGGCCAGATTCAGGTAGAGTTATGCTGGAGTATCAGTAATTCGCCAGCATAACTCACACTTTGAGCCGGCTTATCTGTTTTCTGTATGCAGAAAACAAGATACGCCGGGATTGAGTTCAGATACGAGCGGCGTAATTGTATTTCGCCGTCGTATCGGAACTGCAATTTTAAAATGGGCGCTCGGGGCGTTTCCGCTGATTTACGGCAAGAATATGTAAATCAGCGAGAGACGGCAATTCACGATCGTACACGGGCCCGACGCAGTAACTTTCCGACGTTTCCGTAAGCCATACGCGGCGTAAAGAAAAACATGCCCCCTAGGTGGAGTATCCCATGTTAAGTATGGCCGTCGTCATCGCGTCGAATTGAAATAGTTTAACGTCGTTTGTGTAAAACGTCCGTGAATGGGGATTGACGTCATTGACGTTCACTGACAGAATTTGGAGCATGCGCACTGACAGTCGACGCATGCGCAGTACGTTCGCCGCGAGATCGCGCCTAGTTTAAATAATACACGCCCCCTACCCGCCCAATTTTAATTCCACCGGCTCATTTTCGCTACGCCACCGCAACTTTAGGAGCAAGTGCTATGTGAATAACAGTACTTGCTCCAAAAGTGTCGGTGGAGTAACGTAAATGACAAACGTTACTCCAGAATAAAGATCCGCACATATACGTCGGCAGAATGGTACAGCTGGGAAGAGTAACGTATATTTACGTCACTTTAAAAGTCCCGCTGTGCAGGCGTGCTTGCCCCTGCCGTGAGGACTGGGACCTGCGGAACCCGCGGACTCAGTGTCCGCCGGTGTCCCGCGATCAGGTCACAAAGCTGTAGAACAGGGAGAGGCAAGTGTAAACAAGCTTTTCCCCGCCTAGGGAAACTGTCACTGATTGTCTGCTCCCTCTCATCTGGAGCAGCGATCAGTGACGTGTCACTCGTAGCCACGCAGCCTAACAGTTAGAATAACTCCCTAGGACACACTCCCTAGCCCCCTAGTGGTTAACCCTTTCACTGCCAGCCATATTTATACAGTAACAGTGCATATTTATAGCACTGATTGCTGTATAATTGTGAATGGTCCCGAAATAGTGGCAAAAGTGTCCGATGTGTCCGCCATAATGTCACAGTCACGATAAAAATCGCAGATCGCCTCCATAACAAGCAGAAAAAAAACTATAATAAAAATTCCATAAAACGACCCCTTTTTTGTAGACGCAAACCAATCGATATACGCTTATTGCGGGGTTTTTATAAATAGAAGAATACGTATCGGCCTAAACTTTTTTAGATCTTTTTTGGGGGATATTTATTATAGCTCTTTTTATGTTCATAGCGCAGAACATAATAACCGCAGAGGTGATCAAATACCACCAAAAAAAAGCTCTATTTGTAAGCGAAAAAAAGGACGTCAATTGTGTTTAGGAGCCACGTCTGACGACCGCGCAATTGTCAGTTAAAGCGACGCAATGCTGTATTGCAAAAAGTCCTCTGGTCTTTGGCCAGCCAAATGGTCCTGGGCTTAAGTGGTTAAGGAACAATTGGATGAATTTTTGGTTGGACTGGAAAGAATTACTTTTTATTTATTTAACCACCTCATGTTTTCAGTGCTGTGAAAGTTTGAATTACATTTACTCAGTCATCCAACACTGTGCCTAAATAATTGTTTGTGCTTTCTTTTATTCAAGGTTTTTTCGATCTAGTACTTATGCGCTAGAATAAGAAAACAATATAGGCACATTTGTCGTCTCTGTAATAGCTGCAACATATATTTTAGTTTGTGTTGAAGTCGGTCCTTGTATGGTAAGAGTTATAGGGGCAAGGAATTCTAGGTACCAGGCGCCATCAAAATCTACATATTAATCAAAAGTTGAGTTCCCAGGGTGTTTTTTAGAAAGGTTCCATATGGGTCACTACCCTTATATTTAGGTAAGTCAGGGCATGGGCATGAGTGTTTCTTAGTCTGGTGCCCAATGACAACTGGAATTGTTATGTAGCACTATCCCCGTAGGAGTTGCAAATGTCAGGGTTCCCCACTGCTACAAGCCAGCTACACTTAAGCCCACCACTGTCTTCAAGAGAGACCTGCTACATGTTGCAGTCTCTCACCTTGTCTGTCTCTCACCTTGTCTGTCTCTGCACTGAGCTGATCTACCCACTCTGTCTCTCCTTGTTCCCACTGCCTCTCCTGGAAAGCTTTCTCCAACCTTTTCTGTGGTAGGATCCTTCCAGGCCAGCCAACAGAGCTCCAGTCTGACGTAGAGCGCCTCCCCGGCAGGGGTCCCTCAAGGACCACCAACAGACTCCCTCAGCACTGCTTCTTCATCTTCCGCCCGACTCCCCTGCTGGCATGGCCCATGTCTATTTAAGGGCTCACTTATATTCCTGCCAGGCCCACGTCCTGGGGATTGGCTAAGGGCCCCTGAATATGTAAATTTGGAAAAAGCACTCATATGGCCACATCCGTAAAGGGTTGAGTAAAGAAGGGAAGAGAGGGCACTATATAGTGACCCAAAGGTCGGACTTTAGAGGCACAATGAACAGTGAAAAAATGTGAGCAAGATATTACAAAATGTATTTTGAATTTATACATGGTACATAAAAAATGTTTAGAAGAATTAAAATATATAGAGGATATAAGCCCCTATGCTTAAAAAATTTCACTGTTCCTTGTGCCTCTAAAGTCCGACCTATGGGTTACTATATAGTACTCCTCCTTCCCTTTTTTACTTGACCCCTGAATATGCATGACAACCCTCCTACCTCCTGCCCACTAATTTCTTCACCATTCTCCAACATTCTAGAACCAGGGGAAGCACTAGAGAGCTATCTGGTTGAGTCATCCAGCCCTGAACTCTAATGTACCCTGACCCAGATTACATGTCTCAGTCTTAGCCCTGGGCCAGACTATTATTTACCTGCAATACCACTAATAACACACTAGAGGGTGCTACGGTTATATGGATGGAAACAGGGAGTTAGAAGTGATGGGAGGGGGGTGTTCCTAAAAAGGGGGAGAGGTAATTAACAGGGCAAAGGAAGGGAAGTTCACCAGGTGGGAGCTGGGGGCCGCATGGGTATAAGAACAGGTGCAAGAACAACCTTCACAAACCCCCTTTTTACCTTCCACCCTGACCCCAATGAATTTTGCCAAAATGGCACATTCCTCATCCTTATTTGTTTATTTGAAACATCTCTTCTATTTCCATTGAACAGATTTATGTGCTTGTTTTAGGTGCACAACATACAAATCACACAACACAAATAAAGACATTATGGGGGAATAACATTTGTCAGTCAGGGGCGGACTGACAACTCATGGGGCCCCTGGGCAATAGGTGATTATGGGGGCCCGGACAATAGGAGATTCTGGGGCCCCCAGGCAATAGATTATGGAACCACACCGTATATACACACACACACACACACACACACACACACACTATACATATACAGTATACATACACACAGAATACACATAGACACACTGAAAAGGTACCAGAGAGGCGGGGCAGCTATAATCTTGGGATTTTTAGACCAAAGGGATGTCGGTAAGGGACATTTCAGGGACAGATGTAAAAAAAAAAGATTTTTACATACTGTCCCTGGTTTTACTGAGGCTGGCAACTCTGATGGGGCCCCGTAGTGGCATGTGGCAGTGCCCAAATGGTCAGTCCGCCCCTGTTGTCAGTTGACATTTTTTCCTCCTGAGATCTGCCATTTTTTCCTTTATACCTTTGTTGCCATGTATATATTTTCTGACGTTGGGTTATTTACCGAGCGATCCTCATCCAGATCGTTTTTTTTTTTGCTCCTGAGAATACCCTGCAGACATTTTTAAATAGAAATGTATTTTTCCATAATATATCCAAGAGTAATAACCTTGATCCCAACACAATCTTTCCAAATCCTCACTTTGGTCCGCTGATCTCCGGGGATCTCGCTGCAAGTTTCCATTGTTATTGCCATAAATTATGTTCATAGTTATTCCTTCTATGCTGGTGACTTTGTGCGGAAGATGTAAGCCTCCGATGCCTTACCGGCCCTGAAACTACAAGTGTCTGGGCAATCTATACAATTTCTCTATAGTCTCAGATGGTGGAGTTCTGTAGATTAAACGTAACCTATTAAAGTGGATCTAGCGCTAGATATATGTTTTCATGTTAAGTAATGGGTAAATTTAAAGTGATTTTAAAGTCTTGTTTTTTTTTTTTTAAAACAAACAAACATACCGTATATACTCGAGTATAAGCCAAGTTTTTTAGCAAATGTTTTTGTGCTGAAAATGCCCCCCTCGGCTTATACTCGAGTCACCTTTTTGCGCCTGATCTCCCGAATTTGGGGACCCGGTACCGGCCGGCAGTAGGTCCCCTGGACCCCAAACTTGGCACACATATAGCCCCACTCTTCCTCTACGAGTGTGTTGTCCGGGGAATCTACGGCCAGGGAGTACCGATTTTTCAAAGCCAGGCACCCCTTCCATTTAAATAAAAAACATGTTATACTTGCCTCCACGGTGCAGGTTGTTTTGCACAGAGTGGCCTCGATCCACGTCTTCTGGGGTCCCTCGGCAACTGTCTTGGCTCCTCCCCACTTCTTGTAACCCCCCTCCCCTGGGAAACGCTTTCCCAAGGGCGCGGGCGCTGGCACGCTTCCGCTTCCGAGTCTAGGATGCATTAAGGTGAAAACACATGAACCTTTACAACCCCTTTAACCACTTAAGGACCGCCTCCTGCACATATACGTCGGCAGAATTGCACGGCTGGGCACATGCACAAACAGGTATGTGCTGTGCTAGTACCCAGCCGTGGGTCACGGGCGCGCGCCCGCAGCACGCTTCCGTGACCCGGTCCGAAGCACCGGGACCGCGATTCCCGGTACCGGCCGGCCGTAGGTCCCCTGGACCCCAAACTTGGCACACATGTAGCCCCACTCTTCCTCTATGAGTGTCTTGTCTGGGGAATCTACGGCCAGGGAGTACCGATTTTTCAAAGCCAGGCACCCCTTCCATTTAAATAAAAAAACATGTTATACTTGCCTCCACTGTGCAGGTTGTTTTGCACAGAGTGGCCTCGACCCTTGTCTTCTGGGGTCCCTCGGCGACTGTCTTGGCTCCTCCCCACTTCTTGTAACCCCCCCTCCCCCGGGAAACGCTTTCCCAAGGGCGCTTTCCGAGTCTAGGATGCATTAAGGTGAAAAAACATGAACCTTTACAACCCCTTTAACCACTTAAGGACCGCCTCCTGCACATATACGTCGGCAGAATTGCACGGCTGGGCACATGCACAAACAGGTACGTGCTGTGCTAGTACCCAGCTGTGGGTCACGGGCGCGCGCCCGCAGCACGCTTCCGTGACCCGGTCCGAAGCACCGGGACCGCGAGTCCCGGTACCGGCCGGCCGTAGGTCGGAGCTGGAGCTGAAGAACGGAGAGAGCCGCGTGTAAACACGGCTTCCCTGTTCTTCACTGTGGCAGCAGCATCAATCGTGTCATCCCTTTTTTTAGGGGCAAACAATCGATGATGTCACACCTACAGCCACACCCCCCTACAGTTGTAAACACACATTAGGGAACACATAACCCCATCAGCGCCCCCTTGTGGTTAACTCCAGAACTGCAAGTGGCATTTCTACAGTAGTAAACAATGCATTTTAAATGCATTTTTTGCTGTGAAAATGACAATGGTCCCAAAAATGTGTCAAAATTGTCCGAAGTGTCCGCCATAATGTCACAGTCACGAAAAAAAATTGCAATAAAACTATCCCCTATTTTGTAAACGCAATATTTTTTTTTTTTACCAAAAATAGGTAGAAGAATATGTATAGGCCTAAACTGAGGGAAAAAATATGTTTTATATATTTTTGGGGGATATTTATTATAGCGAAAAGTAAAAAATATTGCATTTTTTTCAAAATTGTCGCTCTATTTTTGTTTATAGCGCAAAAAATAAAAACCGCAGAGGTGATCAAATACCACCAAAAGAAAGCTCTATTTGTGGGGAAAAAAGGGCACCAATTTTGTTTGGTAGGCACGTTGCACGACCGTGCAATTGTCAGTTAAAGTGACGCAGTGCCGAATCACAAAAAGGGGCAAGGTCCTTTAGCTGCATTTTGGTCCGGGTCTTAAGTGGTTAAAAATACAGAATTTAGTGTAGTACTGATGACTGTCAGAAATACCTTTTTCATAGAGAAAGCACTTCTCCAGGCTTCCTCCAGGGCTGCCAACGTGACCCAGACCCCCCCCCCCCCGGAATGGAGCAAGCTTACAGTGTGATCTTCTCCAGCTTTCTGTTTTTCTCTCCCAGCGAGATTGGGACATAGCATTATATTTGCATTGCACTCTATATTTATTACTGGAGCACTTGCTTAAGGGCGGTGTTACCCTTTAAGAGTCCCGGCAGTGTGTCTTTGTACACAGGAACTTCATGCATGTTTGATCTGGTGACCCATATTCCAGCGGAATTTTTCGAGATGAGCTATTCACGGAGGAAGGTGCTAAATATGCAGCCGTGGTGTAATCACGTGTTCCTGCAATGCCTAATCCAATGTGTCTTCATTACGACGACAACATGAGTGTGTGTGTTTTTTTTTTTCTTTCATGATTAATTTCACTCCTCTCTTCCTCGGTTGCTTTAAACATGAATTTTATTGCAGTTGTTCCAGGCTGAGAATATCCGTGCGGAGAGCGACGGCTTAATCCGCGGTACAAGGTCGTTCGGTGGTTGCTAAGGACTGGCCTAGGCAGGCGCATTTGTGTTCTGTGCTGTTTACTTAAAGTGTAAATTCATGTTTGCACATACATTTCATGTCTGATTTCTAGAATGTGCGATCCTTCTTGGGACTGTATTCACAAAAATGGCACTCGTGGGCCGGGGGGGTTTGGGGGGGCAGCAAATTGTGAGACTTTTCCCCTTATTCTGCTTTTCTCTTCTGGACATTTGTCACTAAATTCAGCAAGAGAACTGCTGGGGTGCAAGAGGTATAGTGGAAAGGTGTGCAAGGAATATAGGGGGAAGGGGGTACAGGAGGCATCGTAAAAAGGGGTGCAGGGAATGTACAGGGAAAGGGGAGTAAGAAATGTAGGGGAAGGGGTACAGGAGGTGTAGGGGACTATAGGGGGAAGGGTGTGCAGGAGGCATAGTAAAAAGGGGTGCAGGGATAGTAGGGGGAAAGGGGTGCAAGGAATGTAGGGGGAGGGGTACAGGAGGTGTAGGGGACGATAGGGGGAGGGTGTGCAGTAGGCATAGAAAAAAGGGGTGCAGGAAATATAGGGGGAAAGGGTTGCCAAGAATGTAGGGGAAGGGGTACAGGAGGTGTAGGGGACTATAGGGGGAAGGATGTGCAGGAGGCATCGTAAAAATGGGGGCAGGGAATGTAGGGGAAAAGGGGTGCAAGGAATGTAGGGGGAAGGGGGTGCTGGATGTGTAGGAGACTATAGGGGGGAGGGGGTACAGGAGGCATAGTAAAAAGGGGTGCAGAGATAGTAGGGGAAAAGGGGTGCAAGGAATGTAGGGGAAGGGGTACAGGGGGTGTAGGGTGTGCAGGAGGCACGTAAACAGGGATGCAGGTATAGTAGGAGGAAAGGGGTGCAACGAATGCAGGGGGAAGGGGGTACAGGAGGTGTAGGGGACTATAGGGGGAAGGATGTGCAGGAGGCATCGTAAAAAGGGGTGCAAGGATTGTAGGGGTAAAGGGGTGCAAGGAATGTAGGGGAAGGGGTACAGAAGGTGTAGGGGACTTTAGGGGGAAGGGTGTGCAGGAGGCATCGTAAAAAGGGGTGCAGAGATAGTAGGGGAAAAGGGATGCAAGGAAAATAGGGGAAGGGTACAGGAGGTGTAGGGGACTATAGGGGGAAGGGTGTGCAGAAGGCATTGTAAAAAGTGGCGCAGGGTATGAAGGGGGAAAGGGGTGCAATGAATGTAGGGGGAAGGGGTACAGGAGGTGTAGGGGACTATAGGGGGAAGGGTGTGCAGGAGGCACAGTGAAAAGGGGTGCAGGGAATTTAAGGGGAAAGGGGTACAAGAGGTATAAGTGGGAGAAGGAACACAGGGTGTAGTGAAAGGAGTATAGGGGGAAGAGGGTGCAGGGGTGGGGGAAAAATGGTGCAGGAGATGTAGGGGGTAAGGAGGCGCAGGAAATCTAGAGGGAAGAAGGTGCAGAAGGTATAGGGTAAAATGGGTGCAGCAAGAAGGGAATGAAAGGGGGAAGGAGGTACAGAAGGTATAGGGGTAAGGGTAGTTCAGGGAAGATGGACATAGAAAGTACAAGCCCTATTTCACACCGGTGCGGATTCGAAATCACACTACTTCCGCGTGATTTCAAAGTCTATGCAAATCTCAATGAAATCTGTAAAAAGTGGTGCAGAAACCTTTTTCATAAATGCTGCATCATGAATCGTAGGAATATAAACAGTTCTATTGCTGGCAATGGGGTGTGACTGGGCATGCAATTTGAACGGCGGCTAAGAAGAAAGGAGTGTGAAGATTCATGGGGTTTAGGGGAAGAAGGCACAGGAGAACTAAAAGGACAGTTGATGGGCACACTGGCAGTAATTGATGGGTATAGAAGCTGCGTTTGATGGCACAGTGGTGGCAATTTATGGGAAGAGTGGTGGCAATTGATGGGCACAATAGCTGCATTTGATGGCACAGTGGTGGCAATTGATGGGCACAGTAGCTGCATTTGATGGCACAGTGGTGGCAATTGATGGGTAGAGTTGCTGCGTTTGGTAGCACAGTAGCTGCATTTGATGGGCACAGTGGCGGCAATTGATTGGCACAGTGGAGGCGATTGATGGGCACCATGGCCGGCCTTTAGGGTGTGCAAACTGTGTGGCCGCACAGGGCGCCATTGGGCAACAGGGGCACCGTGTGGCCATCAACAGTCAGTTACTCACATGATCATCACAGGGGTCCAAGTCACACCCCTTCTGTGAGTAGGCTGGCTATAAAAAGTAAATATTTTTTTCTTTTCTTTTTTTCGTCTAATTTATCTATTATTTGTTACAAATATTTTTTTCCTATTTGTGTATGTTTATTTCCATAAAGCGAGAGGTGAAGATAGGGGGGGCGCCACAGGATTAGCTCACACAGGGCACCTGAATACCTAAGGCCAGCCCTGATGGGCACAGTGGAGGCGATTGATGGGCACAGTGGCAGCAATTGATGTTTTCTTTTTTCAGTTTGTTTGCAGCCCGCCCAACAAAAAAATTTGAGCACAAGCCGCCACTGCATGTGAGAATTATGGAGGCTGCAATGTTGAACATTCCTTCTGAAAATGGCAGTTGCCTGATTGACATTGTAATTAGGGTTGTCCCGATACCACTTTTTTAGGACCGAGTACAAGTACCGATACTTTTTTTCATGTACTCGCTGATACCGAATACCGATACTTTTTTTAAATGTGTCCCCAAATGCAGCCATGTCCCCCCACATATTGCAGCCATTTGTCCCCCACAGATGCAGCCACGCATGTCCCCCACATATGCAGTCCTGTCCCCCACATATTGCAGCCATGTCCTGTCCCCCACATATTGCAGCCATGTCCTGTCCCCCATACCTGTAGTAGCTGCTGCCGGGCAATACAGCACGCATTACAAGTTTTCGTTTGTATACTTGTAATTAGGGTTGTCCCGATACCACTTTTTTAGGACCAAGTACAAGTACCGATACTTTTTTCAAGTAGTCGCCGATACCGAATATCGATACTTTTTTTAAATGTGTCCCCAAATGCAGCCATGTCCCCCACATATTGCAGCCATGTCCCCCACATATTGCAGCCATGTCCCCCACATATGCAGCCATGTCCCCCACATATGCAGTCATTTCCCCCACATATGCAGTCATTTCCCCCACATATGCAGCCATGTCCCCTCACATATGCAGCCATGTCCCCCACATATCCAGCCATGTCCCTCCAGCCATGTCCCTCCAGCCATGTCCCCCACATATGCAGCCATGTCCCTCCAGCCATGTCCCCCACATATTGCAGCCATGTCCCCCACATATTGCAGCCATGTCCCCCACATATGCAGCCATGTCCCCTCACATATGCAGCCATGTCCCCTCACATATGCAGCCATGTCCCCTCACATATGCAGCCATGTCCCCCACATATGCAGCCATGTCCCCCACATATGCAGCCATGTCCCTTCAGCCATGTCCCTCCAGCCATGTCCCTCCAGCCATGTCCCTCCAGCCATGTCCCCCACATATGCAGCCATGTCCCTCCAGCCATGTCCCCCACATATTGCAGCCATGTCCCCCACATATTGCAGCCATGTCCCCCACATATGCAGCCATGTCCCCCACATATGCAGTCATTTCCCCCACATATGCAGCCATGTCCCCTCACATATGCAGCCATGTCCCCCACATATGCAGCCATGTCCCCCACATATGCAGCCATGTCCCTTCAGCCATGTCCCTCCAGCCATGTCCCTCCAGCCATGTCCCCCACATATGCAGCCATGTCCCTCCAGCCATGTCCCCCACATATTGCAGCCATGTCCCCCACATATTGCAGCCATGTCCCCCACATATTGCAGCCATGTCCCCCACATATGCAGCCATGTCCCCCACATATGCAGTAATTTCCCCCACATATGCAGCCATGTCCACTCACATATGCAGCCATGTCCCCCACATATGCAGCCATGTCCCTCCAGCCATGTCCCCCACATATGCAGCCATGTCCCTCCAGCCATGTCCCCCACATATTGCAGCCATGTCCCCCACATATTGCAGCCATGTCCCCCACATATTGCAGCCATGTCCCCCACATATGCAGTCATTTCCCCCACATATGCAGCTATGTCCCCTCACATATGCAGCCATGTCCCCCACATATGCAGCCATGTCCCTCCAGCCATGTCCCCCACATATGCAGCCATGTCCCTCCAGCCATGTCCCCCACATATGCAGCCATGTCCCTCCAGCCATGTCCCTCTGGCCATGTCACTCCAGCCATGTCACTCCAGCCATGTCCCCCACATATGCAGCCATGTCCCCCACATATGCAGCCATGTCCCTTCAGCCATGTCCCTTCAGCCATGTCCCTTCAGCCATGTCCCTTCAGCCATGTCCCTCTAGCCATGTCCCTTCAGCCATGTCCCTTCAGCCATGTCCCTTCAGCCATGTCCCTTCAGCCATGTCCCTTCAGCCATGTCCCTTCAGCCATGTCCCTCTAGCCATGTCCCTCCAGCCATGTCCCTCCAGCCGCCGAAAGCCGCCGCCGCACAGAGATCTTTACACCATTCATTTGAATAGCTGTTTTGCCCGCACGTATAGACACTCCCCCTTGCTGGGGATTGGACAGATCACAATCACCCATCCAATCCCGAGCAAGGGGGAGGGTCTATACGCGCGGGAACACTACAGCTATTCAAATGAAAGCTGTGATGTTCCCGCACGTTCCCGTTTAACCCATGCGGCATGGCTTTCGATGCGGCGGCTTTGGCGGCGGCGGGGGGGGGAATCTATTCTATTCAGGCATCGGGGGTATTTGCGGGAGTACTAGTACTGGTATCGGGACAACCCTACTTGTAATTAGTGTTGCTCAGGAATATTCGCATTGCGAATATTGGTTTATGAATATTGCATATTCGAGTATTCGCGAATAAATCGAATATCGCGGTGAATATTCGCTATTGCGAATATTCGTATTTTTTCAAATTTATTTTTAAAACAGATCACATCCTAGTGATCTCCATCGACATCTAAAAGCATTGCTGGTATGATTAGAGACTCTGGGCCGAGTAGCTGAGGGGATCCTTTTATGTTGCGAATATTCGCGAATACTTTCTCTGCCATTCTGTGTTTTGTGTATAAAAAAAATAAATAAAAAATTAGCTTTAGTTTAGTCATATAAGTTTGTGTAAGTAGAGTTAGTGTTTAGTGCATATTAGTTTAGTAATCCAGGAAATGATCTCCGTTTTCGCGTGTTGACGAGAATTTTGCAATCAATTTCGCATTCGCATTAGCGAAATTGCGCAAAAATTGTTTTTTTTGATAAAATATCACGAATATTCGATATTAACGAATATTTTGCGAATATTCTTCTATATATTCTTGAAATATCGCAAAATCGAATATGGCGTATTCTGCTCATCACTACTTGTAATGCGCGCCTCGCCATGTATAGACACTCCCCTTCTCGGGATTGGACGGATCCGTACAATCCCGAGAAAGGGGGAGTGTCTATACACGGATCCATGCATAGACACTCCCCCTTGCTCGGGATTGGACAGATCCGTCCAATCCCGAGAAGGGGAGTGTCTATACATGGCGAGGCGCGCATTACAAGTATACAAACGAAAGCTTGTAATGCGTGCTGTAATGTACGGGGATTAACGCGGCGGTATGCGGTATGTGGCGGCGGCTTTGCGGTGGCGGCGGGGGGGGGGGGGGAGTATTCTATTTATTTAAATACTCGGTCCCGATACCGATACTAGTATCGGGACAACCCTAATTGTAATGCATTGGCTTCAGTTTTCCTTGAGTCACTGAGATAAGAAATGTATATGTATCAGTCCCGGGACAAGCTCATCCAGGGGAAAAAAGCCAAATGGCACCCCGCCAATGTAGGCACCCCCAATCATCTTCTGTAGCTGGTATTCATGGTACTAGACAGGGGCGGACTGACAACTCATGGGGCCCCTGGGCAATAGAAGATTATGGGGCCCCCAGGCTTACAGATGGCCACCAAGCCAGGTGGCAGTGCAGAGGCGGGGCAGTTAAAATCTCGGGATTTTCACATCAAAAGCATGTCAGTTTTGGACATATCGGGGACAGATGTAAAAAAAAAAAAAGATTTTTACTAACTGTCCCTGGTTTTAATGAGCCTGGCAACCCTGATGGGGCCCCCTAGTGGCATGGGGCCCGCGGGCAGTGCCTGAGTTCCTCAATGGTCAATGGTACTAGAACTACTTCTGCCTGTCTGATTGCAAAGGTGCAAAAAAAAAAAAGCTAGTCGAGAGGCCAATCACTTTAAAGATCTCTGGCCAGTAACTGACCCCGTGTTTATGTGCGTATTGGGTATTTCGAGGTTTGATGTGGATGTTTGGTGTGAACAGACGGATGGAATATTGTTCCATAACTCATCACATGCACTTTTTTTTGGTGGAATTATCACCGCCCCTTTCATCACTTTGTTCTTTATACAATGTTCCGTCTTCCTGCACACATCAAAGCCTTTATTTGACAGGTTCCCTCTTTATTTTCCGGGCTTGTATAACATTTTTTACACAATGACAACTCAAGGAATGAATTTACACCGATTGTTTCATGCTGCCGCTGGTATCTGTCAGTTTTATGGTTCAGAAAATGCTTTCTTGTACGTCTCACGTATTGGGTGATGTGGACATTATTTTTTCAAAGGGTAATTATAGTGAAGTTTTAGGAAGTATTCATTTTATTATTGTCTTAGAGGTAATTATTTTTTTAAGTGATTTTCATACATTTACTTGTTTGCTGTTCCATGTTTTATTAACCATTTAAAGGGTCACTAAAGGAAAACAATTTTTTTGCTGAAATGACAGTTTACAGGGTATAGAGACATAAAAGTTAACTGATTCCATTTCAAAATGATTAAAAATAGATAAAAATCAATCATATAATGTGCCTGCAGGTTAGTTTCACTTTTGAACTGGCTTCATGTTTCTGTGAAGTAGAAATAGACACACAGAACAAAAACAAACAAATCCAGGGCAGTTTTTTGTTTTTAAAATTAATCTGATTGGTTCTGGGAAGTTTTAGACACACAGTTATGACAGCTTAGACCACCGTGAGAAAGTTCCCAGTACTGTGGTTATAAGGAAACAGACAAACAGGAAGTGTGGAGATCAGGATTACAGCAACTTCAAAGCAAAAACTAACAATGAGGACATGAAACCAGTACTGCAGTAAGGTAAAGGAAGCTATTTAGCTAAAAAAAATGTTTCCTTTAGTGATCCTTTAAGCCCCGGACCAATATGCTGCTAAATGCCCAAAGGCCTTTTTCCAATTCGGCACTGCGTCCCTTTAACCGACAACTGCGCGGTCGTGCGACGTGGGTCCAAAACAAAATTTGCTTCCTTTTCTTCCCACAAATAGAGCTTTCTTTTGATGGTATTTGATTGCCTCTGTGATTTAATTTTTTTGCGCTATAAACAAAAATAGAGCGACATTTTTGAAAATAAATCTATATTTTTTACTTTTTGTTATAGGAAAAATCGAATAAACTAAATTTTAGTCAAACATTTAGGCCAAAATGTATTCAGCCACATGTCTTAAGTAAAAAAAAAATCGCAATCTAAAAAAAAAATTAGCTACCTAGTGGCAACAGTGACAGAAAACCGATCGCTTAGTGACACTGGCAATAGGGGATGAAAGGATTAACTAGGGCTGAGAGCAAGGGGTTAAACCTTTATTAGGGGGGGTACGGGGCTACCCTGAACCTAACACTAACTGCCTGTCACACTAACTGTCACACTAACACTAAATGCAGTGATCAGTACATATATTATCACTGCAATCAGTGACACTGTGACAGGGGGCTGGGGGGGGTGATCGGAAGGGGTTAAGTGTGCCTGTGTGTGTGGTGTCAGTGTGCTGTTGTGTGACTTACTGTGATGTCTTCTCTCCTCTCGCCGGAACGAAAATACCGCCGAGAGGAGAGGTGACATCACTTCCTCTGCCAGGTTGTTTACAGTGTTTACATTACACAGGCAGAGGAAGTGCCGAGCGGGGGCTATGCTGATTCGCTGGGAGCGATCGCAAGGGGGCGGACAAAAACGAACAGCCGCCCCATCATCCCGGATAGCTCCCAGAGGTAAGACACCCGCCGCGTGTAGCCCCCGACCAGCAAGAAGGCAGGGACGTACATGTACGCCCATCTGCCTGTACGTGCCATTCTGTGGACGTACATATACATGCGGTGGGCGTTAAGCGGTTAATTGTACTTCTTGCCTATTCAGGTTGGTAAATTCTTTCTGTAGCAGTCACTTGTATATCAATGTTGCTTGCTTAACCACTTAAGACCCGGACCATTATGCAGGTTAAGGACCTTGCCCCTTTTTGCGATTCGGCACTGCGTCGCTTTAACTGACAATTGCGCGGTCGTGCGACGTGGCTTCCCCACAAATAGAGCTTTCTTTTGGTGGTATTTGATCACCTCTGAGGTTTTTATTTTTTGCGCTATATACAAAAATAGAGCGACAATTTTGAAAAAAATGCAATCATTTTTACTAGGGTTGTCCCGATACCACTTTTTTAAGACAGAGTACAAGTACTGATACTTTATTTCAAGTACTCGCCGATACCAAATACCGATACTTTTTTTTAATGTCATGTGTCAGTATTTTTTTTTATTTTACAATTTAAATATTTCACTATTTTTTTTTGTTTTTTTACAATGCTTTCTTGGGGGGGGGGGGGGGTCTATGTGTCATAATTATTATTTTTATTATTTATTGCCATTTCTTTTCTTAGCCCTGTTGGGGGGCTTTGGTGAGATATCACCAATGATATCTCACCTTTGAGAAAGAGAAAGGGACTAGGGACACACATTCCCCAGTCTCTTTCTCAGCTGCACTGGAAATGAATGGACAGGAGACAGAGGCTCCTATCCATTCATAAACTTAAGCAGTTTACAATGCTCAGCTATGTGAATGGACAGAGTCAGTGTCACTGACTCTGTTCATTCAGAAAAGGTAGGGGCCGGGTTTATTGGCTACTACCGCCGCTCTCCATCCTGACAGAGGGGGCGGAGGAGGACACGGAGGGGGGACACAGATCACGGAGGGGGTAAGCAGGTCACGGAGGGGGGAAGCAGCAGTACGGACGGGGGTCACAGATCACGGACGGGGGACACAGATCACGGAGGGGAGAAGCAGCGGCACAGACGGGGGAAACAGATCACGGAGGGGAGAAGCAGCGGCACGGAGGTGGGACAAAGATCACAAAGGTGCTCCTGAAAAAACTACCGTTTTTAAGACTTTTTTCCATTGATACATGTTCCTTGGGGCAAGACCCGGGTTCTCAAAGACGTTTTCCAACAATAACTTGAAAATTTGTCTTTAAAATTATCGTTTTTGAATTCGAATGTTTGAGTCCCATAGACTTCAATGGGGTTCTAAATGTTCGTGCGAACGATCGGACTGTTCGACGGTTCTGGTCCGAACCGAACGCGGGGGTGTTCGGCTCATCCCTAATGAAAACCTACTCTCATCCTTTCTAAACTACTACCATAGTGGTTATCTAAGGATATACATGCCTCCTGCATGTATCCTTACCTGTCAACCCGTCAAATGTCTCCACTCTGTCTGTTATGAGACTCCAAAAACTGATTCTGTGGGTGGGTCGGTTGTCCAGAGCTTGTGGGTGGAGTTGTGATGTCGGTAGACTCCCCACCCACCTCTACACTCCCCTTGTCAACATGAATTTTTGCCTGTGTATTTCTTACACTGAACTTCTGCTATGATCACTAACATCCAGTCAAATTCCAGAAAAGTCACCACATGACTTCAGCATGCCCAATCATGCTGATGTGTGGAGCAGCCAATCCAGGGAGAGATGGAGAAAAAAGGAGAAAGGGATCTGAAGTACAAAGAATGTCTCTCAGGCTCCTGCATGAGATATGTAAATCACTTGTCACTCACAGCAAGGGGGACAACGGTCCGATGGGCCGTACACACGATCGGCCTTAAGACCAGTTTCATCGGAACGGTCTGATCGTGTGTACGCGGCCTAAGAGGATTGCTCAGAGCTGGATTAACTCTTTGTGGCAAGACTGGGCACAAATTACATTAAATCCTATACTGTACAAGGTGCAAGCCTTAATTAAAAAAAGAATTTGGGGTTTACATCCGTTTTAAGTAAAAAAAAAAAAAAAAATTTTTTTATATTTTAGACAATAAATTCTCAACGTTTACAATGTTTATATTTCTTAACCCCCAATACACTAAAACGAGGAGTCTGGGCCCAGCTATACAAAAAATGCAATGTAAAATATATATACAGTATATGAGAAAAGATGGACTAGTTCTCAGCTAGCTTCGGTGGGGCCCTTTTTGAAGGTATTTTTAAACCATGAAATGCTGTTTATTTAGTTGCTTATATCTTCTGTCAAACTTTCCACTTTTTTAGAAGTATCTTCATGAGAATTAGCACAATAGAAAGAACAAATACAAATTTTGAACTGACGCAATATGAAGTAAGCTGCAAAAAAGTAATAGTGTCTTAGAAATTTAGTATATGGTCAGTCATTCTTCACAGCTTGACCAAATTGCAGATTGCTACAATGGCTACTAATCTAACTTTGCAAATGTATTAACTCATCTGATGAAGGGCTAATGCCTCTCTAATGCCCTGTACACACAATCGGTTCTTCCGATGAAAACGGTCTGATGGATTTTTTTCATCAGATATCCAATGAAGCTGACTTTCATCAGTCTTGCCTAAACACCATCAGTTAAAAAAACGATCGTGTCCAATGCGGTGACTTAAAACACAACAACGTGCTGAGAAAAATGAAGTTCAATGCTTCCAAGCATGTGTCGACTTGATTCTGAGCATGCGTGGATTTTTAACTGATGGACGTGCCCACAGACGATGTTTTTTTTCTATCGGTTTTTTAACCATCAGATAATTTTAAAACTAGTTCCTAGTTCTTTCACCGATAAAAAAACGATGGGGCTCACACACGATTGGTTCGTCTGATGAAAACGACCATTTTCATCAGACGAACCGATCGTGTGTACGCGGCATAACTGGTTTTTTTTTAAACAAAGCTTGTAAATACCTTTTTTTCAGCTATAGTCAGGCTGGTCACGTGACTACTGTCTCTCCTATTCCTATCCAGGGCTACAGTGGGAGGGGCTGAGCAGCCAGCATGGTGGTCACGTGACCGCCATGGCTGACGTCAAAGGGAGATCTCGGGCCCTCCCACTGTAGCCCTGGATTGGAGTACGAGAGCGGCCAGCAGTTACGTGACCGGCCTGAATGTATCTGAAAAAAAAAAGGTATTTACACAGAGTGTGTTATGCCTCGATAAAACAGAGGGGGCTGACAGTGAATGTCTGTTAAAAGGTAACAACCACTTTCATCAAGCCTCTTTCTGAGATTTGTTGCTTACAAGTTAAAAGGTTTTGATGCTGCTTCTGCCCCGCAAATGATATGGAGGCGGGTTGGGGGCCATCTTCCCCTCACTCATCTGCATACCAAGCAGGAAGAAGGATCCGATCGTGGATTCGGCGCTCTCAGGGGGGCCTCTGCCGCTTACCGGAGCTGTCGGTAGCCGCGGAGGGCACTGAAGAGCGACAGGAGGGGGCCCTCTCCCGCCTCTGATAAAAGTGATCTTGCGGCAAATCCGTCGCAGAGACTGTTATTAGCGGAAACCGGATCGCTCACTGAAGAAGAGGATGCCGGGGTTATGGTAGCTAGCTGCTGCCATAACAGCAATATCCCTCTTCAAAGTGCCGACGTATATCGGCGTGAGCCGGTCCGGAAGTGGTTAAGGACCTTAGATTGTAAGCTCCTTGAGGGATTGATGTGACTGTACAATGTATATGTAAAGCGTTGCATAAATTGACAGCGCTATATAAGTACCTGAAAAATAAAATAAATAAATGAATCCAGCTCACACAAACATAGTGTCGCCTCGCAACGAGTTGTCACATAGGAGTCATTTTGAATTTGCAGATTGCTAAAATCTCTCTTTTTATATCAAGTTCATCCAGCCTCCAGCTATAGTTATAAAGGAAGCTGAGCCTGCATAGACAATAATTAGACACTCCCAGAAGAGAGGAGGGATGGCTATGATGTGCAAGGAGGAAGGAGGAGGGGGGGGCATCAGTACTTTCTGAAGTTCAAAGACACATTGCAAGTCGATTAAAAAATGATCTGTGGTGTGGAAATTGCTACAATTTTTGACTTTTTTTTAAAAGTTAGTGACAAAAGACACTCCCTCGAAAGATGTTGGACACCCTACAATACCGTCTGGTCCTCCAGCATCTTTGGTTCCCATTATTGAGCTTCAGGGCCGTTTGAAGGAATTTGGGGGCCCCAAGCAAAATGGACATGGAGGCCCCCCAACCCCCCGAAACATTCTTTTTACTCTCCCCCTCCCCATGTTTTTTTTTTATTCCCCCTCCCCCTCCCTATGTTCTTTTTACTCCCCCCTCCCTACCGGGTCCGTACCGAGCGGCAGGAGATTCAGTTTCCTGTTCCTGGCCGGACTGACAGGAAGTGAGCACTCAGTGTGCACTTCCTGTCAGTCTGGCCGGGAACAGGAAACTGAATCTCCTGTACCGTTGTAACGCACGGTACCCGGCCAGAGTCCAGACTAACAGGAGGAAGGAAAAGGAGCTTGGCCACGCTACAGAGAAGGGGAAGTGACGACTTGAGGCAGCAGTGCTGCAGGCTCTCTATAGAGCTCTCAGGCAGCTGTAGTAAGCGCGGCAAGAGCCCTGCTTGGGGCCCCAGGCCAGCACGGGGCCCCAAGCAATTGCTTGGTTTGCCTGCCTTGTAGCGACGGGCCTATTGACCTTAGAGGAGCCGCTTCTTACTGGTGTTGCCTTGAATGCCTATATATTACGTTTGTATGTGAGTACAACCATTGCCTTTTTATTAAATTGTTTTTGGTAATGCACAAGGTGGGTGCGCTCTCCTTTTATATGTTACAGTTCCAAGGACACCCATTGTTCTAAGGAGGGCAGCAAGGCCATTGACGTTCCCTACTATAATGCCGTGTACACACAATCAGACAACCGTGGATTTTTTTTAGACAGATGTTGACTCAAACTTGTCTTGCATACACACGGTCACACAAATGTTTTCGGAAATTCCAAACGCCAAGAACGCAGTGACGTACAACAGCACTATTAAAGGGAAGTTTAGATCGGAATTTTCGAGAATGGATTTTATTGTCGGAAAATTTTAGAACCAGCTCTCAAATTTTTGTTGTCGGAGATTCGGACAGCAAATGTCCGATGGAGCCTACACACGGTTGGAATTTCAAACAAAAAGCTCCCATCGAACATTTGTTGTTGGAAATTCCGACCGTGTGTACGCGGCATTAGTCTGATCATCGTGGAAAGGTAGATGTTGATTGTCCAAGAACAGGATGAGAGGTTTTGAAAGTTGTGGAACCACCATGTTCTAGTTACACCACATATCATCCTTCACGCCAGGTAGTCTGCACAGGTGTCAATCTTTTAATTCACATGGCTGAAGGTGTGAATTGTTGTCAAATTGCTGTGATAGAAATATTACATAGGTGTTAATTCTTCAATTCACACTTTCAGCCGTGTGTCAGTCAAAGGTTAAGCACCTATGCAGACTTCTTGTCACCAAAGATGGGATTATTTACCAGGACAATCAATATCTGCACGTTCTGTGATCTAGGTGTTGGTGCAACCTGTGTGACTCTAAATGCTTCTTGACACTCATTAAAACTGAAGAAGTAGCTTGGAGAATCTACAGACCATTTTCAACATTGCAGAACATTTTCAGTTGAATGTGACTAACTTCAACTATTACCGTGATCCTGATAAATGAGAATCTTCACAGATATACCAGGGGTGTCCAAACTTTTTTCAAAGAGGGTCATATTTGATGAAGTGAACATGTGTGAGGGCCAACCATTTTGCCTGACATTCTTTGAACCATTAAAATTCAGTCTAAGTGTATTCTTCTGAGCAACTAATACACCACCCAACAAAAATGCTCCTGCCTTTGTGGCTGTGTGTGGTGAAGAGATGAGATCAGTCGTATTATTTGGATATACCGTATTTCGGGACGTATAACACGCACTTTCACTTTCAGAGGGAAGATACAGGAAAAAAATATTGCATTTTTAATAAAGTTCTTTGAATCAAAATAAGGGTCAGTGCCCATCAATGCAGCCTCACAAGTGCCATAAATGTAGCACCCCCCGTTGCCCTGAATGCAGCACCCCCCGTTGCCCTGAATGCAGCACCCCCCGTTGCCCCGAATGCAGCACCCCCCGTTGCCCCGAATGCAGCACCCCCCGTTGCCCCGAATGCAGCACCCCCGTTGCCCCGAATGCAGCACCCCCGTTGCCCCCCGAATGCAGCACCCCCATTGCCCCGAATGCAGCATCCCCGTTGCCCTGAATGCAGCATCCCCTTCCCTGAATGCAGCCCCCCTGCCCTGAATGCAGCACCCCTGTTGTCATAAATGCAGACTCACCATTGCCATCTGCAGCCTTGGAGGAGACAGGGAGGGGGTGGGACGAGTGCGACAGACTGTGACAGAACCCACTGTCACTGTATGTCTTGGAAAGGATTGTGGGCGTGCCTCCTACCGACAGACTATGGGCCAGAAATATACTGGAGACCTGAAGCTGGCATTATTGTGATGTAATGTAATGTTACAGCCCTACACCCCCCACCCCCCCTCCTCTTGTTGCTGGACACAGACAATGGAGAGTGGACTGCAGACGTCTCTCCGCAGGGGGTGTGTATTGAGAAGCTAGGCTGCCTGCTTACCATAATCTCATTAGGTTTCTGTACACTGTTTCAATGTCCAAATGTTCTGTTCCCATTTATTGTTCCTTGTCCCCCTCCCCTCAGACAAGGCAAAGGGGAGTGTCCCTTACTGTGTGTAAAACTGTATAGTTTGGATTTTAATAAACAGTTAAGCTCTGGATGTGTAACCCTCAACATGTGTGGATTGTCTCGTGATTGAGGGGTTAAGGGCTGGTTATGGCGAATCTGCAGGCTGCGGGTGCGTTTGGAGGACAGGAGACACAGGTCTGGCGGATGTGCCCAGCAGGGGTACTTGAGGTCCGTCACAGTGGTGGCAGCAGTGGGATGTCTCCTGCAGTCCAGGACATCCAAACCACCACCAGGATTCAAGATCTGGGCAGCTGCCGAGGAGCGATACGGGGACCAGCCAGCATGAGAGCGGAGTTCGGGAGGAGGCTGCAAGGCATGCGGAAGAAACATCGGGGACCAGTGACAGAGCGCACCATGCTCGGCTGGGAGGATGTGATCCGCCGGCAACTCTGGCATGAGGCGCTAAGCTACGAGCGGCGCCAGCAGGGGAAGATCCTTCCCTCCTCCTCAGAGATGTACTGGACGCAGTACTGTGCGCGAGAGGTGTTCCTGAGGGAACGACCGCGAGATGATTGGAAGACGGAGCTCAGAAGATTGGTCCAGGAGGAGATGAAGCTAGACGCCAGCTACAGAGCCCTCCGGTGGTTCGCGGCTCAACTTTGGCCAAGTACAGCAGATGGCAGCCCAACAGAAGGCGTTGGCTATGGCGGCGTGGGGCTGCTCCATCAAAAAATGTACGGAGACCCAGACTTTGGGAGCGATGAGGAGTGGCGGTGGGAAAACATCTTGGACTTCCGAGATGAGGTGCTGGACCTCCCTGTAGAGGCATGTGACCTGGGGGAATTGGAGTTCCTGGTTGAGCAGGAATTTGAGCTCGAAATTGCATACAAGCGGCTGTTTGATGGTGATGAGCAGCCTGGCATGGCTCCTGTTACCTGGGACTGTCCTGGAGAAATAGCAGACAGTCACAAAGATGAGCAAATGGGGCCAGGGGTGACCCTACATTTTCCTGTCCTAACCGCAATGGAAGAAGCGGCAATGATACAGAGGGCACTGCGAGCGCTAGAATGCCGGAACGCACCGGAGGTCCCCCAGGCAGTGAGACAAGCTAATAGCATCAAGGTCTCAGAAAGTGGAGTTGAGACAGGCGCTGGAAGGCTGGAAAATGGTGATCAGCAGCAAGTCCAGAGTATCTCATCTGGGGCCCCAGCAGAAGCGCTGGCTACAGGGCAGAGTGCCCCTGGCATCTGTCCAGCATCAGAAAAAGAGTTGGCTCCGGAGAGTCCGAGAGATGACCTGCGTGAGCTGTTTCCCCAACTGCAGATATCCCCACCTGGAGTAGAGGAAGCAATTCTCCCTCCCCAGCAATTGGACACTACCCCAATGTTTATCCCCCCAGCAGAAGCGTTGGCTATGGAGCAGAGTGCCACTATAATCTGCCTAGCATCAGAAAAAGAGTTGGCTCCGGAGAGTCTGAGAGATGATCTGCTTGAGCTGTTTCCCCAACAGCCGCTATCTCCACCTGGAGTAGAGGAAGCAATTCTCCCTCCCCAGCAATTGGACACTACCCCAATGTTCATCCCCCCAGCAGAAGCGTTGGCTATGGAGCAGAGTGCCACTATAATCTGCCTAGCATCAGAAAAAGAGTTGGATCCGGAGAGTCTGAGAGATGACCTGCGTGCGCTGTTTCCCCAACTGCAGATATTCCCACCGGGAGTAGAAGAAGCAATTCTCCCTCCACAGCAATTGGACACTACCCCAGTGGTTCTCTCCCCAGCAAAAGCGTTGGCTATGGAGCAGAGTTCTGATGGTCCCTGCCCAGCCCTCAGTATGTTTTTGGAGGGTTTGGGAGACAGCCCCTGTCAGAAGTCACCCCAAGGGCTGGTCACAGAACCGGCAGGGGAGAAAACCCTTCCCCCTCTCCAGCAGCTGTACCCAACATTTTCATATGTCTCCCCGGCAGAAGCGCTGGCTACAGGACAGAGCGATGATGGTCTCTGCCCAGCATCAGAACAAGAGATGAAGAACCCAGGAGATAGTCCCTGCAAGATACCTTCTCAGCGGCTGGTAACTACACCACGAGAAAAGCAAGTACCTTTGCCTCCCCAAATGCATAGCCCTACCAGCCTATGTTCCCTACCAGCTGAAGCGCTGGAAGCAGGGCAGAGGATTATTCAGCTTCCCCCAATATCTGCAACCCCCCCCAGGATCAGAGGAGTGCAAACAACTGTTCCCACTCTGCAGCGGCTGTTTTTATTCCCGGGAGACCGTCTGTGCGGTTTTGCTCCCCAGCGCAAGAGTCGTACTTTTACTTTTCCTGTTTGCCTGGGGTGGAAGTTTGTGACTAACGCAGGTCCAGACCAGTTGGGGGTCAGGAACCTGGTTAGTCTGTTTTTAAAAGGGGAGAAATGTGACAGAACCCACTGTCACTGTATGTCTTGGAAAGGATTGTGGGCGTGCCTCCTACCGACAGACTATGGGCCAGAAATATACTGGAGACCTGAAGCTGGCATTATTGTGATGTAATGTAATGTTACAGCCCTACACCCCCCACCCCCCCCTCCTCTTGTTGCTGGACACAGACAATGGAGAGTGGACTGCAGACGTCTCTCCGCAGGGGGTGTGTATTGAGAAGCTAGGCTGCCTGCTTACCATAATCTCATTAGGTTTCTGTACACTGTTTCAATGTCCAAATGTTCTGTTCCCATTTATTGTTCCTTGTCCCCCTCCCCTCAGACAAGGCAAAGGGGAGTGTCCCTTACTGTGTGTAAAACTGTATAGTTTGGATTTTAATAAACAGTTAAGCTCTGGATGTGTAACCCTCAACATGTGTGGATTGTCTCGTGATTGAGGGGTTAAGGGCTGGTTATGGCGAATCTGCAGGCTGCGGGTGCGTTTGGAGGACAGGAGACACAGGTCTGGCGGATGTGCCCAGCAGGGGTACTTGAGGTCCGTCACACAGACATACAGGAGAAACTCCTGTTTTATCAGCTGCCTCTTTAATAGAAAGACTGCCTCCTATGATGGACAGAACAGTCGTCCAATGGCAGCGCAGGAGATGGGACTTTTTTTTACAGAGGTTGCCGTATAAACAAGAAATGCTCCTGTCCTGTATACATGGCACTGGTCCTGCCCCCTCCCTGTCCCCTTCAAGGCAGCCAGCATGTATTTCTTGACCAGGCGGGCCATCCGAAACCGAAACGCGAGCTGAGATTGGCCTGTGGACCGTACTTTGGACATGCCTGCCGTATGCTTTCCATGAACCTCACTTGAAACTTGGCCCCCAGGACCCCAGACCTGCAGGGTCACAATGCCAACCTTGAAGCCTCCCATAGCTCATTGTTCAGCATTCTATTCAGGCAAAGAAAACCATGTTGCTGAATAATCACCCATCTTCTGCAATAAGCAATTGTTTCTCTGTCAGCAGCCGAGGCGTGCAAGCTCCATACAATTCACTGAAATGTTCTGACAGAGTGCAGAGACGGTGCATTGTATGAATTGTCACAAGATGCTTCCGAACAACATTCAGCACTTTGTAACACACATCTTCCCGATGTTTTCACCGATTTTGATTAGCTGTTATTAAAAAATACAAAAAGCTATACAAAGCCACTTATAAATGTACAACGTGTCCTAAAAAATTCAAGTATGGCATTGTTTGCTGGACTCAATGAATGCAAACAACTGAGTCTGGACATCCATTGTACCGATTAGAATATGTTTACACTTTAAGTTGAATTACGGGAACAATCTTGTGCCCTTCCTTGGCTACACGGATTCCTCTCCTCTTCTATTGTCGGGGTGGGTTGCATCCAGAGCAGCATTGTCCTTGTGGTAAGATTTTCTCATACACTAACTATGGACCCTGCTAATCCATCTAGTGCAGCATTCTCAGCTAGGGTTACATAGAACCCTAAGGTTTCTCCAGAGGTTGCTAGGGTTTCCTTCAGCTGTGGCTGGTTCACCTTCCTTCTGATGGTGCCTTCATAGTTCCATGTCCAAAGCCACTTGGCAGAGCCAGCAGAACTGTGGTGTTGTGAACACCTCTATAAGAGGGGCATTCTTACCACTGGCCACCAATGTAAAGGGCATTTTTCCCCACTGACCACCAGTGTAAGAAGCATTCTTCCCACTGACCACGAATGTAAGGAGCATTCTTCCCATCGGCCGCCAATGTAGGGGTATTCTTCCTTTAGGCCACTAATCTAAGGAACATTCTTCCCACTGACCACCAATGTAAGGAGCATTCTTCCCCCTGATGACCGATGTAAGGACCATTCTTCCCACTGATCACCAATGTAAGGACCATTCTTCCCACTGATCACCAATGTAAGGAACTTTCTTCCCACTGATCACCTATGTAAGGAGCATTCTTTCCACTGATCACCAATGTAAGGGACATTCTTCCCACTGATCACCAATGTAAGGGACATTCTTCCCTCTGATTACCAATGTAAGGAACTTTCTTCCCACTGATCACCAATGTAAGGAACATTCTTCCCACTGATCACCAATGTAAGGAACATTCTTCCCACTGATCACCAATGTAAGGAACATTCTTCCCACTGATCACCAATGTAAAGAGTATTCCTACTGATCACCATGTGAGAAGCATTCTCCCCACTGATCACCAATGTAAAGGACATTCTTCCCACTGATCACCAATGTAAAGAACATTCTTCCCACTGATCACCAATGTAAGGAACATTCTTCCTACTGATCACCAATGTAAGGAACATTCTTCCTACTGATCTCCAATGTAAGAAGCATTCTTCCCACTGATCACCAATGTAAAGAACATTCTTCCCACTGATCACCAATGTAAAGAACATTCTTCCCACTGATCACCAATGTAAGGAACATTCTTCCTACTGATCTCCAATGTAAGAAGTATTCTTCCCACTGATCACCAATATAAGGAGCATTCTTCCCACTGTTCACCGATGTAAGGGACAATCTTCCCCCTGATCACCAATGTAAGGAACATTCTTCCCACTGATCACCAAAGTAAGGAACATTCTTCCCACTGATCACCAACGTAAGGAGCATTTTTCCCGCTGATCACCAATATAAGGAGTATTCTTCCCACTGATCACCATGTAAGAAGCATTCTTCCCACTGATCACCAATGTAAGGAACATTCTTCCTACTGATCACCAATATAAGGAGCATTCTTCCTACTGATCACCAATGTAAGGAACATTCTTCCCACTGATCTCCAATGTAAGGAGCATTCTTCCCACTGATCACCAATGTAAGAAGTATTCTTCCCACTAATCACCAATATAAGGAGCATTCTTCCCTCTGATCACCAATGTAAGGGACATTCTTCCCACTGATTACTGATGTAAGGAGCATTCTTCCCTCTGATCACCCATGTAAGAAGTATTCTTCCCACTGATCACCAATGTAAGGGACAATCTTCTCACTGATTACCGATGTAAGGGACAATCTTTTTATTATCTCCTGATGAACTGATTTTTAGAAGAGGTTCCCTGATACGTAAAAACTATTTCAAGCGTTTCTTGGGCGTAAAAAAGGTTGAGATAGGCTTCTACTTGACTGTGCACCACACACAAATGCCATGCTCCACTGGTCTTCAAAGCCTTTTGGTTTTCTGGCTTTGATACAATTGATTTTAGTCCTTGGTACATGTAAGGCTCTCTATTGTTGGGGGTAGGGAAGGTAGGGGGTTTCTCTATTCTTCTACTTTTTGTGAGTACGTAACCCAGGGTTTCTCAATCAGGGTTCCTCCAGAGGTTGCTCGGTGTTCTTAGAGCAATGAGCAAGTTTCCGCCTCTCAGATTATTTCGCACTGACACCATTGATCTTTTTAGTTATCTGTAAGGGGGGAATTCTTTAACCACTTAAGACACGGACCAAAATGTAGGTAAAGGACCTTGCCCCTTTTTGCGATTCGGCACTGCTTCGTTTTAACTGACAATTGCGCGGTCGTGCGACGTGGCTCCCAAACAAAATTGGCGTCCTTTTTTTCCCACAAATAGAGCTTTCTTTTGGTGGTATTTGATCACCTCTGCGGTTTTTATTTTTTGCGCTATTAACAAAAATAGAGCGACTATTTTCAAAAAAATGCAATATTTTTTACTTTTTGCTATAATAAATATCCCCCAAAAATATATAAAAAAACATTTTTTTTCCTCAGTTTAGGCCGATACGTATTCTTCTACGTATTTTTGGTAAAAAAAATCGCAATAAGCGTTTATCGGTCGGTTTTCGCAAAATTTATAGCGTTTACAAAATAAGGGATAGTTTTATTGCATTTTTATTAATTATTTTTTTTTTACTACTAATAGCGGCGATCAGCGATTTTTTTCGTGACTGCGACAATATGGCGGACACTTCGGACAATTTTGACACATTTTTGGGACAATTGTCATTTTCACAGCAAAAAATGCATTTAAATTGCATTGTTTACTGTGGAAATGACAGCTGCAGTTTGGGAGTTAACCACAGGCGGCGCTGTAGGGGATGTGAGACCTAGTGTGTTTGTTTACAACTGTAGGGGGGTGTGGCTGTAGGTGTGACGTCATCGATCGCGTCCCCCTGTTACAGGGATGACGCGATCGATGCTGCGGCCACAGAGAAGCACGGGGAAGCCGTGTGTACACACGGCTCTCCCCGTTCTTCCGCTCCAGGGACGGATCGCCGCACTCCAGCGGCGATCGGGTCCGCGAATCCCGCGGTCCCGGAGCTTCGGACCGGGTCACGGGCGCGCGCCCGCGACCCACGGCTGGGTACTAAAATCAACGTATATATACGTTGATGTGCCCAGCCGTGCCATTCTGCCGACGTAAATGTGAAGTAGGCGGTCCTTAAGTGGTTAATGACCATAAGTGTAAGTAGCATTCTTCCCACTGACAATCACACTAATGTATCATGAGTTGTAGATACCGTCATTTTTAGCAGGGGTTACCTGTGATCGTAAAGTTTTTTTTTCAAGAGTTCTTTGTGTTAAAAAGGTAGTCTGATCTAACCTCTGTTATTGTTCCCCCTAGCTCAGTTGAATTGGTTTAAATGACTCCTTGATTTGTACTATTTCACCTGTAAAATAAAAAAAAAATAAAAAAAAATGCAAAGCTCTACTGTGCCAGAGATCGATTCTCACCCTTATCCTCCATTAGTGTTCGCTGCCTCATCAAATGAAGCCATAATCAAAGAACATACTATGATGCATTACAATGTATCTTAATGGATTTAATGCTATAGGTTAAAGGGGATTTATCATTAGATGTAATTTTTATGTTAAGTATTCTTCGTAATGTAACACTTCCAGGTATTTATTACCGATCACAGGACTCCTCCCGAACAATGCCTTTATCTGCTTTTGTTTCTAGAAGGATGAAGCCATCTTTGTTCTGGCATTATCCAGAGTCACCATTAAAGGGTCACTAAAGGAAAAAAATGTTTTTGCTGAAATGACTGTTTACAGGGTATAGAGACATAAAAGTTAACTGATTCCATTTCAAAATGATTAAAAATAGATAAAAATCAATCATATAATGTGCCTGCAGGTTAGTTTCACTTTTGAACTGGCTTCATGTTTCTGTGAAGTAGAAATAGACACACAGAACAAAAACAAACAAATCCAGGGCAGAGTTTTGTTTTTAAAATGAATCTTATTGGTTCTGGGAAGTTTTAGACACACAGTAATGACAGCTTAAACCATCGTGAGAAAGCTCCCAGTATGGTGGTTATAAGGAAACAGACAAGCAGGAAGTGTGGAGAACAGAGCAGGATTACAGCAACTTCAAAGCAAAAACGAACAATAAGGACATGAAACCAGTACTGAAGTAAGGTAAAGGAAGCTATTTAGCTAAAAAAAATGTTTTCCTTTAGTGGCCCTTTAAGCCTCGTACACACGATCAGACTTTCAGACAGGAATTGTGCGATGGCAGGTTGTTGTCGGAAAATGCAACCGCTTGTACGTTCCATCGGACAATTGTTGTCGGATTTTCCACCAACAAATGTTGGATAGCATGCTTTCAAATTTTTCTGACACCAAATGTGTGCTGTTGGATTATCTGATCGTGTGTACACAAGTCATTCGGACAAAACTCCAAAGTACAAACACGCATGCTCAGAAGCCATGCTCACCATAACACCACTTTAGCAGAAGTTGTCCAAAGGGTGGGGCTAAAATGCTGAAAAAAACACGTAGTTTCGCGTAGTTCTTTGCCGTTTTGTACACAATACAAGTTCATGGCCAATGCCCTTCAGACAAAAGTCCTACGCTTTGTCCAGTGAAAATTTGATCGTGTGTAGGAAGCTTAAAAGTTGGGCGAACAGCGGCCGAACTTTTGCTCAGCCCGAACATCGCCTGTTCGCCTATTCAGCGAACAACCGAATTTGCAGGGCGCTTGGGGTGTTCTCCCAGCCGAACCCCCTGCAATGCACTGTGTGCTGCACAGTGCATTATGAGCCATGATTGGGCAAAGCTTTGACCAATCAGGGAACAGTGAATAGCTAGTTGTTAAGGAGTGGGTCGGGAAGACGGTCAAGGGGCCTTAACAACCGATGAGTCATCAGCTGTCAACGGGCTTCCCTGCTGATAGCTGAATAAAAAAAAAACAATTGGCTGCAATTAAAAAGTGGGGGGAAAAACGGCGTGGGGTCCCCCCCAGAATCCATACCAGACCCTTATCTGAGCCTGCAGCCTGGCAGTCCCCCTTCTGAACTTTACCAGGCCACATGCCCTCAACATGGGTGTTTTGGGGCTGGGGGGGGGGGGGGTATTTTTGCTTGCACATGATTGGATGATGTAAGTCAGCAGAACTTCTGCTCATTTAGTAAGCTCTGGAGCAACTACACTTTTCAAAGTGAACAGTCTATTTGCCTCAATTTGCGTAAATCTACCCCATAGTATTTAGAGTCTACTCCATGTCTCCACCCCGGACCATACCTGCATAATGTATGTTGAAATCATCACTTCTAGTCTCAATTACGTGACCGGGTGACAACACCGCATCACAATTCTGAAACCAGGGATGGAGGGTTGTCACCCTATAACAGGAAGTGCCTGAACTAAGACCTTCATCGCAGGATCACTGTGTATTATTTTTTATAAATCTGCAGGTTTTAAAGGACTGAAAATGCCTTTAAAATTACATTAACATTTGATTGGGTTTAAATGTATTTTAAATGTTGAGGTCAAGTTTTTGCAGCGTCTTAATTTCATCGCCAAAAACCGTGAGCTGAGATTGACCTCACTTGCGCCACATGGCAAGTTTCGCGCACAATTAATGCGCAGCCTTTTATTCCTCGAATCCAAAACATTTGTAGCAGAAGGACCAGACAAAGCCAACTGAAGCTCAGAACTTTATCCGTCTTATTTCCCAATTACAAGTCAATTATGCCGCCTAAACCTGCTTTGTCTATGCTGTCCTAACCTCTATGAGTTACTTTTTTTTTCTTTTAATTTGTCAGTTAATTAAAAATATAATTTCACCAACGGGCCGTGCAGTCTCTCGAGCCGCTTGCTGTGCCGTACAGATAATGCTAAAGGAACACAAATTAATTGGAGGGTTAAAGGGGCACCGATTCAATAGGAATAAAAACTTTAATTAAAAGTTGCCACGCTCCAAAGCTTGCCAAGTTCCTTCTGCCTCATGCCGCGTACACACGATCATTTTTCGGGTTGTAAAAAACAAAGTTTTTCAGCCTGTAGAAAAAAATAAGTTTTTTTCAACTTCATCATTAAAACAGCCTTGCCCACACACGATCGTTAAAAAAAAATGCTCTAGCAAAGCGCGGTGAAGTACAACACGTACGACGGCACTATAAAGGGGAAGTTCCATGCGGATGACGCCACCCTTTGGGCTGCTTTAGCTGATTTTGTGTTAGTACAAGACGATTCGCAATTTTCTGTCTGTTACAGCGTGATGAATGTGCTTACTGAACGAGCGCTCCCGTCTCATAACTTGCTTCTGAGCATCACGTCGTTAAAGCCCACATACGAGCATTTTTTACAACCCGAAAAAACGACATTGTTTAATGAATTAAGGACCGCCTCCTGCACATTTACGTCAGCAGAATGGCACGGCTGGGCACATGCATGTACAGGTACGTGGTGTGCTAGTACCCAGCCGTGGGTCTCGGGCGCGTGCCCGCTCCGTGCTCCACCTGACCAGGTCCGAAGCTCCGGGACCGTGGGACTCACGGACCCGATCACTGCAGGAGTCTGGCGATCGGTCCCCGGAGCTGAAGAACGGGGAGAGCTGTGTGTAAACACGTCTTTCCCGTTCTTCACTGTGGCGGCGTCATCGATCGTGTGATCCCTTTTATAGGGATACACAATCGATGACGTCACACCTACAGCCACACCCCCCTACAGTTGTAAACACACATTAGGTCACACATAACCCCTTGTGGTTAACTCCCAAACTGCAATTGTCATTTTTACAATAAACAATGCAATTTAAATGCATTTTTTGCTGTGAAAATGAGAAGGGTCCCAAAAATGTGTCAAAATTGTCCGAAGTGTCCGCCATAATGTCGCAGTCACGAAAAAAAAAAAAAACGCTGATCGACGCCATTAGTAGTAAAAAAAATAATGAATAAAAATGCAATAAAACTATCCCCTATTTTGTAAACGCTATACATTTTGTGCAAACCAAACGATAAACGCTTATTGCGATTTTTTACCAAAAATAGGTAGAAGAATACGTATCGGCCTAAACTGAGGAAACAAAATATTTTTTTTATATATTTTTGGGGGATATTTATTATAGCAAAAAGTAAAAAATATTGCATTTTTTTCAAAATTGTCGCTCTATTTTTGTTTATAGCGCAAAAAATAAAAACCGCAGAGGTGATCAAATACCACCAAAAGAAAGCTCTATTTGTGAGGAAAAAAAGAACGCCAATTTTGTTTGGGAGCCACGTCGCACGACCGCGCATTTGTCAGTTAAAACGACACAGTGCCAAATCACAAAAAGGGGCAAGGTCTTTAACCTGCATAATGGTCCGGGTCTTAAGTGGTTAAACCATTAAATCAATGGGTTTAGTTTAGTAGGTTTATGATTTACTGCTGTTCAGGGGCTCTGGACTTCAGCAAAATAGTGGCCTCCAGCGAGAATAAACATTAGCAATGCTGGAGGCAATTTACAGCACACATTAATTTTGGTGCCATAATTATTATTGTGGAATGTATGTTACTTGCTAAAGAACATTATTTTTTATCAAGTTGTTATGGGTAAAGTTCCACTTTAACCATTTGTGTACCTGTACATCATTTGGCTTCAAGTGGTTGTACCGGGGTGATGCCTGCAGCTGTACCATTTTTTTAGAGCCGACGGTCAGCTTTCCTGTAATAATTAGACATGTGCAATTCGTTTAGTTTCTAATTCGTTTTTTAACGAATCTTGAGAAATTCGTTAATTCCGAAATTTTCTTATTTACGAATTTTTCAATTTCCGAAATTTTGAATTTCCGAATTTTTCAATTTTTGGATTTCTGAAATTTCGAATTTCCGTCGTTTGAAATTTCCGTATTTTCGAAATTTCCGAAATTCTGAATTTCCGAATTTCTAAAATTTGGATTTTTGGAAATTCGGATTTGCAAAATTCAAAAATCTAAAATTTGAATATCTAAAACTTGAAAATGGGAAATTTCCGAATTCCGAATTTTCCGAAAAAATTTTTTTTGTCATTTTCGTTTTATTTGATTTTTTTGCTTTTTTTGGAATTCCCGAATTTCTGAAAAAAGCTAAATTTTAATTTTAAATCCACAGCATTCAAAAACGCCAATCTTGGCGTTTTTAATACGTTCAAGTGCAGAGTACGGTTTTAGGGTCTTTTAGACCCCAGATCCCTCCATTAAAGAGTACCTGTCACTGCCTATTACTACATTGCTACATTCCTTGTGGCAGCAATAAAAGTGATCAGAATTTTTATTTTTAAAGGGACAGTGTGAAAATATTAAGAAACCAAATAAAATAAATAAAATAAATAAAATTATTAAAGAGCTATTTCCCTACGCGCTCGCGCTCCAAAGCAAACGCATAGGTAAGTTGCGCCCACAAATGTAAACAGTGTTCAAACTACCCATGTGAGTGTAACAGGTGCTCTCAGCGCCGTAATGCGGTCCACGCTGGAACGCATACGACGACCACGCGATGATGTCATAGTGCAGCATTCGTTCCAGCTTGGAACGCGGAAGTGCACCGCGCAACACCGCTGCGCTGGAATCAGTGCTTATGCACTGCACCTGTCTCCTGCCTATAAAGGCATTCAGTTTTCATAGAAACGGGGTTCTATTATTGTCAGCCATAGCAGGCTTGGCTACCAAGCTACAGGTACCATCTGTCCCTAAGCTGAAGAGCATGCCATGCTGGATCCCTACTACATCCATGCTAATAACCTAACTGGATCCATGCTGCCATCCCTACTGGCATTACTGGGGACACCCTAAAGATATCTTCCTTCTTGAATTCCTACACTATGGAATCCCATTGCTGCATCAAAACTAAACTACAACAAGACTCATCCTCTGCAAACAGATAAGTAGCCAGTGTTTCACTTGTAGTGCCTTTAGAATCCTCTACTACATATATTTCTTCTAATCAATTATTGTATTGTACTCTGGCTTACTAAGTACTAACATATTGCTTGAGATAGTCTGTTGTGTTCTCGGCTGCTTGCTGTGGAGCATCTTAAAGGGACATACACTCTCTCAAATTACCTGAGCTATATTTGCCTCTCTTACGCAACTATCATTTGCCTACACCTTGCTTAATTACTATGTGCTTGACATAAGTTGTTACTTGTTTATGGGCCCATGCCCCGAAGTTACTGAACATGTTCGCTTTAACTTTTTAATGCTAAGGGTTAAAGGTATTTCATACCTGTTCCCTTAGTGCAGTGATGGCGAACCTATGGCACGGGTGCCACAGCTGGCACTCCAAGTCCTCTCTGTTGGCACACCAGGGGATTCCCCCAGCCAGGCAGTCAATTGCACTGACTCGACAGGACACCGGCTCCCATCTTTGCATAGGTGCCAGTGACGTCGGCAGGAGGGTGGACAGCCAGTCATCATGTGTGCTGTTTTGGGGGGGTGTAAAATTCTTCTTCCACCGTCCCGACTCTGTTCAGCAGCTTATTGCCTCCCTGACATCCCTACACCTCTGGTAAGGCATTCGGGCATTCCTTTCTGCAGGCGTGATATTCCAGCTTCTCCTGCTCCAGGACGACTTTGGTTCAGCCTGTGAAAAAGCAGAGGAGGAGGAGCGGTGCTCTGAGCAGATCATCCATGGCCATGAGGAGTGGTGCAATAGCTTGCAGGTGACCTCCCGGCGGCGGGGATATCGAGGAGGTGGGTGAGTTTAATGGTCAGGTAGGTGAGTGTAATAGGTAGGTCAGTGCATGTATCGGGTAGGTCAGTGTATGTTGCACAGTGCATTCTAAGCACAATGCATTCCTGAACCCTGCATTCTGAGCAAATCTGGCAGAATCTTATGTTTTTGGTCCATTGGGGCTCATTCAGAGGGATAATCAGTCCCATCCTCTGTACAGAGCCGCTGGTAGGTTTAATTCTGTGTTGGCACTTTGAAAGAAATAAGTTGGTTTTGTGTCGCGGTTTGGGCACTCGGGCTCAAAAAGGTTTGCCATCACTGCCTTAGTGGCTTAATGCATTTCTTTATGTTAAAGTGATATGATGTAGAGAACCCCCAAACTCCTTTTCTTTGATTGGAGTGACGCCTGGGGTCCGATACTGATAATCACCTACATACAGCAGTGCATTGGAATCTTCTCGTGCATTGTAATCTTCCAAAACTAGCGACTGATCGCATGTTGTAAAATCTCCGCCCTTAGAATCTCAACGCATTCCTATATGTGAGAGAGATGATGTAATGAACCCCCAAACTCCTGTTCTCTAATTGGAGTGACGCCTGGGGCCTAGTACTGAAATCTCACATAACAAAGCAAGGTGCATTGAATTCTTTCCTTGACCGCACTTGTGGTTCACTCCCGTTCACCGTAGTTTGTGACAGTGAGGTACTGTATCGCCGCAAGTACCGACATGTGTTGCCATTCCACAAACGTGCACAATTTTAAAGGATGAAATATTAGGTATCTATTTACTCGGTATAATATCATCTTTCACATTATATAAAACAATTGGGCTAACTTTACGGTTTATTTTTTATTTTTTTTATTTTTTTTAATACATTGAAGTGTATTTTTTTCCCCCAAACAAATTGCGTTTAAAAGACTGCTGCACAAATACAGTGTGACATAAAATCTTGCAACGACCGCAATTTTATTCTCTAGGGTCTCTGCTAAAAAAAAATATACATATAATGTTTGGGGGTTCTAATTAATATTTAAGCAAAACATACTGGCCCAGATTCACAGAGCGATTACGCCTGTCTAACTATTTTGCGCGCTGTATCACTAGTTTGAATCCTCAAACCATGATACGGCGGCTTCGGGCTTTGATCCGAGAGGCTTACGTCTTCGTAAGCCTTCGGATCTACGCTGCGATATTTTTGCGGCCGCTGGGAGGAGTCCACGTCGTTTTCAGCGTCGGGATATGCAAATTACTTTTTACGGCGATCCACGAAGATACGAGTGTCCTTCGCAATCGCTTACGTCATTTTTTTGCTACGTACTGTTAGACCAGCTATTTGCTGGTCTAACGGTGCGTAGCCCATGTTAAGTATGGCCGTCGTTGCCGCGTCAAATTTAATTTTTTTTTTTTTTTTTTTTTTACGTAACTCGTTCGGGAATAGGAATGTCCGTAAACGACGCTACTCAAACAACGAATGACGTAACGACGTGATTTCGCGCAATGCACGGCGGGAAATTTCTGAACGGAGCATGCGCAGTTCGATCGCCGCGGGAACGCGCCTATTTTTAATGCTTCACGCCCCCTACTCGCGTAGATGGCTTGCGCCGGGAGAAATACACCACGCCGCCGTAGTTTACTGGACAAAATCTACCGGGATTCCACGTAGAGCCAGGTGAAATACGGCGGCGTAGAGTATTTCTGGTACTCTACGCGAATCTAATTGTATGTGAATCTGGGCCACTGATTTTAACTTGGAAGCAACAAATGTCAGAAATAGGCTTGGTCTTCAAGTAGTTAAACTAGGCACCACAGCCATAACCCTGTGTTACCTATTGAAGAGAAGGACCTCTTTTGTCCATCGGTAATTGTAATCTGCAGCATCTGTATAGACCTGTGCTGTGCGTTCAGCCATGATGCTGTTGTACTTGTAGGTATAATTATGTTTCTGTCATCGCCCCCCTGATAAATCTCGTTGGACTGGAACCCAGACCTTGGAGAATGCTGTGACATGACAGAGCTAAGAAGGTCATGTGGGATTAGATCTCCTCCTTTAGAGTCAATTGCCTGATAAGTTGTGGTTAGAGGTATTAAACACAAAACTAGAATTAATCCATGACCTCGCATTTTTATTCCCCTGTGTATCAGTGGCGGATGGTGCTCAATTTTTTTTGGGGGGGCACAAACAAACAAAAAAAAAAACATAAATTGCAGCCACTGTGCTCATCAAACGCAGCTACTGTACTCATCAATTGCTGCCAGTGTGCCCCATCAATTGCTGCTGCCAGTGTGCCCATCAATTTCTGCTGCTGAGCCCCATCAATTGCTGCCAGTGTGCCCCATCAATTGCTGCCAGTGTGCCCCATCAATTGCTGCCAGTGTGCCCCATCAATTGCTGCTACTGAGCCCCATCAATTGCTGCCAGTGTGCCCCATCAATTGCCGCTACTGTGCCCAATCAATTGCTGCCAATGTGCCCATCAATTGTCGTTACTGTGCTCCATCAATTGCTGCTACTGTGCCCCATTAATTGCTGCTACTGTGCCCCATTAATTGCTGCTACTGTGCCCCATTAATTGCTGCTACTGTGCCCCATCAATTGTCGCTATTGTGCCCCATCAATTGTCGCTATTGTGTCCCATCAATTGCTGCCAGTGTGCTTATCAATTGCAGATACTTATCACATCAATTGCAGCTACTGTGCCCCATCAATTGCTGCTACTGAACCCCAGGGGAGGGGGGCCAAGAACATTTTGAGTCCAATCAACTTTAAAAACGGCCCTGGTCACACTAGCCCCCTGTTAGTTATTCCATGTCACACAGGCCCTACAGTTCCTCTATTATACAGTAGTTCTACTGTGTCAGTTGGCCTCTCACAGTTCCACCAATCACATCGGCCCCCGTAGCAGTTCTGCCATGTCACACAATCCTTCAGCACAGTTTCGTAATTTAAATTGGTCCAAATGTCACATTTCCACTACTAGTATAAACTGGCTTTGTCACAGGTCTGCCATGTCACACTGGCCCTCCGTTAGAGTTCCTCTACGCAACATTGGCTCCAAGTCTCAGTTCATTTTGTCACACTGGCTGGCCCCTGTCAAAGTTCTGCCAGGTCTCACTGTCCCCATCACTGTTCTGCCAGGTCACACTGGGCCCATCACTGTTCTGCCAGGTCACACTGGCCCCCATCATAGTTCTGCCATATTACACTGGCCCCATCACCATTCTGCCATGTCAAACTGGGCCCTTCACAGCTCCAGTGCCACACTGGCCCCTGTCCCAGTTCCACCACTCACACTGGCCCCTGTCCCAGTTCCACCAATCACATTGGCCCCCATCAAAGTTCTACCAATCACACCGTCGCTCTGTTGCAGTTCTGCCATGTCATACAGGCCCTCAGCACAGTTTTGTAATTGGCTCCCACAGTTTTGGAATTGGCCCCCTGTCACAGTTCCACTGTGTTCATTGGCCTTGTCACAGTTCTGCAATTTACTCTGGCCCTTTCACAGCTCCACAGTGTTACATTGGCCCTTGTCACAGTTCCGCACTTCACATTGGCCCTTGTTACAGTTCTGTTAGGTCACACTGGCCCCATCGCAGCTCTGCCACATCACTCTGGCCTCCATTACAGCTCTGTACCCTTAACATCAATGTCTGGTCACAGCTCTGCCATGTCACACTGGCACCCTGTCACAGTTGTCACACAGGCCACCTTCGCAGCTGTCCACTATAGCTCAGTTATGTCCTACTGGCCCCCACCACAGCTCTGCCATGTCCCGTCACTTGTCCCGTCACACCGAAATAACTAAAATATCACTTTTGGATGGATTGACTTGTCAAAGGGGGAGCTCAACCAACCTAACGCTGACTTTTGGAATATCCATCCAAACTGACACGGAGAACTGCTCTATCCTCCCGGCCACACTAATATATGCAGAAGATTAAACCCGCCGTCCCCTGTGTCCAGAAATGATACATGGACTGGAAGATAACCCATCAGTTAAATGACAGCTGGGGAGCTCATAATTTAGATTTAGGCCCCCGTCTGACCTTTATACAGCAGTCAAGGTGAGCTCAGAGGAATTACTTCGGGCCTTGACGTTTTCAGTTCAGTAATAAGGATGTTCTATTTCATCATGGGGGCCATCTTCAGTGTAATTAAGTTTTGTTAGTGTCAGGGGTTCTTTTTGGTGTACAGTATTTTCAAACCCTGACTTCTTCTCACAGACTCATTTGAATTAAAGGGTAACTACAATGTATGTTTTACTGTGTTAGTTCTCAGTAATTATTTTTTGGGAAGTCATTTTTAAATTTAGTGGGACTTTTATATTTTGAGTTGTCATTCATAAACGTAGCACTTACCCCAGAAGGAGCCACTAATAATTCCACATCCTCTGACATGCAAAGGCAAAAAAAAAAAGATTAATTTAGAAAATACTCCCAACGAAGCTAAAAAAACAGAATGATTGGCACACCACAAACAATAGGGGCTCATTCTCAATGCAGCAGCTGGTGTGTGATGGGATGACTACAGTGCCAATGCCTTGATTGCGGCACATTGCATAGTTCACTTTTTTTTTTTTTTTTTACAAGCTTTATTGAAATGTCACCAAAAGTTCTATTGGCTGCCACATGGTTGGGGGCTGTGAATTGCCCCGCACTGCTCTGCGCTGGAAAAAAGGAGACAAGACATTTTGCCTTGTCTTGTGGTGGGACTACATTGGAATAGCCAACCAATGCAGTTCTACCACATCTGTTGTGAATCTACCTTTAGAGCAGTGGTCATCAACCCTGTCCTGCAGGGCCCACTAACAGGCCAGGTTTTATGTATTACCTTGGGGAAATGCAGACTGAAATACTGCAATCACTGAGCAGCAAATGATATCATCTGTGATGTATTTCAGTTATCTTGCAAACCTGGCCTGTTAGTGGGCCCTGCAGGACAGGGTTGATGACCACTGCTTTAGAGGACCAAGTGTCTCTGCACCTGAAACAAGGGGGGTCCTAATGATTAATCTGGGAGATTGTCTATTTATGCAGGTTAAACTTGTGTAAGGTGGAGGGATTTGTGGGATATTCCAACAACACTGTACGATAGGAGGAAACTTTTCTCTTTGTCAATATTTTTTAGCATAGTCCCCTCTATCGGAAGACCAAGTAATGAGCAACACTGAAATGTAAGATTTGTCCTAGTCCAAGCCATCACTGGCACTTGTGCACAAGGGAAAACCGCAAACAGTCACTGATATCCTAGACTCCCAATGTCCCTGGATAACTGGATGCCTCCTTCCAATATCAGCTAGACATTCACCCTTGGGCTCCTCAGATCAGATTTCCAGTGAAATCCCTCAATTGGTTACAAGGATTCCCAGAAAACTAGACTCCCCATCTCTGTTCTAGCTGGGACCTTTGATGAGCACATGTAAATAGAGGTAACGTGCCGTCCAAAATATTCAGCAGCTCCTTCGGGGGTTAGTGCTACATATCTATGTCTATAGATATAGATATTGTAACGAAATGGCCCGTGGGACCCAGAGGCTCTTGCAGGGTGTGGGGTACTCCTGTGCCAGCTTCATCAATGACTCTTGTGTCTAGGGTCATCCTATGTCCGATAGGGGCATAGGGTGACTGAGAAATTATATCTTGAATTACATGAGATGGGGCAGTAATGATAATTCACAATGTATTGCAGGATATCTTGAAATATTACAGGTGGTTAATTCTGAACTCAACAGGTTAAATGAAAGATGTTAATTGATGTTAATCACCTGCAGCTACCTGGTTGTAGTGATAAAGCTTGCTGTGATTGCATTCTATTGTCTATTGTGCGAAATTAAGTCTGGCTCCCAAGATATTTCATTGTGTGGTGCTAATTAACACGGTATTGTGTGAAAGTTCTATTGATGATAATATGTGTTGTGACTTAGCACCCTCTAAAGGTCAGACGTTTGACTTATGTTTACTAAAGGAATGTGTATTGTGTAGCAGGTGAGAATAGCTTATCGCGGGGTCGGAATGTCTGGGTAAATGACTAGTAATTAGCTCATGTAGATTATCTGAATGTCATCTAAAGGAATGTGTATTGAGCACCCATTATGTCATGTTGTGGGTGGAGTTGATTCATTGTTTACTCTTGGTTTCTAACTGTATATAACAAGCCTGAGTTACCATTAAAGCATTCTATCTGTTTGGAACCAGAGAACAGAGCTGCGTGTCTCGTTTTCTGGGGGAAATGCAATGGGTCTTGTCTGCTGGATTGTGGAGTGTCGGAAGCTGTCTTGGGTTGGTGGAATGGAATATCGTAAACGGTGTTAACCCCTGACCGTTACAGATAGACATATATCTATTTATATCTATAGATATATCTTTATATATATATATATATATATATATATATATATATATATATATATATATATATATATATATATATATTTATATATATATAGACATATATCTATGTATGTATGTATACACACACACTTTAGGTTTCATTGTGGCAATTATGGTAATTATTATATTTATTATTATTAAATGTGGTTTGTTGGCCTTTGTGATGATTGGGTGCGCATTTTTCTTTCCAAATCTTCTCAGTTGTGAATTTTGGAGGAAAACAATTCCATTGTTGTTATTCTGCAATAGTTTATATTTTTTTTATATTCAATTTATACATTTTTTATATACTTTATATGATTAACCACTTTAGCCCCGGACCATATTGCTGTCCAAAGACCAGAGCACTTTTTGTGATTCGGCACTGCGTCGCTTTAACTGACAATTGCACGGTCGTGCGACGTGGCTCCCAAACAAAATTGGCGTCCTTTTTTTCCCACAAATAGAGCTTTCTTTTGGTGGTATTTGATCATCTCTGCGGTTTTTATTTTTTGCGCTATAAACAAAAATAGAACGACTATTTTGAAAAAAATGCAATATTTTTTACATTTTGCTATAATAAATATCCCTAAAAAAGATATAAAAAAACATTTTTTTCCTCAGTTTAGGCCGATACGTATTCTTCTACATATGTTTCGTAAAAAAAAAATCGCAATTAGCGTTTATTGATTGGTTAGCGCACAATTTATAGAGTTTACAAAAAAGTGGGTAGTTTTATGGCATTTTTATTAATATTTTTTTTTTTACTAGTAATGGCGGCGATCAGCGTTTTTTTTCGGTACTGCGATATTATGGTGGACACATCGGACACTTTTGACACATTTTTGGGACCATTGGCATTGGATTACTATAAAAATGCCATTGGCAGTGAAGGGGTTAACACTAGGGGGCAGGGAAGGGGTTAAGTGTGTTCCTATTTGTGTTCTAACTGTATGGGGGGGGGGGTGGACTCACTAGGGGAAATCACTGATCTTCTGTCCATACATTGTATGAGCAGAAAATCAGTGTTTCCCCCGCTGACAGGAACGAAAGGTATGTGTTTACACACATACCTCCCGTTCCCCGCTCTGTAACGAGCAATCGCGGGTGCCCGGCGGCTATCGTACCCGCCGGGCACGCGCGCGGGACTCGGGGGCGTGCGGGGGGCGCGCGCGCACCCCCTAGTGGCCGAAAAGTAGAGGACGTAGAGCTACGTGCTCCCGCGAGACCGTGCCACCGTCCCGCAGTAATATGACGGTGGGCGGTCGGGAAGCAATTAAAGATTTATGTTTATCTGATGTGAATGTACAATATACTGTATATGGAAAGTGCTGCATAAATTGACAGCGTAATATAGGTACCTGTAATACTAAGAAATAAATTAATATATAAATAATAAATAAATAAATAATTTTAGCAGGTTAACGTGAGAGCAACACTTTGCCCATGCAGTTAAAATCATGAAATACGGGAATACGCAGTTCCTGCTGGCATCTATGCTAAAGCCTAAAGATTGGATTGCATGGCTCAGATTTTTTTTTCTTCTGTCTTTTCATTTTAAGAAAATCAATAAATAGTCAATTACAAGGCTTTTATTAAGGTTTATGACATGTGACCCGGGCCAAAGTGTTAAATAATAAATAAATGACAGCTGGTATCACTCTCTCTCCTCCATGCAATTACTGTAGAGCAGACTGTCAAGTGGGCTTGGTTGGCTCCCATAATGCATTGCGGGTCTATGGGATTTAATCTTCAAAGTGGAGATTTATACAAGCTTGAAGTGTATTGGTTATCATCATTATATAGAGCAGATAATATACATGGTACTCGCTCTGTGATATTTTCTTACATTGTGTTCACATGTAACATATTTATATATATATATATATATATATTATATATATATATATATATATATATATATATATATATATATATATATATATAAAATGTATTAGAACCCCCAGACATGATATATTTTTATAAAGTAGAGACCCTAGAGAATAAATTGATCGGGTTTTGCATTTTTTTTTTTTGTCACACGGTATTTGCGCAGTGGTTTTTCAAATGCAATTTTTTTTTTTTTTCACATTTTAATCCAAAGAAGCAAAATACATAACCCTATTTTTTGTGTAAACCTTAACCACTTAAGACCCGGACCAAAATGCAGGTAAATGACCAGGCCCCTTTTTGCGATTCGGCACTGCGTCGCTTTAACTGACAATTGCGTGGTCGTGCGACGTGGCTCCCAAACAAAATTCGCGTCCTTTTCTTCCCACAAATAGAGCTTTCTTTTGGTGGTATTTGATCGCCTCTGCGATTTTTATTTTTTGCGCTATATACAAAAATAGAGCAACATTTTTGAAAAAAAAACAATATTTTTTACTTTTTGTTATAAGAAAAATCAAATAAAATAGATTTTAGTCGAACATTTAGGGCAAAATTTATTTAGCCACATGTCTTTAGTAAAAAAAAATCGCAATAAAAAAAAAAATTAGCTACCTAGCGGGAACAGCGACACTAATACAGCGATCAGAAAAATGATCGCTTAGTGACGCTGGCAATAGGGAGTGAAAGGGTTAACTAGGGCGGTGATCAAGGGGTTAAAACTTTATTAGGGGGGGTACGGGGGCTACCCTGAACCTAACACTAACTGACTGTCACACTGACACTAAATGCAGTGATCATACATATAATCACTGCATTCAGTGACACTGTGACAGGGGGGTGATCGCAAGGGGTTAATGTGCCTACATGTCCTGGTGTCAGTGTAGTGTTGTGTACACTTACTGTGAGATGTGATCTCTCCTCAGCGGTGGTTGAAAAAAACGCAGAGGGAGAGATCACATCGCTTCCTACTTCCTGTGTTTACACAGGAGGAGGAAGTGCACTGCAGGGGGAGCGTGCGCATTTGCTGGGAGCGATCATGAGGGGGCGGACAAAAACGAATAGCCGCCCCCTCATCCCGGATCGCTCCCAGAGCCACGGAGACCATCACATGTTTCGGGGGGGGGGTCCCGATCGGACCCCCGACCCGTGTCAAGGCAGGGACGTACAGGTAAGCCAATGTGCCTGTACGTGCCATTCTGCCGACGTAAATGTACATTTGGCGGTCCGCAAGCGGTTAAAGGAGTTGTAAAGGATTTTTTTTTTGCTGAAATGACTGTTTACAGGGTATAGAGACATATGTCTAGTTAACTGATTCCTTTTAAAAACAATGAAAAATAGATAAAAAACAATCATATAATGTGCCTGCAGTTTCAGTTTCCTTTTTGAATGCTGTTTCCTGGTTTTCTGATGTACAGAGCCACGGAGCCAATACAGGGCAGTGATGGTTTGGAAAACAAAACTGATTGGTGCTGAGGGGTTTTAGACACACAGTAATCACACCTCCTTGATTAGTGACCACAGAGAGAAAGCTCCCAGTACTGTGGTGATCAGGAAACAGACAACCAGGAAGTGTGGAGATCAAAGAAGAATTACAGCAACTTGAGAGCAAAAATTAACAATGAGGACATGAAAACAGCGCTGCATTAAGGTAAAGGAAGCTACTAAGATAAAAAAAAATCCTTTACAAACCCTTTAAAGGACTTGTAAAGGAATTTTTTTTTTCACCTTAATGCAATCTATGCATTAAAGCGGATCTCCACCCTAAAGTGAAGATCCGCTGATCGGAACCCTCCCCCCCTCCGGTGTCACATTTGACACCTTTCAGGGGGAGGGGGGTGCAGATACCTGTCTAAAGACAGGTATCCGCACCCACTTCCGGCCCGCAGTCTCGGGCAAAAGACGGGCTTTTCCCGTTGTGTGCTGGGAACTCTCAGCTCCCAGCACACAGCGGGAGCCAATCGCAGGCGCAGCGCGACTCGCGCATGCGCCGTAGGGAACCGGGCAGTGAAGCCGGAGCGCTTCACTTCCTGGTTCCCTCACCGTGGATGGAGGGGGGAGCAGCAGGGTGACGAGCGATCGCTCATCCTCTGCTGCGGACGCCGCTGGACTCCAGGACAGGTAAGTGTCCTAATATTAAAAGTCAGCAGCTGCAGTATTTGTTGCTGCTGGCTTTTAATATTTATTTTTGGTGAACCATCCGCTTTAAGGTGAAAAAACATCTTTTACTTACCTGACCCCTCGAAAGTCCCGAGCTCGGTCCAGAGATCCTCTTCGCTGCTCAGCCTGGCCGCTGATTGGCTAGAGCTGATGGATTGAGAGCAGCGCAGCCATTGGGGCCGAGTGATACAGTAAGTGGCTATGGCCGCTTGCTGTATCACGGGACGCTTCAATCATCCTGACACCATAACAACCATGGTGCTGTGATCATTGAAGCGCTAACACCAGTAATTTCCCTGATAAATTGCCCCCCCCCAAAAAATGTTTTCTGGTAGTGCCCCTCCCGAGACTAGACTCTGGATCCGGCTTTCTTCACTGATCTCTGCAGAGTGTAATTTCAGCTCCCCTTTTCTGAAAGCTCAGACAAGCTTTGTAAATTTTTGCACTTCGAATGGATGTAGAGAATGGTGTGCAGCCAATTTTTTTTTTTCTAGAAAATAGAAAACTGGCGATGAATAGGTACAACTTATGTAGGGGGATTTGTTTTATCTCTGTGTATTCACTTGAGGCCAGTCACTTCACTGAGTGTATGGAAGGATTTACACCCCACTTTAAAATACTGCTAACTGCATTCACTGTTCTTCCATTGGAGTCAGGAACTGTTTGTCAGTGCGTTGATGGGAATCCTGTAAGATTTGACACATATATAGAGTGTTTCTCTGGTAAAGTGTCATTATTTAGAAAGCAGTAATATCACTCCTGTAATTTGTGCTGGAGCTTTTATCCTCTAAAGTTTTACTTCTATATGGAATCTGGTGACGCCATTCATTTAAACTATGAGCGCAAAAACTATATATATTTACCTTAGTGGCCACAAAGGATATATATCATATACTGCACCTTTACAAACCCAGCTATTACCTTGTAAGAATTGCGGTGCGCTGCAGTGAATATAATATATCAGGAACTATTTTTTGATTGCTTTTCTGTCACAAAGGGGGAGAATATGTAGCAGCACTCACATCTAACCCTGATAAGTAAGGCTGCACTATGTTAGTTGTTTAAATGGAAACGAAATGCTCTAAACCAGGGTTTGACAAATTTGCTTGGAATCTAGGATCCAGCTAAAAAAGTTAGGAGCCAGAAAACGCACCCCGTCCTGCGGAGCTCGCGCACAGAAGCGAACGCACACATGAGTAGCGCCCGCATATGTAAATGGTATTCAAACCACACATGTGAGGTATCGCCGCGATTGGTAGAGCGTGAGCAATAATTCTAGCCCTAGACCTCCTCTGTAACTCGAATCATGCAACCTGTAGAATTTTTTAAACGTCGCCTATGCAGATTTTAAAGGGTAAAAGTTTGTCGCCATTCCACGAGTGGGCGCAATTTTGAAGTGTGACATGTTGGGTATCAATTTACTCGGCGTAACATTATCTTTCACAATATAAAAAAATTGGGCTGACTTTACTGTTGTCTTATTTTTTATTAAAAAGGTGTCTTTTTTTGCCCAAAAAAGTGCGCTTGTAAGACCGCTGTGCAAATACGGTGTGACAAAGTATTGAAACGACCGCCATTTTATTCTCTAGGGTGTTTGAATAAAAAATATATATAATGTTTGGAGGTTCTAATTAGAGGGAAGGAGATGGCAGTGAAAACACATTAAAACTGCTGTTTTACTTGTAATACCAACGACCACCACAAGCTGGCGCCAGATCACAGAAGGAAGCTTAGGCCTGCAGAAGGCCGCAAAGCCGCGGCCTCAATTACCGGTGGGCGCGGGCTCGCCGCGATCACGTGGCGTGGAGGTGGGGGCATCCGGAGACAGATACAAAATGATGTCAGATACAGACAGTGGATCTGTTTTTTTTTTTTTGTATGAATTCTTTCAGGTGGGCTCCACCTGGTGTGCAATGCTGGCTTATTTAACCACCCCAATGTCATAGTATGTGTGTGTGTATATATATATATATATATATATATATATATATATGGCCTCATATTGAGGTGCTTATACCAGGATCATGGTTGTAGCTACAATTATCCTGGTATACAGCTGCTCAACCACTTTTACAGGTAGCAGAAGGGGGACCCCTTACACCACTGCCATTGCTGCCTTCCCATGAGCTCTCCCATCTCACCGGGGACCCCAGGATCAATGCGACCAGTCTGATCCCTTGTACTGAAGTTCCTTCCCCCTTCTCTGACATCAGAAACCAGAAGCGATAAGGAATTTGTTACTTCCAGTTTTCGGTTTTACCGGCTTGTACAGCATCTGATCAAACCAATCTCGGTTAGATCTGATGCTTTGGAGGCCAGAGGAGAGATATGGGATCCAATAGACCCCCAGATCTCTCCATAAGAAGGACCTGTCATGGCCCATGCTATCACAAGGGATGTTGTTTATTCCTTGTATCATACGTCTTAACTTTTTGAGATGGGAGTGAGGGACACCTATCAGCAAAAGTATGCAGGCATAGGATACACCCTCCGCCACACCCCCTTAAAGGGGAGTTGTACAAAAAAAAACAAGATTTGATAAACCCGCAAGTGCTTTTTTTACCACTACTATTCCTTTGTATTGTCTTTTTTTTACAAATGCCGCAATTTAGAAATCAGATAAAAGATTGGCGCTGGTAAGCACCTTTTGATAGATAAAAAGTGCTGTAACGGAATGGCCCGTAGGACCCAGAGGCTATTGAAGGATGTGGGGTACTCCTGTTTCAGCTTCACCAATGACTCTTGTATCTAGGGTCATCCTATGTCCACTAGGGGCATAGGATGACTGAGGAATGATATCTTGAATTACATGAGATGGGACAGTAATGATGATCCACAATATATTCAAAATATCTTGAAATATTACAGGTGGTTAATTGTGAACCCAACAGGTCAATAGGACAGTGATTCATTCAATGTGGAACATAGGTAATTAAGTCTGCTACTGTCATGTAAATTAACCTTAGTTTGGCTTCTAAAGACCTGTTCATTGTGTGATGCTAATTAACACTGTATTGTGTGGAAGTTCTATTGATGATAGATGTGGAATGTGAATTAACACAATCTAAAAGGTCAGATGTCTGACTTATGTTTACTAAAGGAATGTGTATTGTATTGAGGTGAAAAGAGCTTATGTCAGAGTCACCTCGTCTGGGTAAATGGTTAGTAATTAGCTCATGTGGATTGTGTCAGACCCGGTGCCAGAATGGCTACCCAAGAAATGTGTATTGAAGGCTCGTTAGCACCCATTGTATGATGTTGTGGGTGGAGTGTGTCATTGTCCTCTTGATTACTGCAACATGCTTTCTACTGTATAAAAGCCTGAGTTTACAATTAAACAATCTATTTGTTTGGAACCAGAGGACAGAGCTGTGTGTCTCGTTCTTCTGGGGGAATTCTTATGGATCGTGTCTGCTGGATTGTGGAGTGTCGATAAGCTGTCGTGGGTTGGTGGAATTGAATATCGTAACAGCGTTAACCCCTGACCGTTACAAGTGCATTTTATATACATCTATATAGACCAGACCAAAATGAGGGAAAAATGAGGGGGAATGAGGAACATTGCTCCAAATAAGGGGCAGTTCATCAAAATCAGGGACAGTTGGGAGCTATGCTTGTATCATAGCTCCTAACTATCCCTGATTTTGAGGGACTTTCTCTGATTTGCAACAAAGTCCCTCTGTCCTCATTTGTCCCACATTTTGGTCTGATCTATATACAAGCGGTCCCCTAGTTACAAACATCCGACTTGCAAATGTTTTGACGACTCCTGATGAAGCGACATCGTCGAGAAACATGTTGAGGACCACGTTTGCACCTGCATCTTTGTTTTCCCACACAACAGTGGGGCTCTATATCTTATAAATATGAATGTAACAGAATTTCGCACAACAAATATATTAATGTTCTGTTTTTGTTTCCTATGCAATATTTTTTTTTCGTTTGATAAACCACTTTGCAAAAATCGTGCGACATAAAAAACTGCAACAAAAAACATTTTATTCTCCAGGGCCTCTGCTTAAAATATATATATATATTATAAATATATATATATATATATATATATATATATATATATATATATATATATATATATATATATATATATAATAACTTTTGTGATTTTCTAGCAAAAGAATGCAGATTTTTACATGTATGGGAGAAATGTCAGAGTTGGCCTGGGGGTCAAGTGGTTAAGGTTTTCTCATGTCCCATGGAATAAGGAAAAGCATACAGTAATACTTTAACAAAGATTAATAGATAGCTTGAAATGTCAGATTTTTTCACTATGGTAATGGAGCTGGAAATCAATAATATGGATGTATAAAATTAGTGCCCTGTTACAGCAAATTCCCATAGCAAGTCAGTGACTGCAACCCTGGGCATTTCCCAGTGTAACGTGAATATGTAATCTCACTTATTTATTTAGATAAATACATTTATAAATGATATAATAATAATAAAGTAAAGTGTTACTAAACCCACAACAGTAAAATCAGTCTATATATGCAGTAAAAAAATGCTTGTTACACTCACTGTGGAACCTAAGGGGTTAAAGGATCACTAAAGGAATTTTTTTTTTTAGCTAACTAGCTTCCTTTACCTTAATGCAGTGCTGTTTTCATGTTCTCATTGTTCGTTTTTGCTTTGAAGTAGCTGTAATACTTCTCTGATCTCTACACTTTCTGGTTGTCTGGCTCCTTATGAAAAAACTCACGGCAGATTTTCACTGTGGTCTAAGCTTTGTGTCTAAAACTTTTCATTTCATTTTAAAAACAAAACACTGCCCTGGATTTGTTTGTTTTTGTTCTGTGTGTCTTCTCTACTTCACAGAAACATTACATCATTTTAAAAACGAAAGTGAAACTAGAGGCACGTTATATGATTGATTTTTATCCATTTTTAATCATTTTTAAAAGGAATCAGTTAACTTTTATGTCTCTATACCCTGTAAACAGTCATTTCAGCCATATTTTTTTTCCTTTAGTGACCCTTTAATCCTCTACATTGTGTAAAAAGACTGTTTGAGCCTGTTTTCTCGGATCCTCCCCTTCTTTCAGGGTCCAGACCCAAACCATATCCGCGTAGTACTGAGGCTAGGGGGGCACTCTGCACATGCTCAGTTTGCTGTGTATTGCTAGAGTTGTTTTCTTTCTTGGGAGGGTGCATGTGATCAGCACAGGGCCAATCAGCAGAGGGTCAGGGGTCCTGCAGCCTCATAGGACAGTCAGAGCAGAATAAAAAAAACTCCTCCTACAAGCTTTAACCAGACACTCATAGAAGGCACAAGACTGCTACATGCTGCTGATGAGAAAAGGTATTTAGCAGTTTATAATTACTAAAATAATTGCATTTCCGTGTTCTGTGGGCGACCAGATATAGTGAATGCAGGGTCCTGGGTTTAGTAACTCTTTAATACATTTATAAATAACATTACACTATTTATGTTTAGCCGGTCTGTAGCTACACCGTAACAGCAGATCATGGAGAACAGACCATTCACCAAAGATTATTGCATGCAGTGGTGGTGTGTCCATAGTGGGCGCAGGAACGCCGCACCCTTCCTCTTGCACCCGTCACTCAACAATAGATATATTCATGCATTGCATGAATATATCTATTGTCGTCGCTGCCGACCACTATTCAGGTGTCCGGCCCCCTGTTGAGAGCCAGCCATCTGAATTACAGCAGTGGGTGTGTTTCGGAAGTGCCTTATTAAAGCCTGTTGGCACTAATCGGCGTCCAAATGGTTAAATAGAGGGTGCACGGCTGTGCGTTCCCTGTTTAAACCATGCTGTGTTAGAGAATCACTTCGACAACCTGCCTCTCAGCCAATCGGGTGCATCGGGTCTGATTACCGGTCATACAAAAACATAGAATATCCAGGCTCAAACTTTTTTTGTTTACAAAAAGCTTTATTTGGAAGACAGGAAAATGACAAACGTATACAATGTACAGCGTCAGGTTAAGCCGGAGATGGTTAGATAAACATGAGATATACAAAGATGTATTATCAAGCAGAGGACAAATGGGTTGGTACAGTGGTGATAATATTTGGTTAAAGAGAAACCGTATGTAGGAGATCAAACAAAAACACCAGTCGATATTCTGTTGTGTTAGGATAAAGCTAATGTCACTAGGATTTGTAAAGCGGAGAAAGTATGAGACAAGGAGAAAAAGTCATGTTGCATAAAGGATATTCTTTATCTGCATGATGGCATCCAATAGAACCATTTCTCATCAAAAGTATGTAGACTATCTAGGAGAGTATTGTGGATTCTCTCAGATAGTCTAAGTCAATGATGGCGAACCTTTTTGAGCCCGAGTGCCCGAACCGCGTCGCAAAATCAACGTATTTCTTATAAAGTGCCAACGCAGAATTAAACCTATCAGCGGCTCTGTACAGAGAATGGGACTGATCATCACTCTGAATAAGCCCTAAGGAACCAAAAAGAATGCATAATGCACTGTGCCACATACACTGACCTTCCTGACACTTACATTTACCTACCTGACCATTACACTCACCTACATGACTGATGCAAGGAAGGGAGCCGACTCCTCCCTGCCTGCACCATCAGTGCAAGTGACTGCCTGGCTGGGGATTCCCCTGGAGTGCCAACAGAGAGGGCTTGACGTGCCAGCTGTGGCACGTGTGCCATAGGTTCGCCATCACTGGATTCCATCCTGGATAAGACCTGGGACCAAAGCAGGTTAGAAGAACTCCAATTTAGGGCAATCATCCATTGAATAGAACTCGCCAAAGAATGAATCAATCTATTGCAGGGTGTGGGGTAATTTGGAATCTTGGCATACAGTAAGCAAATTTGAGGAGAGAGTGTAATTTTCATGTTACAGGCAGACTCCAGTGTATCAACTGCTGCCTGCCAAATAGGATCTAACAATTTACAGCTCCAAAAGATGTGGAGATAATTCCCCTATAACAAGCAGGAGAAACGGTGGGGTAGAAAGAGTGGATTTTTGATGGTGTCATATACCATCTTGTAACCAATTTTAACAGGGTTTCCTTAAATGCTACCGCACGGTTACATTTGCGAAGATTGTCGATCATCTTATACCAAGACTCAGCCGTGAGGGAACAATCAAATTCAGCCTCCCAGCTGAGCATTGGGTTTGATTTCTCTGGTTGGTGTAGACTGTTTAGGTAGCTATATAGGAGGGAAATCAGGCCTTTGTCTCTGGGAGAAGAAATACAGATGCGTTCAAATAATGTGTTGGGGGGTTTAATGAACAAAGAATAGTAGGTGGCATAGAAGTCATGGATTAGGAGATATTGAGGGAGCTCTGAGGTAGAGAGACCACAATAAGGGGTTGTCTGTGTAGGCAAGGGGGAGTCTATGATCACCCAGGTAGGAAGCCAGTGGGGGAGTCTCTGGGGACAAATTGAAGGAGTCTTTAATTCTATTCCATAACTGTAGTGAGTGGGCTACTAGGCTCAAACTTATCGACCAATCAGCAACCAACCAAATTCACCTGTCTAACAGTGTGCGTTAAAAACAGAGGTTTAGTTGCACGCATTTGCAAATGCATGTGTAAGCTGCAGGCCCCGTCAAGGTGCTCTGTATACTGCAGTCCTAACTCTAACATTGCATTTTAAGTCTCCTCAGTAGGAGCGCATGACTGCTGATGGATAGATAAGGGGCAGGTGACTGGAGGTAGCCCAGCCCTTATTAAAGAGGCAGGAGCACACTGCACACTCATGGAAGCAAAGGTGCCAGTGCGCTGCCTGACCACAATGACATAAATACAACAAACAAAAGTCACTGCCCTTACATATGACTGGTTACCGGTCACCTGATTGGCTGAATCAACATCGAGGATGGGAGAAGACATCGAGGGAGCGTGGAGGAGGACAGCGTTGACCCGAGGAAGGTAAGTGATGGGCTGGGGGGAAACTGGCTGCATTTGGCTGCATTTGGGGCCAAACTGGTGGCATTTGGAGGGAAGCTGGCTGCATTTGAGAGGAAACTGGCGGCATTTGGGGACAAACTGGTGGCATTTTTGGACAAACTGGCGGCATTTGGGGGGGAAACTGGCTGCATTTGGGGGGGGAACTGGTTGCATTTGGGGGGGAACTGGCTGCATTGGGGGGGGGGGGACTGGCTGCATTTGAGGGGAAACTGGCTGCATTTGGGAACAAACTGGCAGCATCTGAGGGGCTGCATTTGGTGACAAGCTGGCTGCATGTAGCCTCACTCATCTAGTGTGCAAAGTTTGTTGACCGGGGAGCACCGATTTTTTTAAAGTCGGGCACCCCTTCCATAGACCCCCATGTTAAATGGTAATTTCTCCTGTAACTTTGGTGACCCGGTACCGTCCAGCCATAGGTGCCCTGGACCCGCAAATTAGGAACACAGGAACCCCCAGTTCTCCTCTACAAGTTTGAAAATGTTGCTGTCTGGAGGACCTAAGGCCGGGAAGCACTCATTTTTCAAAGCCGGGAACCCCTTCTATTTACTCCCACGCAGTGAGGCATGGGCACAGTGAGGCATGGACACAGTGAGGCATGGACACAATGAGGCAAAGTGAGGCACAGTGAGGCATGCAGATGGACACCCTAGGCTTATACTCGAGTCAATACGTTTTCCCATTTTTTGTGGTAAAATTAGGTCCCTCGGCTTATATTCGAATATATACGGTAAATATTTACAATATACAGTGGATATAAAACATCTACACACCCCTGTTGAGAATGAGACAAAGATAAATAATTTCAGAACTTTTTCCACCTTTAATGTGTCTTATAAACTGTACAACTAAATTGAAAAAAAAATTGAAATCTTTTAGGTGGAGGGAAGTAAAAATAAAAAAAATAAAATAATTTGATTGCATAAGTGTGTGTTTTTTTTTTTCATCGGAAATTCTGACCGTGTGCGGGCCCCATCAGACTTTTTTCCGTCGGTGTTTAGAAATAAAACATGTTTTATTTTTTTCTGATAGGAAAAAAAACCGACCGGAAATACCTACCGTCTGTGTGCAACTCCAGCGGAGAAAAAACCTATGCATGCTCAGAATCAAGTAATTTCTCTCGGCTTGGCGTAGTGTTTTACGTCACCGCATGAACGGTCGGAATGTAGTCTGACATTGTCTATGTAAGACTGATGGAAGTCACGGCATTACACGAATACTTTGTTAAAGGACCTTTTGATGGTATTACAGCACTCAGGGCCAGATTCAGGTACACGTACATTTGCGCAGCGTATCCGAGATACGCTACGCAGCCGCATTTTACCAGGCTCTACGACGAATCCTGGTAGATTTTGTCCCTTACAGTACGGCGGCGTAGTGTATTTCTCGCCGCGTAATCGAAATACGCGATTAGGGGGCGTGAAGCATTTAAATTAGGCGCGTCCCCGCGGCGATCGAACTGTGCATGCTCCGTTCAGAAATTTCCCGCCGTGCATTGCGCGAAATAACGTCGATACGTCATTTGTTGTTTGAGTAGCGTCGTTTACGGACATTCCTATTCCCGGACGTTTTACGTCAAAAATAAAAAAAAGATGTCGGAAAACGTTGATATTCGACGCAGGAACGATGGCCATACTTAACATGGGCTGTCTAATATTAGACCAGCAAAAAGCTGGTATAGTTTAACGCAGCAAAATGATGACTAAAGATGCCGTAAGAGATTGCGATAGACGTTCGTAATTTCGTGGATAGTCAGCAAAAGCTCATTTGCATACCCCGACGCGGAAAACGACGAACTCCACCCAGCGGCCGCAATTTTATTGCAGCGTAGATCCGAAGGCGTACGAACACGTAAACCAGTCGGATTGAAGCTTGCAGCCGTAATTTCATGGTTTGAGGTTTCAGAGTAGTGAAAAAACGCGCGCAATTCGAAAGTACTCCAGTCTAACGCGAGATAGACAGGCGTAATCGCTCTATGAATCTGGCCCCCAGTCTTTTTGGGTATGAGTCTATCAACATGGCACATTTTGGCTTGGCACTATTTGCCCACTCTTTGCAAAAACTCTCCAAATCTGTCAGAGTGTGAGGGCATCTCCTGTCCAAAAAAATATAGTTTCAATATTTTTATATCTACAGTTCTCAACGAAATAACACCCGGTGATGCTACCATGCAGGTCCTTGCTCCGGCGTTTCTTATTATGTGTTTATCGCTTCTCTTTAAAATGATTGGGTCGGAAAGCCCATCTCCCAAAAAATTAAAAAACAAAAATATGATGTGTATGGGGCCGGCAGTACAGCACTGCGGAGGAATAAGAAGAGGCTCGGTGCAGGATGTGTTAATTTGCTCTAGGCTCCCCTAGGGCCTGTAAAGTGTTTCAGAGCTTAGGAAGCCGTTTTCCACAGTGAGAGATACCCGGTCTCACATCCAGCTGACTGAATCCAATCAATGCTTTCTTCACCATGTTAGGCTGAACTGAAGGCCAAGATGATAAATACACATTGGAAGGGGTGCAGGAACTGATAAATTGAAGCTTTTAAAGGACTGTGGTCTAGCGGAAGAGGAGGATTCCACTGTAAGCCAGATGCTGTTAAAATGCAAGTTGTATATAAGTAGGATAACGAGAAAGGAAACCCCTTTTGCAAAGTGATTTAAATATTAACCTCTTAATAAACAACATATAGAATTGATAGCACCATCATCCTGAAGATCAATTGGATTAAAAGTAGGGCTTAAGGGACCCCAAAGACCCAAAAGTTCAATAGCAAAAGCTAGAAAGAGAGGGGCAATAGGACTGTAGTACAAGGTGAGCAGGTAGACTCAAAGGAATTATATTAAAAAAGTATAAATTTATTAACATAATATCAAAAAAGTAGGGCTGAGGTCAGGTGAGGCCTTTAGCCTGGCCATGCAGTAGTACAAAATATCTGGAGCACACCTTCATAGTAGAGGGCTCGTGCCCCAACGATAAAGACCGCAACAGATATTAAAGGGGTAGTTCCCCCAAAAACCTTTTTTTTAACATTTATTCAGGCTCGTTATGTCAAGGGGAATCAGGTTTTTTTTTTAGAAATGAAGCCGTACTTACCGTTTTAGAGATGCATCGTCTCCGACGCTTCCGGGTATGGGCTCGGCTTCTTTCGGCTACTCGTGACGCGATGTATGCGACCGTCGGAAGCCTGTCAATCAAATACGCACGCCCAGACCAGACGATCATACCCGGAAGCGACGGAGACGATGCATCTGTAAAACGGTAAGTATTGCTTCGTTTCTAATAAAAAAACACCCGATTCCCCTTGACATAACGAGCCTCAATCAATGTTAAAAAAAGGTTTTTGGGGGAATTACCCCTTTAAAAGACTATAGAAGCTATAGAAGCTATGTACCAATAGGTGCATTGTTGGTTCTAGTTCTGGAAGCCCCCACAGACTTTTTGAAATGGACCACCGAGGAGGAGAGGAACTTCCCCAGCAGATGACACATGCCGCAGTATAAAAGGATTTTTAACTGTCTACTCTTATTTCACATAATAGTTTCTCTTACAAAGGGCATGACAACTGTGGAAGAGTTTCAGATGATCAAAACTCAAGGGCTGTTTGGAGAGTACACAGAAGACTTGCTAAAGGGTAAAAGTTCTTGAAGCTATCTTTGGCTCAAGTCAGGCTTTATTGCATAATTATTTGGCTGCCTGCCTTTGGACAAAGAATTAGGCATTGATGGAGAGAATGTGCCAAAACTATTACGGCCTGTGTGACTTTGTTTGATTAAAGCCCCATACACACGATTGGAATTTCCGATAGAAAAAGTCAGATGGACTTTTTCCATTGGAAATGCTGACTCTGTGTATGCCCCATCGGATTTTGTTAAAATAAAATTTAGTCGGAGTTCTTTTACTCCGATGGAATTCTGTCGGAGTAATGAATGATTTTGGCCGGTCAGAAGTCAGACCGTGTGTACGGGGCTTTAGAACTACTTTTCTTCTCTAATCAATGGAAATTCGATAAGGAGGTCAAATGAAGCTCGAAAGGGGGTGAACTTCACCTGTGAAATACATCTAAAAGAATGCTGCATTTACCCACAAGCCTTTATTTTGCATAGGACCCAAAATCCTACAATTCATACCGGCCATTTTTTTTTCATGTTTTATAATAAATGGGATTACACTATTTTCGATCCCTCTGTCATTTTCTGCTTATATCCCACTTATTGATCTCCAGCGGGAGGCAGGGATGTATTTAGGTTTTGTGCTGCCCTAGGCCTGACTAAACTCGTGCACCCCTAATTTAAATATGACCCACCCCTTCCTGTCAAGGCCACACCCCTTGCTGTTAAAGACCTGCCCTTCCCTTACCTTACCCTTACTCTATCCAAAATTAAATAGAAAAGTGTTCCTTAAAGGGGTGTTCCACCAAAATGTAATGTTTATTAAAAGTCAGCAGCTACAAAAAGTGAAGCTGCTGGCTTTTAATAAACAGACACTTACCTTCTCCACGTTCCAGCGACGCGCCGACCGGGGCCCCGCTCCTCTCCCCCCCTCCCCGGCCGGCATTCCTCATTACGATTGTGGGCACCCAGCCGTGACAGCCTTCGGCTTCACGGCCGGGCACCCACTGCGCATGCGCGAGCCGCACTGCGCATGTGCGCGGCGCGGCTCGCCGTTGATTGGACAGGCGATCGTCTAGGACCTGTCAGTGTCCTAGACGATCGCCAAAGGGAGGGGCTGCAGTAAGGCGATTAGGCTTAATCGCCTTACCAGCCCCTCGGCGGAAGCAGGAAGTGGGACAGGAAGTCCCACTCCTACTGAAGCCCCCACTCCCCCCCCAAAAAAATTACATGCCAAATGTGGCATGTAAGGGGGAGGGGAGGGGATTGAGCGAAAGTTACTTTTTAGGGTGGAACTCCTCTTTAAGTTCTACTTTAGGCCCAAATTTCTGATAATTTTATGGAGAGGACTAAAAAGATATAGCCATGCCAATGGTACAGCAGATGACACATAGCACAGTAAGGAAGGTTTGTGGTCCAGGATGATAGGACAGTCAATATTAGAAGCTCCACCCCCCCTACAGTTGCGAAATGCTTGCCTCTCTACCCAGTCCGCCCCATAAGACTGGCGCTACACTAACAGTACTACACTAATAGTGCAAGCCGGCGGAGACTCTTTCCGTGCTGCCCCCCTGCAACCTGCTGCCCTAGTGATATCAAAAATATATTTTCTGATGGCGCAAGGGGAGATGGATAATAGAACTACCTTGGCAAGTGATCTAAATATCAGAATAAATGTTTGTGAAAAAGAAAATATATAATGAGTTCATGAGTCCATAAGAAATCCAAGTTAGCACTTTAGCGGCAGCAATCCCAGAAGAGCAGAAGCATACTCTGTACAAAGATAGACAAAAAGAAACAAGGATGCGCCCAATCTAAGTGCAGTAACGCATTTAATCGATATAATGAAATACAATAGGAGAACGGCCAAATGGCTACTCACACATTAAAAGTGAATATTGGGCATGTATAAGACCATGGATGTAGTCATCATCCGGTGTATGAGGGGTGTCCGCTCCTGGTGGTGAGGTGCTGTAGATGGGAACCAGCGAGTGGGACAGCCTGGAGGAACTTGTTGGGAGCGCCGTGTACGACGGCGTGCGTCTCACGATGGAGCGCAAACACAAGCCAGTCTCACCGGAAGTGACGTGACGTGACGTGGCGGGCTCAAAACGAGGGAACCAATAGGATAACGCGTTTCACAGTCCAGCTGCTCCCAACAAGTTCCTCCAGGCTGTCCCACTCGCTGGTTCCCATCTACAGCACCTCACCACCAGGAGCGGACACCCCTCATACACCGGATGATGACTACATCCATGGTCTTATACATGCCCAATATTCACTTTTAATGTGTGAGTAGCCATTTGGCCGTTCTCCTATTGTATTTCATTATATTGATTAAATGCGTTACTGCACTTAGATTGGGCGCATCCTTGTTTCTTTTTGTCAACCTGCTGCCCTAGGCCTGGACCTTGTTGGCCTAGGCCAGGATACAGCTCTGGCGGGAGGAGGTTATCTTGTCTGTCCAGCCTCCATCATTGTCAGTGGGCAGCGTCTTGCACACAAGCACATCAGACCTACTTTTTAGTTAAAGTGATCAATTGTATCTGGTAAGCAGGATTTATACTTGAGCACTTTGGGCGATCATTTGTTCAGTTGGTGAAGGGTTTACCTATTGAATTCCTTTCAAAAGATTCATCATACCTCACAAGAAGAGTCACATTTGTTTAGGACTTTTTTATTTCCCTTTTATCACTAGAAGAGAGGAACGATCTGAAAAATTCTAAAGTAAATTGCACCTCATCCCAAGATTATAGATACAAAGAGGAAATGGGATTATAACGGTGCACAAATTACATACACTATTAACAACTAATATTTTAAATATTTTAATAAGATATCATAAAACCATGATATATAATACATATATATATATGACAATATACATATTGACTATACATATAATAGACAAAAAAACAATTAGGTTCGATAAAATAAAATTTGAAAGCAGACAGCAGATCCGTTTTATCACTATCAATCTACTGTTCAATATGAATGAATTTTTTCAGTCTTAATATTTTTTTTCTGAATCAAGACTAATATCCTATATCAGGGGTGTGCGACCAGTGGCCGGGGGGCCACACGTGGCCTGCGGAGCCCTCTGATGTGGCCCACGACCTCCTGCTCTGGGATGGCTGGTTGACAAGCCCAGATTGCAGAGCATCAGTGTTGAGAATGAAGCTGGTGGTAGAGGAAGCAAGCAGCTTTTCAGAAAGTGCACCACACCTGCAGGATATAATGGATGTCTATGGCAAAGTGCTGCTAACCACCGGGAAAACCTCAGGTAAACTGCGCTGCACCCACAGTGTGGGTAGACCGCAGACTATCAGTGTAAAAGCAGTCTTAGGCGCCTTTCACATGATCGGTCCAACCCAATCGGACCCTCCATTCACCTCTATGGAGCGGCAGATGTAAACAGACTTTTGTCTGTTTACATCCAACTACCTCCAATCCGATCTGTTAAAAAAAAAAAAAAACAGAAGTGGATCCCTCCCCTTCCATCTGGTTTGATCAGAGGGCCCATAGAGTAGATTGTTTTGCATATGCAGACCTGGGCACAGACCTTTCACCTGCCCACTCTGCTCATTGTGGCCCACATCTGGTTTCTAAGGCTCCATTCACACCTGAGCAACAAAACGCCTGTCGCCCGACGCTCGTGCTGCTGGAGGGGAAAAATCCCATTCATGTCTATAGAGATGGTTCACATCTCTGAAACGCCGAACGCCTGTCGCCTGAAAAAAAAGTCCCGGACCCTTAATTTCAGGCGACATTGGCGTTCGGCCATAGACATCAATGGGAGACTTTGTAAAAAAAATGAATTGAAGCGCGGCAAGTAAAGCCGCGTATGCGGCGTTACTTGCCGCTCAGGTGTGAATGCAGCCTAAGTCACTTAAGTGGCCTTCGGCCTTCAAAAGGTTGGACACCCCTGTCCTATATGAATCATGTTATGATATTTATATTGGATTCTTATCACTGATCATTTGGCACAATATTGTTTGTATCTTTCACAATTTTGTAGATTTATTCTATTTGAGCGCTCCCTTTACCCACTTTATCACTTAGTAGGGATAGCAGCTGTAATTGTATTTATTATTTTTATTTAATTGCTATTTGCACAATTTTACGAGGCGCAAAGTACACATACCATTCTACTTGGATCAACGTTAAAAAAAAAGTTAAAAAATAAAAATAAATAAATGCGCTAAATTACAACTGTTGTAATTTAGCGCATTTATTTATTTTTATCACATATATATCTTGGTTTGTGCACCAGTCCTTTGATGCAGCTTGTTACACTTGTTAATTTTTGTGTTGTAATTATTAGGTTTAGTAGCGCTGTATTATATATATACTATATATACTTTATTAAAAGAAAGATCAAAGTGGTTGATATTTATTTAGACTATCCATAATTTTTCAACTGTCAAGTTTCATGCACCAGGGAAAGTGAAGGGGGTGTTTAGGCTTCCTTAGCTGGAGTTCTACAGATACTAGTTGGCTCAGCATATGGTGTTGGACGAGAGCCCAACTAAGCATGAAGAGACCTGATAGCTCTTAACTCTCCATCCCCAAGGCATGCCCTAGATGGCACATTCCTCAGTGCAAAGTGGCAACATACCTTGGAAGAACCATACAGAACCTAGGGTCGGCTGCACAGAGGATGAAGAATTGTTTCCTCTATAGACCGTGGCAGTTTTCTCCCCACCACCACCTTTTGGATGCAAGGCTTCTGTAATTTATTGAGGCAGGAGGCTATTCTGTACATTGCTTTTAGACATGTGCTTGGCTGTTGATTATCAGATGGAAAACTGATAAGATTGTTTGAGCGGTATGAGGGAAGGCTAAGCGCTATTGATTTATGGCTAGAAGTGATTGCCGTAAAACAGCTTATCCATTCTGCTGATACCAGCACTCTTCCCATTATCCTAGGGCTTACTGGATACAGCTCGTCTCCTGAAATTACCCCTCATGGGCCACTGGTATTGCTGCATCAGTTACTTAGAGTATGCTCCACTGAGATAGCTTCATATTTTTTTTAAGGTGTGGGAAGTGGGCAAAATAATGGAAAGAAGAACACAAACGGACACAAAAAATGCATTTAGCTTAACTCAACAGCTAAAAAAATAAATAAAAAAAATAGAAAAAAAGGTCAAGTTTGTATTTTTGTCAGCTTTTCCTTATTTGTCATCCCTCTATTTCTGTCCCTGTATGACACCCATACTAAAAATGAAGAATGGCTGATATGAAATAGGAAGAATTTCCCCAGTTAGGACACAGTCTGCAAAAAAACCTGTTAGATTCTGTAACCCCTCAAAACAAACTAACGTTATAGCTGGAGTTTTAACGTAAACCTGTAAAAAATAATTATGTAGCGCCCTGCTCCTGGTGAACAGGTGCTGCTGTAAATTTTATGGGGGTCTGAGCTGTTATTTGGCTCATACCAGAATGATTAATGGCAATTTAGCCTCTGTTCTAGCCATGGCTGTGCTGGCAGTATCCACCATTGATCGCCTGGGGGTGTTGTTACCACCCCAGGCCAAGGGTAGCAGCAGCCAGATCATGATCCGTTGATTGTCCCCCTCAGCAACGAATCAGTGGGAGTGGTCGCCCCGCTGTGCATTATGAGGAGCAGTACTTAAGGGACAGACGCCATTGGTGCGGGGTCCATCTGTTCTTGCCTGGTGGCCCGCCTGCATGTTGTGAATCCTGGCTCCGGGACCACGTTGGCCCCGGGGTGCGGCTTTGTTTGGTGGGCCCAGTTGTTTGGCTGGGGCCTGTACTGCAGAGGTGATCCTGTGCTGTCTGTCCTGCGGGAGGAAGCCACTTGATGAAGAAAACCAGGGGAGGACCTATCCTGGTAAGGACCATGCAAGAGGCTAATACCTTGGGAGAAGGCCTGGAAACTTAATCTAAGGATGCACCATACACCAAGAGCCCTGACAGTGTGGCATGCCCGATCTAAAAGTTCTAGTGAAGCAAAGCTAAAGAGATCCGGGTGCTGAATCCTGTGGCAGAGGAATCCGGACCAAAGTGTCTCATCAAGAAAGGAAGGTCTGTGGCAGAGACTGTACTTTGCTTTGTACGCCATCCTGGCTGCTAGGCCAGTGAGAGGGACCTATTCGGATGAGCAATACCCACTCTGGCTGGAGTGGCGACGAGAACTGTTTGCTGGAAACAGGAGTGTTTCCTTACGTTTGATTATGCACCTGAACCTACCTACCCTTCCATCCCTCATCCTTCTTTTCTACTAAAGTTCTCCTAAATAAACCCAAAGAGAAATTAGGTACATTGTGTGTGGACTGTGGAGGTTGAAATTATTCAGACTCTACTTTCACCTGAATAGCAAGAATATATAGGTAACGTGCCACCCATAATATAACCAGCAGCTCCTGCGGGAGTAGTGTTACAAATAGAAATCTTATCACCCCCAAACCTAGGGACCTTCCACCACCCTAACACCAATCTGTATGGTTGATCCCAGTCAGTTACTTAGGAAAAGAATGACAGCCAGGTATCTTGCATTTTGAATATCTCTCGCCCACGGAGGCTTTCTTCACTATTCAAGTTCCTACATCAGATTTGCGAACACAGCTGGCAAGGTGACTAGGTTGATTGCCAATCTGCCAGTTAGCAACATGCGTCATCAATAAAATAAGTCTTTCAGTTGGCACCTTGATTTGAGTTTTCAAAACAACATGAGGCAACTTAACAGAGTTTTCATGAGTCTGCAGCTATTGAAATATTACTCCTAAAAATAGTCTAAACTATTTGTGACATGCGTTAGAATCTCAGTGGGTGCACGTAGGTGGTTGATGATGTGGGACATAGCAGAGCGGGGCCCCAAGGCTGCATTAAAGCGAAGGACCACAAATTTGAACATGACTGTGTGCTGTGCGTCAGCACATCAGCTTATGCTGGAGCTTCTTGTGGTGACAGCATTGGACAGCATTGGACCTCCATGGACTCAGTTATGCCGCTTATACACGATCGGACATTCCGACAACAAAACCTCAGATTTTTTCTGATGGATGTTGGCTCAAACTTGTCTTGCATACACACGGTCACACAAATGTTGTGAGAAACTCTGATCGCCAAGAACGCGGTCACGTACAACACGTACGACGGCACTATAAAAGGGAAGTTCAATACCAAGTGTGCCACCCCTTGGGCTCCTTCTGCTAATCTTGTGTTAGTAGAAGTTTGGTGAGAGATGATTCAAAGAAAAAAAGATCACTATAAAAATGTATTCTAAACATTATTATGGAGATCTGGCTTAAAAAAATAAAAAGATTATTTAGGAGATCACGAGAAATAATAAAGAAATCAGTTTGTCAGGACTTCATTATTCTAGCATTATAAAGAAGATGAGAATGGGCCGCATTAAAAGATTAAAACATTTGCAGCATGGCGAATTATTACGAATGCTTTTGTTGTCGGAATATTTGAGATCAAGCTCTCAAATTTTTGTTGTCGGAAATTCCGACAGCAAATGTCCGATGGAGCCTACACACGGTCGGAATTTCCGACAACAAGCTCCCATCAAACATTTATTGTCCGAAATTCCGAGCGTGGGTACGCGGCATAAGGCACCCGAGGTCGGGAAGTTCCGCTAGTTCAGTGATGGCAAACTTTGGCACCCCAGATGTTTTGGAACTACATTTCCCATGATGCTCTGCAGTGTAGTTGAGCATCATGGGAAATGTAGTTCCAAAACATATGGGGTTGCAAGGTTCGCCATCACTACCCTAGATGCTGAACCTCCATAGACTAACAGTACAACATCTAAGGAGGAGACATTTCAGCAGTCACTGGACTTCCATAGAATCACAGTAAGTCACCCAAGGAGGGGTAGTTCCACCAGATATTGGACCTCCATGGACTCATATTAAGGCCTCCACGGAGAGGAAGTTCCATCCATATATGGATGTCTAAAGAATCAGAGTTGGTGTCAGGGAACAGGTGGGAGACTGAATTGACTAGGTCGACCTCTCTTATATCTCCTGTCCTGGCTCCGCTGAAGGTAGGACAGAGGAAGCCGATGGACAAGAGGGACACGAGTGCCTGAAGAGGAAGGTCCTGGAGAACTGCTTGTCAGGGTTCAGCGGTCTGGAGTTAGCTGCAATGTGCAGAGCAGGACCAGGAAACCGCCAGGCAGGTAACTGAGAGTTAACAGTAGCCAGGAACATAGGCAGGTGCAGGGTCTCAGGGATAGCCAGGTTCGTCATCAGGTGGGCAATGAGGTACCAAAATGTAGACAGAGCCAGAGTCAGGAACAGATCCGGGTCAGAGATAGGCAGCAGTACAGGAACAGAACACAGGGCTATGATCAAGAGCAAGCCGGGTTATGGAACTGGGAGGGCACACAGGGTCAGAGTAGGATTCAGGAATACAGCTGAAGATCAGTCAGCAAAGTATAGGAGACAGGACGCCCTTTAAATAGGTTGTCTGGCGCCAAGAGGCATTAAGCCCGTGCACATGCGTGCACCTGTTTCCCATTCCATGGCAAGCTTTATGTGCTTGCGCACAACTATGTGCAAGACACCTTACAGGGATTCCCTGACATTTGGCCACTCAAGAAGGGGAAGTTTCGCCAAATGTTAAATGACCGTAGACTCACAGTAAAACACCCAAGGAGAGGAAGTTCAACCAGATGCTAGAGCTTCATAGACTCACAGTAAGGTACCCAAGGAGGTGAATTTCCATCAGAGGTTGAAACTGGCATCAGGTCCAAAGGGAAGAAAAAGAAGCCTGCATTGAAAAGGGAGGAGAGCCACAAGAGATGAGGAGGGTTGAGTTACCATTTGAAAAATAACTGTTTATAAGGCTTGCATACAGACATAAAAAGAAAAACAATTAAAGTTTGTCAATGACTATATAACTAAATTAAGCTTTTCCAATGGCAGAGAAGAGTCCAGGCCAGCCAAAGCAAGACATGGGTAACAGAGAAAAAACCTAATGAGTTTGAGTAATGAATTTTATGGCCATAATTGTCTGATGGAGCATACAAACGGTCAGATTATCTGACACAACACAGACAATTATGGCCATAAAATTGTGTTACAGCAATTCTTTGAGAATGCTAAATAAAAACCCATAAAATACTCATTAGGTTTTTTCTCTGTTACCCTCTGTTAATTGTTGGCTGAATTAATGACAACAAATGTTGGCTGTTCATGCTCACCAACTGTTGGGCAAAAATCTGTTACGTCGTGTTTGTCCGATCGTGTGTCCGTCCAACTAAAATCCAAAGTACAAAAACGCATGCTTGGAAACAACGCTAAACATCTGACAACAATAACAGAAGTTGCCCAAAGGGTGGCGGTAAAGAGCTGAAAAACCATGTGGTTCGGTGAATGGTGGCTGAAAATGTTGTGCCATCTGTATGCAGAACAAGTTCATGGCCAACGCCCTTCGGACCAAAATCCATAGAAAAATTAGATGGAAGTGCGATTGTGTGTACGAGACTTAAGGTTCTTGTAATTTTAATATTGGCACAACTGTTTTTGGCATTTGCAAAGCTCAAAAAAACACTATGGGATATGTAAAAGTCCTGTATATATATATATACATTTGAAAACTGTGACTTCAAAGAAAATATGTAATGAAGCTCTACCAGTGTTCTGTTTATAAATGTAGTCCGTATTTCATAAATGTACCGCCTGGAATCGTGCCGCATTTATTTAAAATTTACTACTGGAGAGTGATAGTAATGTTGCTGATCCAGGGAAGAGATTCAGCAGAACGTCCATGCCACAGCATAATGATGTGATCCTATTCCCCTGCCCTGTATCTCCTGGCGCCCCTTGTGCAGTTGGGATTTCGGGGCAGTATAATTAGGCTGTGGTGAACCATGAGAGTTTGGACAACACTGATGATGGCAACCTTTGTGATTCCGCTAATGCACTCTCTGTGATGCTGACAAAGCATTGCCGTGCTTGTTTCTCTGCAGGCTGAGCCTGAGGTTCTGCCATTTGCAGAGTGTGGGTGGTTGGGTTGTCAAAGCTGCTGCCTTGGAGCTCAGAGCTGGCTCCGCTGCCTGGGCCTGGGCAGCCACATGATCACATTATTTTTATGAACTCTGGAGCCAAGGTGGAGTTGTGTTGTTGGATTTAAAATGGAGCTGAACACTGAAGCCTGGGGCTTGCCTTCTGCAACCGACTTTTGTTTTAATGCTAAAATATGAATAACATACTGACCTATGTCATTGTAAATGTAGGACAGCCTTGTAAAACAACAAATTTGAATAGTGAAATAAAGTATTACTTTAATGTGCTTTTTTGGATTTATTTTTAATTATGTAATAATGTTTAATAGAGTTTATTAACCGCTATTAACTTGGGAAGAGAGGGTTAGGGCACAGGATACCCAAAAAGAATGTTGAGCAGCATCACACAGTACACATACCTTTTTTAGTTGAGCCACCAGACTCCTTACAATGTCCACCAGCAGCAGCTAGTAACCAGCTGAATCCAGAGTGGACGGAGGCTCGAGAAGGAGGGGAGGCAGGTACCATTGAGCAGGAACCTCCTATATCGGTGGGACGCCCGCAGGGTCAAAAAGCTCTCGGTTCCCAGCTGGTTTGGTGGAACAGTCGCCACTTAGCACACGGGGTCTCAGCAGATTGCGGTGGAGACCTCTCTTGATGGGATTGGGTCCTTCTAAGGCTGTCATTCAACCCAATTGGGAGTAGGTTGCCACTATATAACACAGCCATTCTCAACCAGGGTTCCGTGGAACCCTAGGGTTCCTCCAGAGGTGGCTAGTGGTTCCTTGAGCTGTGGCTTTACCTCCTGTTTGAAGGTGCCTACATAGTTCTGAGCCAATTCCACTTGGAGTAGCCAGTGGTATTACACCAATGATCTTCATAGTTCTCTGTAAGGGGGGCATTCTTACCACTACTGTAAAAGGGGCATTCTTCTCACTGACCACCAAAGTAAGGGGCATTGTTCCCACTGACCCCCAATGAATGGGTTTTATCAGGGGTTCCCCGAGACCTGAAAATAATTTTTAGGGTTCCCCAGCGGTAAAAAGGTTGAGAAAGGCTGATATAACACCACCGGTCCCCTGGTCACACCGGCGGTTTCCCTAGGACAGAGTCCTTGGCCAAATCCTTGTGTCTATCTAGCATAGGGTGACCAGACATCCCCAGTTTCAGGGGACAGTCCCCTGATTGAGGACACTGTCCCCAGACCAAGTTTGTCCCCGGTTTTGTCCCCAGATTGGATTTAATAGGGGGCATGGGCAATTTCAAAGACAATCAGTGCAGAATAAAAATAAAAAAAATTGAATTACACCCCCCCGCTCCGCCGTGCCTACTAGCATAGGGGGGTTGTATTTTTCCCATTATCTGTGCCCCTTTCTGATGATCATGTGCTGGTCGGAGTGGAGGGAATATTTCTTCAGTTTCGGGCGCATGCCCATTCAGCTTCGCTCGCATGTTCTTCTGCCTTGGCTCAAATACTAGCCAGCCGCCTGTTTTATCTCCTTGCCTTCCCTGGCGGAATGATCTTCCTCCACTCCCCACCCAGTAGTAGCCGGGGCCCAGAGAGTAAGACTTGAGAGGCTGTGAGGTGGGCAGCGACGGGCAGAGAGTCGCTGATTGTTGCCATTGCTAGTAAAGAAAAAATATGTCCCCGGATTTCATTTTAAAAATCTGGTCACCTTAACCACTTAAGACCCGGACACTTACGCTGCTAAATGACCCAAGGTGTTTTTACAATTCGGCGCTGCGTCGCTTTAACAGACAATTGTGCGGTCGTGCGACGTGGCTCCCAAACAAAATTTGCGTCCTTTTCTTCCCACAAATAGAGCTTTCTTTCGGTGGTATTTGATCGCCTCTGCGATTTTTATTTTTTGCGCTATAAACTAAAATAGAGCGACAATTTTGAAAAAAATCACTATTTATTTACTATTTGTTATAAAAAAAATCAAATAAACTAAATTTTAGTAAAACATTTAGGCCAAAATTTATTTAGCCACATGTCTTTAGTAAAAAAAAAAAATCGTAATAAAAAAAATAGCTACCTAGCGGGAACAGCGACACTAATACAGCGATCAGAAAAATGATCGCTTAGTGACGCTGGCAATAGGGAGTGAAAGGGTTAACTAGGGCGGAGATCAGGGGGTTAAAACTTTATTAGGGGGGGTGGGGGGGCTATCCTGAACCTAACAGTAACTGTTTTTTACAGTGCCTGTCACACTGACACTAAATGCAGTGATTAAATCACTGCATTCAGTAACACTGTGACAGGGGGGTGGGGGGGGGCGATCACAAGGGGTTAAAATGCTATGTGAGTGTGTGTCAGTGTTGTGTTGGTGCACACTTACTGTGGATGTCTTCTCTCATCAGCAGCGCTGGGAAACAGCGCTGCGATGAAAGAATACATCATTTCCTCCTTCCTGTGTAAACACAGGAGGAGGAAGTGACAGGCTGGGAGCGCGCTCCCATTGGCTGGGAGCGATCGCGGGGGGGGCGGAAAACACGGACATCCGCCCGCTCGTCGGCGATCGCTCCCAGAGCCAGGGGGACCGCCGCACGCCGCGGAGGGGGTCCCGATGGGACCCCCGAACCGCACTAAGGCGAGGACGTAAATTTACGCCCTTGTGCCTGTACGAGCCATGTTGTGGACGTACATAGGCGTGCGGGGATCCTTAACTGGTTAATCTAGCACCACCTGCTTAACCTTCTGTAGCTTCTCCCATTGCTCCTGCACTCAGGCGCTAGGTGTCCGGGAGATTGTGTCCTCTAGAGAGCCCAATAGGAGGTCCATGGGTAACCGGCCATAGCACCCAAACATCAAGAAGAAGGGTGTGTAACCTGTAGCTTGGTGAACTATATTATTATAGGCCCACTCTACGCCCCCCACACATTGGTGCAATCTATCTCGAACTCATTTAAATTGTTCACAAGCTCCATTACCCTGCGGATGGTAGGTGGTAGTATGTGACTTCTGGATACCACTAAGATGGCACAGTGCGGACATAATCACTGAATCGAAGTTTGGCCCTTGGTCTGAGGCCATGTACACATGATCAGACTGGTCCGATGAGACTGGTCCGACGGACCGTTTTCATCGGACCACGCTGAAGTGGCCTGATGGTCTGATGTGCGTACACACCATCGGGCCAAAAATCCGATCAGGCCAGAACGCGGTGACGTAGAACACAACGACTTGCTGAAAAAACAAAGTTCAATGCTTCTAATCATGCGTCGACTTGATTCTGAGGATGCGGGTTTTTGGTCCGATGCTTTTGTGTACCAACCATCGTTTTGGTCCGACGGTCAGGTGTCTGCCGGACAGATTTTAAAGCAAGTTTTAAAACTTTGGTCCAACGGACAACGGTCCGATGGGCCGTACACACCATCGAATTGGTCCGATGAAACTGGTCTTAAGACCAATTTCATCGGACCGGTCTGATCGTGTGTACGCGGCCTGAGAGTATATGTTTCAGACAGCCGAATGGTTGGGCCACATGCTCCCAAAATATATTAACGTCAGTAACCACTCAAAGTCCAGTTGCAGAGAACAGAATTTGTATCCGTGTTAAATTTCAGTAATACAAAAGCCCAACGGGAAGGCGTATAATCCGAAACACAGAATGCAACAGCGTTGTAGCAGAGTAGGTCTCAGGTATGCGGACAGCCTCTGGGCCAGATTCTCAGAGGCGTTACGACGGAGTATCTCAGATACCCCGTCGTATCGCCTTTTTTTTTGCCTCGTATCTATGCGCGTGATGCTTAGCATCACTTTTGCATAGATACGCTTCTACATCCGACAAGTGTAAAAGCATTACACTTTCGGATCGTAGGTGTAATGACAACTCCAGCCACTAGGTGGCCTTCACGTTGTTTTTTCATTTGCATATGCAAATGAGGCTAGTACGGCGATTCCCGATCGCTTTTACGCTGCCCCGTCGTCGCGTACGTCGTTTACGGACTCGTAAGGTTACCCCAGCTTCTATGTGGAGTAACCTTACGAAGTTCCGTCGGATGCCGTCGGGTGCCGTCGGACGCCATGTTAAGTATGGCGTCGGGTCAGCGTCGGCTTTTTCCGTCGCTTACGTCGTTTTACTAACTCGTTCGCGAATAGGGACTTGCGTAAATGACGCTCACGTCGTTTTGACGTCGGTTTCAACGACGCTTCCCGACATGAGCTGGAGCATGCGCACTGGGCTTTTTCCCCAGCCGGCGCATGTGCAGTTCGTTCGACGCGGGGGCGCGCTTAATTTAAATACAAGCCGCCCCATTTGAATTGCGCGGGTTTACGCTTGGCGATTTACGAGACGCCGGCGAAAACTACGGAGCAAGTGCTTTGAGAATAAAGCACTTGCTCTAGTACGCAGCGGCGGCGTAGTGTAAATGGCTTACGCTACGCCGCCGAAAATATATGAGAATCTGGCCCTCTGTCTTGAGGGGAGGAATGTGGCCTGGTTGGTCCATGCTGAAATAGGGAGCTGTACAGAAGGATGGTGTGTCCCTATCCTTTGCCTACATATCAGAAACCTCTCCCTGCCACTAATCACTGTCCCTGTAAGATGGGTGACCTGACCCTACACCCACACGCAAAATGCTCGCCAAGCCTAGGAGCCAGGGTCTTAAATAGCATCCAATTGGATATCTTCTCCAGTAAACCAGGAAACCATAGCGGAATCATGTTCCTCTTGACTCCCCCCTCCAACTGCAATGCCGCTGTGGTCAAGGGCCACCTACAGAGGGGAAAATAGGCTCCACCTGCCTATATATAAATCAAATGTCAAACAATTTCATTCCTGTAGATCAAGGGTGGCAAACTCAAATTCATCGAAGGCCGCATCAGTAGTATGGTTACCCTCAAAGGGCCGGGTGCGCTAAATATACAGTGCATGGGTCAGGATAGTACCTTTTTTTTATTGGGCTATAGTGGTACCATCCCTCTGTGGGCGCATCTCCTGTGTTATCAGTATGGAGACAGGGCGGAGGAGGAGGTGGGCACCAGATCGGCATTGTAAGCAGTCATGGCTGCAGAACGAGCGGAGGCGGCGGTGGAGGCGGAGACAGGGTGGAGGAGGAGGCGGACACCAGAGCGGCATTGTAAGCGGAGACAGGGCGGAGGCCAGAGTGGCAGCCTGAGACGCAGCGTTGGAGGCGGAGCCGCACAGAGTAAGGGGAATATGTAATGCCTGCTCAGACTGGCCGCGCCGCTTGCTAAAACCTGGCAAAATGAGGTGGCTGTGGCTGTGCGGGCCACATTACAAGGTCCAGCGGGCCGGATTCGGCCCGCGGGCCTTGTGTTTGCCACCCCTGCTGTAGATAATACAGTGGTTACACTGGAAAGAAGTTAGCAACTATAAATAATGTCATATTATTCATGTTACATGATCTTATCCTACAATCCGCTAGGTTATCTATTTTAATTTACAGTGGAACCTCGGATTGTGACTAACGCGGTTAAGGAGTGTTTTGCAATACGAGCAGTGTTTAAAAAAAAAATCTTAACTCGGTTTGCGTTTGGCCTGAGGTGGGTGGGGAGCACCGGAGCCAAACAGCGCCAATCGCAGCCAATCAGCGCCGTTCGGAAATGCACGGAAAGGCCAGAGGACAGCTCGACTGACCTTGGCAAACCTTAGGAACAGGGTCTTTCTGAGGTTTGCTGAGGCGTCCTCGGGCCTTTCTGGCTGTTTCCGAGGCTCTCTGGCGCCCCACCACCTCTGGCTACATGCGGTATTGCATGCCATTGAAGTCAGTGCGGAACAAATTATTTTCGTTTCCATTGACTTCTATGGGGAAACTCGCTTTGATATGAAATTGCTTTGGATGACGAGCATTCTTCTGGAACGGATTATGCTCGTAATCCGAGGTTTCACTATATAAGAGTAACTTTCCTGAATGATTACGTATTTTTCCACTATACTATTGTACATGTTCTGTTAATGGAAGATCTATTTCTATTATTTTTATTGTACATGCTCTGGTAATGGAATTTTGTTGATAATTATAACATTCTATAAAATATTTGAAAAGAAACAAAAAAAACAGTTACCCCCCCCAGCAAAAAAAAAGGTGCCAAATGAGGCACCGGAGGGGGGGAGGAATCAGATAAGTGGAAGTTCCACTTTTGGGTGGAACTTCCGATTTAAGGCGTCAGCATACCAAGACATTTTGGACAATTTCACGCTCCCAACTTTGTAGGAACAGTTTGGGGACGGCCCCTTCCTATCCCAACATGACTGCGCACCAGTGTACAAAGCAAGGTCCATAAAGACATGGATGAGCGAGTTTGGGGTGGAGGAGTTTGGCCTTCTCAGATTTCTGACCTCAACCCGATAGCACGCCTTTGGGTTGATGTAGAGCGGAGACTGTGAGCCAAGCCCTTTGGTCCAACGCCAGTGCCTGACCCCACAAATGCGCTTCTGGAAGAGTGATCAAACATTCTCATAGACACACTCCTAAACCTTGTGAACAACCTTCCCAGAAGAGTTAAAGCTGTTATAGCTGCAAATGGTGCTCCAACTGAATATTAAACCATATGGACTAATGCCCTGTACACAGGATCGGAGTTTCCGTCGGAAACTAAACTCTGATGGAATTTTCAGACGGAATTCCGTTTAAGCTGTCTTGCATAAACACTTTTAACACCAAATTTCCGACCGTCCAAAACGCGGTGACGTACAACACTACGGCGAGCCGAGAAAAATGAAGTTCAATGCTTCCGAGCATGCGTCGACTTGATTCTGAGCATGCGTGTTCTTTTCTCCATACAGATGTAAGGAATTTCCAATGGAATTTTTTTCCATCGGGGAAAAAAAGACAAACTAATTCCGTCAGAATTTCCGATGGGAAAAGTCCGATAGGGCATAAACACACGATTGGAATATCCAATGAAAAAATTCTGTCAGACTTTTTTTATCTGAAATTCCGATCGTGTGTACAAGGCATTATGCCTTGTACACATGACAGTTTTTCGCGACGAGAAAACTGCCATTTTTTATATTGGTCGTGAAAACCGGTAGTGTGTATGCTCCCCAGCAGTTTTCTCAATGAAAAAACTGGCAGAAAAAAAATTGAAACCAGCTCTCTTTTTTCTCGTCGTGTTTCCCGTCTCGCGAAAAACTGTTGTGTGTATGCTTTTCCGAGGGGAAAACAACATGCATGCTCAGAATCAAGTATGTAGCCCAAAAGCAGCCCAAAGGGTGGCGCCATTTGAAAGGAACTTCCCCTTTATATTTCCATCGTACGTGTTGTATGTCACCGTGCTTTGGTCGGACTTATTTTTGCATGAAAGTGTGTAGGCAAGTCAGGCTGGAGAGGAATCGCGTTGGGAAAAATAGTCATTTGTACGAGGTATTAGACTGGGATGGCCCCCTTAGCAACCCGGAAGTGCCGTCATCCACACGAGACATCCACACGGGATATTCCCCCTCCCGTCGCCTTCCGATGTTTCTCCAGGCTCTCTCGTGCCATCGGGGACCTGGAGAGATGAGGATGGGAAGAAAAGAGATGACTGGTGACCAGATAGTCACCAGTCATCTCTATGACTGTCAGAGGCATGGGCGCGATGTGATGACGTCACGCCCGAGTACCCGTAAGTAAACAAACCGCAATTGCGGCTAGTAAGAATGAGATCTGTAAAGAAAAAAAATCACAATCTCATGCTTTCCAGCCTGGAGGAGAGATGTGGGGTCTTATTGACCCCACATCTCTCCTTAAGGAGGACCTGTTACCAGGGGTGGACTGACAACTCATGTGGCCCCTGGGCAATAGAAGATTATGGGGCCCCCAGGCTTACAGATGGCCACCACGCTAGGAGGCAGTGCAGAGGCAGGGCAGCTAAAATCTCAGGATTTTCCGATCAAAAGCATGTCGGTTTCAGACAAATCAGGGACAAATGTAAAAAAAACACAGATTTTTACATACTGTCCCTGGTTTTACTGAGCCTGGCAACCCTGATGTGGCCCCCTAGTGGCATGGGGGCAGTGCCCGAGAACCCCAATGGTCAGTCCGCCCCTGCCTGTCACACACTATTCCTATTACAAGGGATGTTTACAAGGGGTTAAAGCGGAGGTTCACCCTCAAAACGAACTTAACAGCATCCTTACCCCGAAGGCAATCTAAGCAACATAGCGATTTTTTTTTAAATCCTCCCTTACCTTTCATATGCCTGCACTTCCTGTTTCATTGCCAGCGGGGAGTGGGCGTGTAGTTACTTTGCCCGACCGCGCTGTGCATTGTGGGCGCCGATTCATCGCCTCCATGCAGAGACGTCCTGGCCAATCACAGCGCGTCCACAGAACTAGCTAGTCTTGTATTCTCGCGCTAGCTGTTCTGTCACATGACGCGGGGAGCGGGTCACATGTAACGACGCACTGTGTACGGCGCGGCTCCCCGCCGACACTGCGCATGCGCGGGATTACGCAGTGAATGCTGGGAGAGCAGCATTCGCCGCATCCCGGAAGCATCACTGTATAGCTTCAACCCTCACACAGTAAAGATGGCTACGGCCATCGCATGAAAATATAAAATATAATTTCGTCCGAAAAGAGGATGCCGGCGTCTAAGGAGGTGGGACATGTGAGTAAATATTGTATGCTGGCAAACGCAGACGATTAGTGTTTAAAAAAAAAAACTTTATTCCACTGAACCTACGCTTTAAACATAGGCGTGCGCACAGGGTGTGCCAGGTGTGCCCAGGCACACCCTATTCACCCTGTGCAGCACAGATCCCCCCTACTGCCCTGGCTGGCTCCCACCTTTGCCTCCGCAGTGCTGCCAGCTTCCCTCCTCTCCTAATGGCTGTTGCTGCTGGGATGTTTTAGGAGTGGGGAATGGGCCACTAAATATGTGATTTGTTGGCCCCTTTCCTTTCTGAATGAACAATGTGAGTGATTCGATAGTGTGTTTGGGCTTTGGGGTGCACACCCTAATGCAATAGGCTGCGCACGCCTATGGCTTTAAAGTTTATGTGCGTGTAAAGGCAGGTGTCCCAATACTTTTGACAATATAGGGCCAGATTCAGCAAGACTTGCGCTGGAGTATATCGATATGCGCCGCGTAACTGTCAAGATGCGCCGTAGTATCTATGCGGCCGTAACCCACCAAACTAGATGCGACAGAAAACAGGCTTTTTCCGATCGGCTTAACTTTCCCTCGCCAGAGTATCGTAAGCGCATATTTTCGCTTGTCGCATCCGTCGCGCCTATTGATTTCCATGCAAATATGCAAATGAGGGAGATTTCCCGCTTCGCGAACGGATTAGCACCAGACGCTGGCTACATGCGCCGCGCGTATGTCGTCCGTCTGTCGCAAAGTTATTCCTACAAATAGCTGCTTTATCTTTACTCCTGACGGCCACAAATCAGCAGGAGAGCAGCTACAGCAGCAGCGTTACCGACGAAACTAGCAAGCTGAACAACCACACTTGCAAGGACAACACCTCTGTGTGCCAACATGCCTGGGGCAGCCGTGGTCCTAGCACTACTAATAGGTCCCCCGGAACGGAGGAGGCGAGCACGTGAGAGGATATACCGCACGCGCATGAGCCTCTTTGGCATGGGTGATGAGGAAGTGTATCGCCTCTTCAGATTCAGCCCTGATGCAATACTTGAACTAACCACAACCCTGCAGGATGCCATCACCAGCAAGACACACCGCTCACCAGCAGTGCAGCCACTGGTGAAGGTACTGGCAACACTTCATTTCCTTGCAAGTGGATCATTCCAGCGTACAAGTGGAGTGGTGGCTGGGATGTCACAATCCTCCATGAGCAGATGTGTGCACCAGGTTATCCCTGCAATCCTCAGATGCATGTCCAACCACTTCATCAGACCCACCACTGAGGAGCTGCGGCTGAAGGCAATGAAAGATTTCTACAGCATTGCCAGATTCCCACGCACCGTGGGGGCCATTGATTGCACACATGTGGCCCTACAGCCCCCCAGTGCCACAGAGCACATATACTGCAATCGGAAGCATTGGCATTCCATCAACGTACAGGTGATAGCCGATGCCCAATGCGTGCCAAACACCCCGGATCCAGCCATGACAGCTACATATACAATCAGAGCCCCATCCCAATGGAATTCGAACAGAACATGTATGGGGACAGCTGGCTGGTTGGTGAGTGACATGGGTGGCAGGCATGACTGTCCCCCCCCCATGATGCTGACATCACAAGGGGCACATGCATGACTAACATCCTCCTGTCTTTTCCCTTACAGGTGACTCTGCATATGCACTGGGACCCCATCTAATGACTCCTTTCAGGAACCCCCAAACCAGAGGAGAGAGAAGATACAATGCGGCACATATCAAAACTCGTGCAGTGGTGGAGCAAACATTTGGGCTCCTGAAGTCCCGTTTCCGCTACCTGGATAAGTCTGGGGGGGCCCTATTGTATTCCCCTACCTTCGTGTGTCAGATCATCGGTGCATGTTGCATTCTGCACAACTTTGCCATGAGAAAAGGCCTGCAGATTGACATACGTGATGACCTGACCCCCCAACCAGACAGCCCCCCCCCCTGCCAGAGGAGACCCAGTCAGCTGATGGAAGAGCAGTCGGGAGGGTCCTCGCCGTAGGCATCTTTGGACACCAAACAAATACATTGATCACACAGACAATGCACGCATGCACACCACTGATGTCCCTAGATCACACACACCACATCCACATTGCATTGGATTAGCCCAAGTCCAACATGCAGGACTTGGGAGCAGCAACGCCGGCGTCAAGGCCCCAATGATGTCGCTGTCCATTCATACACCATTCACACGTCATTCACACAGCCGTGGGGATAACTTCTCCCCAACGGCCGAGGGTGACACCCCTTACTGGCAGGAGTGCCACCCCCTCACATTCACACACCATTCACACTGTCCCCTGCACTCCTGACCGTGTGCAGTTAAACTGAAAAAAAAAACTCATAACCTGAGCATAAATAAAAGAAAAAACTCATAACCTGAGCAAAAAGAAAAGAAAAAACTCATAACCTGAGCCAAAAATATAAAAAAAATTGAAGAAAGCCCTCATCTGGGCTGACGGGGGCTCTTTCTTGTGGGCCCTCTCTGGCTCCTCATCTGCCTGGAGGGAGTGGGTGGGGGTGGGGGGGGCATCTGGAGGTGGCTGATCCCCGGGTGGGCCACTCCTGGCAGGTGTTGGCTGCATGCCCTCCAAGGCCACGCAATCTGGCTCAGATATTGATTGGTCTGGGTCTGCATCCTCAGCTGGCGGGTGATATTATGCCGCTGGTCACGCTGCCTCTGCCTCCCCTGTTCCCAGATGGCAGCAGTGTTGGCATGGACGGCTGCAGTGAGGTGCCGAACATCAGCCTGCACCTCCCCCAGGCTGGTCACCACTGCAGCGCAGTTGCAGCTGACGTCCTGCACAGCGTTGGTCAGCTGGGACACGGAGCCCAGGCTGTCAGCCACTCTGTCTAGATGCCCAGCAATCTCCCCCATCTGCTGGGTCTGCCTGGCCTGGGCCCGGGCCATTTGGTCATGGACCAAATCAGACACCCCCCTGGTCTTCCGGGTCACCTTCCTGGGGCCAGGAGATGGTTGTCCCCGGGGGGGTGGAGTCGCCCTTGAGGGGCTTCCAAGAATGGGGGAGGCGATTACAGAGGGCCCTGCAGAAGGGGAGGACTCCTCTAAAATTAAAAGAAAGTCCTGCTCTGGAAAGGCAGGCTCCTCCTCAACCACCTCATCAGGTGAGGTGTGGGCACTCTCCTCCATCTCATGCTGTTCACCAAGCAGGGGGTCGGGCTCAGGATGCTGTTGGGGGGTTGGGGTGGACTGGCCGCTGACAGATGATGGCCCAGCTCCATCATCTGTGGATGACACAAAGCAGACACATGTTGGGTGGTCCCACACACTTGACACATGTACCCTCCCACCCCCACATGCAACACACCAAATAGGGGATAAAAAACACTTACCTGTCCTGGAGCCTTCCTCCACGGAATCATATCCCGGGACCCCCTCCAACTGCTCCCTCTCCAGGCAGCGGGCGACCACCTCCTCCTCCGTGGTCAGGCTGACCGCACATGGGGGTCCACCACCCGTGCCCCACTCATGCCTCCTAATGGTGGCCACCTTGCCCCGGACTTTGCGCCTCAGATCATTAATTTTCTTGCCGATATCGGCAGCAGTCTGGGTGGAGTAGCCCAAGTCATTGACCCTGCCAGCAATGGACTCCAGGATGCCCTGCTTCCTATCCCGGCTGGTCTTCCGACTTTTCCTGCCGTGGAGAAAGTCGTTATACGTCTCCATAGCAGAGATCACAACGGTCAGCTCCTGGGCATTAAAATTGAGGTTTCTCCTCTCTTTGGGGGGAACGGGAGCAGCCATCATACAGCAAAAGTTACTTCCCTGGGGTGGGGGAAACCGGATATACTTTTGCGCCGGAAAGGCGCATCTACGGCCGCTTTCATACGCGCAACGGAACACATTGCGTTGGCGTTTCCCATTAAGTGGTGCCGACGGAAGTTGTGAGCATGGGCACAGGGGAGCGAGGGGAGCCCTCCCTCACTGCGCATGCTCCGTGGATGATGCGATGAACGTAAGTCACTGCGCTGGGCTCCGCTCATCATTTCCATATGATCACACCCACTTCCACTTGCGTCGGGTTGCGCCAGCGCTTTTTCGTTACTCCGCCGCAAAGTAACGAACATGCGCTTGGTGAATACTGGACTTTACTCACTAGTTCGCATCAGCGTAATGTATATGCGTTGCGCTACGCCGGATAAAATATGCGCGCATCTACCTGAATCTGGCCCATAGTGTATATCTGAAGATAGGACCCAAATAGTCGGCTGTTACTAAGTCCCCTAATCTGCGTAGTATTCATCAGTTCTGTCCCTGTGCCTGAAAACACAATGCAAACGATTTCTGCTGACATGGTGGTACCTGTGCTGTGAACTTACACTCGGTGCGTGTGCTTTTGTTGACGGCTCCATCAGAGATTTCCGTCTTGCCTCTGCTCTCGCTCTCTCAATGTAATTACTTGGATTAATTATTTAAACCTACGCATGGTGCGTGGAGTCGTTTAATGCGGCCTCGGAACTGTTTCTCTTGTTTTTAATACATTAATTTTTCATCTCGTTCAAATAATGAAATTTTATTATGTTGAATTCTTCCATTTTTGTGGCACAACGCCTATAATTAAATAACAGCAATCGCGTGAAAAAAAAAAAAAAAACCTCAGTAATAGCTGTTCATTAAGATGAATTGTAGATTGTTAAATATGTAAAAGACGCTATCGGTATCTAATGGTGGAGACAGATTCATACGCGAGGTTGTAGTATTATCATTGGTTTATTTTATGTATACATAGAAAAGATATCATGGTGATGCAAATAATCTTATCAATGTGTGTTCATGTCTAAAAAAAAAAAGAAAAAAGGCTTATGTATAAGGGGGCAGCCATATTTGCCTATTACACAGGCTCTGCTCCGCACATACATTCACTGGACACTTTATAGGTACACCTTGCTCAGGGCTGGTGCCAGAATTTGACACCTCATTTTGCCCCCCCCCCCCCGGTTCCACCCTCTTTTCCCATGCGCATGTATACCCCAACATTTTAATGAAGCGCCTAACGAATGCTGCCTCACCAGCGCCCATCAAATGCAGCCTCACCAGCGCCCATCAAATGCAGCCTCACAATCGCCCATCAAATGCAGCCTCACCAGCGCCCATCAAATGCAGCCTCACCAGCGCCCATCAAATGCAGCCTCACCAGCGCCCATCAAATGCAGCCTCACCAGCGTCCATCAAATGCAGCCTCACCAGCGTCCATCAAATGCAGCCTCACCAGCGTCCATCAAATGCAGCCTCACCAGCGCCCATCAAATGCAGCCTCACCAGCGCCCATCAAATGCAGCCTCACCAGCGCCCATCAAATGCAGCCTCACTAGCGCCCATCAAATGCAGCCTCACCAGCGTCCATCAAATGCAACCTCACCAGAGCCCATCAAATGCAGCCACTCCAGCGCCCATCAAATGCATCCTCTTCAGCACCCATCAAATGCAGCCTCTTCAGCGCCCATCAAATGCAGCCTCACCAGCGCCCATCTAATGCAGCCTCAACAGCGCCCATCAATGCAACTCACCAGTGCCCATCAATGAATGTTTGCTTGCTTCCATTCATTTGGGAGTTGGGACACAGATGCAGTCCTGGCTTTTTCACAGTATTTGGAGCTAGCTACACTTTTTTGGGCTGTCACCCTGTTTCTTACACCCTTGGTGGATACTACAAAAGACCCCACAACCCGAGCCCCCACCAACCCGAGCCCCCACCAACCAGAGCCCCCACCAACCAGAGCCCCCACCAACCAGAGGCCCCGCCAACCAGAGCCCCCACCAACCAGAGGCCCCGCCAACCAGAGGCCCCACCAACCAGAGGCCCCGCCAACCAGAGTCCACGCCAACCAGAGTCCACGCCAACAAGAGTTCATACCAACAAGAGGCCCCGCCAACAAGAGTCCACGCCAACAAGAGGCCACGCCAACAGAAGGCCACACCAACTAGAGGTAGGGTTGCCACCTGTTCAGGATTCACCCGGACAGTTCGGGTGTGGAATCATGCGTTCAGGTTTCAGACCACCTAAAACCCGATCACATAATTCAGACCAGACTATGGCTTTCCAGCAGGGTTGATGGCTGCAGTTGTCTAAGCTAAGAGTGTCTGTTAAGCCCCATACACACGGTCGGACTTTTGGCCAACCAACTTCAAAATCTGCAACTTTTCAAATTTGTCCGATCGTGTGTACGCTCCATCGGATGAACTTTTTCAGGTTTCATCCGACAAAAAGTTGGGTCTGCGAACGGACCAACTTTTCCGCAACAAAAGTCCGATGGTGCTTTGTGTGACCGTGTGTACAGCAATCCAACCAACTTTTGTACAAAGTGCAAATACGCATGCTCAGAACCAATGTTAAAATCAACCAACAATAGCAGAAGTTAACCAAAGGGTGGCGGTAAAGAGCCGAAAAACCATGTGATGATGGGAAAGTTTTAGAAAAGTTTCCAGAAAAGTCTGACTGTGTGTATGCTATGGGTGTGACCGGACAAATGAATTAGGACAAAAATCCAAGGGAAATTTTGGTGGATGTCCTACCGTGTGTACGAGCCTTTACACTCTCTTTCACTCTATCGAAAGCCAGCACCAACAATTACCCCTACCCCCACACAGACGGGAGAGGAGAGGGGGCTTAATCTGCTCCTCTCCCTAATGCCCCTACAACTCTGTGTCTGTCCACACTCCAGCAACCTCAGCTACATCAGGATAAGAGGTGCTGACTTGAAGGGGTGAGTGAGCTCACCATCCATCCCTGTCTGTGACTGAAGTCTCCCCCCCCCCTTCTCTCTCCTGCCTCTGCATGAGTACACTAAGGTAAATCAGGGCTCTCAGAGAACCCCTTACATCAGAGTTCCCCTTTACACCAGAGACCACAGTGATCACCCTTAGATCAGGGTTCACAGAGCATCCCTTATGTTGGAGTCCCATGCGTTCTCCCTTACATCAGAGTCTGCAGAGTCCCCCCTTACAGTGTAAGGGAACTCTACGAGTTCATATGTAAAAGGAGAACTCTGATGTAAAAGGGGACTCTTGTGATTAACTTAATTTGATTAGAAATGTTATTTAATTGCAAAATTTATGTATAGTTCATACTATAAAAAAAGATTGCTGTGCGCCGCTAAAGTGTTTGGGTTTGACTTGAAGAAAAGGTGGCAATCCTAACAAGAGGCCACACCAACTAGAGGCCACACCAGCTAGAGGCCACGCCAGCTAGAGGCCACGCCAGCTAGAGGCCACGCCAACTAGATGCCATATCAACAAGATGCTATATCAACAGACATTCCCCAGGCATGGTGCATCACTGTCGCCATCTGAATGCCAGTCCAGAACAATGGCTGAAATAGGCTGAAGGAGATCAGCAGCACCGAGATAGAAAAAAGGATTAGAAGGTGAAACCCGAATTAGTTCCAATTAGTCATTCTAGAAGTGTCTCATTCTAATACTTTTTTTTTTTCAGTTTTATTGCAGTTAAACAGGTAGGTATGCTCTGACAGTAATTAAAGACTTAGGTGCAGTTACTGGGACTTCATCAATTATTTTCATGGGCTTGCAAGAACGGTCACCTTCAAGCTCTTCCTAATTAAAATACATACAGCCTTTAATGTATGGTCCACCATTGTCAGAAAGATATACTGTGCCTGAAAAAAAAATTATAGGGTAATTATTAAGTCTTATTTTCGTGCACATTTTGTTATTTAAGTACCGTATTTATCAGCGTATAACGCACACTTTTTCCCCCTTAAAATCAGGGGAAAATCGTGGGTGCGCATTATACGCTGATCACCGCTTTATGAGCGCCAACTCCGACATATACCGAGTGCAGTACACTCGGATGGGCTCAGCCACGCTCAGCTCCGCTCGTGGTCACGGTCCTAGCCTTTATGCGAGAGGAGCCGAGCATGGCCGAGCCTAGCCGAGTGTACCCGAGTGTACTGCGCTCGGTATATGTTGGCGGCGGCGTTAAAAAACAGGGCGGGAGAAGCGGGGAGGACATCACGAAGGCCGCAGACGGATGCCGGACCGGACAAGGCCGCGATGGACGTTGGTCAGCTGTAAGTAACTGTAAACTATCAGTATTTATTTTTTTTCCTTAGGATTCCCTTCTAGGTTTGGGGTGCGTGCTATACGCTGGTGCGCGAAATAGGGCGATAAATACGGTAATTTTGTTGTAGTTTCCTCGTCTTTACTTATCTCCATTTTGAAATAATCAGGGAGTCCTGTGCATATTAACAGGTAAATGCAAACTGCAACTCTTTTTGTAAAAGTTAAGATAGCTTCCGCTCCATCTTCTCTCAAGCCTCTATTGCAAACTTTCTTTTAAACACATTTTTCTTTTTAATTATATATATATATATTTTTTACACTGTTGCTTTAGTTTTTTTATTTGTAACGGAACATCCCACACTCCGCTTGCCTGCTTCCGTCATATCAGTCTGGATATAGATATCAGATATTCTAGCTGCTCACAAGTACACAATGAGACGAGACTTGTTTGTCTGCTGAACATGCAGTGTTTAATAGAACCAAGAATACAACCTTATATACAGTTACAGAGGAGGTAACCAGAACATAAATTAACATGAGCTAATTAACTAATCATTTACCCAGACTAGGCGACTCATAAATATGACCTTTCAGGGTAGACGTCCCGTCTCCTCGCTCACCTGCTATACATTACACATTATCATAAGTGTAAACACAGGACATCTTCACACAATAGCAGGGAGAACAGACAGATGGCTGGAGTTGGTGACATTAGCATCTAACAGTATGTGTTCCATCATTATGAATGAGTCACTCTTACAATTAACCCGCTGAGTTCAGAATCAACAAACAGTAAATAGTTCTTTACAGATATCCTGGAATATATTCTGGATAATAATTACATAATAATCCCATCTCAGGTAGTCCAAGATATTTCTCAGTCACCGTATGCCCCTAGTGGACATAGGATGATTATAGACATAAGAGGGTTCGGGGATGTCCCGGGTGAGTCTGTCACATTATTATCACCTTTATTGCTGTCAGAAGGAATGTAAACATCCTTATGACAGCAATAGGCATGTGACTGGTGCTCTTTATGAAGGTAAATGCTTTCAATTTTAAAAAAATGGCACCATTCACATCCTGGTAAGCGGTCATGTCATCGATTCCAGGTTACCATAGCGGAGACCCAATCGAAGTAGTAATTCGCCTTTGTATAGGTCTCCAACTAGCCGGTGGACGTATCAGCTAGTAGTTTGGGTCTCCTGGTGGGACGGGAGAGCCAGAGAAAGCTGCAGAAGGCAGCGTTAAGGACAGGGGGGGTGTGCTGCCCTCCCACTGCTTGTAATAGCAATTGAGTGGCTAGTTAGCTGCTCCAGTCGCTATTACAAGAGCCGACCATCCGCTATAAAAACCGGTACCGTGTGATGCCTGAAGCGACAGATATCACCCCAGTACAACCAGTTGAATTCAAATGATGTACCAGGTACGTGATTTGGCGGCAAATGGTAGCATGGTACACACCAACAGTTTTTTTTTGTTTAAAATAATCCCTTCCAAAAATATATACTGAAAATTTTAATCCTGAATATTAACCTATTTCATGATCTATTCTTGTGATATACAGTACACATACATTTATACTGAGCTGTAAACCTTAATCTCCTGGATTTAGCCACGTGCAAACCTGTATGATTTATTCTAGCTCCGATCCTTTTTATAATCCACTTCAAACTTGTCATTTATCTGATCCCTGTACTAGATATCCCACAATGTTTGCTTATTGCACCATTCCATTAGACCTCTTACAAACCTGTAATGTCAGGACTCAAAGTAACATGTCTTTACTGAGGGCAGATTGGGTGACGCTAATCTGTGTTTTGACTCCGTCATAAATGTTTTGGACCAGGTTGGTACCTACCTTGATTTCAGCTAGGGTTGTCCAGATACCGATACTAGTATTGGTATCGGGACCGATACCAAGTATTTGCGGGAGTACTTGTACTCGCTCAAATGCTCCCGATACCTAAATAGAATACTTTTTTTGTATTTATTAACATGTTCTGTGAAAATTCTTTGAGTTTTTTACTACTGCGTGACAAGCAAATAAAACATTTTTATTCATTTTTACTCATTTTTATTCTTTTATAATGTCTTGAGTTAGAGTTCTTCATAATTCTAAAGAAAATATCCTTAGTCTGTATTGTGGTTTGAAAACTGTCACATGACATTTAAAAAAAGGATTGGTATTCGGTATCGGCGAGTACATGAAAAAAAGTATCGGTACTTGTATTCGGTCCTAAAAAAGTGGTATCGGGACAACCCTAATTTCAGCCAAGCATTTTTATATGGTTCCACATGGTCTTGTCATTAAAAAGTTGTACAACCTCGACTAAAAGTTATTGTAAAGGTTTTTTTTTTTTTTTTAAATAACAAACATGTCATACTTACCTGCTCTGTGCTGTGGTTTTGCACAGAGCAGCCCTGATCCTTTTATTCTCAAACCTTTATCGCATCTGAACCAGATCTACCTTACATTGTTTCTATACTGCATGCAGGTTAACTGGGACTGTCATTAAATGCACCAATGTTTTTAAAGGGCCCCAACTAGAGCTAGCAGAACAACATCATAAATGACTGTCTCTCCCGTAATAAATATTCTTCAATCCCCCGTCCCCCCCTGCTATTATTCTCCTTTTCATTTGGACAGAGCATACCCACTGGTTTAGGACTAGCATTTCCACCATAAATGTGTTCTGGCAGTAGTAACGGCCACTCCATACGGGGCTCAAATATTCCAATGGGGTTTTTTTTGTTTGTTTTTTAAAGCACATGATCAAAGCCTGGCTTCACAAAAGGGTGGGACAGTTGTGTGATAATAGAGCATTAATATTATTATTATTCAGAATTTATATAGCGGCAACAGTTTAAGCGCTTAATATTCGCTATTGTCTTCCTGCTTCTCCTCCCGGAGAGTCAGGAAGCGGGAGGAGCATGATTGGCTGAGAAGAGAATCGATAATATTGGCCGATACCAGGGACGGGAGGATGTGCTGAGAGATCTGGAAGATGGCTGCTGTAATTTCTTTGCTCTGCATTGCTGCCCGCCTGGAGCGATCTCTCTGCTTTGCATCGCCACCCAACCGCATGAGTAACAACCACTGGGGGGGCTGGTGGGGTCTGTTTGCCACCCCCGGGGATGTGTCGGGTGGTTTATTATCCACCCCCCCTCCCCCCGGCTGAAGAACCTCTGCCATCTTTATGTAGAGCAACAATTATTTTCTTCAGATCCTCAGAGAGTTCTTTGCCATGAGGTGCCATGTTGAACTTTCAGTGACCAGTATGAGAGAGTGAGAGTGATAACGCCAAATTTAACACACCTGCTCCCCATTCACACATGAGACCTTGTAACACTAACGAGTCACATGACACCGGGGAGGACAAATAGCTACATTTCCACTTAGGGGTGTACTCACTTTTTTTGCCAGCGGTTTAGACATTAATGGTTGTGTGTTGAGTTATTTTGAGGGGACAGCAAATGTGCACTGTTATACAAGCTGTACACTCACTACTTTACATTGTAGCCAAGTGTCATTTCTTCAGTATGTGAGGGGTGTACTCACTTTTGTTAGATACATTGTGTGTATATATTGTGACAGGAAGTCAGGTAAATCTGTGGGTGTTGTCACAGATGGGAGATACATTTCTGCCTTGTTTAGACAATACACCAATTACTACCAGGTGTCAGCTGCAGAAATAGCCAGAAAGGTTTAGGGCATTGGAAAACTTCAGCTGTTCAGAATGAGGCAATTAAGGCCTCTATAAGTCATCCAAAGGATGACTACTGATTGCTGCATCCTGAGGCTTTTTGAGATAAGGAGAGCAGTGAGGTGAGAAAAACTTCTGAATAGGTGAGGTGGTTGTTGATTTTTCTGTGTGATAAAAATCAAAAAGACTATTGTTTTTCTGCTGTATGACCAGCAGTGTCTGCCCAGCAGTAGGCTGTGCCAGACTCCATAGATAGGTTCCTGTGTGGTGAAGGTAGACCCCCTAAGTGGCCAGGGTTTATTTTATGTTTTGTTTTGTTTATGCTGTTTGGATGCTTGCACTTGTTTCCGTCCTCGGCTGTCTCTCTGTATAGTTCAGTGTGTAGTGAACCCACCCAGGGGGTCACACACACCCGCTACCGAGCTAACCCCTTACAAATATATATATATATATATATATATACTGTATATATATATATATATATATATATATATATATATATATATATATATATATATATATGATAATATATACAAAAAGACCTTCCCTCTCTCTTGATCATTTTTCTCCATATGGATTTTCAGTTACAGAGAGATAGTCAGAAAGTAAACACTCACTGCTATACTTTCTTATTGTAAAGCCCAGTATGCTATGCAAAGAAAAAAATGGAACCACTCCATATTAAATGTTTATGTGTAAAATTAAAACAAATAAAAAATAGCAGTAAAATCTGACAGGGTCTCTAATTCCTTTCCCTCTTTATCAAAAGTAAAAAGTTTTGGCCAGACATCCACTTTAGGACAAATTTATCTTCTTCAAACTGCTGCTGTGAACCTATTGTTGATTGATCAATATATTTGTTTTATTTTAAACTATTTAAATGTCTAAGATGCCATAACACTATTGATTCTGGAAGCAAAAAGCAACCAATCTGCTTATCATACAGAAGAATTTAGGCCAAATAAATCTTTTTTTTTCCTATTGGCTTCTTAAATCGGCCTTGTTGTATCTGAAGAATGAATTGTATTTAGCCGTAACCGGAATAATGGAAGAGTTCAAAGCTTTGCTGATAACGGGAAGAGTAGGCTACACCGGAGCAGAATTGGGGACAATTGAATGTGAACACACGGGGCCGGGGAGCTGGAAGAAGGAAATCAATTATGTATTATAGAGAATAGACAGGAATAATAGAACCTCGGCACTGCTTGTATAGACATGTCTCATCAACACAATTGTAAAGCGGCATAACAAAGAGAAAGGAGACGGCATGGAGTGCACACCGCCATAAGAGATTGAGACTTACCGGAAACCTGTCATGAGATAAATATGGGGGCCGCTATCTCCTTCTAAAAATTGAAATCCTAACTTGATTTGCGAGCTCTGTCTCGCTAGATGAGCAGGACTCATCCTGCTGGTGTATATTTTACCGTATGTGGCCAGAGGTGTGGGGGAGCTGGTGACTCCCAGCGCTTCCTGGAGAACTTGGAGATGCTCGGAGACACTCCTAGCTGGGTAGGGTGCACGTAACGTACGTTGGAGCACCCGAAAGTGGCAACAGCTCCCGAGTGTCTATGACTGTCTACAAGTGTCACCAGCGCCCCCACACCTCTGGTCACATACAGTACTTCACACACCAGCGCCCCACACCTCTGGCCACATACAGTACTACATACACCAGCGTCCCCGCATCTCTGGCCGCATACAGTACTGCATACACCATGACAACGAACCTCTAGCCACATACAGTACTGCATACATCAGCGCCCCAGTACCTCTGGCCACATGCAGTAATGCACACACCAGCGCTCCCCAACCTCTAGCCACATACAGTACTGCATACATCAGTGCCCCAGTACCTCTGGCCACATAAAGTACTGCATATACCATTGCCCTGCACCTCTGGCCACATAAAGTAATGCACACACCAGCGCCCCCGCACCTCTGGCCACATACAGTACTGCATACACCAGTTTCCTGCACCTCTGGCCACATAAAGTACTGCATACACCAGCGCCCCTGCACCTCTGGCCACATACAGTACTGCATAAATCAGCGCCCCCGCACCTCTGGCCACATACAGTACTGCATACACCACCGCCCCGCGTTTCTGGCCACATACAGTACTGCATTCACCAGTGCCCCCACACCTCTGGCCACATACAGTACTACATACACGAGTGCCTCTGCACCTCTGGCCACCTACAGTACTGCATACACCAGCGCCCCCACACCTCAACTCAAGCCACTGGTGTATTTACTACCGTATGTGACCAGAGGTCTGGAGGCGCTGTGGCTCCCAGTGCTTTCCTGGAGAACTTAGAGACGCTCTGAGACACCCCCAGCCGGGTGGGACTGGCATAACGTGCGTCAGAGCACCCGAAAGCGTCAACAGTTCCTGAGTGTCTCCAAGTGTCACCAGCGCCCCCGCATCTCTGGCCACATACAGTACTGCATACACCAGCGCCCCCGCACCTCTGAGTGAGTAAATAACTTATATAGCGCTACAAATGCAAACTAAATGGCCTCAAGGCGCCTTGCATCCAGTGACGTCCTAATCCTTTAGAAGAGATGGGTCTTACATTTTTTCCTGAAGGCCCGATGGTTTTCCTCCAATGCGGATGTCCGTGGGTAGAGCGTTCCATAGCCGTGGTCCTTGGACTGCAAATCTTCGTTCTCCCTTTGTAGCGGGATTTGGGGATGTGGAGGAAGTTTTGGTTGGTTGATCGAAGATCGCGATTGGGGGTGTAGTGTTTTATTTTCTCGCATAAATATGGAGGAGTGCTTTGGATTACAAGCATGCTTCTGGAACGAATTATGCTCTTATTCCAAGGTATTATTGTAGATTTGTTTGTTTTTTACGTTTTTTTTATATATATAATTGTAATATATTCAATATTTTTATTTTTTTTAATCTGTTTATTAGTTTTCAAAACACATAATACAAAACAACATACATTGGTTATGAAGGGTACAAGAGGTGACCCTTGCAAGGAACACAATGTCTGAAAATCAGGTGTACAGAACAAAACTTATGTTCGACTTTTTATTATTTATTTTTCGGCCATGAACGGTACCTTTTTTGGCCGATAGGCTGCTTTCACACTAAAGCGCTTTTGTGTTAAAAAAAATAATAAAAAATAGAAGCACAAGAAACACTCAAGAAAAATCCATCCCTTTAAATTCTATGTATGCCTTAGCACTGGTGCTTTGTGCTTCCGTTGCTGCATTTTGGGTGCATATTTAGTCCGTTAAAAAGACCGCACCAAAAACGCACCTCCCTTTTCAAACACATTGAAAACATGTCAAAAACGCATTAAAAACACACCCGTATTGCGTTCATAATGCGTTTTTTGAGTCACATGACCTACAAAAAAAGTAACGTAATCGAGTCAAAATTGCGGCAAAATCACACGTGTTTTTCAATGGCCTTTATCGACACAAAACCCTATTTTCCTGCAAAACTTCCAGCAGTCGATACATCCGTGCATCCCCCCCGCAACCATCCGTAGCCAAATCTCACTGCTCTTGCGAGACGCATCTCAGCCTGTAGTGCAATCGTGGGTGCGGGAACCGCACGGAAGCCGCATTGTCAAATAGACCATGCGGCTTCCTTACGGCCGTAATTTTTCCATCTATTAAATCTTCTGCCCTTGTTGTTTTTTAAACTTTAGACAGTAAAAATGTATTTTTCTGCCAGTAAATCCCTTATACAGCCCACCTGTTTCTTGTCTGGTCATTAGCCTAGGCTTATGCCATCATACACAGCTCTCTCTCTCACTCTCATGAGAGTTTGCCAGGAAGGGGATGAGTTATAAGAAGGCCAATGAGAGCTGCAGAGCTGGAGGTGTGTGTGTGTAAATACAGGAAGTGAACGAGCAGCAGCTTCAGCTGCCCCCAGTTAAAATGGCTGCAGCCAGACTCAGTGGAGGGAGATTTCTGAAGCATATTTGGCAAGTACAGTAAAATAATATGCAAATTGGTTGGAGGGAAGCTTCAGAATGGCAAAGATGTTTTTATTACAAATGCTGTGAGCAGACTGCAGTTCCTCTTTAACTGGTTGCCGACCAGCCGCCGCAGTTCTGCGGCGGCAGGTCGGCTCCCCTGGGCGAGAGCCCGTAGCTCTACGTCGGCTCTCAAAGCGGCCACTAGGGCATACTTAACCCCTTCCTGCCCCCTAGTGTTAACCCCTTCACTGCCAGTGGCATTTTTATAGTAAAAAAAAAAAAAAAAGTTGCCACCATTACTAGTAAAAAAAAAATATTAATAAAAATGCAATAAATCTATCCCCTATTTTGTAAACGCTATAACTTTTACGCAAACCAATCAATAAACGCTTATTGCGATTTTTTTGTACGAAAAATATGTAGAAGAATACGTATCGGGCTAAACTGAGGAAAAACATTTTTTTTTATATATATTTTTGGGGGATATTATTATAGCAAAAAGTAAAAAATATTGCATTTTTTTTTTTTCAAAATAGTCGCTCTATTTTTGTTTATAGCGCAAAAAATAAAAACCTGCAGAGGTGATCAAATACCACCAAAAGAAAGCTCTATTTGTGGGGAAAAAAGGACGTCAATTTTTTTTTTTTGGAGCCACGTCGCACGACGGCGCAATTGTCAGCTAAAGCGACGCAGTGCCAAATCGCAAAAAGTGTGAGTTCCGGCAAAAAATATATTTTAAAAGTCAGCAGCAGCTACTAACACTGCAGCTGCTAACTTTTACAATATGGACACTTACCTGTCCAGGGTGCCCGCAGTGTCGACACCCGAAGCCGATGCTGCACTTAGATGCCGTTGCTCTCCCTCTATCTTTGCCTTCCGCAGAGTTACTTCTAGCCCGTCACAAGCTGGCAGCCATCCACGGTCAGCTTATCTTAGAACACTTCAACTGTCCTTGTAACACAAATGTACCCCTCCACATGAATTCGATGTGAAAGAGAGTTCTACTTACCCACTCTCTCTTTATTCAGCTGATCGAGCGCACAAGATCGAATGTACTTTCTCATGTAAGTACCTAAGCAATGTACAAATCGACATTTGACTTGACGAGTCCTTGTACTAATTTTTTTCATAAAGTAAATTTTGCAGGCAAAGACGAACTTTGCAATTAATTGTAATTCATCTGATCACTCTTCATAATATTCTGGAGTAGATGCAGATTGAAATCATAAAAACGGAGGCGGCAGACAGAAAATTAATATTTGTGTCATTCTCAAAACTTTTGGCCACGGCTGTATTTTGCCAGAAAAATGGGGACGTTTTCAATACTTATTTTACCCGCTGTGTGTCTATATATATATATATATATATATATATATATATATATATATATATATATACTTTTAAATATTATATTATACAATATTATCATATTTTATTTATATACTGTGTGTAAAATATATACAAATACATTTTAATATTAACTGTAATGCACACTCTATCAGTGTGAATACTAAAGTGCATACATCAATATTAATATATATATATATATATATATATATATATATATATATATATATATATATATATAGTGCAGAAAATAAGTATTTGAACACCCTGCTATTTTGCAAGTTCTCCCACTTGGAAATCATGGAGGGGTCTGAAATTGTCATCGTAGGTGCATGTCCACTGTGAGAGACATAATCAAAAAAAGAAAATCCAGAAATCACAATGTATGATTTTTTTAACTATTTATTTGTATGATACAGCTGCAAAGAAGTATTTGAACACCTGTCTATCAGCTAGAATTCTGACCCTCAAAGACCTGTTAGTCTGCCTTTAAAATGTCCACCTCCACTCCATTTATTATCCTAAATTAGATGCACCTGTTTGAGGTCATTAGCTGCATAAAGACACCTGTCCACCCCATACAATCAGTAAGAATCCAACTACTAACATGGCCAAGACCAAAGAGCTGTCCAAAGACACTAGAGACAAAATTGTACACCTCCACAAGGCTGGAAAGGGCTACGGGGAAATTGCCAAGCAGCTTGGTGAAAAAAGGTCCACTGTTGGAGCAATCATTAGAAAATGGAAGAAGCTAAACATGACTGTCAATCTCCCTTGGACTGGGGCTCCATGCAAAATCTCACCTCGTGGGGTCTCAATGATCCTAAGAAAGGTGAGAAATCAGCCCAGGACTACACGGGAGGAGCTGGTCAATGACCTGAAAAGAGCTGGGACCACCGTTTCCAAGGTTACTGTTGGTAATACACTAAGACGTCATGGTTTGAAATCATGCATGGCACGGAAGGTTCCCCTGCTTAAACCAGCACATGTCAAGGCCCGTCTTAAGTTTGCCAATGACCATTTGGATGATCCAGAGGAGTCATGGGAGAAAGTCATGTGGTCAGATGAGACCAAAATAGAACTTTTTGGTCATAATTCCACTAACCGTGTTTGGAGGAAGAAGAATGATGAGTACCATCCCAAGAACACCATCCCTACTGTGAAGCATGGGGGTGGTAGCATCATGCTTTGGGGGTGTTTTTCTGCACATGGGACAGGGCGACTGCACTGTATTAAGGAGAGGATGACCAGGGCCATGTATTGCAAGATTTTGGGCAACAACCTCCTTCCCTCAGTTAGAGCTTTGAAGATGGGTCGAGGCTGGGTCTTCCAACATGACAATGACCCGAAGCACACAGCCAGGATAACCAAGGAGTGGCTCTGTAAGAAGCATATCAAGGTTCTGGCGTGGCCTAGCCAGTCTCCAGACCTAAACCCAATATAGAATCTTTGGAGGGAGCTCAAACTCTGTGTTTCTCAGCGACAGCCCAGAAACCTGACTGATCTAGAGAAGATCTGTGTGGAGGAGTGGGCCAAAATCCCTCCTCCAGTGTGTGCAAACCTGGTGAAAAACTACAAGAAACGTTTGACCTCTGTAATTGCAAACAAAGGCTACTGTACCAAATATTAACATTGATTTTCTCAGGTGTTTTAAATACTTCTTTGCAGCTGTATCATACAAATAAATAGTTAAAAAAATCATACATTGTGATTTCTGGAATTTTTTTTTTTTTGATTATGTCTCTCACAGTGGACATGCACCTACGATGACCATTTCAGACCCCTCCATGATTTCCAAGTGGGAGAACTTGCAAAATAGCAGGGTGTTCAAATACTTATTTTCTGCACTGTATATATATATAAATAAATCTGAAAAGATAAAATATATGTGTAGCGCCCCTGTACTTTCAGTACGGACGCTGTTTAAATTTAAGGGGGGGTGAGAGAGTTACTTTGCTCTCATCCATGTTGATTGTGAAAAATGATTGTGAAAAATTAGGTTTCTGCCGGGCTGGGCTGCCTGCGGTTTCATTCTGTGTTCCAGAGATGCTTTCCCATCCCTGGGTGACAGGTGGCGCCAGAGGGCTCCAGGCAGAGGCGCCTTTCTCCAGCAGCCAATTGGAGGAGTTTTTCCCTCGCGGGGCATGCTGGGGAAGGGGTATTTCTGGCGCAGACGCCATTTTGTAAGTCCTTCTACCCGTTCCTGGTTTTAGGGTGTGCGCATATTCGAAGGCCCCGGTGATATGGCCTACCAGGCTGGGGCGCACGTGCTACGCGGAGTTCCTGACTCTGGGCCCTCATGGCCTGGAGCTACTGAATCTGAAATAGGGCCTCAGTGACTTACAGAGTCCCTACATCTATGAGAAGATCCCAAGCGAGTTGTGCTGTTCGGTGGGGAGGTCGGTCCAAGGTGAGCCCAGAGGCAGGTGATCCGTTAGGGCTTAGACAATCCACCAGGGATCCGAGTTGCCGGACACTGACAAATTATATGTAGTAATTTGTCAGTCACTCCAAAACCAAAGACGCTACCCAAGGCTAAATTCAGGCAACTTTAATTATTGAGAAGGAATTGCTCCATTGAACTGCATTCCAGAGCCGGGGCCTGTGGCAGAGGCACCACTCTTAGTTTCTACTGAGTCAAGCCTGTGGCAGAGGCTGGATTCCCTTCTCAAGGTTCTTAGTGATATTCCGGCTGCCAGTTCTGTGAGAGAGACTGTCAGGGTACACTACACCCACTCCGGCTGGAGTGGCGACGAAGCAAAAAGGGTACCGTTAAAGCAGAACTGCTTCCACAAATAGTTGAGGCCTGAATATGCAACCTTCTTCTTTTCCTCCACCATCTTTTCTATTCTCCTGAAGTTACCTGTGTTGGGCAAGAAAATAAAGCACAGAAACGACACCTTGCTGTTTGGACATTCCGTCATTGCTCACATCGTCTATTCAACAGTTTACCCCTAGACATACTACAGAGGTGACACGCCAATCCCATATCTAACCAGCGGCTCCTCCGGGGGTAGGGCTCCATGTGGGGGCTCTTCCAGGATTCGCTGTTACCATTAGCAACGGAACTGTGAGTCTTTTTATTTGAGAAAAAGAAATTCATTACAGTGTTGAACTGTGTGGTGAAGAAGGAGTTAACCTAAGGTGGCGAGAGTTTGGGCGCGTGTGCTGTGACGCCGCGTGTGCCTGCAACGTGTCTAGACAAGTTATTCAAGTGGGAGGAGTCACCCACCCCTGCGTGAGACGTAGGACGAAGTTTCGTACCAAGCGAGCAGAGTACCTGCCCATCTACGAGAGAGTGCCACGTGCAAGATGTCTGCTCCCTCGGTGCAATCCACTACCTTACAGAGATTGAGACCCCCGATGACTACCCCATGTCTACTGCAGCCGGAGTACCCCTCACTGACAGGGGGATCCGGATGCACACTGATGGCCAATTTGTGCTGTATACGAGCGGAGGATCGGAGGCCCTTGGACTATCCTGCCCTCGCTGTGCGGAGCTGGCTGTTCAGCTCCTGCCTTTCGCCCGGTGCAAAAAGTGTCAGGCTTACTTATTCACTGTCAAGCCACCCACTGAAGCTCCTCGTGAGTACCGGGTAGACTGGTTTACTGAGACTGTTACCGCGGAGGAGGAAACCACCTGGCCGGAACCCTCCCCGTTCGTGGAGATCGTTGAGCCCGAGGCCGTGGACACTGAAGTCCTCACTGTTTCGTCCACCATGACTCTGCTCTCGGCTACCTCACCACCCTGTTCACAGGAGGTAAGCACAATGGATGAGACGAACAAAAGTGACTGTACTAACAGTGTGACAAGCACCCGAACCGAGACTGTGTCGGAGGCCACCCCTGCTAACGTGGTCTCCGTTTGGCATGCTGTTGCGGCGCGAGGCTCTACTCAGGCCCCCCGCTGCAGTGATTGGAATTTACCTGCCCGTTCATCGGACTTGTCTGTTGCCCAGCCCGGGGGCCTGCAATTATTTGCCTGCCGATGAGTACAACTCCTCGGATCTGGAATCCTTGTCGGAAGATGGGGGAATTGAGCACCTGTTCGAACCGGAGTTCCCGGAGTCCCAGGGTTATGGAGGATTCTGAGCCCCTAGAACACGGCAAAAGAAGAGACGCTCCGGCTGGAGTGCATCGAACGCATCATGCACACAGAATTCAAGTGTTCCGCAGCTGACCTGGGGAGTTGGTGAGTCCGTTCCTGTTCTTAATACCACCGCTGCCCCAACCACTGTTGTGCCTATACTTAAACGGGCACCTGATGCCATAGTGAAACCTGGGTTTGGAGACACCTGTATGCTACCCAAATTGGCCCGCTTGCAGCATGTCTTTATGCAGAGAGTAGCTGCCGATTACGGGTATGAATACCCCTACGTACCTCCATCCTTTCTAACTGAGTTTGAGAATCTGAATCAGATGGACTCCCCGCCGAACAGCCACACTCGCTTGGGATCTTCAGAAGTGGGAACACAGTCGATTACTGAGTCCCCGTCCTGCTTGAATGTTCCGGACCAACATGGCCCAGAAACCAGGAACACCACGTGGGACACACGGCCCGACCAGGTAGGCCATAACGTGAGAGGCGCGGTGATGTGGCCACCCTAAAGGTGGGTGCCACACTCGAAGAAGAACCCACCACAAATGGCATCTGTTCCATAAGTACCCTCTTCCAGCATGCCCAGCGAGGCCCAAGCCTCCTGATTGGTCGCTGGGGGAGAACACCCAAACCTCAGCTTCCACTGCTGCCACCTATCGTCCTGGGGGGAACAACACCCGAGCAACAACAGAATGAGCCCACAGTACAGCCAAGCTGAAACAGAGACCCTAATGAATAATTACAATTAGAATCAGAGTCACTTACACTCTGATTATCCCTTAGATTTTAATAGCACCTGTACTTGGAAGTACACAGGCGCTACACACGCAATTAACCATGTAATTGATTCCATATGTAATGTAATTTGTGAAGTGTTTAAAATCACATGACTTTGATGAAATTGTTAGATATGTTCTGACCTGATCTGAAGAAGCCCAAAACGCACATCCATATCTAAATATTTTGTATACTTCTTTGGTATGTAACCTTTACGAGAATATTTGGTAAAATAAAACCATTTTAAGTGCAGCAACTCTTGAACTTTTTCTATCTATCTATCTATCTATCTATCTATCTATCTATCTATCTATCTATCTATCTATCTATCTATCTATCTATCTATCTATCTATCTATCTATCTATAAATGAAGTCATCAAGTGGTGTGACAACTATAAATTCACAATAGTGTGAACAATATACACATAAAAAATATTTATTCTCATAAAAATACACGACTCAATACAAAGTGCTCATGTGCATAGCTGTGTAAAAAAGTCCATATATAAAAAATGTGTGAAATGATGAACACTCACCTTAGAGCGTGCGACTTTACAATTAATGTTAACCACCTCTTGGTTCTGAAATGGTACCAGGATCATTAAAATATATACAATATATAATATATATTTAGATTCTATATTTTATTTTAAACAATTTATATGCAGAAATAGAAACATAATTCAATTGCATGCACATCGCAAAATTTAGGATACCACAGTTCAGTTCTATTTTAGAATAAGTATACAACATTTTTAGAGTCACCATTCATATTTTATAGTCCTGGTAATGCTATAAACTTTGACTTCTGCCATCTTAAAGGGGTGTTCCAGTCATTTTGTATGTTTATTAAAAGTCAGCAGCTACAAAAAGTGTAGCTGCTGGCTTTTAATAAACATACACTTACCTTCTCCACGTTCAAGCGAGGCGCTGGCCGGGGCTCCGCTCCTTTCCCCCCCTCTCCGGCCAGCATCTTCATTCCAAGTGTGGGCACCCGGCTGTGACAGTTTTCGGCTTCATGGCCGGGCACCCACTGCCCATGCGCGAGCGTCACTGCGCATGCGCAAGCGGCGCGGCGCCATCCTATTGGACAGGCGATTGCCTGGGACCTGTCACGTGTCCCAGGCGATCGCCTACAGGGAGGGGCTACAGAAAGGCGATTAGACTATTCGCCTTAGCAGCCCCTCGGCGGAAAGAGGAATTGGGACAGGAAGTCCCACTCCTCCTGAAGCCCCCACTCCCCCCCAAAAGAATTACATGCCAAATGTGGCATGTAAGGGGGCGAGGAGTGGATTAAGCGGAAGTTCCAATTTTGGGTGGAACTCCGCTTTAACTATTCACACAGAGAAAAAAAGAGAGAGAGACATAAGAGAAAGAAATTTAATAAAATAAACAAATAATAAAGTATAATAATTATTATAATAATAATAAAAAGAAATATATATATATATATATATATATATATATATATATATTTATATATATTTTTTGTCATCTGTGTATTTAGCGGTTTGCCTGAAGTTCGGCTTCAATGCAAAAATTCATCCCGTCTCTCCTGATGAGCTTCCTCTGAGGCTTCATAGAGTCTAAACCATTGCGGGAGGCCTGAAGCTACAGGAAATCTCCCGATTTTACTTTATCCCCTGCGGATTAAGAGATTTTCCGTTTTTAGCTTTTAACGTGCTTTATGTTGAGATTCAGCTGATACCCAAACAAAGAATCTATTGAGCTGGGATATGCGGGCGTCATAGACTGACAGCAGATTTGCAAAAGATGACGAATGTTGTAGACAAGGAGGCAAAGGAGAAGATATACAATGTGAGCACAGGGGAACCTGGTTTTTATTTTTGTTAAATGCATTTCTATATCCAGCAGGAAATATGTTTTCACTGTCGGGTTTAACCACTTCAATACCAGGCTTTAAAACCCACCTCCTTCCCGAACCTATTCTGGCACTTCTCTCCTACATGTACGAATCATCATTCTTTTGCTAGAAAATTACTCAGAACCCCCAAACATTATATATGTTTTTTTAGCAGACACCCTAGGGAATAAAATGGCGGTCATTGCAACTTTTTATCTTGCACCATATTTGCGCAATAATTTTTCAAACTGCTTTTTTTTGTAAAAAAAATGGTTTCATAAATTAAAAAATAACAAAACAGTAAAGTTAGCCCAATTTTTTGGTAAAATATGAAAGATGATGTTACGCCAAATAAACAGATACCTAACATGTCATGCTTTAAAATTGCGCACACTCATGGAATGGTGCCAAACTTTGTTACTTAAAAATCTCCATAGGTGACACTTTAACATTTTTACAGGTTACCAGTTTAGAGTAACAGAGGAGGTCTAGTGCTAGAATTGTTGCACACGCTCTAACGCACGGGGCGACACCTCACATGTGTGGTTTGAACGACGTTTACATACGTGGCCGGGACTTACGTGTGCGTACGCTTCTGAGCGCGAGCTACCGGGGACAGGGGCATTTAATTTTTTTTATTATTATTTATTTTTTTATTTTACTTATTTTTTTTTTCACTTTTTTTTACATTTTTTTTTTCAATCGCTTTTATTCCTATTACAAGGAATGTAAACATCCCTTGTAATAGGAAATGTGTGTGACAGGTCCTCTTTAAGGAGAGATGCGGGGTCAATAATACCCCACATCTCTCCTCCAGGCTGGAAAGAATGAGATTGTGAAAAAAAATTAACAGATCTCATTCAAACTAGCCGCAATTGCGGTTTGTTTACTTACGGGGACCCGGGCGTGACGTCATCACATCACGCCCGGGCCTCTGACGGTCATAGAGATGACAGTCATCTCTATGGCAAACATCCGGCGGATGGCGATCATTTATCTGGGCCCCCGATGGGACGGGAGAGCCCGGAGAAGCACCGGATGGCGACGGGAGGGGGGGCATGTACCCTCCTGCCGCCTGTAAGAACGATCTAGCGGCGGAACCGCGGCTATGATCATTTTTACGGTGCGCAGGATCGCCGCCGCTAAAAAATGATATTTCAATGATGCCTCTGGGTGCAGGCATCATTAAGTTATCCCCCCCGCAAAGCCCAGGACATCATATTACGTCCACCCAGGATAACAGGTCCCCGTTTTGGACTTCATATGACGGTGGGCGGGTATGAAGTGGTTAAAGTAGAAAATTACGTTTTGTCTTTTGAAGATACTATTGTAACACCCTCCCCACTCACAAAACAGTAAAACGTGCCTAATAATTTTATAATCTCTCTTAGCCCTTCGTTTGTAGAATGAAAGTGGTGAACTTTAGCTCTATTTAGCCCATTTTGTGATTTGAATTCGCTAGTAGAATTGCCGCGATTTTGCCTGTGATTCCAAATAACAACAAAATGTACGATGGGCGTTTTGGGTGCAATTATTTTTAATAGTACCCCAAAAGCGGTGCAATTCCTGCTGCGATTGTAGCGCAACACAATTGTACAGCGTTAATAGCGACATGTGCATGTAAAAATTGCACAAAGCTTGTCGCCCAAAAAGGAGCAGGAGTTTCTTTTGGGTCATAAAGAGGTGAACTAACACTGTACAGCAGGGGTGTCAAAATCCATTTCATTGCGGGCCACATCAACATTATGGTTGCCCGTTTTATTTGTAAAGCCCTGTACACGCGGTCGGTTTGTCTGATGAAAATGGACTGATGGACCATTTTCATCGGACAAACCGATCGTGCGTGGGCCCCATCTGTTTGTTTTTCATCGGTGAAAAAAAATAGAACATGTTTTAAAATTTTCCTATGGATAAAAAAACGATAGAAAAAAAAACGATCGGTTGGTGGTCATCGCAATACTTTTTTGTCACACCATGTTTGCGCAGCAAAGCGCACTTTTTTGGGAAAAAATACACTTTTTTAAATTCAAAAATAAGACAACAGTAAAGTTAGCCCAATTTATTTTTTATATTGTGAAAGACAATGTTACGTTGAGTAGATTGATATCCAACATGTCACGCTTCAAAATTGCGCCCGCACGTGGAATGGCGACAAACTTTTACCCTTAAAAATCTCCATAGGCGATGTTTTTAAAATTTCTACAAGTTGCACGTTTTAAGTTACAGAGGAGGACAAGGGCTAGAATTATTGTTCTCGCTCAACCGATCGTGGCGATACCTCACATGTGTGATTTGAAAACCGTTTTCATATGCGGGTGCTGCTTACATATGCATTCGCTTCTGCACGTGAACTCGGCGGGATCGGACGTGTAGCGCTCACCCCCGAAGGAGCCGCTGGTTAAAAAGGGATAGCATGTTACCTCATGGCTCTGGTGAAGTGTCTAGGGTGAACGATGAACTCAGTAGCAATAAAGCAATGTCCGCAAATATGAAGTCTCTTTATAGGTGCTCTTTATTACCCAGCTGGGTGAAAACAATCAACAGGTGAAGGAAGGATAGAAGAAAGGTTTGAAGGAGAGTGCAGACTCAGGCCTTGGATATTTGAAGCAATCCTGCTTCCAAAAGTAATCAGTCTCTCTGCGCCACTCCAGCTTGAGTGGGTATAGCGTACCTGGACAGGTCCCTCTCACAGGCCTGGCAACCAGAGTATCACTCGAACTTGTGAAGGATGCCTCTTCCACAGGCTCTTCTAAATGACCGTCGGACAAGCGCCTCTGCCACAGGCCTTGCCCGAGTGTGAATATGGAGGTACATCTCCTGAACGAAAGTTTGCCTGAGTCCTCCTTCAAATGTCGCCAGAGTACTGACTGAGAGAGGAATCAATCCCTCAGTGTACAGTACCTCGATCCCCGATGGTTCGCTCCAGTGACAGCCAATCACAGCAGTCACATGATCGCCGATTCCTTTCTGCCCCCCAGGCATACTGGCCTTATTAAAGGGATACTGAGGCTGGGTGAGGAGGGGTTAAGGGGAAAGAGGAACTGGGTGGAAAGGAGAGGTAAGTGGGATAGGGAAGGAATGAGTAGGGAGTAGAAGGATAGGGAGATGGGAAAGAAAAGAGGAGAGGAAATGCTAACTTTTCGAGGTCTCAAAGGCTTATGACCATTAGGATGTTCTTTGATTCTTGTTATGGTTCTAATATATTGCATAGTGGTGTTATATTGTAGCCAATAGACATGTGCACACAGAAATATTTCGTTTAGGAATTTCGGTTTCGTCCTAAAAATACATTTATTTAGTTACTCCCAAAATTAGTTTTTATTTATTTTGTCGAAAAAACGGAATTGAGGTCAAATCTGTCAATTGAAGGCTTATGGTGTCTGTGGAATGTTCTAAGAAGATTCGACGAAGCAGCTAAACTGTACGATGCCGCAATCGTACATTTCCGGTCGAATGCTCCACCCACAAGTTATAGTAGAATTCTAATGTTGTATAACTAGTAATATTACTACTCAACCAATGTTAGAATTCTTCCATACAATATGGGTGGAGCATTGGACCATAAATGTCCGCTTGGGGCGATCGTATGTTTTAAGCTGCTTAGTCGCATCTTCGCACCGATCGTATGTTTTAAGCTGCCTCGTCGAATCTTCATGTCTCTATAATTTTGAATCTTTCCTCTCTATGTCGAATAATCTTGGACTACTAGAGTTGGGTTAGACACATTCAACCGCAGGTTCGATAGACACAGACCGCTATTGTCACCGTCATGTCGAATCTTCCATCTATATCAAACTGTTGTCGCAACAAAATGAAAATAAAGCATTTTTTATTTTGGATTCTGTGCGCTCGTTTGTTACAACGAATGCGAAAATCCCTGAAATTCAGACGAAAACTAATGCACACGTCTAGTAGCCAAGATGCCCAGGTAGTTTTAAAGTTTGCAGAAGAAGAACCCTAGTGGTATATCGGGACCAATTTAGACAGAAGACAACTGGTTGCTGAAAAAAACTTGTAGTGGGGGACCTATAGACCAATAGACATTCTATCATCCTATTTCTAGTGAGTTCTGCTAAAAGCTGTATTCCCATCCTTTGGAAACGGCCCCAACCTCCTTTGGTCACTGTCTGCCAAATATTGTGGAGATCAATGAGATGGCGACAGAGAAGGGCATTTAGAGAGAAATTCCTAAAGAAATGGTTTTGTTGGCATGACTTTGTGTATTCCAAATCTCTTTTTTTATATGTATATCCCCCCCCCTCTTTTTAGTTGTTTGTTACAGTTTTATTGCATTTTTATTAGTGGCAAGCAGGGGCATTGCTAGGTGGTAAAAAGACCAGGGGCTTTAGCTCAAAGTCCAAGGCCATAAAGCGGGGGGGGGGGGGGCATGTGACACACGCAGGCCTTTTTGGGCTGGCCCGTGACCTACATTCACTGACCTACCTACACTGACCTACCTACATTGACGGTAGTGACCTATATACACTGACCTACCAACACTGACGGTAGTGACCTATATACACTAACGGTAGTGACCTGACCTATATACACTGACCTACCTACACTGACGGTAGTGACCTGACCTATATACTCTGACAGTAGTGACCTGACCTATGTACACTGACCTACCTGACATACCTACACTGACGGTAGTGACCTGACCTATGTACAGTGACGGTAGTGACCTAAACCTATGTACACTGACGGTAGTGACCTAACCTATATACACTGATGGTAGTGACCTGACCTATATACACTGACGGTAGTGACCTAACCTATATACACTGATGGTAGTGACCTGACCTATGTACACTGACGGTAGTGATCTGACCTATGTACACTGATGGTAGTGACTTAAACCTATGTACACTGACGGTAGTGACCTGACCTATATACACTAATGGTAGTGACCTGACCTATATACACTGACGGTAGAGACCTAACCTATATACATTGACGGTAGTGACCTGACCTATGTACACTGACCTACCTGACATACCTACACTGACGGTAGTGACCTGTCCTACCTACAATGACCTACCTACACTGACGGTAGTGACCTGAAGTACACTTGCCAAAAATGATCCAGATCTGCAAGTCGGCCAAATAATCGAAGAAGCCCAGGCATCTCCAAAAGCGACTTGGAAAGAATCTGGTGGGTGACTGCAAAGCTGGAAAGTTGATGACCAGACAGGATAGCCGAAAAAACTTTCATCCAGAAAGGTATGCAAATAAAAAAAAAGGGCCTCTAATAGTGTTTGTCAAAAAGGTGGGTTTTTATTTACAAAAATCGACAGAAATAGGATAAATAGTGATCACAGGATAAAAGCAATGTGAACCAAGCTGACGCGTTTCGTCCTAATGGGACTTCTAGTGGGGCATTGAACAGCTTCCCCACATTGCATATAAATATATAGATAACATGTAAATTGTAAAACCCATCAAAAACAATTAATTACAACATTGGAACTGATAAAATCCCTGATCCAGGAGATCCCAAAGAAATCCATTATTCAGATTACATAATGCCAGGTAATGGGAGCTTTATTTTTTTATATTGTGTACTGAAGTGGCACAGCCAATAATTTTGGTCACTTTCCAGCAAGTGCATGCAGTTTTTCACTCATGTGTATATGGAAAGGGGACGTTCTAAAATGGAAATGCCGTCCCAGTATGGAGAATTTTCAGATTGCTTGTAAAGTTTTACAAGATGTAGGCTTTTCACTTGAACAAAATGGATTCTTTGGCAGCCCTGCCTCTAACTGGAATCAATAATCCATTAGCTGTTTATAAAATATCTGACTTATCACTGTATCAATTTATCATCGTCACTCAGCGGCTGAAAAGTGATAATGTGCTGAGGGATCTCTCAGCCAGGAACATTTAGTTTACCAACACATAAAACTGCTGTCTAAACAACAGACAACACACAATCCGTTCAAAAAGTAAATTAACGGGGAGTCCCGGATTATTTATGTTTTAGATCATTCAAAAGAGCCAAAACCACCAGCTTGGATTGTATAGGTTATTAAAGCTTACATAAAGCCAATTTTTTTTTTTTTTTAAGTCTTGGATACAGTAGAGAAAGGTTAGAACCCCTTTTAGGTTTGCAGTCTGTTTTCCCATGTAGCACCCATAGGATGGTAAAGAAATTTAGCTTTGGCTCTTTCTGTAATCAAAAGAGCAGTAATTGTTTAGTCTAGCCTGTTCAGGTTGTCACAGGTTATGAGTTTGATTGCTTTCCCCTGCCTCTGGTAGAAACTTCCAGAGTTTAGGGCGAGAGATTAAAATTGACCAGCCTGGATTTTTATCAGGTTCCAGCCTATCCTTGGAGGGGAAGTGTCCAGTAAGGGGCTGGAATGTCTAAGACAGCCTTTTTTTAACCAGGGTGCCCCCCTGAGTGCTTTAAGTTTTCTTCAGTGGTGAGCAGGGTTCCTTCACCCCAGGAGGGCTCCGAAGGTGCAGGGGCCTGTTCTGCCAGTTAGCCAATGGACTAAACAGCTTCTCTAGGAGGCTTCTCTAGGAGGCCTTATGCCACGTACACACGACTGCTTTTCATGACGAGAAAATTAAATTTTTTAATTGGTCATTAAAAACGACCGAGTGTGGGCTCCAGAGCATTTTTCTCGTTGTGAAAAATGGCCATTAAAAATTTAGAACATTTCGAATCCTTTCTCTGTTAAAAAAATTTTTTTTAGAACATGCTCTATTTAATTTTTCTCATCGTTTTTCACGTGGTCGTTTTTCATGACATGACCCAGATCTTTCCCAGTCTGTCTGCAGGGAAACATAAGCAGGAGGAGCTTCTAGTCCTCTACTGCTGGTCACATGTTCCAAATATCAAAAACAGGGTAAGAATAAATAATATCAATAAACTGTTTTAAATCGTCATACAAATATGTATTCAAAATCAAATGTTTATTATTTTGTGGCAAAAACATGGATTTCTGCCAGTCAAAAGTTGTGCCACGCCCCTCCAGCCTGTGTCTTAGGCCGCATACACACGATCAGACCGGTCCGATGAAACTGGTCTGAAGACCAGTTTCATCGGACCAAATTGATCGTGTGTACGGCCCATCGGACCGTTGTCTGTCGGACCAAAGTTTTAAAACTTGCTTTAAAATCTGTCCGACGGACACCTATCCGTCGGACCAAAACGATGGTTAGTACACAAAAGCATCGGACCAAAAACCCGCGCATGCTCAGAATCAAGTCGACGCATGCTTGGAAGCATTGAACTTTGTTTTTTCAGCACGTTGTTGTGTTCTACGTCACCGCGTTCTGGCCCGATGGGATTTTGGACTGATGGTGTGTACGCACATCAGACCACTTCAGCCTGGTCCGATGAAAACGGTCCGTCGGACCAGTCTCATCGGACCGATCTGATCGTGTGTACGTGGCCTTAGAGTAAGAGGGAGGTGAATCCACCATTAATCTACATGTAATATCCCACTCCCCGTTGTGTTTAGCTGATTAGTGGGCATGGAGGAGGAGGGAGGGCATGGGCTGTCATTTACCACTGTGTATGTGCCCATATGTGTGACTCTATAGCAGGAGTCTCTAAACTTTCTAAACAAAGGGCCAGTTTACCATCCTTCAGACTTTAGGGGGGTCAGACTGTGGCCAGTGGGAATATAATTTGTTATTTCGGAAATATCCAGAAATAGTGGACAAAATGTGTCGCGCTAGACAAACATAGATATTGCATATACTTGCATACAGATGCAACACATGGTAAGCAATATAAAAACGTAAATAAATACAAGGTGAGAGATTATATAATGATAATTGTTCACCCAATGTGATAATATAACAATAAGGTAAAATAAATGTCCAAATAATATTGGCTGCCAAGAGAAAAAAAAGTCCAATGATAAATGACAGCACTGGATAATTTGACTGTGATGTGACTTCTGAAAGTATTAGGGCTGTTACTGATCAAAATTTTTGTGTTCGATTAATCGCTTCTTTTTTTAATCGATTAATCCACTAATTTTGACTAATTATAACGCACATACAGATCCAACTACTTTTAGCTGATCTCCTTGCAGGCTGATTCCCAGTGCAGCTCCAACCACTGGAAAAATGGAGAGCAGGATACAAAAAACACACAAAGGCAGCACTCAATGGGAATAGCATTAAAACTTTTATAGTCTTCAGTAGGTAACCAAATAAAAATTGCACTGGAGATAAAATCTAGGGGCCAGATTCACAGAGCGATTACTCCTGTCTATCTCGCGTTAGACTGGAGTACTTTCGAATTACGCGCGTTTTTTCACTACTCTGAAACCTCAAACCATGAAAATACGGCTGCGGGCTTAATCCGACTGGTTTACATGTTCGTACGCCTTCGGATCTACGCTGCAATAAATTTGCGGCCGCTGGGTGGAGTTCCCGTTGTTTTCCGTGTCGGGGTATGCAAATGAGCTTTTGCCGACGATCCACGAAGTTACGAACGTCAATCGCAATCTCTTACGGCTTTTTAGTCATCTTTTTGCCGCGTAAAGTTATACCAGCTTTTTGCTGGTCTAATATTAGACAGTCCATGTTAAGTATGGCCGTCGTTCCCGCGTCAAATTTCAACGTTTTCCGACGTCTTTTTTTATTTTTTACGTAAGTCGTCCAGGAATAAGAATGTCCGTAAACGACGCTACTCAAACACAAAATGACGTAACGATGTTATTTCGCGCAATGCACGGCGGGAAATTTCTGAACGGAGCATGCGCAGTTCGATCGCCCCCGGGACGTGCCTAATTTAAATGCTTTCTAGCCCCCTAATGGCGTATTTCGATTTACGCGGCGAGAGATACTACGCCGCCGTACCGTAAGGGACAAAATCTACTAGAGCCTGGTAAAATACGGCGGCGTAGTGTATCTCTGATACTCTGCGCCAATATAATTGTATCTGAATCTGGCCCTTTGTACCTACATAAACTGTAAAAATTGTGTAATACCAAATGGTAGCAAAAGCAGTCATAAAAACATGTAGCCAAGTATGATAGTGGTATAAAAATGTGTACAACGATACCACTGCTGAATCCAGGTGAGGAGGGGTTAACATCAGTCCGTCGGCATGTAGATGTCCCGTGAAGGGAACTATCACAACTCCCAGTGGATGGTTGTAGAATCCCAGGTTGATAGAGGGAAGTGTAACAGCCCTTGCGTTACACTTCCCTCTCTGGATCCCTTTCTGGATCTTTAATAATTTGAAATTACGAATTTATGAATTTCACTTATAACAAAACCCGGAAAACAAACAAAAAAAAACCAAATGAAACAAAAAATAAAATAAAATTCTCAGCAGTGCACATGTCTAGTTTAGTGACACTTCAATGTTAAACTTTCAAAGAGGGGAATTTTTGTTCACTTTCTAGAGATTTTTCTTTCATTCCCTGTTGCATTTGTTGGACAAGAAGTGATGGGAAATCTCCTCAAAGGGGCTTGTTTTAAAAAAAAAAAAAAAAAATGTAATAAAGTAGATGGAAAGGCAGCGTAAACTAAATACCCATATGCAACCTCAATAGCTGTCTCAATGCCATTTGGAGTGAAATTTACTGAAATACCTGTTTTTCAATGTTTTTAGTAGCTGTCATGTGACCACAAACATTTTTCATGTTCAAAGTTCTTCTGCAAGCGGTGGGCGGAGACTATCAGCCAGCCTGGTGTAATGCCTGAACGTTACACACTCCTTCACAGCTACTGCGCATGTGTTTTGGAGAAAGCATCCGATATGCACAGTAACTCCATTATATGCATAATCAATTGAGGAACCTTCCAGGCATCAACAACACTTGGGGATTAAAAATTATAGCTGCATAGAATTGTCAACCTGACACCAGACGCGACTGGTTAGCAGGAAACTGGTAGGGTCAATAGGTAATTGATTTATTACAACAAAGAAATTAAAGCATGAACATATTAACATTGTATTAATTGTATAAAAAAAACTATTTACAGAAGAATTAATAATTTTTCCTAGAGAAACTCTTTAACGCTATAATTATATTAGACAATTACAGTATTAAACAGAAGCATACTGCCATGCTACAGTGCCCTCCCTCTGCAAGCTTAAACCATTTTTTTCCGGAATGAAGCCTTCAGCTTGCATGTGATTATTATATATTAGCTGACAAGTGGATTACATGCTTAGACACCACTCTCCTCTCTGATCATTAAATAGGATCATAACTGGTAGTGACAGCCGGCAGCCATTCAAAGGTTCGGTTTGTAGCTGTTAAATGAATGTTGTCTATTAATGTATCTCCAGCATGGGGCATCCTGTCGTGAAACATTAACCACTTTAGCCCCGGACCATTTTGCTGGCCAAAGACTAGGCCAATTTTTGCGATTCGGCAGTGCGTTGCTTTAACTGACAGTTGCGCAGTCGTGCGACGTGGGTCCCAAACAAAATTGATGTCCTTTTTTTCCCACAAATAGAGCTTTCTATTGGTGGCATTTGATCACCTCTGCGTTTTTTTTTATTTGCGCTATAAACAAAAATAGAGCGACAATTTTGAAAAAAATATTTTTAACTTTTTGCTATAATAAATATTCCCTATATATATATATATATATATATATATATATATATATATATATATATATATATATATATATATATATATATATAATTACCTCAGTTTAGGCTGATACATATTTTTCTACATATCTTTGGTACATGCATAGTCCCATGACCAACATCACTAGGCTCTAATAGGCTTCCTGATTAGAGCCTGTGGGCTCTAATAGGCTTCCAAACGGGTAAAAGGGGCGCACTGCTGATTACTCAGTGGTGTGTTAGGGAAGCCATACATCGCTTCCCTAACACTGACCCGTCTCTCAGCCAATCAGGTTGCTCAGGTCTGGTTACTGTCACCTGATTGGCTGAAACAACAGGTGTCACAATCGCCCCCTGTCCCACAAGACAGGGTAAGTGCCGGGCACACGGCAGGCGGGCGGGGGGGCACACTCACACTGGCAGAATTTGGGCATTTTATGGGCACACTGGCAGCCTTTGGGCACAGTCACAGCATTTGATTGCACAGTGGCTGAAATTGATGGCACAGTCACAGCTTTTGATGGCACAGTGGCAGCGTTTGATGGCACAGTGGCTGCAATCGATGGCACAGTGGCAGCTTTTGATGGCACAGTGGCAGTGTTTGATGGCACAGTGGCAGTGTTTGATGGCACAGTGGCAGTGTTTGATGGCACAGTGGCAGGGTTTAATGGCACAGTGGCTGCAATTGATGGCACAGTGGAAACATTTAATGGGCACAGTGGCTGCAATTGTGTTTTTTTTTTTCAAATGTATTTATTTTTTATCACCACCTGCCAGCATAATTTTAAATAGATTTTATAATTTGCTTTAACTGCCCACCTTTCAGTATTCCATTTGCCAGTGATAGTATGTAGCAATTCACAGAACTCTTTATTTGAAAAGTATATCATTTTTTATCTCATCAGCTTTTTTCAGCTAAGAAGTTTTTTTCCCTCCCATTGTCATAAGATCTTGCAATTGATCCATCTCATTTTTTGACATTAACCAGCTTCATTAGTAGCAGATTGATTGCCACTTTCTGCTGGTGTGGTTGGGTTGTGGTTTTGCAGCAGCTGTACGGTTTCAGAAATTGATGCATCCTTATGCATGGAGTCCTCAACTTGGATTCCGTCACCTTGGTGTTCCATGGTTCCACCTCTTCTCAAATATACATTGAAGACCAATGAACTGGAGGCTGTGGAATTAAGCACATACCACACTCAGATTTTAGGGGAAAAAATATAAAATGTAGATTGTTGTTGTTGATTGTAGAGTCATAAATGGCATCTTCGTTCCTTTATTTCACAAACTGAAAGGGACCCAAGAAAAATACCTTAATGGAATGTTAGTTCTTGGCACACTTCTTTACAATGTACTGTGTCCCCAAAGAACTGGTTAACTAATGATTAACTGGGCCCTAATAAGTATTTAAACCTCTCGCCATCTGACCCTAATGCTTAAAGCTGTATTAAACCCAAAAGCAAACATGTAATACATTGTAGCTTACCACTCCTTAAAGCTGAACTTCAGTCTGCCTCCTAGGTTGCTCCACCCCCCTCTTCAAGTACAACCATTATGGCGCACGCACAAGCTGCTGTGGTTATTGTAACGGGAGGGCCCGTGGGACTCAGAGGCTCTTGCAGGGTGTAGGGTACTCCTGTTTCAGCTTCACCGATGACTCTTGTGTCTAAAGTCATCCTATGTCCACTAGGGGCATAGGATGACTGAGAAATTATATCTTGGACTTCATGAGATGGGGCAGTAATGTAACCCACAATATATTCAAGAATGTCTGCAAGAACTAATTACAGGTTGTTGATTTTGAACCCAACAGGTCAATAGAAGAGTGACTCCTTCAATGTGGGAACACAGACTGTTAAGGTGTTTAATGTCGTCTGCTACTGTCATGTAAATGAACCTTAGTCTGACTCTCAAAAACCTGTCATTGTGTGATGCTAATTGACACTGTATTGTGTGAATTTCTATTGATGATAAATGTGTATTGTATAGCAAGTGAGAAGAGCTTATTTGGGAGTCACCTTGTCTGGGTAAATGATTAGTAATTAGCTCATGTAGATTATCTCAGAGACAAAATGTCTGTCTCCTAAAGATGTGTATTGAGCTCCTTGTGTCATGATGTGGGAGGAGTTAAGCCATCGTTCCTTGAGGTTTCTAACTGTATAAAAGCCTGAGTTTACCATTAAATAATCTATTTGTTTTGAACCAGAGAACAGAGCTGTGTGTGTCTCGTTTCTGGGGAATCCTATGGGTCGTGTTCGTCTGCTGGATTGTGGAGCGTCAATAAGCTGTCGTGGGGTCGTGGAATGGAATATCGTAAACGGCGTTAACCCCTGACCGTTACAGTTATATACTATCTGCTGCTAGAAAGAAAGAAAGACTGAACCCTTTAGGAACTGACCATATAGCCATAGGGTAGCCTTATTGCTGCCTGCAGGCTTGACTGAGACGATTCCCCTAACGGTAAAACTGGGCCCCATTGTTAGCTGGCTGAAGAGTTACAGTAGGACTAAAAGCTGTCCCTTTACAGCTGCTACACAGAGATCTTCACCTATTTCTTATGCTAAAAGGTACCTCTCAGGGGACATTACACCATATCCTAGCCATTCTCCTAGAATGCACTCTAGACTAGTTATAGTATTATTATTTACATTGCAGTTAATGCACTGATTATTGCTGATCTTGTCTGATCTTGCTGATGCTGACTTTGGCCTAGAAATCACATCGGTTCAAACACAGTCTACTAAACAATCTTTAGTGTGTTTATTTATGCTTAAACCACCATTTACTCTAACCTGTACCAATACATTGAGTTTTATTGCCACTAATCGGCCTTGTGTCTATTTCCTAATACTAATTCGCAGTTGAGTTAAAGGTATTCACACTTGTGTTCCTATAAATAAAATTAATGCAGTAATTTTCCCTCAACCAGGTGTGCCAGAGAGGCTGAGGTTGTTCTTGAAGTTGAGGCGCAGAAAAGAGATGCCAAGCAGCCTCTTTTGGGGGTAGCACACCATGTCAAATATAGAAAAAAGAGAAATTAAACATAATCAAGGAGATGAAATAAGCTGCTAGCCCCAAAATTGCATGAAATAAAATGGTTCCCCAGTTGGGCTTATAGGCAGCAATGATGAATTGAATAAATGTTAAATATATAAAATAGTGTTTTTTACCGAGAGTCTCGGATTCCCAATTAAGTCAGAGTTGGTTGACATAAGAATTGTATTATAAAAAGTCACATTTCTGGATACAGTATACATAGATCATAGTACATATCATAATTTCATATTATGTGCAAAGATGAGCACCGACGCATTTCGACCAGTTGGATCTCTTCAGGGGGCACGATTTCTAAAAAATAAACAATAGTTGCAAAATTTCAAAATGGATGAAAGGACACATGTCAACATACATCACATTGGTTACTAAAGTATTATAATTACCACTGAACCAGGAAGTCAATATTATGTCAAGCCGCTAGATAGTCCGGGGGGGGGGCCTAGGCTGCCCCCGCCCACCCAATGGTGGAGGGCCTGAGCAGGATAACTGACAAGGAGCCACATTAACGATGCCCCCCAGGGGCAACGGAGAAGCAAGCGACTGCGAAAAAAAACCATAATCCCGTGGTTAGCAGGGGAAATTTTTTGAAGTAGGTTAGTTCAAAAAAATAGCTGCTGGAGTGACAGCTGGGTATGTATGTAGATAGGTGTAGTGGAGTACTAAATTATTAAGAGGGCTGAGGCAAATATTAATTGCCAACATGAATAATGAGAGTCAAAGCATCCTTAAAGGTCCAATAGGATTAGATGGTTAGATGGGGAATGTAGATAGGATAGAATGATGGTATAATATTACTAGGTGAGTGAATGTTGGTATGTGAGCATATAAAAAGGGGGTGATTGCCGAGTTAGGACAATAAATTAGAGTGCGTGGCGTGTGAGTGTAAAAAATGAATCAAACAAAAGAAAAGTGTAAGAAAGATATATTAAGGCAAATGCATGGTGTGTCCCCAAATAGGGGGGGAGTTGTTGGTTGAATAGATAGGTGAACATTGTGACTAATAAGGTAGTATTGAAATACATAAACACATTAGAAGTGAGATAATTACCTGATGCAGTGAAAGGTTTAAAGTAGGATATGGTATAAGTGTAGAGACCTGACTGCAGTTATGCACTCTAAGAGAGGACAAGGTGCCAAAATTAGGAACAGAGATGAGGTAACATCCAACCTGACCTAGATGGAATCTGTACTGATTCCCTGATGGCTGCTCAATAAATGGGCCTCGTGGGTGTGGTGATCAAGTGATCACATGCAGGCTGTCTCACTCAAACTCGCCGAATAGGAGGCATCCCGGCCGCCAGGATGGCATCCCACGTGTGGCACCCTCGGTGTCCCAGAGGGGCTGGACAGCCCCGACAACTGTCGTCCTCTGGTGGGTGGAGCCATTCCCTTGATTGCTTCCCGGCTGGGTGGAAGACAAGGAGGGGGGGGGGCGAGTGGAGTATTCCACCCCCTGTTCCCCCTCTCACCGCTCGCTGAGTGCCGGGGGAGCCCCCCCTGACGCCCATGCAAGTGTCACCCAGCCAGTGGCGTCCCACGAATCCTCCCCGGACCGGCATTGGCGCGGCGTGCGTGCATGTTTCCCGGGCATGCGCGCAGCGTCATCACGTTACGTGGCCGCGACGGAAAAGACGACAGTTTTCGGGGCTGTCCAGCCCCTCTGGGATGCCGAGGGAGCCACACGTGGGCTGCCATCCTGGCGGCCAGGACGCCTCCTATTCGGCGAGTTTGAGTGAGACAGCCTGCACGTGATCACTTGATCACCACACCCACGGGGCCCATTTAATGAGCAGACATCAGGGAATCGGTACAGATTCCATCTAGGTCAGGTTGGATGTTACCTCATCTCTGTTCCTAATTTTGGCACCTTGTCCTCCCTTAGAGTGCATAACTGCAGTCAGGTCTCTACACTTATACCATATCTTACTTTAAACCCAGGGATGGACTGAGACCAAAATTTGGCCCTGGACTTTATCCAGACCGGCCCACTTTATGTTTGCAAACAAGAACAAAAACAGTATACAAACTATACGCAATTGTGCAAAAAAACATAAGTAGCATAACAAAAGGAGTCCTCACTCACCTCTTTTATTATTTCACTTATTCTCCTCTGTATTTTCCTCATTCTTCTCACATCACTGCATGAAGTGGAGGGCGAGCTGCGCAGCCATTACTTTGACAGGCTGTCACTGAAACCGGCCCACTGAGCCATCGGCCCACCGGGAAACTCCCTGTAGTCCCTATGGCCAGTCCATGCCTGTTTAAACCTTTCACTGCATCAGGTAATTATCTCACTACTAATGTGTTTATGTATTTCAATACTACCTTATTAGTCACCATGTTCACCTATCTATTCAACCAACAACTCCCCCCCTATTTGGGGACACACCATGCATTTGCCTTAAAGGGGTTGTAAAGGTAAACGTTTTTTTACCTTAATGCATCCTATGCATTAAAGTAAAAAAACTTCTCACAGCACCGGCCCCCCCCGCGTCCCCGTTTTACTTACCTGACCGTTCGAAACTCCCGGGCGCGTCCACGTCATCCTCTTCAGTTCCCAGCCTGACCGTTGATTGGCTAGGCTGGGCGGATTGATAGCAGCGCAGCCATTGGCTGGCGCTGCTGTCAAACACAGCGGATGACGTGGCGCGCCGGGGGCAGTGCCGAGTGATACAGTCGGCGGCTATCACGGGAGCGCGCTCGCAAAAGCTTTCCACTGTGCGAGCGCCCTCGCATTAAGATGGAAAGCTTTTGTGAGGAGGAGCCCAGACACCCGCCGAGGGACCCAGAAGACAGCTTTCCGGGCCACTCTGTGCAAAACGAACTGCACAGTGGAGGTAAGTATAACATGTTTGTTATTTATAAAAAAAAAAAAACCTGACTTTAGTGTCCCTTTTAATATATCTTTCTTACACTTTTCTTTTGTTTGATTCACTTTTTACACTCACACGCCACACACTCTAATTTATTGTCCTAACTCGGCAATCACCCCCTTTTTATATGCTCACATACCAACATTCACAATACCTAGTATTATTATACCATCATTCTATCCTATCTACATTCCCCATCTAACCATCTAATCCTATTGGACATTTAAGGATGCTTTGACTCTCATTATTCATGTTGGCAATTAATATTTGCCTCAGCCCTCTTAATAATTTAGTACTCCACTACACCTATCTACATACATACCCAGCTGTCACTCCAGCAGCTATTTTTTTTAACTAACCTACTTAAAAATTTCCCTTGCTAACCACGGGATTATGGGTTTTTTCACAGGCGCTTGCTTCTCCATTGCCCCTGGGGGCGTCGTTAATGTGGCTCCTTGTCAGTTATCCTGGTTAGGCCCTCCACCATTGGGTGGGCGGGGGCAGCCTAGGCCCCCCCGGAATATCTAGCGGCTTGACATAATATTGACTTCCTGGTTCAGTGGTAATTATAATACTTTAGTAACCAATGTGATGTATGTTGACATGTGTCCTTTCATCCATTTTGAAATTTTGCAACTATTGTTTATTTTTTAGAAATCGTGCCCCCTGAAGGAAGAGACCCAACTGGTCGAAACGCGTTGGGACTCATCTTTGCACATAATATGAAATTATGATATGTACTTTGATCTATGTATACTGTAACCAGAAATGTGACTTTTTATAATACAATTGTTATATCAACCAACTCTGACTTAATTGGGAACTCGGGAAAACGATGTGTTTCGCCCGACGAGTTTCTCGGTCGTGTGTACGCCGCCTTTCTCGTCTTCCTCAGTTTCTAGCCGGCGGCTAGAATGTCGTAATGGTGTAAAATTAAAACATATGGCTTTGTGTAACTAAAAGGCAGGCCTGATCCACCTGCTGGCTTGTATATAATTTCTGGGCAATTTTTAGGCATTTTGCAAAGGCGCCCCTAAAGAAACCTGAAGGCACCCTGGTTGAAAAAGGCTGGCCTAGAAAGATGGGAGGTTGGTGTATGTAAATACAAAAAAAAGGTTCTGTATTAAAGTGGTTATACCTTCGTGTTTTTTCACTTTAATGCATCCAATGCATTAAGGTGGAAAAACACCTTTTAGTGTCCGGCCCCCCATCCCGCCGTTTTACTTACCTGAGCCCTGTAGTTCCGTGGGCGCGATCCCGCATCGCTCTCTCAACGGCTTCTCGGCTCTTCATCGGATAGATTAATAGCACAGCCATTGGCTCCCACTGCTGTCAATCAAATCCAATGACGCTGGTGTGCGGGGCAGAGTCATACAATCGGCGGCTATGGACGCCGAGTGTATAACACGGGAGTGCACCCCTAAAGGTAACCCCCTCAGGAGAGATCTTCCCAGAGGGGGGTTATCTATTGCGGGGACGAGCCGAGAGAGCCGCCGTGGGACCCCAGAACAGGAGGATCGGGGCCACTCTGTGCAAAACGAACTGCACAGTGGAGGCAAGTATGACATGTTTGTTATTTTTTTTTTCTTAAATGGGAACCTTTACAACCACTTTAAGAGTTGTGGAGATATAACTCATAGGGCCAGATCCACAAAGAACTGGCGCTGGCGTAGCCTATCTAAGTTACACTACGCCGCTGTAAGTTACAGCGGCATATCCTTATCCACAAACACTTTCCGCTGTAACTTACGGCGGCGTAGTGTAATTGTTGCGGCGTAAGGCCGCGCAATTCAAATTACAAAGCTGTGGGCGTGATTTAATTTAAATCAGCTTGACCCCACAAAAATTACGAAAATAGTCAATGAAAACGACATGAACATAACTTACGTAATTCCCTATTTGCGAACGGTTATGCAAACGACGTGAACGACGGAAAAATCGACGCTGGCCCGACGTCCATACTTAACATTACATATGCCTCTATACAGCAGGGGTAACTTTACGCCGGACCTACGCTTACGCAAACGATGTAAAAATACTGCGCCGGCCGTACGTACGTTCGTGGATCGGAGTATTTAGCTCATTTGCATATTCGACATGGAAAATATACGGAAGCGCCCCTAGCGTCCAGCTAGCGTAAGACGGCGTATCTACACAAAAAACCTGCGTATCTTGTTTTGTGGATACGAAACAATGACTGATACGCCGGCGCTGATTTGAAATTACGGCGGCGTATCTGGAGATACGCCGCCGTAATTGTTTGTGGATCTGGCCTATAGTCTCTATAATACATGTTCAGTCTGTGCTAGCCTTGTGACAGTTTTTAGGTTTAATATACTTTGAAGGTAACATATTGTATACAGCATCCCTCAACAGTTGGATGGGAAAGGTTCATAAAAAGCAAATAAAATATAAATACAAGTTTATGACCAATAAAAATAAAGTCTATCTCTTTCTCTGTCTTCTCTCTCGCTGGCTCTCTCTTGTACGTTAAAATCAAGGTAAAAATCATTTTTTTAAAGCCCTTTAAATGTCATTCTATACCTCTCCGGACTGTTTTATTTTTCTTTATTGCATTATTTTATACGATGCGGTTTATAATCTATTGTACATAGGCAGTACATGGCCATATCTTACAACACATTTCTTCCAAGTGGAAAGCAGAAAACCTATTTCAAGGTCAAAATGGAGGGTCTTAGTAAATAATTTAGGGTGATTCCCTCGGTACAGGAATTACTTACAAGACATCAGTGCATTCAGCCGTATCGTGACCGCAATGTAAGCAGACAGACAGGGGCGAGGGAAGTATGGAGGATTGTACCTGCCTCTCTCAGACGTGTGTAGAAGTTTCTAGAATAGTGTGCATTTTAACGACCTTACAAAGTGTTTTTTAATTTTTTATTTTCTTTACATAAATGATGTGTAAGTAATCGACATGTAAGTGCTTTCAAAAGCTTTATGCTCTGGTTATGCCTGGTAGTGACGCACAGTAATTGGGCTTTACCGCATTTAGTGCGTTGTAAGCTAGTGGACAATATAAAAACAAACTTTTATATAAATGTGTTTTCTATAAAGAAGATGGTAGAGTCAAGTTAAAAGGGTTGTAAAGCTTCGATTTTTTTCACCTTAATGCATCCTACCTCCTACATCAGAGTACCCACAACATCGGGATCCACGTCAGAGGGTCCTCATCAAAGGTCCCCCTCACATCAGGATCCCCATCAGAGGCACCTCCCTGCGTCATTGTCCCCATCAGGGTCCCTCCCCCTTACATCAAGGTCCCTCCTTACATCAGCGTCCTCATCAAAGTCCCTCTTACATCAGATACCCCATCTAAGGCACCTCCCTACATCATTGTCCCCATGAGAGAGCTCCCTTATGTCAGGGTCCCCATCTGAATCCACCCCTATACATCAGGAATCTCATCTGAGTTGCATCCAGAGCCCCATCAGAGGCTCCTCCTTAGATAAGAGTCCCCCCTCACATCAGGATCCCCATCAGAGGGTCTGCATCCAAGACCCCTTACATCATTGGCCCCTGCCTACATTGGGACCCCTATCAGAGGCCCCTCCTTTCATCAGCATCCTCATCAGATTCCTCCCTTACATCAGAGTATTCTCTACATTAGGATCCACATCAGAGGGTCTTTATCAATGTCCCGCTTCCATCGCGATCCCCATCAAAGGCATCTCCCTGCGTCATTATCCCCATCAGCATCCCTCCCCCATACATCAAGGTCCCTTCTAACATCAGAATCCTCATCAGAGCCCCCTCTTTAAACAGGGCCCCAATCAGTCCCCCCTTACATCAAACCCCACCCTTACCACTGGTATCACCTGCTGATCAGAATCCTGCACATTGAGGGTACACTACTGCCCCCAGCTGTGGGCTGAATATAACCTTGTAGACAGCCGGATGTGGCACATTGGCCTGGGGGGGGGGGCCTGGTAAATATTTGTTAGCAGCAAGCAGTAAGTTCCATAGATGTTCAGGCTCTGTGATCCCAATATGAACATATACTTCCACTTCTCTAGTGTTCCAGTTGGTCCTGCATGCTTTATAATGAACACAACTAACAGTATTGTCAGTAATAGCATCTGCTCCCAAGCATTATTCCTCGTTATTAATGTCAATGTTCATAATTCTTCTATGGAAGAGCAAATCTAAACTGTCCCTATAAGATAGTATATCATCTATGTATCTCTGCTTCCATAATCCAGCATTGCCACGCCCATGACACCGATATAATGGGCTATAATGTATGGCTTGCTCATAAATTATTGACTAATTAATGGACTCTGAGGTTTAATAGGGTTCATAAGGCCGTGGGGCCCTACATTATTTTAAATTGACCTAGCACTAGATGGATTTGTTCATGTTAAACGTGTATGCATACTACATGATGTGTAAGTGTATGATATTTATTGCCTCTCACAGAAATCACATACTCACTCTGACAATACCTTCATCTGCATATCTCTCCAGAAGGTAGGGTTGCCACCTGTTCGGGATTCACCTGGACAGTTCGGGTTTGGAATCATGCATCCAGGTTTCAGACTGTCTGAGACCCGAAGACATTATTTAGGTCAGACTAAGTCTTCCCCCTCCCCCCTTCTCTCTCCTGCCTCTAAGTGAGTACAATAAGGTAAATCAGGGTTCTCAGAGCACCCCTTACATCAGAGTTCCCCTTTACACCAGAGGCCTCTCTGTACATCAGAGCATCCCTGATGTTAGAGTCCCCAGAGTTCTCCCAGAGTCTGCAGAGTCCCGCCTTACAGTGAAAGGGAACTCTGTGGATTTAGATATAAAAGGGGAGCTCTGCAGATTCAGATGTAATGCCTCGTACACACGACCGGTTTTCCCATCTGGAAAACTGCCACGGGAGCCTTTGGCTGGGAAAATCGGTCGTGTGTATGCTCTATCGCCGTGTTCCCGATGAGAAAACTGCCGGAAAAACAGCTTTCTTTTTTTCCCGTCGGAATTCCCGGTGGTGTGTATGCTTTTCCGAGGGGAAAAAAACGCTGATGCTCAAAATCAACTATGAGACTGGAGCGCTCATTCTGGTAAAACTAGAGTTCGTAATAGAGATAGCACATTCGTCACGCTGTAACAGACTGAAAAGTACAAGGACTGAAAAGCGCGAATCGTCTCTCACCAAACTTTTACTAACACAAGGATCAGCAAAAGCAGCCCAAAGGGTGGCGCCGTTTGAATGGAAATTCCCCTTTATAGTGCAGTGGTACGTGGTGTATGCCACTGCACTTTGGACGGGCTGTATTTGGCCTGAACGTGTGTATGCAAGGCAGGCTTGAGAGGATTCCCGTCGGGAAAAAACTTCTTTTTTTTCCTGCCAAGAAAAACAGTCGTGTGTCAGCCGCCGTACACACGGCCGAGGTTCTCGCTGAAAACCAGCGAGAACCTCGCTGGAATGCACATTCCAGCGAGGACCTCGGCCGTGTGTACGGTCTCGGCGAGCTTCCTGTCGGGAAGCCCGTCGAGCAGAAATAGAGAGCACGCTCTCTATTTCCTCGACGGCCCGCCTGGAAGAATGGCTGGTTGCCATTCCGGACAGGCGGGTCGCCGATTTCGACGGCCGGCCGAGAGCCTCGACGGGCGGAAGGATGTGTTCCGCCCGTCGAGGTTCTCGTACGTGTGTACGCCGCCTAAAGGGGATAAAGGGGGAACTCTGTGGACTCTGATGTAAAGGGGGACTCTTGTGATTAACTTTAAATGATATGTTTATCTATGCATACTGTATGGCCTAATGTTACTGAAATACTTTAAATGGGAACTGTATTTTTTAAATATTTTTTATATATATATATATATATATATATATATATATATATATATATATATATATATATATATATATAATATAAAACTTATATATTATTATTATTATTATTATTATTATTTTTTACCTGTTTCCAGATAATGTAAGCAATGCTATCAGAATGTGTTAAAGTGGTTTTAAAGGCTCAAGGTTTTTTTTATCTTCATGCACGCTATGCATGAAGGTAAGAATCTTCCTCTGCAGCGCCCCCCCCCCCCCCCAATACTTACGTGAGCCTGATCTTCCTCCAGTTTTATGCATGGGAGTCTCAGCCCTGCTGGGTCTTTCCCTCCTCATTGGCTGAAACAGCAGTGGAAGCCATTAAATACAGTTTACTATGCTTCAGTTAAGAATGAACACAGTTACTTGGTGTGTTCACTGTGTTGATTTAGAAAAGGAAGGGGCCAGTGAATGACATATTGACCAGCCCCTTTCCCCACTCTTGGTCCTGAAACATCCCCCACTGCAGCTGAGGGAAGAGGAGAGAAGAGGAAGGAAGTCAGAAGCACAGTGGCGGGGGAGAAGCCTGGATAGTAGGGGGAGTCGGCACTGCACGGAGGGATTTGAGTGTGACCAGGCACACCCCCTGCACACACCTATGTATATACTAGACATGTACAGAACGGAAAAATAGTTTTGTTTTGTTTTCTATTTGTTATTTACAAAAATTTGTTTAGTTAAATTTGTTTCATTCGCTTAATTTGTTTTTTTGGGATTCGTTTCATTTGTTCGTTTTCAAATCAATTTCGAAAAAAAGTTATCAAATCAATTTCCAATAGTTTTCGATTTTGAAAAGTTTTTGAATTCGAATAGTTTTTCCAATTTCCAAAAATAATAAAATAGAATAGAAAATAAAGGAATACAATAGAAAAAAAAACTATTTCGAAAAGCTTTTGAATCAATTTAGAATAGTTTTTGAATTTGAAAAGTTTTCTAATTCGAATCGTTTTCGAATTTAAACAATTTTCCAATTTCCAAAAAGAATACAATAGAATAGAAAATAAAGGAATAGAATAGAAAAAATATATATATATTTTTTTCTATTCCATTTCTTTTTCTTTAGTATTTTATCCTCTTTAGAAATTGGAAAATAATTCAAATAGTATTTGAATTTCATTATTTCGGATTAGTTTATATTCGGTACTATTCGAATTCAGAAATTCAGATACATCCAAATGTTCGAAAAACGAAAATTTGTCCGAACGAAACTAACTGCAAATGTCTAGTATATACATGTTTACATTGCTCCAAGCTGGGCCAATATAAGTACTGTATATACTCGAGTATAAGCCGACCCGAATATAAGCCAAGGCACCTAATTTTACCACAAAAAATTGAAAAAACAAACGCATTGACTTGAGTATAAGCCTAGGGTTTCCATCTGCATGTCTCACTGTGCCTCACTTTGCCTCACTGTGCCCATCTGCATGCCTCACTGTGTCCATGACTAGACTGACGTTTAACATGGGAGTCTATGGAAGGGGTGCCCGGCTTTGAAAAATCGGTGCTCCCCGGCTGTAGGTCCCACCAGATATCAAAATTTGCACACTTGTAGAGGAAGAGTGGCGCTACATGTGTGCCAAGTTTGGGGTCCAGGGGACCTACAAATGGCCAGTACCAGGTACCGGGAGATCAGGCGCAAAAAGGTGACTCGAGTATAAGCCGAGGGAGGCATTTTCAGAACCAAAAAATTTGCTGTAAAAATCGGCTTATACTCGAGTATATACTGTATATACAAATATCCATACCTGGAATAACTCTTAAAGCCTCTTTTTTGCAAGTTTTTTAACACATTTGTTTGAATGAGCCTCCCTTCGCTCCAAAAAAGGCCCGGATTCACGTACATCGGCGCATCTTTATGCCGCCGTAGCGTATCTTCTTTACGCTACGCCGGCGCCAACGTTGAGAGGCAAGTATGAAATTCACAAAGAAAATGCGCCCAATGTTGCGCCGGCGTAGCGTATATTCGTCGGCGTAAGCCGACGAAAGTCAAAGTAGGTGGAAGTAGGCTTGAAGTGGGCGTGATGCATGGTAATGAAGCGTGACCCTATGCAAATGATGGGCTGAGCGTCATCCAAGTACTTAAAACGAACGGCGCATGCGTCGTAACTTGGATGTATCCCCATGCGCATGCGTACAACCGTGTCGAAATAACTGCCTAAGATACGTCGAATCACTGCCTACGACGTGAACGTAACCTACGCCCAGCCCTATTCACATACTACGTAAACGACGTAAAAAACGGGTTACTTTCCTTGGTCCATACCTTTGCATGGGTTGCGCCTCCTATATGAGGAATAACTTTACGCCGGACGTAATCCATACGCAAATCGATTAAAACATGCGCCGGGCGCATCTACGTTCGTGAATCGGCATACCTCCCTCATTTGCATATCTGAATCGAAACTTCCATATGCATCCAGCGTAAATATGCGCCCACGATACGCCGGCGTAGGAAAGTTACGGTCGGAAGAAGCCTATTTTTCTACGTATCTTAGTTTGTGGGCCCAGCGCATAGATACGACGGCGCACATTTGTACTTACGCGGCGTATCTCGAGCTACGTGAATCCGGGCCCAAGTGTGTTTTGTGTCGTGCGGTTTTTGGATAACACCACTTTTGCAGCAGCTTTAAAAAAAATAATGGCTTTATTAAATGATTCCGGACGGCTGCACTTCCAAAAATCCTTTTATTGAAGCTTCATGTGACAAGTGGTTGACAGATGGAGCAGGGTACAAAAAGGTAGACGAGTTTCGCGCAAATGTTAGCGCTTAGTCATTACAGTCATGGCACATATTTTTTACACATTTGCAGAAACGTGAGACCAGGTGTGAACAGGGGCCGATATTTCTTAACGGCGCCCCAAACACAGGTAGTAGTTGCGCGTTTTTTTTCTGCTCGACAAAACGTGCGAAGTGGAATGCGATTGGCTCAGTGACAAACATTTGGTGCATCAGCTTCTTTAGTGCATTTTTGGAGTGGAGAGAGGCTCATTAAAACGAAAGTGCTAGAAAAGTGCCGAAAATGCGACGGAGTAGCGTTGGATGGGGCTTTAGGAGTTGCAGATTTTTATTCAAGGCAAGTCAAGGATATAATTTTTTATCTCAAGTGGTAATGTGCTTTGCCAAGGCTGGCTTGGGCTCCCTTCATCCCGGGGAAGGTTTGATTGACGGGTCCGCTTTCACATAACCTTTTCCATTGTTTATTTCGGTCTTTTTGCGCTGGCAGCCTACGGACACTTCTACCCCTGAGCCGTGTCACTGAGAAGGTCTCGTTTACAGAAAGAGATGGGAAGTGTTCTGTGGATCTGATATAATAATAATAATGTTCAGTGTGAGGTTGTACAATGCCCAGATACGTTCGCTTCGGCTCTGCGCTCAGACAGTTGTGATACACAAGGTTAAATATTTCTTCTATTAGGCTAGGTTCACACTGCTGGGAAATTCAAAATCGCGGTAAAATTGTGATTTTACCACGATATTGCGGCTGTGGTTTTGCCGCCATCAGCGGCCGCAATTTCAGGGAATGCCAGTCTATAGAGCTGAATTTGCATCGCACACGGATTAAACTCGCACAGGACCCTTTTTTTCCGCAGCTTATATTCGCAACGCATTAATGTGAATGGCACTAATGTTAACCCTTTCCATACCGGGAACTTATACATCTTCCTGCCCAGACCAAGTTTTAGCTTTCAGCACTGTTGCATTTTGAATGACAATTGCGCGGTCGTGCTACACTGTACCCAAACAAAATTGTTATCATTTTGTTCCCACAAATAGAGCTTTCTTTTGATGGTATTTGATCATCTCTGGGATTTTTATTTTCTGCAAAAAAAATAAAAAAATTACCGAAAATTTAGAAAAAAAAAAATTCAGTTACAAAACATTGTAAATAATTATGTTTTCTCCTTCACTGACGGGCACTGATAAGGCGGCACTGATGGACAACGATGAGGTGGGACTGATGAGGTCGCATTGATAGGCACTGATGATGGGTGGCACCGATGGGCACTGATAGGCGGCATGGATGGGCACGGATAGGTGGCATAGATGGGCACGGATAGGCCACATGGATGGGCACGGATAGGCGGCATGGATAGGTGGCATGGATGGGCACTGATAGGCGGCATAGATGGGCACTGTTAGGCAGCATGGATGGGCACTGATAGGTGGCAGGGATGGGCATAGATGGGCACTGATAGGTGGAACTAATATACTGCAGTGTGTTGTACTAATCAAAGCCAATCAGTGCCAAACAATAATGCCTGCCAATCAGTGATGCCAATTGTGGGCACTGATTGGCATCCATTGTGGGCACTGATTGGCATCCATTATTTCTGATTGTCATCCCTGGTGTTCTAGGGTGGCATACCTGTGGTGGGCATCCCTGGTGGTCTAGTGGCGTCCCTGGTGGTCCAGTGTGGGCATCCTGGGGGGGGGGGGGGGCTGTGCTGATAATCGATCAGAACAAACCCCCCCCCTGTCAGAGGAGCAGCCGATCGGCTCTTGTCTAGTCGCGTCTAACAGAACATAACTTAAAGCATTCAGGTGTCCGGAGATTGTAATGCACAACTTGGCATATAGACTGCAGTGGTCAGTGGTATGTAATGTACAGCACACGTTCAAACCGATGAGAATGGACTGAAGTCCAGTTTCATCGGTCCAAACCGATCGTGTGTAGGCGGCCTTACAGTATATCAGTCTGGACTTTGTCATGTGAAACATAGTACGTACCGTAGTGTAAAGGGGTCAGTGTGTAACACAGTGTATAGCATGCAGTATGTAATGTATAACATAATGTATAGAGGATTCAGTATAGCAAAGAGAGTGCAGTGGTCAAGAGTATGTAATGTACAGCACAGTATACGGAGCGCATGGCTCTGGAGCTGTACAGAGTGTAGAAATTGGGATTACGCAACAAAAAGATTGTAAATCCCCTTAACCTGACCTATGTAGGAGGAAGAAAAAAAGCCAAAGTGCTACACCCTCTTTAGAGAGAGTCCCAAGATGGCTGCTCTTTGCACATCCAGTCTGAATAAAGCTTGATTGATGTGACAGATAATGGACGGGGAGGTTTTGTTCGGGTGCCCAGAGAGGAAATGTAAAACATTTCATGGTATTTTTAGACCCTCAAGGTATTTGGTGTATCCTTTCAAGGACCTTATCACTTGGATATCCATATGAAATGAACGGCGATGACATTTTAGGAGAACAGAACTTTTCAGGAGAGAGTTTGCATTGCTCAAATAGACCTTAAAGAGGAACTTCCGCCAAAGGCAAAAAAATCATTTATATGTGACCATAATGCCAAACCACGCTGTACATTAACCAGGAAACCCACAGCTCCTTGCGAGACTCTCTGCAGCATGCCAAAGCTGAGTCACCAGACTCTCTATAGCATGTCATAGCTGAGTCACCAGGCTCTATACAGCATGCCATAGCTGAGTCACCAGGCTCTATACAGCATGCCATAGCTGAGTCACCAGGCTCTATACAGCATGCCATAGCTGAGTCACCAGGCTCTATACAGCATGCCATAGCTGAGTCACCAGGCTCTATACAGCATGCCATAGCTGAGTCCCCAGGCTCTCTGCAGCATGCCATAGCTGAGTCACCAGGCTCTATACAGCATGCCATAGCTGAGTCACCAGGCTTTATACAGCATGCCATAGCTGAGTCACCAGGCTCTATACAGCATGCCATAGCTGAGTCCCCAGGCTCTCTGCAGCATGCCATAGCTGAGTCACCAGGCTCTATACAGCATGCCATAGCTGAGTCACCAGGCTTTATACAGCATGCCATAGCTGAGTCACCAGGCTCTATACAGCATGCCATAGCTGAGTCCCCAGGCTCTCTGCAGCATGCCATAGCTGAGTCACCAGGCTCTATACAGCATGCCATAGCTGAGTCACCAGGCTCTATACAGCATGCCATAGCTGAGTCACCAGGCTCTATACAGCATGCCATAGCTGAGTCACCAGGCTCTCTGCAGCATGTAGTGTCAGAGTAATCAGGGGTTCTATTTCATCACAAATTTGTACAAAACCATTTTTTTTTATTTGGCTTTAATTACAACGTCTCCCAAATGTAATTCCAATTCCCCTGCCCCTTTCCCGCCTCCTCAGCATTGTGTTGGGTACATCAGGAATGTCCGATGGGCCTTTTCAGTGGATATGGCAGAAGATCAGTTCTGTGCATTATAAATATAACTTGTGCTGGCCAGCATGTGCCACATCATGAGAAGTCATACAATGTGACGCCCGTCATGACACACGCGTTCTATTTTCATCCTCATCTCACAAAGCAGAAAATCCAGCTGCTGCCGCGCCAAGTATTTCCTGCCCTAGGATAGGCCCACTGTCACCGATATACCAGGGCTGTACCCATAATAATCCAAAGGTGGGCAGAACCTTTTATATTAACTTGCATAACTTACAAATTGTACATGTTTTTAGAGCAGGCATGTCCAAAGTCTGGCCCCTGGGCCAATTGTGGCCCGCTTTCCGGTTTAATGCGGCCCCACTGGTAATCTGTATATATATATATAATTTGTGGCTCCCAGTGAATCCCCGAGTGCCATATATACCGTATTTATCATTCTGGCATTCTATGTCAATGGTGAGGCTGCATTCATGGCAATGGTGAGGCTGCATTCAAAGGCTGTATTTATTTCAATGGTGAGGCTGCATTCATGGCAATGGTGAGGCTGCATTCATGGCAATGGTGAGGCTGCATTCATGTCAATGGTGAGGCTGCATTCAAAGGCTGTATTCATGGCAATGGTGAGGCTGCATTCACGGCAATGGTGAGGCTGCATTCACGGCAATGGTGAGGCTGCATTCACGTCAATGGTGAGGCTGCATTCACGTCAATGGTGAGGCTGCATTCACGTCAATGGTGAGGCTGCATTCACAGCAATGGTGAGGCTGCATTCACAGCAATGGTGAGGCTGCATTCATGGTAATGGTGAGGCTGCATTTGCATTCACGTCAATGGTGAGGCTGCATTCATGGTAATGGTGAGGCTGCATTCACAGCAATGGTGAGGCTGCTTTTATGGCAATGGTGAGGCTGCATTCACGGCAATGGTGAGGCTGCATTCACGGCAATGGTGAGGCTGCATTCACGGCAATGGTGAGGCTGCATTCACGGCAATGGTGAGGCTGCATTCACGGCAATGGTGAGGCTGCATTCATGGCAATGGGGAGGTTGCAGGTGGACACTGATTAGGCTGCATTGATAGGCACTGACCCTTATTTTGCTTCACGGTTCTTTATTTAAAATTAAAGGAAAGGTGAGTTTTATACACCAATAGTAACTAAAATATACACCATAGTTTGATGCTATAACTTTTGCACAAACCAATCAATATACGCGCAACGTGGCTCCCAACCAAAATTGGCGTCCTTTTTTTCCCAAAAATAGAGCTTTCTTTTGGTGGTATTTGATCACCTCTGCGGTTTTTATTTTTTGCGCTATAAACAAAAATAGAGCCACAATTTTGAAAAAAATGCAATGTTTTTTACTTTTTGCTTTACTTTTGGTTTGCGCAAAATTTATAGCGTTTACAAAATAGGGGATAGTTTTATGGCATTTTTATTAATCATTTTTTTTACTTTTTTACCATTTTACTAATGGCGGCGATCAGCGATTTTTTTTTTTGTGACTGCGACATTATGGCAGACACATCGGACAATTTTGACACATTTTTGGGACCATTGTCATTTTCACAGCGAAAAGTGCTATAAAAATGCACTGGTTACTGTAAAAATGACAATTGCAGTTTAGGAGTTAACCACTAGGGGGCGCTGAAGGTGTTAAGTCTGACCTCATATGTGTTTTATAACTGTAGGGGGCGGGGCTGGACGTGTGACGTCGGTGATCGTCTTTCCCTATATCAGGGAACAGACGATCAATGACACTGCCACAATGAAGAACAGGGAAGGTGTGTTTACACTCACACCTCTCCCCGTTCTTCCGCTCCAGTGACCGATCGCGGGACACCGGCGGCGATCGGGTCCGCGGGTCCCGTGGGCACGGTCACAGAGCTTCGGAAAGGGTCACGAGCGCGCCGACGGCGGCGCGCTCACGGCCCCACAGCTGGGCCTTAAGAGACAGGTACGTGATTGTGCCCAGCCGTGCCATTCTGCAGATGTATATTGGCGTGAAGGGGTCCTTAAGTGGTTAAACAAAAGTTATCTTATCTGGTATTGTACGAGAAAAAAAAATTGTGCGTATCCGATCAAATAATATCAGATGAACCATCCGATTGGCTCTCGAAAGCTCTATACTAATGATCAGATTATCATACGATCTATTTGAAAACAGTATTTTTCTATATGGTTTTCCGATCGTGTGTACCGGGCCAGTGGCGTAACCAGAGTTATTGGCGCCCGGGGCAAAACTTTTTTTTCGCCCCCCCCCCCCGGCGCTAGCGCATGACCACATACGCCCAATCACAGGGCGCCATGCCAATCAATTGCCACCACTGTACCATGCCATCAATTGTCACCACTGTGCCATCAATTGTCACCACTGTCCCACCAATCGTCACCACTGTGCCACCAATCGTCACCACTGAGCCACCAATTGTCACCACTGAGCCACCAATTGTCACTGTCCAGACATCTATCCACCTCGGAGCTTTATATTATAACCTGCTGGGACTTGTAGTTCTCCATCGTCTCCTGGGGCTCAGGTGCATGCAATCCACCATCTTTGTTCAGTTTTTCTTACTGCTGGGACTTGTAGTCCCATAGATGGTGGATCGCATGCACCTGAGCCCCAGGAGACGATTGAGAACTACAAGTCCCAGCAGGTTATAATACAAGGCTCCGAGATGGATGGGTGTCCGGACATCCATCCACCTCAGAGCCTTATTGTATGATAATGTATAACCTGCTGGGACTTGTAGTTCTCCATCGTCTCCTGGGGCTCAGGTGCATGCAATCCACCATCTTTGTTCAGTTTTTCTTACTGCTGGGACTTGTAGTCCCATAGATGGTGGATCGCATGCACCTGAGCCCCAGGAGACGATTGAGAACTACAAGTCCCAGCAGGTTATAATACAAGGCTCCGAGATGGATGGGTGTCCGGACATCCATCCACCTCAGAGCCTTATTGTATGATAATGTATAACCTGCTGGGACTTGTAGTTCTCCAATCTCCATGAGCCCCAGGAGAACTACAAGTCCCAGCAGTCTTACTAAAATAACAGGCTCTGAGGTGGATAGGTGGGAATCAGGCAGAGCACCCCTTAAGATTTACACCGACCCCCCCCCCTTCTTACCTTGCTGGAGAAACTTGCCGCCGCCGCGCTGTAAACACATGTTCTAGGCCAATCAGCGCGCCCTTCTGTCTGGTTGGCTGGTGTTTCCCGCCACTCACACATCAAGGGAGACAGACAGTTCCACCAGCCAACCAGGCGCGCCGCCGCCGGGTGTGCCAAGATGGCCGACAGCTCCAATGCTAGGCCCAAGCCGCGGCCTTTCCTGAGGCGGCGGCGGCGCATTCCGCGGACGCAAGGATTTCGCCCCCCGCAATTTTTCGCCCGGTGCAGGAGCCCCCCCTGCCCCCCCCCTCGCTACGCCAGTGTACCGGGCATAAGTCTTCCTGGAGGTCACGTGGTTAATTAGAAGTTAAAAGTTGTGCTCAATTTTGTAGTACTTTTGGTACAGTAATTTTCCATGAATTGTCCAATCCATTGGCTGGAAGAGATGAAGGGAAACCATATTTTTTTTTCTGTTTGATCAAAACGGTCTTTCTTTGTAAATTAGACCTTGTTGAACCTTCGCCGATGCCCTAAAAAGTATTTTGTAGAACATCTGTGCGCCGCAGCGAGGCCGGGGCGTCTTCATTATCGGTGTGATTGTTGCTTGAGAGGCCGCGCTGCACGCCGCAGATAAGTTTAAAGACAGTTTATATGTGTCACCCTCTGTAGAACGCGGACGCCTTTGTACAGGATATCGCGGCTCTCCAGCTGCGTCGCAACAATTTAAATGATGGGAAAACGCTTTGGCTGCGCTGCTGAGATTACGTTTTCAAATCCAAATGAGAGTGAGAGGTGACAATGAGGCGGCATTAGAGGAGAGCCAGCAGGGGTCTTCAGAGCGTTCCACATTCTAATGACTCGTATTAAAGGGGAACGGGCCGGGTTTTTTTTTTTTACAGCAAGAGGACATTTTTGGTTGTTGTAACGTTTACCATACATTGTGCCAGTGGCGGTGCGTCCATAAAGGGCGCAGGGCACCACCCTCTCTCTCTCCTGCCACCTGTCTATCACCATAGATAGATTCATGCATTGCATGAATCTCTATGGTCGCCGCTGCCACCCCCCATTCTATGGCTCTAATCACGCCGCTTTAATTCAGGTGCCCAAAAAGGGTCCGGGCACCTGAATGACAGCGGCGGGGTATTCTTTTGAAAGGACGCTGATCGTCTGCTCCCTGTAATCGGGAGCAGTGATCAGTGTTGTGTCACTGGTAGCCCAGCCCTTACACAGTTAGAATCACTCCCTAAAGCCCCGTACACACGGTCGGACATCCAACAAAATTTCCCTTGGATTTTTGTCCTAATTGATTTGTCCGATCACACCCATAGCATACACACGCTCGGACTTTTCTGCAAACTTTTCTAAAACGTTCCCATTATCACGTGGTTTTTCTGCTATTTACTGCCACCCTTTGGTTAACTTCTGCTATTGTTGGTTGATTTTAACATTGGTTCTGAGCATGCGCATTTGTAATTTGTCCAAAAGTCCGATGGTTTGCTGTACACACGATCGGACTTTGCACCATCGGACTTTTGTTGCCTGAAAGTTGGTCCGTTCGCAGACCCAACTTTTTGTCCAATGAAAGCAAAAAAAGTTGGTCCCATGGAACGTACACACGGTCGGACAAATGCGAAAAGTGTCGGATTTTGATGTTGGTTGGGCAAAAGTTCGACCGTGTGTACGGGGCTATAGACGCACTTAAAGCGGAGCTCCACCGTAAAGAGGAACCCCCCCCCCCTCCGGTGTCACATTTGACACCTTTCAGGAGGGAGTGGGGTGCAGATATCTGTCTAAAGACAGGTATTTACACCCACTTCCGGGCACACAGTCTGCGGGTAGACTGCGGGCAGGACGTCACCTCCCGTCCCCCGTTGTGTTCTGGGAAACACTCGGCTCCCAGAACACAGCGGGAGCCAATCAGCACGGCGCAGCGCGACTCGCGAATGCACCGTAGGGAACTGGGGAGTGAAGCCGGAGCGCTTCACTTCCTGGTTCCCTTATCAAGGATGGCGGAGGGGGGGGAGCAGCATGACAAGCGATCGCTCGTCACTTGGACGGCGCTAAACTCCAGGACAGGTAAGTGTCCTAATATTAAAAGTCAGCAGCTTCAGTATTTGTAGCTGCTGGCTTTTAATATTTTTTTTTCAGCGGACATCGGCTTTAAACCATTCCTTGCCCCCTACCAGTGTCATTTACACAGTAATCAGTGTATTTTTATAGCACTGATCACTGTATAAAAGACAATGGTCCCAAAATAGCGTCAAAAGTGTCCGATGTGTCCGCCATAATGTCACAGTCACTATAAAAATCGCAGATCACTGCCATTACTAGTAAAAAAAATAAAAAATCATTAATAAAAATGCCATAAAACTATCTCCTATTTGTAAACGCTAGGGGATAGATTCTCGTATGAGATACGACAGCGTATCTCCAGATATGCCGTCGTATCTCTGTTTTTGCAGCTGTGTATCTATGCGACTGATTCTTAGAATCAGTTACGCATAGATTTTGCTTAGATCCGACTTGCGTAAGTCACTTACACCGTCGGATCTAAGTTGCAATGTTACGCTGGCCGCTAGGTGGCGTTCCCGTCGATTTCTGCGTTGAATATGCAAATGAGCCTGATACGCCGATTTCTGAACGTATTTGCGCCCTGTCGTCGTAGTTTACGTTGTTTGCGTAAGAGTAAGGTAACCCCTGCTATATGGTGGTTTAACTTTGCGTAGGTTCGGCGCACGCCTTGTTAAGTATGGATGTCGGGACAGCGTCATGTTTTTCCGTTGTTTATGTAACTCGTCGCGAATAGCGCTGTGCGTTAATTACGTTCATGTCGAAACCAATGTATTTGCGGCGTGCTATGGAGCATGCGCACTGGGCTACGTTTACGGCATGCGCAGTTCGTTCGGCGCGGGGCCGCGCTTAATTTAAATACAAGCCACCCCCTTTGAATTACGCGGGGATACACCGGGCCATTTACACTACGCCGCCACAAATTACGGAGCAAGTGCTTGGAGAATACGGCACTTGTTCCTGTAAGTTGCGGCGGCGTAGTGTAAACAGGAAACGCTACGCTGCCGCAAATATACCAGAATCTGGCCCTATAACTTTTGCGCAAACCGATCAATAAACGCTTATTGCAAAAAAAATTTTACCAAAAATATGTAGAAGAATAAGTATCGGCCTAAACTGAGGAAAAAATTGTTTTTTATTTATTTTTTGGGGATATTTATTATAGCAAAAAGTAAAAAATATTGCTTTTCTTTTTAAATTGTCGCTCTATTTTTGTTTATAGCGCAAAAAATTAAAACCGCAGAGGTGATTAAATACCACCAAAAGAAAGCTCTATTTGTGGGAAAAAAAGGCCGTCAATTTTGTTTTGGTGCCACGTCGCACGACCGCGCAATTGTCAGTTAAATTGACGCAGCGCCGAATCGCAAAAAGTGGCCCGGTTGTTTGGCAGCCAAATGGTCCAGGGCTCAAGTGGTTAATAGGCCGCAGCTCAAACACTGGTACACTCTGCAGCGTCATCACCTGAATCGGTGTACTGATGCACCTCCAGGATCTTCTTTTCCTTGATTCCCTTGAACAGAAGTGTACTCTGCACTATATTTAGGACCCCTCGTTGTAAAGCAGGATTGTCGTGGTAAAACAAATTCATACATTTTTTAGCGCTTAGATAAATCCCAGCCTTGTATGGTATGGTGGAGCTGGGAATGACCACACGGTGCTTAAAATGCTATATTTAGTCCAAAGACTCGATTTTCCTCCAGAGCTTCATATTTTTTTCATATTGGAATTTCTGTTCAGGTTATCACATTCATAACTGTAACTGAAGGAAGAGAAGTACGTGATTTCTCCCTCTATAATGACCACATGACACGACCTTGGAGCCATTTCAAGGAACACGGCTTGCCTTTGGCCTAGTTCACACAGAATCCGGCCTGTAAACATTTGTCCGAAGGGTGTAATTGACAGCAAGAATGTCCAAAGCTTTCCGCAAGTTTACAGCAGCTGTGTGTGAAGCCCTTAAAGTGGAACTAAAGCGGAAAAAAGGCTTTCTTGATCGTACATCACGGGACACAGAGCGCATAGTCATTACATATGGGTTATATGGAGTACCTTCAGGTGTGGACACTGGTGTAATCAACTTCACAGGAAGTTCCTCCCTATATAACCCCCTCCCACTGAGAGTGCTTTAGTTTTTCCGCCAGTGTCTTAGGTGTTGGTCACGTCTAGCTGTCCCTCGGAGGTCTCGGGACCCAGGATAGCTAGCCGGATCCGTCCGAAGTGCTTCAGAGCCAAGATGTACGGTACCCGGGCCCTGCTGGAGTGGGGTTTTGCCTATAATGCCTCTCCTTGGAGGGCTGGATTCTGGGCTCCAGTGCTTTAGTCTCTTCCAAGAACTAAAAGCTACTGATGCCAGGATGCTATATAGGTCCAGGGGTGTGGGTTCCTTAACACAGGACCCCGGTCCCTGAAGGTCCAAGACAATACCCACGGAGATGGGGGAAGGCTGGGCCTCTTGCATTTTGCAATACCCTGCGGCGTGGAGCAGGTAAGAGGGAACCTGCGGGACTTGGTTCGACAGTAGGTATCCCCTGGGGGTTCTGGGTTGGCTAACAGTATGCTGGTGCATCAGCCACTATCTCCACTATGTCTGTTGAGGCAGGATGGGATTCTAATGTTTACCCAGATAACATGTAGATATATGTATACTTATGTAAGTTATATATTTGCTACTCACCCCAGGTCTGCCTGTTAACACTGATACTGCAACCCCACATGTTTTAAAGAGGAAATTGCTGGTTAAAACTCCTGTTTCTTAGGAAGCCCATGGGGACAGCTTCCTCGCTGTGTGTGCACTACAATAAAATTAGTGCTTACCTGGTGTCTGTTGGTGCTGCATAACGCTGGTCCATGTTGTTCCTCTGCTCTGCTTCCTCCATGTGGGTTCAGCGTGGTGCGCGCGATCGTGTGCGCGCGTGTGTACGCGCGCATACGCGCGCGCGTGCACGCCGCTTTTTATAGCGTCGGCGTGCGTCGGGGGGGCGGGCCAGCAGCGTCAGGGTCTGTATAAAGGAAAAAACGTTTCTCTGGCTGGTCTTTACCTCCTGGAGGCAGAGGAAGAAAGGATACAGAGCGTGCAGCTGGGTCTTTTGACTACACAGGGACACCTAGTGGCGGTTTTGTGGATCTTCAGGTCTAGGACTTAGGTCCACTATTGACCAGAAAAAAAAAAAAAAAAAAAAAAAGTTTTTTTGCTTAAAGGGACTCAGCCTTAGATCCAGCAGTATCTGAGTCTACCTTGGACTCCGGCTAACGGGCATTGGTGTGTCAATACTCACAGGCTTCCTCGGTATTGCCACCTCCCAGGCGGGTAAAAAAAAAAATAAAAAAATAAAAAAATTTTTGAAAAAAAAAAAAAAAGAAAAAGAGAGAAATTAGTTCTTTTTCATTTTTCTCATACCTGCCCTCACATTGGTTATTCCTAGCTGCAACAGTCAGGTGTTGGCTATAGGGGTGACCCAAGGTTGTACAATGGCTCCAAAGGGATCTGGACCAGCCAAGGCTGCTAAAGGTGCCAAAAAAACAAAAACAAAAGGGGTCTCCATCGGGGTCAGAGGATTTGGGCCAGGCTTCTACGGCCCCACCCTCGCCAGTCAGGACACCGAGTGGCATAGTACAAGAGCCATTGGGGGTGCTGGGGGCAGAGGCGGCCCCCGATCCACCCATTCCCGTTTACGTGACGGAAGAAATGCTAGCAGCCACCATGTGTGGGCTAGAGAAAAGGTTAACTGCGTTGTTTTCCCGTCCTTGCCCAAGTAGCAAGCGGGCTAGATCCCCCTCACCCAGTGTGGGGTTTTCGGATGCGGAGGTCTCCTCTTCAGAGGAACGGGACCCACAAGGGGATCACGCAGACCCAAGTCCCGACGGTTCAGACAGGGAAAATTCCACTATAGATGAATATTTTTCGGCCTCTCAAGCGGAGGGCCTGTGGATCCAGTCTTTGACAGATATGGTTCGCACTGCCTTTAAACTTCCAGTGCCAGAACTAGTAGCCCCGGAGGTATCCTCATTGGGTTCTTTAAAGGCTCCATTAACTTGTGCATCTTTTCCAATGCACCCCCTTCTGCGGAACGTGATTTACCAGGATTGGGCTCGACCTGATAGAATCTTTGTCCCTCCTAAAAGATTCTCTATTCTCTACCCTATGGAAGAGGAATATGTAAAGAAATGGGCTCTTCCTACAGTGGACGCAGCCATTTCCTGCGTGAATAAATCCCTGACTTGTCCGGTTGAAAATGTCCATATGTTCAAGGATCCGGTCGACAAGAAATTCGAGACCCTACTGAAAGCAACTTTCACCTCAGTAGGTGCCATGGTTCAGCCAGCAGTAGCAGCCATTGGTGTTTGTCAGGCCTTGAAGGATCAGGCAAAACATATATTGAAGGACATGCCGGCTCAGCATACTCATGAATTAGCAGAATTCCCTAGGGCTCTCTGCTTTGCAGTGGATGCTATTAAGGACTCCATCCAACAGGCATCCCGTTCATCTCTACTGGTGGTTCACATGCGTCGTCTTTTGTGGCTAAAGAACTGGTCAGCAGAGGCACCCTGCAAAAAGCTTCTAGCAGGGTTTCCCTTTCATGGGGGAAGACTATTCGGGGAAGACCTAGATAAATATATCCACACCATATCAAGTGGAAAAAGTACTTCCTTACCGGTCAAGAAAAGACCGCGTGGGCCCACGTTTAAACGACAGGCCATGGTAGGCTCGGCCCCTTCGACTTCCCGTCAGTATCGACGGCCTCCCGGGCGGTCAACAGCTAATAGCCGCCCACAGGGACAAGCTGCGGCAAACAAGAGGCCCTGGTCTCGCAAGCCGGCTAAATCAGTCATCAAATCAGATTCATGAAGGGGCGCCCCCACTCTCTTGGGTGGGGGGAAGACTTCAGTTTTTCTCCGAAGTCTGGAAGGCCAGAATTCCCGACTCTTGGGTTCGGTCCGTAGTAGCCTCAGGCTACAAACTAGAGTTTTCGAGAAATCCCCTCTCCTCATTTTCAGGGGTCAAGTCTTCCAAGCGACCCATTAAAGAGGGCCTCTCTCGTAAAGGCGTTGGATCGCCTCTTGCTCCAAGGAGTAATTGTAGAAGTACCAACCCAAGAAAGGGGTCTGGGATTCTACTCCAACCTTTTTGTTATACCAAAACCCAATGGCGACGTCAGGCCTATATTAGACCTCAAACGCCTAAATCGCTTTCTAAGGATTCAGACCTTCCGTATGGACTCCATACGTTCAGTGACAACCAGCCTGCATCAGGGCGACTTCCTAGCATCTATAGACATAAAGGATGCATATCTGCATGTGCCGATTTACCCAGCACATCACAAGTTTCTTCGTTTTACGATAAACCAAAGTCATTACCAGTTCGTAGCCCTCCCTTTCGGGTTGGCAACAGCTCCACGGGTATTCACAAAGGTGTTAGCCCCGGTACTAGCCGTCCTAAGGACAGAAGGCATCTTGGTCCTAGCATACCTGGACGATCTCCTGGTTATCGACAGTTCAGCCTCCAACCTCAATCATGCAGTAGTCCGCACAGTGCGGCATCTAGAAGAGTTCGGGTGGATTGTGAACCAAGAAAAATCAAGGTTACAACCCACAAGACAGTTGGAATATCTAGGCTTTCGGTTAGATACAGAATGCCAGAGGGTATTTTTACCTCAAAAGAAGATCAGGTCATTAATTCAAACGATTCAAATAGTCTTAGGCAAAAAGAAGCCGACTATTCGCCTATGCATGTGACTGCTGGGAAAGATGGTGGCCGCCTTCGAAGCAGCGCCCTATGCCCAGATCCATACCAGAATTCTGCAAGCAGCTATTCTCTCTGCTTGGAACAAGTCCATACAGGCATTAGACCGTCCATTAGTTCTTTCCCCAGGAGTCAGGCACAGCCTGTACTGGTGGCTGATCCCTCAAAAATTATCAAAAGGGAAAACCTTTTGCCCCATCTCGTGGAAAATAGTAACCACAGATGCCAGCCTAACAGGTTGGGGGGCAATCTTAGGAAAACGGACCCAGCAGGGACAGTGGTCAGAGGCAGAAAGTCTGCTTCCCATCAATGTCCTAGAGATCAGAGCTGCTCGGTTGGCCCTGGTCGCCTGGACTCTTCCCCTGCAGGGTCTGCCAGTAAGGATATAGTCCGACAATGCCACGGCGGTGGCATACATAAACCACCAGGGGGGCACAAGGAGCCTAGCGGCTCAAAGGGAAGTAAACCTGATTTTTTCATGGGCCGAAGCCCATGTACCCTGCATCTCAGCAGTGTTCATCCCAGGGATAGACAATTCTCAAGCAGATTTTTTGAGTCGTCAACAGTTACTCCTGGGAGAGTGGTCTCTTCACCCCCAGGTATTCCAAGAGATTTGCCAAAGATTCGGAGTTCCCGATGTGGACATCATGGCAACAAGATTCAACAAGAAATTGGACAAATTCGTATCCCGAGCCAGGGACCCCTCGGCCTACGGGACCGATGCGTTGGTTTGCCCCTGGCACCAGTTTTCTCTCCTGTATGCGTTCCCTCCACTACAGATGATTCCCCGCCTTCTACGAAGGATCAGGGTGGAGCGCAGGCCGGTGATCCTGGTGGCCCCAGCCTGGCCCAGAAGGGCTTGGTACGCACTCATCGTGAGGATGTCAGTAAGGGCACCGTGGCCACTCCCCCTGCGCCCAGATCTGCTGTCTCAGGGCCCGATCTACCACCCTGCTTCACAGCAGCTAAATTTGATGGCTTGGCGGCTGAATCCCTAATTCTTAAGGGCAGAGGCCTCTCAGCCCAGGTCATATCTACGCTAATTCAAGCTAGGAAACCAGTTTCTAGAAATATCTATTACAGAGTCTGGAAGAACTATGTGGAGTGGTGCGAGTCTCAAGGAGGGCATCCTCGCAAGTTTTTTATTGACAGGATCTTGCGATTCCTACAGGTTGGCGTTGACAAGGGGTTAGCTCTTAGTACTCTAAAGGGGCAGGTGTCTGCCTTAGCGATATGGTTTCAAAGGCCTTTGGCCACACATTCGCTTGTGAAAACTTTTTTGCAGGGGGTCTTGCATGTAAATCCCCCTATTAGAGCTCCCCTCTGCCCCTGGAATTTAAATCTGGTCTTGTCAGCTTTACAAAGGCAGCCGTTTGAACCTCTGACAGAAATCCCTCTTGTGCTGCTAACCCGAAAATTGGTTTTCTTGGTGGCTATGGCTTCGGCCAGAAGGGTCTCCGAGCTGGCAGCCTTGTCTTGCAGGGAACCGTACCTGATTCTGCATAAGGACAGAGTGGTTCTGCGGCCACAGCCTTCTTTCCTTCCTAAGGTCATATCCAGGACCTAGTCCTACCATCCTTCTTTCCTACTCCCCAGTCCAGAGAGGAAAGATTGCTTCATACTTTGGACGTGGTCCGAGCCATGAGGGTCTATCTCAAGGCTACAGAAAAGATTAGGAAAACAGATGTGCTTTTCATTCTTCCGGAGGGCCCCAAGAAGGGTCAGCCGGCTGCCAAGTCTTCCTTGGCTAGGTGGATTAAGCAGCTGATTTTTCAGGCCTATGGTCTGAAGCGCGTTCCACCGCCCTTATCAGTTAAGGCCCATTCTACGAGGGCCATGAGTGCCTCTTGGGCGGCACACCATCAGATCTCTATGGCACAGGTTTGCAAAGCGGCAACCTGGTCTTCTGTACATACGTTTACTAAATTTTATAAGTTGGACGTCACAAAGGCTGCGGACGCAGCATTTGGGCAGGCGGTCCTACGGGCAGCAGTATAGAATCCTCTGGCCCGGTTCACGCCCCCTTTTTCTGTTGGTGGAGCTATTTTACCTCCTGATATAGTTTCTGTTTGGCTATTTTTGGCCTTACGGTCTCCCTCCCTTCATGGAGCATTGCTTTGGGACATCCCATATGTAATGACTATGCGCTCTGTGTCCCGTGATGTACGATCAAGAAAAAGGGATTTTTAATAACAGCTTACCTGTAAAATCCTTTTCTTGGAGTACATCACGGGACACAGAGCTCCCACCCCTCTTTGTGGGAACATTGTGTAACCTCAGAGAAATTGCTTGCTACAAAACTAAAGCACTCTCAGTGGGAGGGGGTTATATAGGGAGGAACTTCCTGTGAAGTTGATTACACCAGTGTCCACACCTGAAGGTACTCCATATAACCCATATGTAATGACTATGCGCTCTGTGTCCCGTGATGTACTCCAAGAAAAGGATTTTACAGGTAAGCTGTTATTAAAAATCCCTTTTTTTGAATCATTTTTTATTGTAGCGCCATGCTCCCATTGAGTAGGCGCTATGTGTTAAATTTTAGTTGCCTGAGCTGTAGTTTAGCTCAGAATAATTATGCTAAATTGTTGGTTCTGTTTCAGTTTAGCTGGGCTGCACAATTTTCCCCTTAACAAGAGCAAACCTAACAGTGTAGTAATTAACCACTTACCCCCCACCCTATTACAAAATGACGGCGGCAAAGTGGTTTCAATATCCTGACTGGACGTCATTTGACGTCTTCAGGATATTGAGCCGCTGCGCGGCCCTGGGGGCGCGCGTCGCGGCGATCATTGTTGCAGGGTGTCAGTCTGACACCACGCAACACCGATATAGGTAAAGAGTCTCTAATGTAGACTCTTTACCACGTGATCAGCTGTGTCCAATCACAGCTGATCACGTTGTAAACAAGAAGAGCCGGTGATCGGCTTTTCCTCACTCCCGTCTGTCAGACGCGAGTCGAGGAAAGCCGATTGGGTGCTCCTCTGACAGGGGGGTTTGTGCTGATTGATTATCAGCACAGCCCCCCCGAGGATGCCCACACTAGACCACCAGGTATGCCACTAGACCACCAGGGATGCCACCGGACCACCAGGGATGCCCACCACCAGGTATGCCACCCTAGACCACCAGGGATGCAAATCAGTGCCCACAATGAATGCCAATCAGTGCCCACAATGGGCATCACTGATTGGCAGGCATTGTTGTTTGGCACTGATTGGCATCTATAAGTACAATATAATACAGTACAGCCGTGCCACCTATCAGTGCCCATCCATGCCCATACGTGCCCATCTGTGCCCATACGTGCCCATCTGTGCCCATCCGTGCCGCCTATCTGTGCTCATCCGAGCCGTCTATCAGTGCCCTATCAGTGCTGCATATTAGAGCCCATCAGTGCCTATTAATTCCACCCCATCAGTGCCGCCTTATCAGTGCCCATTCGTGCAGCCCCATCAGTGGTCCATTAGTGAAGGAGAAAACGTACTTATTTACAAAGTTTTGTAAAGGAAACAAAAAAAAAGCATTTGTTTTTTAAAATTTTCAGTCTTTTTAATTTTTTTGTGCATGAAAATAAAAATCCCAGTGGTGATCAAATACCACCAAACGAAAGCTCTATTTGTGGGAATAAAATGATACAAATTTAGTTTGGGTACAGTGTAGCATGACCGCGCAATTGTCATTCAAAGTGCAACAGCGCTGAAAGCTGTAAATTGCTCTTGGCAGGAAGTGCCTAGTACGGAAGTGGTAAAAAATGCAGCCCTGTTAGAACGTCAGAAAATGACAGCTGCCTGTAGATTAATATCGATAATTTTAATAAAGGATAATTGTAATAAAGTAGAGTTAAACTTTTGAACTTACCCTTTTTTTCCTGATCTGAAGAAACCCCATTCCCCCACCACAGATGCACACTTACCTAAATTGGAAGACTGCGACAGCCAAGGGTCCTCTAGTCTTTTGGTTACAATCTTCTTTCTTCTGACTCAATATAACTCTATAGGGTCATCTACTTAACATCTGGGTAATTTCAGAACTCTGGAGACATATCAGGGACAACTGTGAGACAGTTACAGTCTATTTGACCAGGTTATGCACAAAATTACCATCCAGTCAGTATAGTACCAAAAAAGTCTGAAAGATTTGTGTTTTTGTTTTTGATTTACTCAGTAGATGGGATGTCGGTATATTCCTCAGAGCAATGGTGTCAAACTCAATTTCATTGTGGGCCACATCAGGGGTATGGTTTCTCTCAAAGGGCCGGTTGTATCTGGGGTACGCTATGTACAGAGTGCAGGGTCTACAAATGCATTCCGTACAGAGTGCAGAGTTCAAACTACGCTACATACAGAGTGTAGAGTTCAAATTATGTTACATACAGAGTACAGAGTTCAAATTATGTTACATACTGAGTGCAAGAATACAGTTCAAGAATACACTACGTGCAGAGTGCAGAGTTCACAAGTGCATCACATACAGAGTGCAGAGTTCTGGAGTGCATCACATACAGAGTGCAGAGTTCTGGAGTGCATCACATACAGAGTGCAGAGTTCCGGAGTGCATCACATACAGGGTGCAGAGTTCCGGAGTGCATCACATACAGGGTGCAGAGTTCCGGAGTGCATCACATACAGAGTGCAGAGTTCCGGAGTGCATCACATACAGAGTGCAGAGTTCCAGAGTGCATCACATACAGAGTGCAGAGCTCCGGAGTGCATTACATACAGGGTAAAGAGTTCAGGAGTCCATTACATACAGAGTGCAGAGTTCAGGAGTGCATTACATACAGGGTGCAGAGTTCCGGAGTGCATCACATACAGGGTGCAGAGTTCAAACTACGCTACATACAGAGTGTAGAGTTCAAATTATGTTACATACAGAGTACAGAGTTCAAATTATGTTACATACTGAGTGCAAGAATACAGTTCAAGAATACACTACGTGCAGAGTGCAGAGTTCACAAGTGCATCACATACAGAGTGCAGAGTTCTGGAGTGCATCACATACAGAGTGCAGAGTTCTGGAGTGCATCACTTACAGAGTGCAGAGTTCTGGAGTGCATCACATACAGAGTGCAGAGTTCTGGAGTGCATCACATACAGGGTGCAGCGTTCCGGAGTGCATCACATACAGGGTGCAGAGTTCCGGAGTGCATCACATACAGAGTGCAGAGTTCCGGAGTGCATCACATACAGAGTGCAGAGTTCCAGAGTGCATCACATACAGAGTGCAGAGCTCCGGAGTGCATTACATACAGGGTAAAGAGTTCAGGAGTCCATTACATACAGAGTGCAGAGTTCAGGAGTGCATTACATACAGGGTGCAGAGTTCCGGAGTGCATCACATACAGGGTGCAGAGTTCCGGAGTGCATCACATACAGGGTGCAGAGTTCCGGAGTGCATCACATACAGAGTGCAGAGTTCCGGAGTGCATCACATACAGAGTGCAGAGTTCCGGAGTGCATCACATACAGAGTGCAGAGTTCCGGAGTGCATCACATACAGAGTGCAGAGTTCCGGAGTGCATTACATACAGAGTGCAGAGTTCAGGAGTGCATTACTTACAGAGTGCAGAGTTCAGGGGTGTGCTGTGTAGAGAGTGCAGGGCTTAGGGTTTGCGCTATTCAGTGTGAAACCCCAACCCCCCCCAATCTTCCTTTAATCTCTTCTTCTCCAACCTGGGTGAGAGCCAGAGGTGACAGAATGAATTTTTCTCGCTGCAAAACTGGGTGCAAGGAATACATGACAAGGCCTGGCGTGGTGTATTCGGCCCGCCAGCCTTCTGTTTGACATATGTGCTCTAGTGGATATAGTATTCTGTGAACCATACCTTTTTGTATTTTATGGAGTGTATAATTAATGATCACATGAACAGGAACCACTCTGTTTGGTTCCTAATTTTCAATGGTATTTTCAGCTTTGGATGGAGATCCAGCAGCTACCCAAAGTGGCGGCTTCTGGCTCTCAAAAGGTGAGAATGTTTATTAATGTGTCTTTGGTGTAGGGTATCACAGACCTTTCATACCCTCTGCTGCTGGTCATCAGTTTTCTTCCAGGTTGAATGATGCCTAGAGTCATTCGGCCACTTCTGGTGAGCCCAGGGCATAATGGACAAATCTCCTAAGCCTCGTACACACGGCCGGTTTTCTCAGCAAGAAAACTGCTGGCAGAGCTTTTTGCGAGAAAACCAGTCGGGTGTATGTTTTCTCGTCGAGAAAACTTCCGGGAATCTCAAAGAGAAAAATGGAGAACCTGCCCTCTTTTTTCTCGTCGGGATTCTCGTCGGCCTGTTTCCCGATGAGAAAACTGTGTGTGTGTGTATGCGACTACAAGCTTACCTGTCCTCCGGTAAGCCCACGCATGCTCGATGAGACTTCAACACATGCGCTGTAGCTTACAAGTGTAGTGTAGGGTAGGGTGACCAGACATCCCCAGTTTCAGGGGACAGTCCCCTGATTGAGGACACTGTCCCTGAACCAAGTCTGTCCCTGGTTTTGTCCCCAGATTGGATTTAATAGGGGGCAGGGGCAATTTTAAAGACAGTCAGTGCCGAATAAAATAAAAAAAATTGAATTACACACCCTCGCTCCGCCGTGCCTACTAGCATAGGGGGGTTGTATTTTTCCCATTATCTGTGGCCCTTTCTGATGATCATGTGCTATTCGGAGTGGAGGGAATATTTCTTCAGTTTCGGGTGCATGCCCATTCAGCTCCACTCGCATGTTCTTCTGCCTTGGCTCAAATCCTGGCCAGCCACCTGCCTATCTCCTTGCCTTGGAGAAAAAATTGCGCTAGTCATACCATGTGGTGAACAAAGTGTTAAAAAATAATTAAATAAATAAATAAATAATATTAAATATAAGAAATATATTAAACTCTAGGGAAAGAAGGTAAAGAAAACCTTCTAGTGAGACAACCAAAATAAATTGAATTTATGACTGTGTGAAAAAAATATTAATAATAAAAAAAAAAAAAAAAAACATTCAGTCCAAAAAAATCTGTGACTTCTTAAACATAATGTCCCCATCAAAGTATCAACTCCATGGATGTATGTTGAAGGAGGGAAAAAGCCAAGATGAAAGGGATTCCACCACCAGTCAGGTTTGGATAGAATAGAAAAGATCCACCAGGAGAGGGGTAGGTAATAAACTCTTACCAGATTCCCAGCTAGTAAAGCATATAGATCCACTCGATCCCAGAAGGGAGGGGGGACTGCAGCACTCCTCTGCATTCAGCTGGTCCTCGTTTTGATAGGTGTGGATCCCAAAACTCCTTTCCAGGTCCTAAGCTGGTTGCACAGCTCCAAAGGATCCAGTTGGAGACCCAGAAAAAAAGGGGGACTCAAATAGTGAAGTACCGTAGTTATCCGGGTTTTATTTAAAATTGTAAGAGTATACACTAGATGCACTTCATAAGTCCAAAATACAAAGGCATTACATCCAGTCAAAGTAAAACAAAATATAGCAAACAAAACGAACGTGCGCCCGTGCTTACGGGGTCACTTCTGGACACGGTGATGTCAGTGCGTGGCTCCGCCCTGACTAGTTTCGATCAATACGATCGTTCTCAAAGGGCCCTTTGAGAACGATCGTATTGATCGAAACTAGTGATGGGGACATTATGATGGGGACATTATGTTTAAGAAGTCAGATTTTTTTGGACTGAATGTTTTTTTTTTTTTTATTATTAATATTTTTTTCACACAGTCATAAATTCAATTTATTTTGGTTGTCTCACTAGAAGGTTTTCTTTACCTTCTTTCCCTAGAGTTTAATATATTTCTTATATTTAATATTATTTATTTATTTATTTAATTATTTTTTAACACTTTGTTCACCACATGGTATGACTAGCGCAATTTTTTCTCCAATGTTTTCTACTTGTATTTACATGACTACCACGTGTAGCTAAAGATTGCTGCTTGGGTTATTAAGTTAACATTATTTTCACATTTACACATATTTATTTTCAATTTTAGCTATTCATATCCTTTAGCGCAATATTTTTTATTGTTCTTTTATCTCCTTGCCTTACCTGGTGGAGTGATCTTCCTCCGCTCCTTATTCAGTAGAAGCCGGGGCCCAAACAGTAAAACTTGAGAGGCTGTGAGGCGGGCGGCGAGGGGCAGAGAGTCCGCTGATTGCTGCCATTACTAGTAAAGAAAAAATATGTCCCCGGATTTCATTTTAAAAATCTGGTCATCTTAGTGTAGGGTGAAGCAAAATGGCGGCAACAGCATCGAATGTGACAAGCGAATGCTCGTCGTGTCAATGACAATGACGTGTTTTTGCCATTCTTTTGAACACTCGGTTTTGAAAGAAAAGCTTGCCAGGAATCTTGTCTGGAAGACCAACATTTTTTTCCCCCGACGAGATTCCCGGCCGCGTGTACGAGGCTTTAGGGGAACGTCACTGCACAGCCTGGACTCACTTTGGAATGCAGTATAGGATGGCGGTCAAAGCTGGAGAAGACAATGCAGGAACTTGGGTTTGTCATATAACTGTGTTTAATACACTAGGAACTAAAATTAGGGTTGTGGATGTGAAGGCCTGCTCTTTTCTCCAAAATCGTGACTGTGAACCATGAGAATTAATTTTGTTTCTTATCAATGAAGTGGGACCGCTGACATAAATTGTTGCCGCTATTCTGCACTTACCCATTAGAGAAATGAGACCAACTTCTAAATCCATTACAGACCCAACACTTTAAACACTTCTTTTCCCAGCGGTTCATTCAGTACATGCTAGGGTAAATAATAATTATTTTGTAAAGTTTAATAACTTCTGAATTTAAAAAAAGTTAAGCACACTTTTATAATTAAATACATCTATCTTTGTGTTTCAGGTTCCTAATAGTGTTGGGGTGTCTGGTCCTGGCGATTCTAACAACATTTAAGGAGTATGAAGATATTTCTGGTGACTGGCTGTTGCTTATAGTAAGTACGAGGATTGTACAACTCCCCAACCTTCTTAGTTTGCTTTTAACTTTTTTAATTAGACATGCACGTTTAGTTCCGAATTCCAAATTCATTTTTTTTTTAACGAATTTTGACAAATTCGTTAATTCCGAAATGTCAGAATTTCTGAATTTTTGAATTTCCGGATTTCCGAATTTTCGGATTTCCGAAATGTCAAATTTCCGAAATTACGAAATGTCAAATTTCCTGAAATTACGAGATTTCGAAATTCGGAAATGTGAAAATTCGAGATTTCTGAAATTCGAAAATTTTGAAAATCGGAAATTCGAAGATTAAAAATAGGAAATTCGAATTTCAAAAATTATGAATTCTAAATTCAAAACTCGACAATTAAAAAATTCTAAATTTGAAAATTAAAAAATCGGAAATTTGAAAATTCTGAATTTGAAATTGGAAAATTCGAAAATCGGAAATTTGAAAATTCGGAAATTGGAAAATTGGAAATTTGAAAATTTGGAATTTGAAAATTTGGAAATATGAAAATCGGAAATGTGAAAATTCGGAAATTGGAAATTCGAAAATTTGGAAAATTCGAAAATTTGGAAAATTTGAAAATTCGGAAAATTTGAAAATTCGGAAAATTTGAAAATTCGGAAATATGAAAATTTGAAAATTCGGAATTTGAAAATTCTTGCTTTTTCGAATTAGCGAATTCCAGATTTTCGATCTTTCGAATTTCCTAAAAAACAAATGAAATGAAAACGAAAATGAACAATTTTTTTTGCAGTGCACATTATCATTGGTCTGTCACATGACCAATAGCAAGGTACAAGAGGTGGGAGGAGGTGTGCCATAGTGTGACTTTGTTCACTTGAGGGCTCTGGGTTTAGGGGCTCCTATGGAGGAGGCCAGGCTGATATATCTTACAACCTGATTTTATCATATCTGTACAACCTCCTTTAGATCTACCAAAAACTATGTACTCCCAGGGCCTACCAATACAATTACCAGTTTAGAGTTACAGAGGAGGTCTTTTGCTAGAATTATTTTTCTCACTCCGATCGTGATGATACCTCACATGTGTGATTTAAACACATTTGAAGGCACTACATACTTATGCGTTTTTCATTGGTGCACGAACATGCAGGGATGGAGGCGCTTTAAAAAAAAAACGTATTTTTTATTTTTTTTTACACTTTCTCCCTCCTCCAAAAAATAAAAAAACTGATCACTTTTATTGCCGTCACAAGAAATGTAAACATCACTTGTGACTGTATTAGGCAGTGACAGGTACTCTTTATGGAGGGATCTGGGGTCTAAAAGGCCCCCAGATTCCTCCTTTGCACTTAAAAGTATTCCAAGTGCCAAAATCATCGTTTTTGAATACCATGGATTTTTTTAAATCTGCACCATTGGCAGGTGAGTAAACTGAAAGTGACATTGTGACGTTGCTTCAGGGTTACTACATCAGAGACCAGATCTGAAGCTGATTCCAGCTTTGTTCGGGACTCTGGCCAGCTGGCGGATGTGCCGGATGGTTACTCAGGTCTCCCGGTGGGACGGCCCAGTGGCTGCTGAGCTGCATAGGTTGTTATCACCAGCAAACCGACCACCAGCTCTAAATAACGGTCCCAGTGTGAAGCCAGTAGCTGCAATGCTGTATCCTGGCCTAGGCCAACAAGGCCCAGGCCTAGGGCAGCACTTTGCAGGGGGGCAGCATGGACAGTGTCCCCGCCGGCTTGCACTACACTGTTAAGGAAAATTAGTTTAGCACACCCATAAATCGGTCGCACTGCTTCCAGTATGTGGGCGGTTGGCATTCTGCAACTGTGGGGGGGGCGGGGCATCGCTTCAAATTTTTTACCATCCCTGTCCCAGAGATTTCCCTTCACGTCCTGTCCCATAGCAAAACAGGAAGTTAGAGTAAATCGATGCAAATTAAGGGAATCCATTGCCTCCCCCCAGGCCATCAGAACTAGTGTCCCCACTTGAAAATATCAGGGTGGGTCTTAAACCGCAAGGCCTTGACAGGAAGGGTGGGTCATATTTAAATTAGGGGGTGCACGAGTTTAGTCAGGCCTAGGGCAGCACAAAACCTAAATACATCCCTGAGTAGTTGCATATCATGCCGGTACAACCACTTACTCAAAGCAACGTACTGGTACATCGTTTCCTGTAAAGTGGGTAAAAATGAATCAGGGATACGTTTTGCTGCACTTGCACTAGTAGCACAATAGAGGGCGCTACACTAGCAGTGTGTCTGCAGCTGTGGTGATGGTTTTACGGCTTTGATAGAAAATGTTGATGACTTGGACGGCTTGACCAACTTTCTGCCTACTGAGGGACCGGCTGTAATTCCTGACATTGGATAAGATAATTCATTTGGAAACATTGCTTTGTCTGGGGTCAATGTTCGGAATAATCAATGACTGCTTTCTTTCTGATTGGGATGATTCCCAAGATAAAATGTTAGATGTCATTATGATGTGGATTCTCTTATATATTCTCTGCTGGTGATACTTTTATTTAAAATAACAAAACACACACTCTGAAATTCATATCAAAATATCGTGGAAAGCCGTCATACGATAGTGTGACAAATTCACGTACCTGTTGGAAACATGTACATGAATTTGTTGCATGGAGGCTTAGCAGTGGGCTGCACTGATGCCAGAATATCCATACCGAACACTTCAGCCTCAGTTGCATGTACAGCCCCCCTAGCTGCATAGTGTCACTGGTTGCTAGGATGCTGTCAGGAACACAGTATCTGGTTGCTAGGATGCTGTCAGTAACACAGTGTCTTTGGTTGCTAGGATGCTGTCAGGAACACAATGTCTTTGGTTGCTAGGATGCTGTCAGCTACATAGTGTCGCTGGTTGCTATGACACTGTCAGGAGGAGAGCAACCTTTCTTGCTAGAACACTGTCAGCTGCATAGAATCGATAGTTGCTTTGACGCTGTAAGCTTCATAGCATGCTGTCAGGAACATAGAATAATTGGTTCCTAGGACCCTATCAGCTACATAGTGTCACTGGTTGCTAGGACACTGTCAAGAACATAGCAAAACTGCTTGCTAGAACACTGTCATTACATAGCATCACTGGTTACATAGTTACATAGTTAGTCTGGTTGAAAAAAGACAAGTTCATCCAGTTCAACCAATTGTTCCTAAGACACTGTCAGTTGCTTACTGTGAGTGGTTGCTAGGACACTGTCAGCTGAATAGCATCACTGGTTGCTCGGATGCTGTCAGGAACACAGCATCGTTGGTTGCTAGGACGCTGTCAGTTACATAGCATTGCTGGTTGTTTGGACACTGTCAGGAGCACAGCAACAATGCTTGATAGAGCACTGTCAGCTGTATAGTGTCACTGGTTGCTAGGATGCTGTCGGCTTCATGGCATCACCGGTTTCTAGGACACTGTTAGGAGCGCAGCAACATTGCTTGGTAGAACACTGTCAGCTGAATAGCGTCACTGGTTGCTAGGATGCTGTCAGGAACACAGCATAATTGGTTGCTAGGATGCTGTCAGTTACATAGCACCGCTGGTTGTTTGGACACAGTCAGGAGCAAAGCAACAATGCTTGATAGAGCACTGTCAACTGTATAGTGTCAATGGTTGCTAGGATGCTGTCAGCTGCATAGCATCACTGGTTGCTAGGACGCTGTCAGCTGCATAGCATCACTTGTTGTGGAGACACTGTCAGCAACAGAGTCATTACTTATGAGGATGCTGTCAGCTTCATAGCATCATTGATTGCTAGGATGCTGTCAGGGGCATATTTATTTCCTTTGTTCCTCAGCTTCATTTAATGGTCAGTGCAGTATTTTTGCTATTTTTTTTCAATGTATAACCTTTCGGTCCGCAGAGACTATAGCCTGAGAACATTTGATTTAGTCTCATTCGTATAGAATAATTCACATGCAGTTTTGGTGGGCGGACAGCTATACAATTTATTTTTAAATATATATACAGTGCCCCCCGGGGCAGAATGTTTTTTTTCGCCCCCCCCCTCGGCGCTAGGGCATGACCACATACGCCCAATCACAGGGCGCCATGCCATCAAATGCAGCCACTGTGTCATCAATTGTCACCACTGTGTCATGCCATCAAATGCAGCCACTGTACCATCAATTGTCACCACTGTGCCATGCCAACAAACGCAACCACTGTGCCACCAATTGTCACCACTGCGCCACCAATTGTCACTGTCCAGACATCTATCCACCTCAGAGCCTGTCATTTTAGTAAGACTGCTGGGACTTGTAGTTCTCCATCTTCTCCTGGGGCTCATGGAGATTGGAGAACTACAAGTCCCAGCAGGTTATACATACAATAAGGCTCTGAGGTGGATGGGTGTGGATTGCATGCACCTGAGCCCCAGGAGAAGATGGAGAACTACAAGTCCCAGCAGGTTATAATATAAGGCTCCGAGATGGATGGGTGTCCGGACATCCATCCACCTCGGATGGATGTCCGAGGTTGTAAGTTGGATCCTGAATAGTCCTCTTATTTTTCTTTAAGATTTTTGGGACACTAGTGCAAGATAGATGTAGGCTGACCATGTGAAGTCCATTTATGATTAGGTTTTGTTTGGTGCTTTTTCAATCAAAAACTGGTTAAAAGGGTTTTAATATTGTATTAACAGTGCCCTGTATAGTTACACAAAAGTAAATTGTGTAAGTTTTCTTAGCCGCAGGGGTCACATTATTCAGAAAAAAATATATAGTCCTGCACTGCCATCTAGTGGTAAGAATATATACAGCTCCTTGTTCATGCATTTCAGTAGCATTTTTTTTAATATAACTATTTTATTTATTCATGTAAAAAAAAAATGTTATTGAAGTAATTCTTTTGTGCTGCAGTGTATTTGTAATGTATATGTAAATTAATGTGAAAAATATTGGTGCTATATATATATATATATATATATATATATATATATATATATATATATATATATATATATATATATATATATATACACATATATATATCAATACAATCTTATATACACAATCCTATACCCACAGTTGATCCAGAGGAAGGTGAAAAACCCCTGGAAAAGCAAGTTCCAATTTGCTACCGCAGGGGAAAAAAATCCTTTCTGATCCCCTGAGAGGCAATCTGATATTCTCTGGATCACCTTCACTTATAAATGATAGTATCCAGTTATATATGTCCTGCGTTATAATACTAGTAATAATAATAACAATAGGAAACTTCCAAGGCATCAGCCCATTTAGGGTTCTCCTGGGCTTTTGCTGTACCCTTCACATGTGTGATATCCTATATGGAGTACTCTATTTTGCTTAAAGAGACCCTGTCACCAGGCTATCCAACAAAAATCCTCCCATAATATTTATTCTGGCCATTGAAATTAATAAACGCTCCAGCGCTAAATGCACCTAACGTTTTGGCGCGTTTAGATGTGTTAACGCTGCATTTGGGCATATCAGGCATTTTTTTCTGCCTAATGTTCCTCTCCTGAATATGATTTTGCTGTGCTAGTATTTCAACAACATGTCAAAACGTGCGAAGCTCAACTCGCAGTAATCTACATGAGCTGCTTTGATGCGCTTGGACATTGAAATTAATGGCTTGACCTATGTGCGTAGGGCGAGAATGTACACAAAAAAAGATATACAAATGCGGCACGATTTTGTGTACATTCTCAGTATGCCTAGATGTGAATGTAGCTTAGCTTTTCTTCTTCCTTTTTTTCCTATTTTTCTTTTGTTTTTCTTCTTTTTCTTTCTTTCTTTTTTTCTTTCTTTCTTTCTTTCTTTCTTTCTTTCTTTCTTTCTTTCTTTCTTTCTTTCTTTCTGTCTGTCTGTCTGTCTGTCTGTCTGTCTGTCTGTCTTTCTTTCTTTTTGTCTTTCTCTTCTTCTTTCTTCCTTCCTTCCCTTTTTCTTCTTTCTTCCTTTTCCTTTCTTCTTTCTTCCTTTTCCTTTTCTTCTTTCTTCCTTTTTCTTTCTTCCTTTTTCTTTCTTCCTTTTCCTTTCTTCTTTCTTCCTTTTCCTTTTCTTCTTTCTTCCTTTTTCTTTCTTCCTTTTCCTTTCTTCTTTCTTCCGTTTTATTATTTTTTCTTCCTTTTTTCTTCCTTCCTTTTTCTTCCTTCCTTTTTCTTTCTTCCTTTTCTTTCTTCCTTTTTCTTTCTTCTTTCCTCTATTTCCTTTCTTCTTTCTTCCTTTTCCTTTCTTCTTTCTTTATTTTTCTTATTTTTTCTTCATTTTTTCTCCCTTCCTTTTTCTTTCTTCCTTTTTCTTTCTTCCTTTTTCTTTTTTATCCTTTTTCGTTCTTCCCTTTTCGTTCTTCCTTTTCCTTTCCTCTTTCTTGCTTTTCCTTTCTTCTTTCTTGCTTTTCCTTTTCTTCTTTCTTTATTTTCCTTTCTTCTTTCTTCCTTTTTCTTCTTTCTTCCTTTTTCTTCTTTCTTCCTTTTCCTTTCTTCCTTTTTTTCTTCCTTTTTCTTTCTTTCTGTCTTCACCTTTCTTCTTTCTTCCTTCCTTCTTCCCTTTTCTTTCTTACTTTTTCTTTCTTCTTTCTTCCTTCCTTCCCTTTTTTTCTTCCCTTTTTCTTTTTTTCTTCCTTTCCCTTTTATTCTTCATTCATTTTTTTCTACCCTTGTCTTTCTTGCTTCCTTTTTTTCTTCCCTTGTCTTTCTTGCTTCCTTTTTTCTTTCTTTCTTTCTATTTCTCTTTTTTTTTCTTTTTCTTCTCTTTTTTTATTTTTTTTCTTCTTCCTTTTTTCTTCCTTGTCTTTCTTCTTTCCTCCATTTCCTTTCTTCTTTCTTCCTTTTCCTTTCTTCTTTCTACCTTTTTTTTATTTTTTCTTCCTTTTTCTTCCTTCCTTTTTACTTCCTTCCTTTTTTCTTTCTTCCTTTTTCTTTCTTCCTTTTTCTTTCTTCCTTTTCCTTTCCACTTTCTTGCTTTTCCTTTTCTTCTTTCTTCCTTCCTTCTTCCTTTTTCTTCCCTTGTCTTTCTTGCTTCCTTTTTTCTTTCTTTCTTTCTATTTCTCCTTCTTTTCCTTTTTCTTCTCCTTTTTTCTTTTTTTCTTCTACTCCTTTTTTTCTTCTTCATTTTTTCTTCTTTTTCTTTCTTTTTTTTCTTCTGCCTTTTTTCTTCTTTTCTTTCCTCTTCTTCTTTAATTTACAATAAATGAAGACCCAAAAAGCAGCGTGAAGACCCATCATGAGCTGATATGCAGACCTGAAGCTCAAGTGCTGAGATGTTTCCAGTGGAGTCCAACCATTAGGTTTAGTTCTCTGGGATCCACCAAATGCTGAAATATCTGTCTATTCTGGAATGACTTTTTGTAAAATATGAATGTCCACTTATCGTATTTCTTGTTTTATCTTACAGGAAAGGTTCGCCCTGGTTATTTTTGGAGCAGAATTTGCCTTAAGAATTTGGGCAGCAGGCTGCTGCTGTCGTTATAAGGGCTGGAGGGGGAGACTGAAGTTTGCCAGAAAGCCATTATGCATGCTGGGTAAGCTTATTTTTCAGATTCAGAGGGGTAGGCATTTCGGTTGGGCATCTTTTTTCTACCGTAGAATTTGCAGTTAGGAAACGTTGAATGGGGCACTAACAACCCTGCAAATGGATGGACAGAGTACCTATTCAGTGTTGGTTACCAGTCAGCTACCGTTACTGTGTTTCCCCGAAAATAAGCCCGGGTCTTATATTAATTTTGGCAACAAAAGACACAGTAGGGCTTATTTTCAGGGTAGGTCTTACCATGTAATGTGCTGTCTTCTCTCCCTGTCTGACCGGAATCCCCAGTGTGAACAAAGTTAAAATGCTTGTAAAAGACTATAATCCTATAATCCACTCAATTACAGTATTATATAATGTACAATGTGTGTGTTTTTGTAAAATAACCTTCGTTATAGCGCTGCTCTGTGTTTCTGTGATCCTCCAGATGTCTCTTCCCCGCAATTATATTACAGAAACACACACAATGTACATTATTTAATACTGTAATAGAGTGGATTATAAGATTGTACAAGCATTTTAAACTAGAGCTTATTTTCGGGGTAGGGGTTATATTGCAGCCCTACTGGAAAATAAATAACATTAGGTCTTATTTTCGGGAAAACACGGTATTGTACAGTACACCACTTATGGTCAGAAAAGTCGTAGCTTACACAGGGATATGGTCTCTCTAGGTAATGATGTTGGTTGACCCAGAGATGTCACATGGAGCAAGTCACATGCTCCTTAATACTTAAAATTACGGGGTATATCCTTTGGCTTCTAATGCTAAAAGGAGCAGTGGAGGAACATAGGAAATGTATTTGCCAGGGGAGAATTAAAGAAAACTTGGCTTGGGCAAAGCACAGGTTATGTTGACCTTTACCGAAGTTGCCATTTAATAAATCCAGTTCAGCCCACCCGGGATGTTACTGACCCTTCTTCCCAATTCAGCATTGTTTCTGCAGACAAGGTTGGGTAAGCCATAATTTTGGCAGCCTCCAGCAGTCTTTTGGTGTATGGCTTATCTATAGCAATTAGGGTTGTCCTGATACCGATACTATTGGTATTGGCACCGATACCGAGCATTTGCCTAAGTACTTGTACTTGGGCAAATGCTCCCGATGCTTCACCCGATACCTGGACAGTCAAGCCTCGTACACACGACCATTTTTCCCATCGGGAAAACTGCCATGACAGCTTTTTGACGGGAAAACTGGATGTGTGGGGGAGTTACAAGCTTCTCCCCCTGCGGCTTTCAGCTTCTTTAGTGAAATCTATACAGGGTGATAGGTGCCCCACACACAATCACCGCTGACTGTCCCCGCATCCTCCTCCAGTCCCCTTCCATTCTGCTGTCCCCCTCCTTTCTTCCTCTGTGTCCTTCTCCGTTATGCTGTCCCTCTCCATGTCCTCCTCCTTCTTTTTCTGTATGAACAGAGTCAGTGATCACATAACTGAAACATTGTAACCTCCTCTGATTACGATGTCTCAGTTTATGAATGGAGAGGAGCCACTGTCTTCTCTCCATTCATTTTCAGTGCAGCTGAGGCTGCAGAGAAAGGGACTGGGGAATCTCTATCCTCTGTCTCTTTTTCTGTCTTAAGGGGGGATATCAGGGGTCTGTTACAAAAGCCCCCCAACAGGGCTGATAAAAAAAAGTATTGCAATAAATAATAAAAAATAATTATTGTAAAAAATAGGGTTGTCCCGATACCGATACCAGTATCGGTATCGGGACCGATACCGAGTATTTGCGGGAGTACTTGTACTCCCGCAAATACCCCCGATACCTAAATAGAATACTTGATACGTGATCTGTCCAATCCTGAGCAAGGGGGAGTGTCTATATGCGGCCGGGAAAAGAGCTATTCAAATGAAAGCTGTGATGTTCCCCGGGCAGCGGCTGCTATAGGTATGGGTGAAATGGCTGCGGGGACATGGCTGAAGGGACATGGCTGCGGGCACATGGCTGGAGGCACATGGCTGCGGGGACATGGCTGGAGGGACATGGCTGCGGGGACATGGCTGGAGGGACAATGCTGCGGGGACATGGCTGGGGGGACATGGCTGCATATGTGGGGGACATGGCTGGAGGGACATGGCTGTATATGTGGGGACATGGCTGGGGGGGACATGGCTGCATATGTGGGGGACATGGCTGCATATGTGGGGGACATGGCTGCACATTTGGGGGACATGGCTGCATATGTGTGGGACATGGCTGGGGGGACATGGCTGCAGGGACAAGGCTGCATATGTGGGGGACATGGCTGGGGGGACATGGCTGCATATGTGGGGGACATGGCTGCATATGTGGGGGACATGGCTGCATATGTGGGGGACATGGCTGGGGGGACATGGCTACATATGTGGGGGACATGGCTGGAGGGACATGGCTGCATATGTGGGAAACATGGCTGGAGGGACATGGCTGCATTTGTGGGGGACATGGCTGCATTTGGGGACACATTTAAATAAAGTATCGGTATTCGGTATCGGCGAGTACTTGAAAAAAAGTATCGGTACTTGTACTCGGTCCTAAAAATTCGGGACAACCCTAGTAAAAAATAATAAAAATGTATTTAAAAATACACAGACACCGTCCACCCCCCCTAAAAATAAATAAATAAAGCATTTTTAAAAAAAAACACGTTTAGGTGACATTAAAAAAAAAGTATTGGTAATCGGTATCGGTGAGTACTTAAAAAAAAGTATCGGTACTTTTACTCAACCTTAAAAAAGTGGTATCTGGACAACCCTAATAGCAATGAATCGGGCCATGATGCACATGTATTGTATAGAGGGGCACTGGCTGGGACCTTGTCATAGACTGTTGGATTGAAGAGCAAGGTAAACATTATCACAGATGAGCTGCAGATTAGGAGTTTCTAAAATGGATTCTATTATAAAAAAAACAATTGCCTTTCAGCCCTTAAAAAATAAAAAAAATAAAAAAATACTTCCTCTGTAACAAAAAATATGTCCTACTCTGCCATCTTGTGGAAAAAATAGGAACAGCTAACTGTGCGTGCATTTCATTTTAGTGACCGTTCCGTCTTTGTTCTGTGCAAACTGAACATTTTTGTTTTAAATTTGTGTCAAAAGAAAATTAGAAGAAATTTGGAGGTAAATAACTCTATAGAAGGACCAATTCCCATTTTTTGCTTTTTAAATGCTGCCAAAACGAAAAACAATGCCCAAAACTAGGGACATGACCTTGTCTGCAAAAGATAATATATATATAAGAAAAATATTAGAAAAATAGATATCTTTATTCACATAACTGCACTCCAAAACCCTTTTTGCCAGATGGACTTGTTTCATCAGAAATTCCGATCGTGTGTAGGCCCCGTCTGACTTTTTTCCATCAGTGTAAAAAAATAGAACACGTTTAAAATTAAAAAAAAAAAAAAAAAAAACGATAGGAAATTCCTATCGTCTGTTTTCAACTCTGACGCAGAAAAAAACGGCACATGCTTAGAATCAAGTCGACGCATGCTCGGAAGCATTGAAATTCATTTTTCTCGACTCATCGTCGAGATGTATCACCGCCTTTTGGACGGTCGGAATTTAGTCTGATGCAAGACAGCTTGAACGGAATTCTGATGAAAACATCCATCTGATTTTAGACCATCGGAGAATCCGATCGTGTGTACGCGGCATAACACATAATCTAAAGCAAATAAAATAATTGCAAGGAAGGAACTGATGAGTAGAATTATGAAGCTAGCAACCAAGAAAAAATATATATGTAGCGCCCCCTTACTTTCAGAAAGGGTGTTACGCTAAAGTTAGTAGAGTGAGAGACTTACTTGCTTTCACTCAGTTTGATTTGTTAGGTTTGGCGGCTGTCCGTTCTGAATTGGCCTGTGGGTCATTTCTGCACTCCAGAGATGTGGTTTCTTCTCTGGGCGGCAGGTGGCGCAAGAGGGGTTCAGGCAGAACCACTTTTCTCCAGCAGCCAATTGGAGGAGCGTTTTCCTCGCGGGGCATGCTGGGGAGGGGTATATATGTGGCAGACGCCATTTTCCGGGGTTCTTCGTGGGTTCCTGGTTCCAGGTGCGGCACCCACCTTCAGGATGTGTGCACATCACGGCCCTATCACTATGGCCTACCTGTCCGGGGCCCGTGCCACGCAGAGTTTCCAACTCTGGGCCCTCATGGCTCAGAGACTCTGAAGTGACTGAGGGTCCTCAGTGACTTACTGGGATTCCAGGTCTCAAGAAGACAGAATTTAGGGCAGGGGTGTCCAAACTTTAGGGCCAGATTTAAATAAGTGAACATCCTTGAGGGCCGACTATTTTGCCTGACATTCTTTGAAGCATTACAATTTGGTCTAAGTGTGTTTGCCTGAGCACTAATACACTGCCCAACAAGAACTCTCCTGCCTTTGTGGCTGTGTGTGGTGAAGAGATGAGCTCAGGCGTGTTATTTGGATATACTGTATACATCTCTTTTGTCGCCCCCAACAAATCTCAGAGCGCTGCTCAGGACTAAGGATGAGCTTGGACGTGTTATTTGGATATACCATATTTATTGGCGTATAACACACACACAGGCTTACCATTGCCATGAATGCAGCCTCACCATTGCCATGAATGCAGCCTTACCATTGCAACAAATGCAGCCTCACATGTGCCATGAATGCAGCCTTACCATTGCAACCAATGCAGCCTTACCATTGCCATCATTGGAGCCTGATCGATGCCCGTCTGCAGCCTCGGAGGGCAGAGGGAGGGGGCAGGACGAGTGCCGACAGAGTACAAACAGGAGAATTTCTTGTTTACTCTGTGACCTCTTTAATACAAAAGTCCCGCCTCCTATGATAGACAGAACAGTCATCCAATGGCATCCCAAGAGACGGGACTTCCAATACAGATGCTGCTGAGTAAACAGGAGATTCCCTTCATGTAATCTGACGGCACTCGTACTGCCCCCTCCCTATTCCCTCCAAGGCAGCGCCGATAAATACGGTATATATATTTTGTGGCCCTGGGGGGCCACAAACAATATATATATCCAAATCCCCAGGGGGGCCGTATTAAATCAACAGGGGGGCCACATTTGGCCCGCGGGCCGGACTTTGGACATGCCTGATTTAGGGGATATTCTCTATTGCTCTTAACCACTTCCATACTGGGCATGTAAACCCCCTTCCTGACCAGGTGAAATTTCAGCTTGCGGCACTGCGTCGCTTTAACTGACAATTGCGCGGTCGTGCGATATGGCTCCCAAACAAAATTGGCGTCCTTTTTTCCCCACAAGTAGAGATTTCTTTTGGTGGTATTTGGTCACCTCTGCGATTTTTATTTTTTGCGCTATAAACAAAAAAGGACGACAATTTTGAAAAAAAATACAATATTTTTTACTTGTTGCTATAAAAAATAGCCCAATTTAAAAAAAAAATTCAGTTTAGGGCGATACGTATTCTTCTACATATTTTTGGTTAAAAAAAAAAATAAAAAAAAATCGCAATAAGCGACTGGTTTGCGCAAAAGTTATAGCGCCTACAAAATAAGGGACAGAATTGTTATTTTTTATTTATTTTTTTTACTAGTAATTGCGGCGATCTGCGATTTTTATTGCGACTGCGACGTTATGGCGGACATATCGGACACTTTTGACACATTTTTGGCACCATTCACATTTATACTGCAATCAGTGCTATAAATATGCACTAATTACTGTATAAATGTGACTGGCAGGGAAGGGGTTAACACTAGGGGGTGAGGAAGGGGTTAATGTGTTTCCTGCATTGTGTTCTAACTGTAGGGGGAGGGGGGGGTGACCGATCTGTGTCCCTATGTACTAGGAACACAGATCGGTATGCTCTCTCTATGACAGGACGCTGTCATTGTGAGAGCAGGCAATGAGAGATGATCTCATATGTTTACATATGAGATCATCTCTCATTGGCCCATCAGATCGCACCGCAAACGGCCACTCTGATTGGCCGTTCGCGGTGATCTGTGATTGGCTGTGTCCGAGGGACACGGCCAGTACACTAGTTCCCCGCTGCGCGCTCTGGAGCGCGCGCTGGGAACGAGGAAAGGGGCTGCCGTGAAAACACGGCAGCCCGGAGATTTAGAGCCACCCTGCGGCCGTATATACTCGTACGGCCGTAGGGAAGTGGTTAAGTACCAGACCTCTGGCAGAGGCCTCTACTAATCTTCTAGAGCCAAGTCGGTGGCAGCGACTTGTTCCTTCTCAGCTTTCTCGGTGACACTCTGGCTGCCAGGTCTGTGTGAGAGGCCTGTCCAGATGCACCGCACCCGATCCGGTTGAAGTGGCGACGTGATTGACTCAATTACAGAAGGCAGGACTGCTTTTTCTATCCATGCCTGACTCTGCGAAGTTATTCTTCCTTCATCACCCTTTTGCTATCTACCTCAAGTTGATGTGTTGGTCGTGTTGGACCAGAGAAATAAAGCATTCAGAAAACTTCAGCTACAGGTTGGACATTCGTTACTGCGCTGCTCACTACATCCACCCCTAGACACCACACTGAGGTAACTTAATCCGCCGATCCCAATCTAACCAGCGGCTCCTGAATGGGGTAGCGCTACATATACAAACAAAAATAATCAAATATACTGTATATATAAAAAGTAAACAAAACAAACCTACAGAAACATTCAACATAAAAAATGACAGACATTTTATATGTTTGGAAATTTCCGAATGAATGAAAAACGTTTTACTACATTTTTCCAAATATTTGGAAATCTGGAAACCTAAAACACACGATTTGAAAATCTAAAATAATAACAAACTAATAACTTTACTATTACTAACTATTAAATTAAAGATATTGGAATATTCTTTAAAATGTGGCTGTTGGTGAATGTAAAGAATATGAATTTCTCTAAACTAATGGAACGTAATGAATTAATAATAAATAACAATAATAATAAAAACTTTTTATTATTATTTATTATTAAAGCGGAGGTTCACCCTAAAAAACAACTTTTTACCATGCCATCTAGCATACTAGTGTCAGCTACAGTATGCCTTCATTTTATTTTTTTGCGCTGTACTTACAGTTTAATCCATTCGTTTGTTTCAGGCTACCGCGGGGGAAAAGGCGTTCCTATCAAGAGGGGAACATGATTGACGGCCGGCTATGGCGCATCACGTGTTCCCAAAATAGCCGGAGTAGGACTCGGCTCTTCACGGCACCTGCGCACAGACTAGGAGCTGACTGCGCAGGCGCTGTGAAGAGCCGAGTCCTACTCCGGCTATTTTCGGAACGCGTGACGCGCCATAGCCGGCCGTCAATCATGTTCCCCTCTTGAGAGGAACGCCTATTTCCTGCCCCGAGTCTGAAACGAAACAAAAGGATTAAACTGTAAGTACAGCACAGAAAAAATAAATAAAGGCATACTGTAGCTCACGCTAGTATGCTGAATGTCAGTGGAGACAAAGATTATTTTTTTTTTAGGGTGAACCCTCTCTTTAATTACTTTCTTTCCATTTGTTTAGATGCGACATTCATTATTTCAGATTAGGGCTGTTACTGATCAAAATTTTTGTGTTCGATTAATCGTTTCTTTTTAATCGATTAATCGACCAATTTTGATTAATTATAACGCACATACAGATCCAACTACTTTTAGCTGATCTCCTTGCAGGCCGATTCCCAGTGCAGCTCCCAACCACTGGAAAAATGGATAGCAGGATACAAAAAACACACAAAGGCAGCGCTCGATGGGAATAGAATTAAAACGTTTATAGTCTTCAAGTAGGAAACCAAAAAAATATTGCACTGGAGATAAAATCGATGTAGCTACATAAATTGTAAAAATGGAGTAATACCAAACGGTACCAAAAGCAGTCATAAAAACATGTAGCTAAGTATGATAGTGGTATAAAAATGTGTACAACGATACCACTGCTGAATCCAGATGAGGAGGGGTTAACATCAGTCTGTCGGCATGTAGATGTCCCATGAATAGAACTATCACAACTCCCAGTGGATGGCTGTAGAATCCCAGGTTGATAGAGGGAAGTGATAGAGGGAAGTGTAACAGCCCTTGTGTGCGGCAGATAGTGAGGTCCCGCCGGCATGCAGATATGAAGGCACAGCAAAGAAGCCCTTCAGATGAACACGGCAAGCCCCGCCGGTGTCCGTGACATCACCAGATCTCCGACGGAACTCCCTGAAGGCCCAGAAGCCGGCAGAGAGGTGAGTACCAATCAAAAGAATTTTAATCAATCAAAAAGAATTTGATCGATCAAAAAAATTAAAGATTAATCGATTAATTAAAAGTTAATTTGCACAGCCCTATTTCAGATAATTCGTAACTTTGGATAAATTTGTATTCGTTATGTTCACTAACAGCCAAATTTGAAAGGAAATTTCAATACCTATAATTTAAAGGGGTTGTAAAGGTAATTTTTTTTCCCTAAATAGGTTCCTTTACCTTAGTGCAGTCCTCCTTCACTTACCTCATCCTTCCATTTTGCTTTTAAATTTCTGAGAAATCCTCACTTCCTGTTCTTCTGTCTGTAACTCCCCACAGTAATGCAAGGCTTTCTTCCTGGTGTGGAGAAAGCCTCTTGAGGGGGGAGGGGGCGAGCAGGCAAGTCAGGACACTCTCTACTTTGCAGATAGAGAAATAAGCTGTGTGTTAGTGGGCGTCCTGACACTCCTGCTCGTCTCCTCCCCACTCAGGAGGGTTTCTCCACACCAGGAAGAAAGCCTCGCATTACTGTGTGGAGTTACAGACAGAAGAACAGGAAGTGAGGATTTCTCAGAAGAAATAAGGACATTTAAAAGCAAAATGGAAGGATGAGGTAAGTGAAGGAGGACTGCACTAAGGTAAAGGAAGCTATTTAGGGGGGAAAAAAATTGTACCTTTACAACCCCTTTAATAGCTAGTTATTATTTTGAATTTTCGGATTTCCTTTCCTGTTGTCTGATTTCTGAATGTACGAATTTTCAAATTTACAAATTGCAATCATAACGAATGACCCAAAAAACGAAAGCCCCCCCCCCCCCCCCAAAAAAAAATAAATTAAATTTTCAGCAGTGCACAGGTCTACTGATGAGAGAAGGTATTTAGTAGTTTATATTTACTAAAATGTTTCCATTTGCATGTTCTGTGTACTGTGGGAGACCATATATAGAGAATGCAGAGTCCAGGGTTTAGTAACAATTTAAGGGATCACTTAAAAGACTATCAAGTGCCTTGGCAAGATCAATACATAAAAAAATACATCAAAGAAAAATATTTTTAATAAAAAATAGATATCTATATTCACATAACTGCACTCCAAAACCCTAACCCATAATCTAAATCAAATCAAATTAAATAATTGCAAGGAAGGAACTGATGAGTAGAATATTAACGATAGCAACCAAGAGAAAATAGTTACAAATAATAATAATCAAATATATATACAAAAAAACAAACAAAAAAAACCCCATAGGGCCAGATTCAGGTAGAGTTAGGCTGGGGGATCAGTGATACGCCAGCATAACTCTCACTTTGAGCCGGCGTTTCTGTTTTCTGTAAGCAGAAAACAAGAAACGCCGGGTTGGAGTTCGTATACGAGCGGTGTAATTGTATTTCGCCGTCGTATCGGAACTGCAATTTTAAAAATGGCGCTCGGGCGTTCCCGCTGATTAACGCCGAGAATATGTTAATCAGCGAGAATCGGCAATTCACGATCGTATTCGGGCCCGACGCAGTGACTTTCTGATGTTTCCGTAAGAGATACGCGGCGTAAAGAAAAACCAGCCCCCTAGTGGAGTATTCTATGTTAAGTATGGCTGTCGTCACCGCGTCGAATTTAAAAAAATTTGCGTCGTTTGCGTAAAACGTCCGTGAATGGGGATTGACGTCATTGACGTTCACTGACAGAATTTGGAGCATGCGCACTGACAGTTGATGCATGCGCAGTACATTCGCCGCGGGATCGCGCCTAGTTATAATAATACATGCCCCCTACCCGCCCAATTTGAATTCCACCGGCTCATTTTCGCTACGCCGCCGCAACTTTAGGAGCAAGTGCTTTGTGAATAACAGTACTTGCTCCTAAAGTTTCGGCGGAGTAACGTAAATGAGAGACGTTATTCCAAAATAAAGATGCGCCCATCTACCTGAATCTGGCCCATAGAATCATTCAACATAACAAATGACTATCCCGCATACACACGGTCGGAATCAGTGAGCAGTATTATTTTACAGTAACCTCTAGCAACCAATCAACAAGAAGAAATCATGTGTTGTAACCTCTAGCAACTAATCAGTGAGCTGTAATGACTGCTGTAACCTCTAGCAACCAGTCAGTATGTGGTAATGATATGCTGTAACCTCTGGCAACTAATCGCAATCACTGCCTGATCTGATACAGTAAACTGATTTTAAGTCTAGCTGATATTTATTGTATGTCTCAGAGCAGGTGGAGAGTAAAATTGCATGGGGGGGTAGAAAATGTTTGCCCAGGGTCCAATCAACATTAAAGATGGCCTGTGTTGCTGAATCACTTTCTGTTGTTTTTCTTTCTTGCAGATATTTTTGTCCTGGTGGCCTCCATTCCTGTGGTGGCCGTGGGGAATAATCAGGGAAATGTCTTGGCCACATCTCTTCGGAGTCTGCGTTTCCTTCAGATCCTGCGGATGCTGCGTATGGACCGGAGAGGAGGGACCTGGAAGCTCCTGGGCTCAGCCATCTGTTCACATAGCAAGGTCAGTGCTGCGAGGTGGAATCGGGGGTCAGCAGAGGTCTCAATAATCGAAAATGGTGGAAGATGCCTCAGACTTGGTTGTCGTTGCAAAATGTGTTCCCACGGGGCAATTTCCTTCTATTACTTCTAAAAACAACAAGTGATTAAATACCACCAAAATAAAGCTCTATTCGTGTGAAAACAATGATATACAGTGCCTTGAAAAAGTATTCATACCCCTTGATATTTTCCAAATTTTGTCATTTTACAACCAAAAACGTAAATGTATTTTATTGGGATTTTATGTGATAGACCAACACAAAGTGGCACATAATTGTGAAGTGGAAGGGAAATGATAAATGATTTCATTTTTTCCCCTGCAAATAAATATATGGGGGGTACATTTGTATGGGGCCCCCCGGAGTCAATACTTTGTAGAACCTCCTTTCACTGCAATTACAGCTGCAAGTCTTTTTGGGGATGTCTCTACCCGCTTTGCACATCTAGAGAGGGACAATTCTGCTCATTCTTCTTCTTTGCAAAATACCTCAAGCTCTGTCAGATTGGATGGAGAGCGTCTGTGAACAGCAATGTTCATGTCTTGCCACAGATTCTCAATTGGATTTAGGTCTGGACTTTGGCTGGGCCATTCTAACACATGAATATGCTTTGATATAAACCATTCCATTGTAGCTCTGGCTGTGTGTTTAGGGTCGTTGTTCTGCTGAAAGGTGAACCTCCATCCCAGTCTCAAGTCTTTTGCAAACTCTAAGGCCGCGTACACACGAGGGGATATGTCCGCTGAAAACGGTCCGATGGACCGTTTCAGCAGACATCTCCGCTCGTGTGTATGGGCTAGCGGACAGATTTCTCCACCCGACAGATTTCAAAGCATGCTTTGAAATCTATCCGGTGGAATCTGTCCGCCCGACATGTCTGCTGGTTAGTACACTTACCAGCAGACATGTCGTCCCCCACCGCCGCCGCGCCGCCGCCGAATGGATTCGGCGCATGCGCGGAAGTGTTTTACTTCCTGGTGCGGTGACGTGGTGGTGATGCGGCGGAGTCAACGTCACCGCCGCGTCACCGCGCCGTCCGGCGGCGGGGAATTTGATCCGATGGTGTGTACACGCCATCGGATCAAACTCCCGATCGGACATATCCGATGGAAATGGTCCGCGGACCGTTTTCATCGGATATGTCCGATCGTGTGTATGGGGCCTAACAGGTTTTCTTCTAAGATTGTCCTGTATTTGGCTCCATCCATCTTCCCATCAACTCTGACCAGCTTCCCTGTCCCTGCTGAAGAAAAGCATTAATCGTTAATTTTTTTGATTGATCAAAATTATTTTGATTGGTACTCACCTCTCCGCCTGCTTCCGGGTCTTCAGGGAGTTCCGTCAGAGATTCGGTGATGTCACGGCTTGCTGTATCCATCTGAAGGGCTCCTTTGCTGTGCCTTTATATCTGCATGCCCGCGGGACCTTACTATCTGCCCAACTCAAGGGCTGTTACATTTTCCTCTATCACTTCCCTCTATCAACCTGGGATTCTACAGCCATCCACTGGGAGTTGTGATAGTTCCCTTAACGGAACATCTACATGCCGACGGACTGATGTTAACCCCTCCTCATCTGGATTCAGCAGTGGTATCGTTGTACACATTTTTATACCAGTATCATACTTAGCTACATGTTTTTATGTTTTTATGACTGCTTTTGCTACCGTTTGGTATTACTCGCACCATTTTTACAGTTTATGTAGCTACATCGATTTTATCTCCAGTGAAATATTTATTATTACGTTTTAATGCTATTCCCATCAACCACTGCCTTTGTGTGTTTTTTGTATCCTGCTACCCATTTTTCCATTGGTTGGTAGCTGCACTGGGAATCAGCCTGCAAGGAGATCAGCTAAAGGTAGTTGGATCTGTATGTGCGTTATAATTAATCAAAATTAGCCGATTAAATCGATTAAAACAATTTTGATTAGTCGAACAAGAACATTTTAATCAGTAACAGCCCTACTTTTTATATCCCTGTGAGTCAACTGAATCACTGAAAACAATGACTGATATCTGAGTTGTTGAACAGGTAAAATCAGTAGTTTCTCTGCCTCTAGCATCGCTCCTAACTGTCCCTGATTTGGAGCAATGTCCCTCTGTCCCTCATTCCTCCTCATGTGTCCCTCATTTTGGTCTGATCCATATAGTTGTATATAAAATGCACTTTTTATCTTTCAAGAAGTGTTTCCCAAACAGTTTAACTACTTAAAGCGGAGGTTCACCCTTAAAACAAGTCTGTGTCATCCATCCAGCATACTGGCGTCAGGTATAGAAAAATAAATTGAAGGGCATCAAAAACTTTTTATAACCACAGAATAGGTAAGGTTAGATTCACACCTTTGCGTGCATGCGAAAAATTGGAAATCTGCTGCCCTTTAGCAGTCACACGGCGGTGCCAGTCATTGTTAGTGCCAGATCCCCCCCCCCCGCATATGTTAATGGGGGTGTTTTCCACAGGCACCTAACCACATGGTGTTGCAGATGCAAAATGAAGGAAGGATTTCTGGACAGCCGCACGCCAAAACTTGTTGCTTTTATTGTAAAATGAAAAACACAGGATACCTGCCACAGAAAACTGGGTACAAGCTGATGTGTTTCACACTAAACTTTAGTGCTTAATCTTAGCTATCTATGATTAAGCACTAAAGTTTAGTGTGAAACGTGTCAGCTTGTACCCCGTTTGTTGTGGCATGTATCCTGTGTTTTTCATTTTACAATAAAAGCAACAATTTTTGGAGTGTGGCCGTCCAGAAATCCTTCCTTCATTTTGCATTATCCTATGCATTGCCAGCACCCGTGGCTTCGGATTTGGTGAGGAGATTCCTAATTGGTATCCTTGAGCGGTGATCCTTTCTCTCTACATGGAGTTTTTGAAAAGGGTCAGGGACATATTTTTCCCATTATAGAAAAATCTATTGAAATTAATGGGCTGTTCTACACACGACGCACGGGAACGCGCACACGCTCATTTGCAACTGTTTTCTAGCCTAACTCAGGAAAGGAGAATACACTATAATTAAATCCATGTGTAAAATGTTGTTTACTTCCTTGGAGGGGCACTATAGTTATGAATGGTGGTATTCTGATTGGTGTGATGTCTACACTGTCTACTCATGGGAATCCCACATCGCAATTCTCATCATGCAAAACTTTTAATTTCAGGAACTCATCACAGCCTGGTATATCGGATTCCTGACCCTCATCTTGTCCTCCTTTCTTGTTTACTTGGTGGAGAAAGATGATCATGAACTGAACGAGAAAGGGGAAGCCAAAGAGGATTTTGAAACGTACGCCGATGCCCTCTGGTGGGGTTTGGTAAGTAGTGAATTTCAACAGCAAAACTCCAATGGAGCGTACACAGGGTCGGAATTTCCGTTCAACAGCAAAATTTCAACAGCAAAACTCCAATGGAGCGTATACAGGGTCGGAATTTCCGTTCAAAAGCTCACATCAGACTTTCCTTGTCGGATTTTCCGATCGTGTATACGGGGCATAAGAGATTCAATTTGTATGCAATCAGGCAAGCCCTTGCAGTACATGGTTTTGGTAAATCTGAAGATAAAAATAATATGTGTATGGGGCCTTAGGCTCCAATGCTTGAAAACATGGCTGGCATGATCTCTCTGCCAGCTGGCCCAATGTTTCTGGAAGGTTCTTTATGACAGCACATCTTTTATAGTATGGTAGTTTTTGTATTTATAAAAATTGGTATTATTTGAAATTATATAAAGTTTGAATTTGTTTTGTAGATCACTCTCGCTACAATTGGCTATGGGGACAAGACTCCGAAGACTTGGGAAGGACGACTGATTGCAGCCACCTTTTCTTTGATTGGTGTTTCATTTTTTGCACTTCCTGCTGTAAGTTCTCTCTCTATATAAATGTCTAGAAATGAAGCATTACTACATAGGATAGTTTGTCTCTTTGGCATTCATTCTAGTTTAGAGATTGTAATATTTTGTTTAGGAAAACATATTTCTTACTTAGTTGAAATTTTTAACCAATATATAATAGATCCAGGTTAGCAGGGGAGGGCTAGGCAGGGGGACATGGTGGCAAATGCCTCCCAGGCCACCCTAACTGATGTTCAAAATGCCCGCTACCATTTTATTTTTTATTCTGGACTTGGAAGTCGGGCCGACCACTAGCTGTTGCATTCCAGGAGTTGTAGTCCACGCTTAAAGCTCCCGTTAGGTGGAAAACAGAGCTGCGCAGAGGAAACTACAACTCCCTTGGGACTGGATTCTTATAGGGAGGTAAAGGCATGGCATGCCAAAGAGTCGGGACACAGGGCATGGCGCTGCCTGCAACTTGACCCAGGACCAGGAGCATTACCCCCCCCCCCCCAGGAGGCTGCGGCGTTCAAGGACCTGCTGAGCTGAGGTGAGAGACCCTGACACCTCTAGCTGACCCCTATCTCTCCCCTATACACCCCATATAACCCGCCCCAGTGATCAGGCTGCATTGATGGGCACTGGAGTTGGCTGCACTGATGGGCACTGGTGAGGCTGCATTGAAAAATCAGATGGGCCATGGATGGCGAGCTGATTCAGCAGTTCAATGAGCCACTTGACTGGACTTGCCCCCCAGGACTAAGGCTGCCAGTCCTCCCCTGCAGGTTAGTATTAAAGAGAGATACCTGGGGCTGCCCCAAACATGCCCTCGGCAAAAATGGAAGGGATTGGACTATCTCGGTACCCAAGGATTAGGCAAAAGGTATGATAAAATATAACAATTTATTAATAGAAAAACATGATTAAAATAGGGAAAGAAGACAATTTACAGAAGGGGCTATGTACAAACAGTAGTTACATTGTTCATGTTCATTCAAGAGGTTTCAAAGGGTCGATGAGCCCCAAGAATCACAAGGGGGCACCAAAATGTAGATCTTGACACAGTCCTCTTGACTGTGTCAAGATCTACATTTCAGTACATGATAGCCCCTTCTGTAAATTGTCATCTTTACCTATTTTAATCATGTTTTTCTATTAATAAATTGTTATATTTTATCATACCTTTTGCCTAATCCTTGGGTACCCTTTCTTTTTTTGCCGGGGGCATGTTTGGGGCAGCCCCAGGTATCTCTCTTTAAGGCCGCGTACACACGATCAAATCTATCTGCTGAAAACGGTCTGCCAGACCGTTTCAGCAGACAGATTCGATCGTGTGTACGCGGCGGACAGACAGATTTAGCCAGCCGACAGATTTTAAAGCATGCTTTAAAATCTCTAGATTATTCAGATTAAGGCACGCCTCCGAATTATAGATCCAGGTTAGTGATGGTAACTAGGGTGACACATGCCTAAAGCCTGGTACTCACGTACGGGTTTCCCGGCGCACTTTTTGCCACCGGAAAACCCGGGAGGGAAATCGAGAACCTACTCGGTAACTTTTTCCCCTTACACACTAGCAGGTTTCCTGACATGAGAGCTTTGGTTCGGGAATCCCGGCCGTGTGTATGCTCAGTGTTTCCCATAGGAAAACTGCCGGGTTAAAAAACGCTGGCAATCCCAGTGGGAAAAAAAGAGAGCTGATTCTCTTTTTTTTTTCAGGCAGTTTTCCTGTCGGGGGTGAAAACTGCGATGGAGCATACACACGGCTGGTTTTCCCGGCCAAAAGCTCTCATGGCAGTTTTTTCCCGATGGGAAAACTGGTGGTGTGTACGAAGTTTCATTGTAGAAAATAGTGCATAATGGGAGGATGGGATTTTTTTAGGCACCCAAAAATAACAAGTATATAAAAATCACAAAATAGAATAGCATATTTAAAAACACATATAAATGTAAAATGACCATTATAGTTTGGTACAATACACAGACATCACCCGAACTCTGACAAATAGCAATTGCCTCCAACGTGTTTCTATTCAATTGATCTTCATCAGGGAGATAGATAATTAAGGGGTGGTGTAGTCTGCAACATAGATAAATACAATTAAAATATATGAACAAAAAAATAGTATCAAATGTTTGCATACCATATGCATTACAACATAATGTACAAAAGCATCCACTTACAAAATCTAAATGAAGAATTGGAGTGGGCATGCATCCCAGCCAAACCACCTCCACTCAAAGGGTCACTAAAGGAATTTATTTTTTTAGCTAAATAGCTTCCTTTACCTTAATGCAGTGCTGTTTTCATGTTCTCATTGTTCGTTTTTGCTTTGAAGTTGCTGTAATTCTGCTCTGATCTCCACACTTCCTGCTTGTCTGGCTCCTTATATAAAATCTCATGGCAGTTTTTCACTGTGGTCTAAGCTGTGTGTCTAAAACTCCTCAGAACCAATCAGATTCATTTTAAAAACAAAACACTGCCCTGGATTTGTTTGTTTTTGTTCTGTATGTCTTCTGTACTTCACAGAAACATGAAACCAGTTTAAAAATGAAAGTGAAACTAGAGGCATATTATATGATTGATTTTTATCTATTTTTAATCATTTTTAAATGGAATCAGTTAACTTTTATGTCTCTATACCCTGTAAACAGTCATTTCAGCAAAAACTATTTTTTCCTTTAGTGACCCTTTAAAAGGGTGTTCCAGCCTTGTTTTATGTTTATTAGAAGTCAGCAGCTACAAAAAGTGTAGCTGCTGGCTTTCAATAAACAATCACTTACCGGCTCCAGTGACGCGCCGGCCGGGGCTCCGCTCCTCTCCCCCCTCCCCGGCCGGCGTCCTCTTCGTAACTGTGGGCACCCGGCCGTGACAGCCTTCGGCTTCACGGCCGGGCACCCACTGCGCATGCGCGAGCAGCACTGCGCATGCGCGCGCGGCGCGGCCCGCCGCTGATTGGAGAGGCGATCGCATGGGACCTGTCATGTGTCCCAGGCGATCGCCTACAGGGAGGGGCTGCTGTAGGCAATTAAGCTTAATCGCCTAACCAGCCCCTCGGCGGAAGGAGGAAGTGGGACAGGAAGTCCCACTCCTCCTAAAGCCCCCACTCCCCCCCCAAAAAAATGACATGCCAAATGAGGAATGGGATAAGCGGAAGTTCCATTTTTGGGTGGAGCTCCGCTTTAAGTCTGAGGAGGACAGAGGACGCTACAAAAGGGGGGTTTCCCCACTAACAGCTAACACAACAATATCATTTCCAAATACAGTGTTTTTTTTGTTTTTGGTTTTTATGGAATTTTAGTGTGAATATATTTATTTATGGTTGACTTGTCACATGTTAATGCCATTTTAAAGATTTTATGAGTTTATTCTCACATCTATTTTGTGGTACACTATTTTCAGTATTTGTACACTTTTTATGAGTCCATTGTTTATACTGTCGCAGCTGATTATTTATATTTTATTGTTGCTATTTTGACCATTCATTTATTGCCTTTCAAGTGTACCTGTCACGTGAGCACATTTGCACTTTATCACCTATTTATGCACAGCGCAGCACTACTTCTACATTTATACATATATACATTGCTGTCTTGTGCTGAGAGTGTGCTGCACAGCACACTCCCGGCACAGAGACCAAGCTGCCAGTGACAACGATGGTCTTGATCAGGAACTGGGAGTTCCCAGCCACCCGATTGCTGTGATAGCCTCTGATTTGCCATCACAGTGATCAGTCAAGGTATCCTTTTCTCCTAGGTAGAGGAGAAAATGGCAAAAAAAAGTGTGGAAAAAAATATATAAAATATCTAGAATCAGAGTTTGATCTAGATCAGTGTCAGGGTTAGAGCTGGGTTCAAAGGTTATCCTCAGAGGCAGTCAGGGTCAGTGTATTTTAGTACAATTCGTTTTGTTACAAAAATCTGGAAATTCGAAAATTCTGAAATCTGAAAATTCGGGAATGTGAAACTCCTAAAAATATCCGTAATAGGAATTTTGAAAATTCGGAAGTTTGGAAATTTGAAAATCTGAAAGGAAGAATGAAAATCTAATAAAAAATTCAAAGGAATGAAAATTTGAAAACTTGAAAATTTGAAAATCTGAAATCATTTCGCTGTTAGTTAATGTAACAATTACGAATTTATCTGAAGTTATGAGTTATCTGAAATAACGAAAGCCATATCAAAATTAATGGAATGTAACACTTTAACCACTTGAGACCTGTGCTGTAGATGAAAGACGTCCACAGCGCGGCTCTCAACTGCCGGGTGGATGTCCCTGGACGTCCTTTTATTTGCATTCCCCGCGCTCGCTGCTGGGGGCGCGCATCAGGGAAAAACTGTGCCCTGCGCATCGCTGAGATGCTGATGCGCGTGCCTGGCGGCCGCGATGTCCACCAGGTGCTCGCGATCGGCAGTGACAGAGCAGGGACGTGGAGCTCTGTGTGTAAACACAGAGCTTCACGTCCTGTCAGGGAGAGGAGACCGATGCTGTGTCCCTTGTACATAGGGACACAGATCGGTCACCTCCCCCAGTCAGTCCCCTTCCCCCACAGTAAGAATCACACCCAGGGAATACATTTAAAGCGGAGTTCCACCCAAAAATGAAACTTCCGCTTCATCCACTCCTTGCCCCCTTACATGCCACATTTGGCATGTCATTTTTTTTGGGGGGGGGGGGAGTGGGGACTTCAGGAGGAGTGGGCTCCTTCCGCCGAGGGGCTGATAAGGCGAATAGCTTAATCGCCTTACTGCAGCCCCTCCCTGTAGGCGAACGCCTGTCCAATCGGACGGCGCAGCGCCGCTCGCACATGCGCAGTGACGCTCGCGCATGCACAGTGACGCGCGCACATGCGCAGTGGGTGCCAGGCAGTGATGCCGAAAGCTGTCACGGCCGAGTGCCCACAGTTGGAATGAAGACGCCGGCTGGAGAGGGGGGGAGAGGAGACCCGGCCGGCGCTTCGCTGGAACCGTGGAGCAGGTAAGTGTCTGTTTATTAAAAGCCAGCAGCTACACTTTTTGTAGCTGTTGACTTTTTTTAAACATAAAAAAGGCTGGAACACCCCTTTAACCCCTTCCTTGCCCCCTAGTGTTAACCCCTTTCCTGCCAGTCACATTTATACAGTAATCAGTGCATTACTATAGCACTGATCGCTGTGTAAATGTGAATGGTTCCAAAATAGTGTCAAAAGTGTCTAATATGTCCGCCGCAATATTGCAGGCCTGACAAAAATCGCAGATCGCCGCCATTACTAGTAAAAAATTTAAAATTAAAAAAAAAATCATAAATGTATCCCCTATTTTGTAGGCGCTATAACTTTTGTGCAAACCAATCAATAAACGCTTATTGCATTTTTTTTATTTTTTTTTTACCAAAAATATGTAGAAAAATATGTATCGGCCTAAAATGAGGAAAAAAAAAAGTTTGTTTTTTAAAAAAATGGGATATTATTATAACAAAAAGTAAAAAATATTGTGTTTTTTTTTTCAACATTTTCTGTCTTTTTTTGTTTATAGCGCAAAAAATAAAACCCACAGACGTGATCAAATACCACCAAAAGAAATCTCTATTTGTGTACAAAAAATGATAAAAATATAATTTGTGTACAGTGTTGTATGACCGCGCAATTGTTATTCAAAATGTGTCAGCGCTGAAAGCTGAAAATTGGTCTGGGCAGGAAGGGGGTTTAAGTGCCCAGTAATGAAGTGGTTAATAATAATAAATAACAATAATAATGAAGTTTTATTATTATTATTTGTTCCGTTCCATTTGTTTAGATGTGGCATTTGTTATTTCGGATAATTCGTAACTTCGGATGCATTTGTTACGTTCACTAACTTTTGAATTTGAAAGGAAATTCCAATACCTATAATTTAATAGATAGTTATTATTAGTTAGTTATTATTTGGGATTTTTCGCTCTTTAAAATTTTTGGATTTTCTTTCTTATTTTCTGATTTCTGAATTTTTGGATTTTCGAATTTCTGAAATTTTTTATTTATGAATTCCGAACTTTCGAATTTACGAATTCTGAATTTTCGCATTTACGAAAAAAAAAAATTACCAAATTTTTCGGCAGTGCACGTGTCTATATTTTAGGATCAAGGATAACTATTTTTTGGTTTGTTTTTAGGGTATTTTGGGCTCCGGTTTGGCTCTTAAGGTACAAGAACAACATCGACAAAAACATTTTGAAAAGCGAAGGAAACCAGCAGCTGAGCTCATCCAGGTCAGACGTGTGTGTGTATGTATATATATATATATATATATATATATATATATATATATATATATATATATATATATTTTTTTTTTTTTTTTGTTTAATGGTGCAAGCTAGAATCTACTGTACAACAAAGCCCTTATGTGTTAACTACTGGAGAGATTATTGTGTGACTGAAAATGGTGAACCAGCAGTAAAGCCCAAACCAATCTATAACCACAGAGAGCCTATTTACATTTCCATGCTACATGCATTGCTGTGTCAGGCCGCGTACACACGTACGAAAACCTCGTCGGGCTAAACCCAATCGAAGTTCTCGGCCGGCCGTCGAACTCGTCGACCAGGCTGTCGAAAAAGGCGTTGAGCCATTAGTCCCGATGGCCCGTCAAGGAAATAGAGAACCTGCTCTCTATTTTGGCTCGACGCCTCGCTCGGCAGTTTGCTCGGCAAAAACGTACACACGATCGAGCTTCTCGCTGGATTCTGCCGAGAAGCTCGGTCGTGTGTACGGGGCCTCACAGTTCCATTCAATTTGAATGTCACCCCAAAGCACAAAAGCAATGTACCTGCATCTTTATGCTCCAAAATACATGGTTGTGTGTGTGTTGCATTATAAAAAAAAGAGTCCCGTCCAATTTTTGGGACTCAGGTGGTGGTGGTCCTCCAAAATTCTGCAGTTTTACATTTACTGGTGCAAGTAGGGTTGCCACCTTTTCTTCAAGCCAAACCCGAACATTTTAGTGGCCTAGGACACCTTTGGGTGCCCTCAAGGAGAGGGGTAATTTGGTGCGCAAAATGTGCCGGGGGCGAGTAGTGGGTGTGGCCAAATTTTTCTTGCTGACATCATCGGCCTGCCCCAGTGATGTCGAACCTGCCCCCAGCAAGCCGCCTACAGCTCCCGGATGGCAACAGATTTGTGTGCGACTACCTTGGTTACATGGGGAGCCACAGCCTGGTCTGAGTAATGTGTCTGGGTTTCAGTCTGCCTGGAACCTGGACACATGATTCAAAACCTGGACTGTCTGGGTGAATGACAACCATAGGAGCTTCCCTTTTTGGGTGGAGCTCTGCTCCAAGCAGCTACAGCAACAGGTTTTTTTCCTTTTGTGTTTGAACCATAGGAAAAGGCTGCTATGGACAGCTTGGTCTGCATGTAAAGGTGGAGAAAAAAAAATAGAATAAGGCCTCATTCATAAATGGTCTATCCTGAATAAAGTGTCCGGGTTTCAGACAGTCTGAAACCCGAACACATTATTCCAAACCCGAACTGTCCGGGTGAATCCTGGACAGGTGGCAACCCTAGGTGCAAGTCTTCACTGTCCTGGGCACGCCTGCACATTAATGCCCTATAGAGGTTTAGCTTGAAGCTTGTGGGCCCTGTTGCAAAAGTTGACCTCCGCCTGAGCTGTTCTCACCCTGTGCTCCCCTCCATTCAGGAAATGGCTCACAGCTTGTCCCTTGCAATGAGAGCAGAGGGGTGTGGACCGTGGAAGGCAAAGTGGAAGCCCAGTACAGAAGCGTTGCTGTGAGGCCCTTGGGCAGATCGGAGCTGGACTTTGTGGAGGAAATTATAATTTGACAGGGAGGCTGCAGGGGCCCCTTGGAGCTAGGGGTGGGGTTGTGATTGTGACCCCTGCAACCCTTTATGCTACACCCATGCCTATAGACCTCTATGGGTCTGTGTTACAAGGCTGGAGATGACTCGAGAAAATCTTATAGAAGGGTGAACAGATATCTGCGCTAACTTGAGAAAAAAAAATAAAAAAAAATAAAGCAGCTAGCACAGTCTGTTGATTCAGCAAACACAGAAAAAAAAAAATCGAAAAATGCAGCGCAGTGAAATTGAATAATGAAAATGTGATAGTCCAAGTGAAAAAAAAAGTCAATGTGAGATGAAGCTGATATAAAGCTGATGGGAAGCCTCCATCAAGCTTCGGTGTGCAAAAGCAGAGCACACCACACCAACGTGTTGACAATCTGCTTACCAGAAAGTAGAAAACATCAGATAATGTAATCACGCGATGCAGAGGGTCAATCGCGAATACGACACTCCAAACTTGATAGATCTTTCAGGCCCCGTACACACGGCCGAGGTTCTCGCTGAAAATCAGCGAGAACCTCGCTGGAATGCACATTCCAGCGAGGACCTCGGCCGTGTGTACGGTCTCGGCGAGCTTCCCGTCGGGAAGCCCGTCGAGCCGAAATAGAGAGCACGCTCTCTATTTTCTCGACGGCCCGCCTGGAAGAATGGCTGGTTGCCATTCCCGACGGGCGGGTCGCCGAATCCGACGGCCGGGAGAGAACCTCGACGGGCGGAACGATGTGTTCTGCCCGTCGAGGTTCTCTGCCGTGTGTACGGCACCTCACAGGAATATCCAACATCAACATCATCAGAAAGACCTCCAGAATGCAATCATCGACGAGAAGTTTACCTATCTATCTCCAATAGATTACGATGAACAAGCTGACGATGTAGTCTCCGATTAGTCCACTAGGGGGCGATGTCCTCCTCTGTCAGGCCGGGTACACACGATCGAACAAGTCTGCTGAAACTGGTCCGACCAGTTTAAGCGGACAGATTCGATCGTGTGTACGGCCTAGCGGACAGGTTACCAGCGGACAAAAGTTTTAAAGCAAGCTTTAAAACTTGTCCATTGGAAACATGTGTAGTACGACTAACCAGCAGACAGAAATCCCCCGCATGCGTCGAATGGATTGGACGCATGCGCGGAAGCATTTTATTTCCTGGTTTGGTGACGTGGCGGCGTCAACGTCACCTCCACGTCACCGCGTTCTCTGTCTGAGGGGATTTTCTTCCGATAGTGTGTACACACCGCCGGACCAAAATCCTGCAGGAGACATGTCCGATAAAAACGGTCCACGGACCGTTTTCATCGGACATGTCTCCTCGTGTGTACGGGGCCTCAGAGGATCTCCGAGAAGACGCTCGCTCTTCCTGTCAGCCGACGCTCAAAATGACGTGGGTTAAGCCTTAGGGCGCTTGGTATGACTCATCCTCAGCCATCCGAGTGCCCGAAGGCTGAGACCTACCGAGCACCCTAAGGCTCAGCCGCCATCATTTTGAGCGTCTGCTGCCAGGAGGAGGGAGCGTCTTCTCGGAGGTCCTCTGACAGAACAGGACAGCGCCCCCTAGTGGACTTGTCGAAGACTACATCAACAGCTTGTTCATCGTAATCTACGATGAACAAACTTCCCGTTGATGATTGCACAATACACCTAACCATTGTTTTGCGTTCTTGAGGTCTTTCTGATGATGTTGATGTTGGATATTCCTGTGATCGATCTATCAAGTTTGGAGTGTCGTATTCACGATTGACCCTCTGCATCGCATGATTACATCGCCTGATGTTTTTTACTTTCTGGTAAGCATATTGTCAGCACGTTGGTGTGGTGTGCTCTGCTTTTGCACACATAAGCTTAGTGGAGGTTTGCTATTGGCTTTATTTCCGCTTTATCTCACATTTACTTTTTTTCACTTGGACTATCACATTTTCATTATTGAATTTCACTGAAGCGCTGCATTTATGGATTTCAGTCTTATAGAAGTCTATGGGGCACTAATACGTAGGTGGGACCACATTGTAGCTGGATGTTGGGGGTTGTGGTGCTGGAGGTAAACAAACAGCAGAACTACAGACGTTGTATGGAGGTAAGTACGCATCGGTGAAGGGGGCGGGTGGTTTTGGGTCTGGGTTTGGGGGGGCAAGAAGAATACATGTACATTGTTTTAAAGTGCTCTTACCCTTTAAGCACATGGTTTAAACCCTTTAACCTTGTAATGTCGACAAAAACTCACCCAAACTCTACCGCATGTTTGTAGGATGATGAGCTGAATAACAGTGCTCAGGCCATTGTGTCCCATACATCACAATTGCAAAAAGAATGGCGGCAACTCAGTTGCTTCTTCTTAAATCTTTATTTAAGCGGTTTGATGTTGCTAACATTTAGCTGTAATACTTCCTTTGGCTGTAATACATTATACATGTATGTTTGCATTTTTTGGGGCGCCTGCAAAGCAGGTTAAAGTTGCAAAAAGAATTCCGGCAACTCGATTGCTTCTTCTTAAATGTTTATTGAGCACAAACAGCGGTGCGACATCAAAACGCTAACATGTTTCAGCAAAAGCCTTCCTCAGAAGGATGTTTGTGCTCAATTAAGATTTAAGAAGAAGCAATCAAGTTGCCGGCATTCTTTTTGCAACTTTAACCCTGTAGTGCCCATGGAAGTCAAAATGGCTCTTTGCAGGTGCCCCACAAAATGCACACATACATGTAAAATGTACTACAGCTCAAGGAAGTATTACAGCTTAATATTAGCGACATCAAAACGCTAACATGTTTCGGCACAAGCCTTCCTCAGAAGGCTTGTGCCGAAACATATTAGCGTTTTGAGGTCGCACTGCTGTTTGTGCTCAATAAAGTTTTAAGAAGAAGCAATCCATGTATAATGTATTACAGCTGAAGGAAGTATTGTTTTTTCACTATGCTGATTTTGTATCTCTTTAGTCTGCCTGGAGATTTTATGCTACGAATCTGACTAGGCTCGATCTCATAGCCACATGGAAGCACTACGAATCTATCGTCCAGTTTCCGTATTTTAGGTAAGTACAAGAGTTCATATCATACCCTTTCTATAACTTTAACTTAAAGCCTTTGCATAGCTCCCAACTGTCCCTGATTTCGAGGGACTGTCCCTGATTGGGAGCAATGTCCCTCTGTCCCTCATTCCTCCTCATTTGTCCCTCATTTTGGTCTGATCTATATAGCTGTATATAAAATGTACTTTTTATCTATAAGAAAGGTGTTTTCCAGCGCTTAATCTTTCATCCCATTTCTAAATGGCTGCATTTGTAAATTCCAAAAGCCAATATAAAGGAATATTAGTGGTAAAAAAAGCACTTGTGGGTTTAACCAATCTTGTTTTTTGTACAATTCTCCTTTAAGGGGGCGTGGCAAGGGGTGTGTCCTATGCCTGCATACTTTTGCTGATAGGTGTCCCTCATTCCCATCTCAAAAAGTTGGGAGGTGTGGCCTTTGGGTGGCTTCCTCCTTCAACCAGCAGTTTGCTTGTTTCTTATTCTTAAGTTTCATCCATTTGCCATATTTATGAAGAGTAGTGGTGGTGGGGACGGGCATGCAGTGTTTAGGCTGCAGCTGCCTATTGTGTTCTTTAGCTTTGGGGGGGGGGGGGTAAAACCACCTACAAAATATGCACTGCTTAGGTCCCAGCTGCCAATGTTTGGTGCTTGGGAACAATTACAAGCTGATAGTGACTGTTCCCACCATGGTCCTTAATGTATCTACCACATGGAGATCTAACTCATGTCATGTATGAACTGACGTTCCACCTCCGTGAGGCATGACCGTTCATTAAAGAGGAGTTCCACCCTAAAATATAAGTTTTGTTTAATCCACTCCCCTCCCCCTTACATGCCACATTTGGCATGTAATTTTTTTTTCAAAAATGTTTTCAAAAACGTCATTTAACCGCTTCAATACCAGGCTTTAATACCACCTCCATACCGGGCCTATTCTGACACTTCTCTCCTACATGTAATAATCATCATTCTTTTGCTAGAAAATTACACAGTACCCCCAAACATTATATATGTTTTTTTTTTAGCAGACACCCTAGGGAATAAAATGGCGGTCATTCCAAAGTTTTATCTTGCACGGTATTTACGCAATTATTTTTCAAACGCCTTTTTTTTGTAAAAAAATTGTTTTATGAATTAAAAAAATAACAAAACAGTAAAGTTAGCCCAATTTTTTTGTATTATGTGAAAGATTATGTTACACCGAGTAAATAGATACCCAACATGTCACGCTTTAATTATGCGCACACTCATGGAATGGCGCCAAACTTCGGTACTTAAAAATCTCCATAGGCAACGCTTTATTTATTTTTTACAGGTTACAGTTTAGATTTACAGAGGAGATCTAGTGCTAGATTCGTTGCTGGCACTCTAACGCACGCGGCGATACCTCACTTATGTGGTTTAAACGGCGTTTACATATGTCGGCGGGACTTGCGTGTGCGTTCGCTTCTGCACGCGAGCTATCGGGGACAGGGGCGTTTTCATTTTTTTTTTATCTTTTATTTATTTTTTTGACTTATTTTTTATTTATTTTTACACTTTTTTTCATTTTTTTTTTTTCCACTTTTATTCCTATTACAAGGAATGTAAACATCCCTTGTAATAGGAAATGTGTGTGACAGGTCCTCTTTATGGAGAGATACGGGGTCAATAAGACCTCACATCTCTCCTCCAGGCTGGAAACCATGAGATCGGTGAAAAAAAATTCACCGATCTCATGAATGGGGGCTTACAGCCGCAATTGAGGCTTTGTTTACTTACGGGGACCCGGGCGTGACGTCATCAGATCGCGCCCGGGTCCTCCGACGGTCATAGAGATGACCGTCAATTTTCTATGGCTGGGTATTGAAGTGGTTAAAATCACTGTGTGTGGGCAAAACGTTGTTTTATGTCTTCAAAAAAACGACCAAAAAAAATTCCAACATGCTTGAATTTTTTGTGTCGTTTTTCAAAACGTCGTTTTTTGTGTCCTAAAAAGTGATGGTGTGTGGGCAAAACGATGTTGAAAACAAAGTTTTTAAACCCGCGCATGCTCAGAAGCAAGTTATGAGACGGAGCTTCAATGGAACAGAGTGCCGTCGAACGTGGTGTACGTCACCGCGCTTTGCTATAGCATTTTGGAAAAACGATGGTGTGTGGGCAACGTCGTTTTGGAAAATGAAGTTTGAAAAATGTTGTTTTGTTTCATCACATGAAACTTTGTTTTTTTTTTATCACAAAAAGTGATCGTGTGTACGCGGAATATTAAACTATGATTGGTGGTTGTGGATGAATGAGAATTGTTGCACGTTGGATCTGATTTTGCTGCATTGTATTTCATATAAAGGATTATGTTGCAGCACTTTTAGTTTATAAGGTATAGAAGAATGTTTAAAAGTGGTGCAGTTTTTAAAACAATAATCCTTATCAAATAAAACTTTTTTTTTTATGTTACAATGTTGCAACTTTTGCACACAATGCATGTCTGCAGTTTCAATATAATTCATAACAATGTTATATGAATGAATCAAATTTTTGGTCCCCAAACCAAAAAAACAAAAGGGGTGGGCAATTGGACTATTATGGTACAGGTAAAGCCTCATACATACGATCGGACTTCCATCTGACTTTTTCGTGGATTTTGGTCAGGAACTTGTTCTGCATACACACGGCAGAACTTTTTGAGCAAACATCCACTAAATCACGTGTTTTTTCAGCTCTTTACCGCCACCCTTTGGGCAACTTCTGCTATTGTTGTCTGATCCTTATCATTGGTTCAGAGCATGCGTGTTTGTATGTTGGACTTTAGTCCGATGGACTTGTGTACACGCGATTGGATGATCCTCCTCCTTTGCTGTCGGAAAGTTTGAGAGCATGCACAGCGAATATTTGTCCGTTAAAAAACTGAAAAAAATTGTCCGATGGAGCATACAGATGGTCGGCTTTTCCGATAAAGCACGTCAATCAGACCGTTGTTATCAAAAAGTCAGATTGTGTGTATGGGCCTTTAGTATATTGAGTCAAGTGTAGAAACACATAGATTAAGAAAAAATCGTTTTGGGTCTTCATCAGGAGAATATCTATAATTTGATTAACAATTAACCACTTGCTTACTGGGCACGTATACCCCCTTCCTGACCAGGTGAAATTTCAGCTTCCGGCACTGCGTCGCTTTGAATGACAATTGCGCGGTTATGCGATGTGGCTCCTAAACAAAATCGACATCCTTTTTCCCCAACAAATAGAGCTTTCTTTTAGTGGTATTTGATCACCTTTGCGGTTTTAATTTTTTGCTTTATACACAAAAAAAGAGCGACAATTTTGAAAAAATATATATTTTTTACTTGTTGCTATAATAAATAGCCTAATTATTAAAAAAATAAAAAAAAATCTCAGTTTAGGCCAGTACGTATTCTTCTACATATTTTTGGTAAAAAAAAAAAAATTGCAATAAGCGGTTTGCGCAAAAGTTATAGTGCTTACAAAATAGGGGACAGAATTATTATTATTATTATTTTTTATTTTTTTTACTAGTAATGGTGGCGATCTGCGATTTTTATTGGGATTGCGACATTATGGCGGACACATCGGACACTTTTGACAATTTTTTTGCGCCATTCACATTTATACAGCGATCAGTGCTATAAATATGCACTAATTACTATATAAATGTGACTGGCATTGAAGGGGTTAACACTAGAGGGCGAGGAAGGGGTTAAATGTGTACCTGCATAGTGTTCTAACTGTGTGGGGGGAGGGGGGTGACTGAGGGAGGTGACCGATCTATGTCCCTATGTACAAGGAACACAGATCAGTCTCCTCTCTCCCCTGACAGGACGTGGTTCTCTGTGTTTACACACAAAGATCCACGTCCTTGTCCTGTCACTGCTGATCGCGAGTGCCTGGCGGCCATCAAGGCCGCCAGGCACGCGCATCAGCTTGCGCGCCCCCTAGTGGCCTGGAGGAGCGGAGGCCGTACATAGACGGCCTCCCGGAGATTTAGAATCACCCTGCCGCCGTACAAAGTCGTACGGCCGCTGGGAAATGGTTAATCAGAAACTATACAATTAACAAAGCACCTGATGCTCGCTACCATCAGGGGCTTTTAGGCAAGCAGCTCTGGCCTATCCCCATGTACATATTTCTATTATTGTTGACTGTACTGTTGCTTTGTTAATTGTATAGTTACTGATTAATTGTTAATCAAATTACATATATTCTCCTGATGAAGCGGCTATAGGCCGTGAAACTAGTTAAGATGCTTTTCATGACCCTCAATCCCACTGTGTAAATTGTACATGATATGTGTGTTTTATTGATTTTGTATGAATAAAAACTCTGGGCCAGATTCAGATACATACGTGTATCTTTCCGGCAGCGTAGCGTATGCTATTTACACTACGCCTCCACAACTTTTACAGGCAAGTGCCTTATTCAGAAAGCACCTGCTCCGTAAGTTGCGGCGGCGTAGCGTAAATTGGCCGGCGTAAGGGCGCCTAATTCAAAATAGGCAGGTAGGGGGCGTGATCCATATAAATGAATCATGACCCCACGTAATTTAATTTTTTTCTGAACGGTGCATGCACCGTCCGTGGACGAATCGCAGTGCGCATGCGCGAAATCACGTCGCAAGTGGTCAATGAAAACGACGTGAACATAACTTATGCCCAGCCCTATTCCCGAACGATTTACGCAAACGACGTATAATTCAACGCTGTCCCAAAGGCCATACTTAACATTGGCTGTGCCTCATATAGCAAGGGTAACTTTACGCCGGACTAACGCTTACGCAAACGACGTAAAATAGGACGCAAGTACGTTCGTGAATCGGCGTATCTAGCTCATTTGCATATTCAACGCGTACATCGACGGAAGTGCCACCTAGCGGCCAGCGTAAATATGCAACTAAGATACGACGGCGTAACAGACTTACGCCGCTCGTATCTTAGCTGAATTCCGGCGTATCTTGTTTTCTGAACACAGAAAAAAGATACGCCAGCCATTCTTAGTAGTTACTTAGATAACTACGTTCTGAATCCGGCCCTCTATCTCCATTTTTCTTCATATATGGGTTTCTACAGTTGACTCTACCTACCTACGTGTACCGTAATAGTCCAGTTGCCCACTCCCTTTTTTTTTTTGCTTGGGGATCAAAAATCCGCAGATCGGAGATGTTGAGCGGGGAGTCGTGGAATCGCAGGACTCCAGCACCGATCTCGGGTATTGCCGCACAAGTGTGAACCCAGGCTTAGTCGGTTCACACTACCGCGACCTGGGGGGCGACTTGTGTCACCCCAAGTCACGCGACATGACAAATTACATGCAAGTGAATGAGAGACGTCTTTAAAGGGTTTGTAAAGGAAAACATTTTTTTATCTTAATAGCTTCCTTTACGTTTTTGTCCTCAAGTTGCTGTTCTTCTCTGATCTCCACACTTCCTGGTTGTCTGTTTCCTGATAACCACAGTACTGGGAGCTTTCTCTCTGTGGTCACTAATCAAGAAGGTGTGATTACTGTGTGTCTAAAAACCCTCAGCACCAATCACTTTCGTTTTCCAAACCATCACTGCCCTGTATTGGCTCTGTGGCTCTGTACAGCACAGGCAGGAAATAACATGCAAAAACGAAACTAGAAACTGCAGGTACATTATATGATTGATTTTTATCTATTTTTAATCATTTTTAAAAGGAATCAGTTAACTATTATGTCTCTATACCCTGTAAACCAGGGTGTCCAACCAGTGGCCCGGGGGCCACATGTGGCTCGTGAAGCCCTCTGATGTGGCCCGCGACCTCCTGCTCTGGAAGTGCACCACACCTGCAGGATATATAATAGAAGTCTATGGCAAAGTGCAGCTAAACTGCAGAAAAGCCACAGGTGCACTGCATTACACCCTCGGTGTAGGTATACTGCAACGCATCAGTGTGAAAGCAGCCATACTGACGCGCACAGCGGTTGGCAGGCCCAGAGGCTGGACCTGTCCTCCCTGTTCGCAAGGTACTATACCGACTCCCCCTCCCCTCATAGGTAAGTGGGCACGCCTCCACTGGCCTATTCGGTTGTTTCTTACCCTGTGCTACCACGCGGGCACTATCCTTACTATCCTCCCCATTTCCCCCTTCCACAGCTCCCTACGGGTTACACACCCCACCCCCTACTTCACTACACCTCACTCGTGTGATGGATGTCTCCGGCCAGGCCTCACCTGCTCAGGGTCAAGCCCCACCCTACGTGGCCCTCAAAATCTACTAATTGAACGAACATAAAGGGGCTCAACACGCCAGAAAAGGGTTCGCGTTTACTGTACACTCTACAGAAAGAAAAACCTCATATTGTCCTTCTGCAAGAGACCCACTTCAGAATGGACACCATCCCTAAGCTGCGTAACCATTACGTCCCGAAGGTGTTTCACGCCACCAACAACGTGTCCAAGTCTAAGGGGGTCTCCATTCTACTTTCCAAACACTGCCCTATACAGGTGGAGAATGTCCAACAAGACACACTAGGTAGATACATCTTTCTCAAGGGGACGCTCTATGGCACCCCTATCACGGTTGCAAACGTATACGCCCCCAACTCTCACCAAGTTCAATTCTTCCGGGACACACTCCAACTCCTAACGGCCTTCCAGTTGGGTATGTTGGTCCTGGGCGGGGATTTCAATGTTCCGTTGGCTCCCCTTCTAGACACGTCCACCGGGTCCACATGTTTAACATATCGCGCTCTTAAGGCCATAAAATCCCAATTGAACACACTCACCCTACATGACTCCTGGCGCACGCTACACCTAAACGAGAAGGACTACACATTCTTCTCTCCCCTACATAATAAATATTTCCGTATCGATTTCCTGTTTCTCTCCCAGAATGACCTGCACTTACTCTCTACAGCCACTATCGAACCCATGGTCCTCTCGGATCACCACCCGACCACAATGACTTTGAGATGGCCGGGTCGTCACCCCAGATCAGGGATCTGGAGGATGAATGATTCCCTCGGGGGAAGTGGTACCGGCCACAGTGTGGGCAGCCCACAAATGCGTTATCCGCGGTGAAATTATATCTCTGATGGCGAAGCGACACTCAGGAAGGCTCGCATTGACGAACTGTCGGATCGTGTGAGGATGCTGGAACGGACCCACAAACGTACACTGGCTGCTGACACCCATGAGGCGCTCCTGGCTGCCAGAAAGGCCTTACTGGGAGAGCTTCATTCTCGACTACAACGTAAGTTTGCCTTCACTCATAAATTGTATTATGAATTCGGGAACAAGTCGGGGAAGCTTTTAGCATCGGCGTTGCAAAAGAAGAAATCAGCACACACAATCCATGCAATTACCTCCCCGACGGGCTCTTCAGTACACAGGTCTGATCATATTGCTAGACAATTCACGCAATACCTCTCCTCGCTCTATGACCTCCCAACACCACACACTACCGCGGCCGTCCCGAGACGCCGACAACTCATAGAGGACTTCCTTGCCACTTACGGACCACCCCCAGCCCTGCAGCGGACATGTCAAACTTAGACGCGCCGATAACGACCGCAGAAGCCCATCTAGCTTTAAAACGGCTCAAACCTGGGAAAAGCCCAGGCCCGGACGGGCTCACCTCCGGTTATTACAAAACTTTTGCGACACTTCTACTTCCGCGGTTCGTAAAGGCTTTCAACGGCATCCCCCTTCCCCCCCACACTAATAAAGACCTACTAGAAGCGCACATTACCCTAGTCCCCAAGCCAGACAAGGACGCCACACTAGTTTCCAATTACCGACCGATATCCCTGCTCAATGTAGATGTGAAACTGTACGCAAAAATACTAGCCAATAAATTGCTCCCTCACCTCCCTGACCTCATTGCGAATGACCAAGTCGGCTTTGTCCCCGGCCGTGAGGCCCGGGATAATACGACTAAAGCACCCAACATCCACCACTGGCTGACCACACATGACACGAAAGGTTTCTTTTTATCCCTTGACGCGGAGAAGGCGTTTGACAGGGTGGCCTGGTACTATATGTCCGCAGCCCTACTCAAGGCGGGAATACCCACCCGTTTCCTTCAAATGGTGATGGCTCTGTACTCAGCACCCACAGCTAGGATCAGGGTCAACGGCTTACTGTCAGACGCCTTCTCCGTCCACAATGGTACTAGGGAAGGTTGCCCCCTTACTCTTCGTCCTGTCCCTTGAACCGTTTCTTCGTAGGCTCCGCGATAACCAAGATATCACGGGGGTGTCCATAAAAGGTACAACCCATAAAATCGCTGCATACGCCGATGACGTACTGTTGTTCCTGACTTGCCCCCACATTACACTGCCCAACCTTCTCAAAGACCTGCAAACCTTTAAAACCCTCTCAAACCTCCAAATTAATTATGACAAATCGATGGCTCTTAATATTTCCCTCCCCCAGACCCAAGTAGATTTCTGCAAGCAACAATTCCCTTTTAAATGGGAGCCCAACGACATCACCTATCTTGGCATCAAGCTCCCTGTCCATCTATCTGACCTCTACACCAAAAATGTCCTTCCTGCCATGCAGACTATCAAAGGTGACCTGCTCAGCTGGAACAAGGGACAGCGATCCTAAAAATGAACGTCCTTCCTGAACTACTGTATTTATTGCAGACAGTACCGATTAAACTCCCCCCTTCTTTCTTCGCTTCCCTTAAATCAATCTGCAGATCCTTCCTATAGGCGGGTCAACCGGCGAGAATAGGTTGGGACAGGCTCATCCTCCCAAAGCACCTGGGGGGCATTGGCTTTCTGGACTTGGCTTATTATCACAAAACTTGCCACCTCACCTGGATCTTAGACTGGCACCTACATAGAAATAGCAAAGCTTGGGTCGAGATAGAGGAAGTTTTTGTTGACATGCCCATCTCGAACCTGCCGTGGATCGCCCCAGGTTCCGTCCCCAGATCGGGTAGATCCCATTCGCTGATAAGTCCTACGCTATCTACCATGAAAGCTGCCTATTCCTCCCCGGGCTTGGCTCCTTTTCCGCGACCGATGACGCCCCTCACTCGGAATCCCGATTTCCCCCCTGACTTCCAAGCCCGGGATTGCTTTGGGACACGTGATGGACCAACGTTGAGGGCACATCTCTTTTTTGATAACGACACGCTATTGTCCCACGAGGGGATGATATCCAAATTCCCATCCCACAACATACCGAGGTTCCTATACTTTCAGCTCCGTCACTTTTTTCACAATATACCATCTCTTCTGCCATGGCACAGAGGACTTACACCCTTCGAACGTCTCTGTTCTCAGGCAGAACCACAAAGACACATGATATCGACCCTGTACTCCATGCTTATCTCGGCCGTCAAGCCCAAAACCAAAACTCATCGCTTATGGGAGGCAGATTTGTCGGAGGGCTTGACGCCGGATGACTGGGCAGCGGTTTTCCTGCACACTCACAAAGGCTCCATTAATGTCTCTGCACAAGAGAACAGGTTCAAAATATACTCACGATGGTATAGGACCCCAGACAAGCTACACAAAATTTTCCCGAGCACTCTCTCCACATGTTGGAGATGTAACACTGGCGAAGGATCCTTCCTTCACATATGGTGGGACTGCCCGATCATCCAACCATTCTGGAAAGAGGTTCATTCTTTGATATCCCACATAACTACCTACACGCCTAATTTTTCACCAGCACAATACCTGCTCCATCACACCCCGATTCCCCTCTCAACATACCGGAAATCCTTGATGCTGCACCTTATTAATGCAGCCACTCAATGCATCCCTATCCACTGGAGAGAAATTACCCCCCCCCCCACGATAAGGGAATGGCAGGCTAGAGTATCAAAAATCGAAGACATGGAAAGGGTTATCCATCAATCTAAGGACATGCACGATAAATTTAGACATACCTGGGCATGCTCACTATAGGGAATCCCTGCAACCCACGCCCCCCCCTGTACATCCCCTGCTCCCCCCCCAAGGCTTGCTGCGACGAGCATTGCCTAAACCCTTTGGCCGAGATGTCCCCCCCCGTCTGTGACCCCTGCCTCACCCTACCTCTCGTACCACATGCTATATTGGACCAAGCTTGACTCTCTACACCTCATTCCCTGCTGAAGTCCCCTCCCGCCCACAGTATGTCCCCTTTAGGGGTGGGCGGACGCTGGGTAGAGCCCCACTGGTCCGAATGCTCCCTACTACATTGGATGTACGCCCATACCTCTTCCCCATGCCCCCCTCCCCTCAGCCTCCCCAGACTGGTTCAACGTTATTATGTTTTGTTTTCTGTTTACTTCTCTTTCGAGGGGAGCCCCCTCCATCCTCCTATCAGTGCTATATGTTAATTGCATCTGTTTGTTTTACGGATTACTACATTCAACTAATGTTTGTAACTTTTGAATATCCAATAAAATATTTTGAAAAAAAAAAAAAAAAGCAATCTGTGTCTATCGAACCTGCGGTCGAATGTGCCTAACCTAACTCTATTAGTCCAAGATTATTCTACATAGAAAGGAAAGATTTGACAGAGAGAAAAGATTTGACATTATAGAGACAGTGTAGGTAGACCATTGGTCATGAACGACGAAGATTTGACGAAGCAGCGAAAAACATACAAACGTTGAATCTGTCATTGAAGGCTTATGGTGTCTGTCGAAAGTTCTAAAAAGATTTGACGGAGCAGCTAAACTGTACGACGCCGCAATCGTACATTTCCGGTCAAATGCTCCACCCATAGGCTACAGAAGAATTCTAATGTTGGTTGACTAGTAAGAATAATTTATAAATATAATTATTACTAGTGTCATACAACATTAGAATTCTTCTATAGCTTGTAGGCGGAACATTGGACCAGAAATGTATTTTTCGGACGAAAACGAAATTCCGAAACAAAATATTTATAGTGTGCACATGTCTAGTGTCTATAGGCTGAACAGTGTGGAAAGCACAAGCTAGAAAAGATACAAGAAGAGAATAGGACAACAGTACCTGTCGCCGAGAATGAGTTTGTCGCTGATTCTCGGGGACATGGTGCCCACATCTCGCACTCACTGGACTGGGAAAAGCACATTACAGCGAGAGTGTCATAGAAGCGACGGGGATCCGACTTGGATTCCCGCCAATTCCAGCCGTAGCGTTTGGTAAGAATCATGAGGGGGAACTCCACGCCAAATTTTAAATAAAAAAGCGGCATGGGTTCCCCGCCAAGGGCATACCAGGCCCTTAGGTCTGGTATGGATTGTGAGGAGAACCCCATATAACGAAAAAACTGCGTGGGGCTTCCCCCACAATCCATACCAGACCCGTATCCAAGCACGCCGCCCGGCCGGTCAGGAAAGGAGTGGGGACGAGCGAGCGCCCCCCCCCCCCCCCCCCCTCCTGAGCTGTACCAGGCCGCATGCCTTCAATATGGGGTGGTGGGCCCTCTGGGGCAGGAGGGTGCCCTGCACCCCCCCACCCCATAGTACTCTGTCCCCATGTTGATAAGGACATGGCCTCTTCCCGATAACCCTGATCGCTGGTTGTCGGGGTCTGCAGTCGGGGGGCTTATCAGAATCTGGGAGCCCCCTTTAATAAGGGGGAGCCCAGATACCGGCCCCCCACCCTAGGTGAATGAATATGGGGTACATCGTACCCCTACCCATTCACCTGGAGGCAAAGTTTCAATAAAATATGAAAGAGAAAAAACGCATAGTTGGAGTCCATGGGCCGCACACCCCGAGTGCAAGAACATGAATGGAAGGATCCCCCAGTGGGGCTGTAGGGCGGCATGATGCACACAATATGAATAGTATTTAAATTATTATAATAAAATCTTTACTTGGTTTGTACAAAACAGTAACAATACAACATGGTAAGAACATTTAAAAAAATAGTAAACATAGTACATTCTGGTTTGACATAAATGGAAGAAAAGTATCAACAGTGGCAAGCAATCGGTAACAATACAATACATGATGGATCATAGTTCAATAGGTTTCCACATGAGTACCCCGACGCGTTTCGACCAGTTATTGTCACGGTCTTCTTCAGGGAAATTGTACTCTAATGAAACATGTTAAAAATATATATTAGTGCGGTTCTAATCCTCTAAAAAATGCAAACATCCTTAAGGCCTCGTACACACGATCGGACATATCCGATGAAAACGGTCCGCGGACCATTTCCATCGGATATGTCCGATCGGGAGTTTGATCCGATGGCGTGTACACACCATCGGATCAAATTCCCCGCCGCCGGACGGCGCGGTGACGTGGCGGTGACGTTGACGCCGCCACGTCACCGCCACGTCACCGCACCAGGAAGTTAAACACTTCCGCGCATGCGCCGAATCCATTCGGCAGCGGCGCGGCGGCGGTGCGGGACGACATGTCTGCTGGTAAGTGTACTAACCAGCAGACATGTCGGGCGGACAGATTCCCACCGGATAGATTTCAAAGCTTGCTTTGAAATCTGTCGGGTGGAAAAATCTGTCCGCTAGCCCATACACACGAGCGGAGATGTCTGCTGAAACGGTCCATCGGACCGTTTTCAGCGGACATATCCCCTCGTGTGTACGAGGCCTAAGAGGGATAAAGTTGAAATTATATTTACCACTTGAGGATTTGTTGGAATGGCAGCAAACCAGAGATCATTGCTAGGGAGTGTAAAATGATCCATATACCCTCACGTACAAACCTCCCATTCCACCAGGCGGGAAACAGCCAAATGAAAAGGCTATACAAGGAGTCACAGATATAGACCTTTGGGGGGGAGAGAGGGGACCGAATGGAACCTGTAATGGTTAAATATTTAAATAAGTGTGGGGAAGGTTAATGTAAGTCCTTGAATAATTGCGTAAATAACATATATTGGACTACAGCCTCACCCACATCTAGTGATCTGGTGGGATCATCAGCGTGGGCATATATGAAAAATATATATTAATTGGTTGTAATTGGTGTTGTATACATACACCAATTTTGGTGTGTAGTACTGGTATAGAAAGGGTTATACCTCACCAAGGATAGTATAGGTGGGTTGGACCTCATACTGGTATCGGAGTGGTGAATGTGGGGGTGGGTGTGTGTGGGATGTGTGTGGAAAGTGAGTGAAGTGATTGAAAGAGGATTGATGAAAGGGAAACAAAAAAGAGGTGTTGGTGTGTAGGGTGAAGGTCAATGGGCAAAAAAGGAAGAAAATGATGAAATATATATATATATGTGTATATGTGTGTATGTGTGTTACTAAAGCAGGTGAAGACAAGTGAATGTGATGGGTGAATGTGAGTGTTAATTGGAAATAGGTGTTAAACACTGAGTATCAGTAATGAGTGCCTGTCCCAGTATTAGTTAGATACATATGGCCAGATTCAGGTAGATGAGAGTATCTTTCCTCTGGAGTAACGCTTCTCATTTACGTTACTCTGAAGACCCTTTCAGCGCAAGTCCTGTAATTCACATAGCAGTTGCGCGTAAACTTGCGCCAGAGTAACGATAATGCGCTGGCGTAACCCGACGCAAGTGGAAGTGGGTGTGATCATATGTAAATGATGGGCGGAGCCCAGCGCAGAGGCTTACGTTCAGCGCATCATCCACGGAGCATGCGCAGTGAGTGCGGCTCCACTCGCCCCCCTTGTGCGCATGCTCACAACTTCCGTCGGCACCACTTCCTGGGAAACGTCAGCGCAATGCGTTCCGCTGGGCGCTTAAAAGCGCTGGCGGAAACGCCATTCCGGCGCAAAAGTATTTCCGCTTCCCCCCACCCCAGGGAAGATACTTTTGTTTGGTGATGGCTGCTCCCGCTACCCCCAGAGAGAGGAGGAACCTGAATTTTAATGCACAGGAGGTCTCGCTCATCATTTCGGCAATGGAGACGGATAATGCTTTTCTCCATGGCAAAAGAAGCCGGAAGACCAGCCGGGAGAGGAAGCAGGGCATCCTGGAGTCCATTGCTGCCAGGGTCAATGTCCTGGGCTACTCCACCCGGACTGCTGGGGACATACAAAAAAAAATTAATGACCTGCGGCGCAAGGTGAGGGACAAGGTGGCCTCCATCAGGAGGTATGAGAGGGGCACAGGTGGTGGTCCCCCATGTCCTGTCACCCTAACCGCAGAGGAGGAGGTGGTTGCTCGCTGCCTGGAGAGGGAGCAGGTGGAGGGGGTCGCAGGCTATGACTCCGTGGAGGAAGGCACAAGGACAGGTAAGTGTTTTATAATCCCCTATTTGTTGTTTTGCATTTGGGGGGGGGGAGGGTACATGTGCCAAGTGTGTGGGACCACCAACATGTGTCTGCTTTGTGTCATCCACAGATGACGGAGCTGGGCCATCATCTGTCAGCGTGCATTCCACCCCATCCCCCCCACGCCATCGTGTGCCCGAGCCACTGGCTGGTGAAGAGGTTGTGGAGGAGGAGAGTGGCCACACCACACCTGCCGAGGTGGTTGTAGAGGATCCTGCTGTGGCAGAGCAGGACTTTACCTTAGTGTTGTCTGTCTCCTCCCCTTCTCCTGGGCCGTCTGTCGTCCCCTCCCCCATCCTTGGAAGCCCCTCAAGGGCGACTCCTTCCACCCGAGGACAACCATCTTCTGGCCCCAGGAAGGCGACCCAGAAGACCAGGGGGGTGTCTGATGGTGTCCAGGACCAGTTGGCGAGGGATCACGCCAGGCAGACGGAACAGATGGGGGCCATAGTTGGGCACTTACAGAAAGTGTCTGACAGCCTGGGCTCCGTTGCCAACCTCAGCAACGCAGTGCAGGATGTAAGCTGCAACTGCGCTGCAGTGGTCACCACTTTGGGGGAGGTGCAGGGGGATATTCGGCACCTTACTGCAGCCGTCCAGGCCAACAGTGCTGCCATCCGGGACCAGGGGAGGCTGAGTCGGCGGGCCCAGCATTATCAGGTCACCCGTCAGCTCCGGATGCAGGCCCAGACGAACTCCTACCTTGGACGGATAGCCAGGGCCTTGGAGGGCATGCAGGCCACACCTGCCAGGAGTGGCCCACCTGGGGATCAGCCACCTCCAGATGCCCCCCCACCCCCACCCACTCCATCCAGGCAGCTGCGGAGCCAGAGAGGGGCCCCCAGAATAAGCCCCCGGCATCCCCGATGAGGCCTTTTTTTTGTTTCTTGTTTTATATTTTTGGTTTGGACATACTCAGGTCATGAGTTTATTTTTTCTTTTTCTCAGGTTATGAGATTTTGTTTATTTTATTTATCAGGATATGATATTATTAATTTATTTTTGTACTGCACACGGTCAGGAGTGCAGGGGACAGTGTGAATGGTGTGTGAATGTGAGGGGGTGGCACTCCTGAAAGTAAGGGGTGTCACCCTCGGCCGTGGTGGTGAAGTGAACCCCACGGCTGAATGAATGACGTGTGGAAGGTGTATGAATGGACAGTGACATCATTGGGGCCTTGACGCTGGCGTTACTGCTCCCAACTCCTATATGCTGGACTTGGGCTAATCCAATGTGATGTGGATGTGGTGTGTGTGATCTAGGGACATCAGTGGTGTACATGCATGCATTGTCCGTGTTATTAATGTTTTGGTTTAGTGTCCAAAGATGCCTACGGCGAGGACCCTCCTGACTGCTCTTCCATCAGCAGACTGGGTGTCCTCTGGCAGGTGGGGACTGTGTGGGTCGGAGGTCAGGTCATCACGTATGTCAATCTGCAGGCCTTTTTTCATAGCAAAGTTATGTAGTATGCAACATGCACCGATGATCTGACACACAAAGGTAGGGGAATACAATAGGGTCCCCCCAGACTTATCCAGGCATCGGAAACGGGACTTCAGGAGCCCAAATGTTTGCTCCACCACTGCACGGGTTTTGATGTGTGCTTCATTGTATTTTCTCTCTCCTCTGGTTTGGGGGTTCCGGAAAGGAGTCATTAGATGGGGTCCCAGTGCATATGCAGAGTCACCTGTAAGGGAAAAGACAGGATAATGTTAGTCATGCATGTGCGATTTCTGTTGTGCATCACGGGAGGGGATAGTCATGCCTGACTCCCTTGTCACTCACCAACCAGCCAGCTGTCCCCATACATGTTCTGGTTAAATTCTGCTGGGATGGGGCTCTGATTGTATATGTAGCTGTCATGGCTGGACCCTGGGTGTTTGGCACGGACGTGCCATATGAGGCGTTGGGCATCGGCTATCACCTGTACGTTGATGGAATGCCAATGCTTCCGATTGCGGTACATGTGCTCTGTGGCACTGGGGGGCTGAAGGGCCACATGTGTGCAATCAATGGCGCCCACAGTGCGTGGGAATCTGGCAATTCTGTAGAAATCTGTCATTGCCTTCTGCCGCAGCTCCTCAGTGGTTGGTCTGATGAACTGGTTGGACATGCGTCTGAGGATTGCAGGGACAACCTGGTGCACACATCTGCTCATGGAGGATTGTGACATCCCAGCCACCACTCCACTTGTACGCTGAAAAGAGCCACTGGCAAGGACATGGAGTGTTGCCAGTACCTTGACCAGTGGCTGCACTGCATGTGAGCGTTGTGTTGGGCTGGTGATGTCCTCCTGCAAGGTTGTGGTTAATTCCAGGATGACATGAGGGGGTGAATCTGAAGATGCGAAACACCTCAGAATCACTCATGCCAAACAGGTCTATGCGGGTACGGTATATCCTCTCCCGTGCCACCCTCCGTGCCATCCTCCGTGTCCTCATCCTTCTTTGTTCATCTAAAGTCAGTAGTATAGCTATGTGCGACGATGCCCCTGGCATGTTGGCATACAGATTGTTGTGCAACACGTGTGACTGCTGAGCTCCTCACTAACAGTGTTGCTTTATCTAACAAGTAGACTTTTTTTCTCTTTTTAGACCAGCTTTTATATGCTCTATTTTTGGACAGGACATTTTGCTGTTGCGCACACTGCGTCGCCTGCGCTGCCCCAACGTTATTTTGTGGATCCCAGTAAGTCCCTCATTAGCATATTTGACTAGCAAATCAATGGTGTGTCTAGCGCACTTTTGCGCGGACGGATGCGCCAGTCTAACGAAATTACGCGGGACAAATAAAAGTAGATTTTTGGCGTATCTCGTTCTGGGGATGCCGCGCATCGAAACGCACGCGCACATTTCGACTTACGCACGCGCATCTCCTGTTGCATCTCGCTCTGTGAATCTGGGCCGCTGGATGTAGGTACTTACATAGGCTCCAATTCCAATATGTATATGGAAAAGGCTCTCCCAGGATCACAAACAGATCCACAGGAGATGGCACTTATATATGATCTAAGTGCATGATTATCAGGTGTCATTCGCTCCCTCCCACCCCGTGATCAGATTTGCCTGGTGGGCAAACACTCTGCGACTCCCTCGGCGTTCCTGTGAGCTTCCGCCCCGACAGCTGCCGTCACCTCTATCGCAAATGCGTGACGTCATGGCGCTGTAGCACACGCCGGGCCAAAGCCGTACATGCGCACAGCACCATGCATCGTTTAGTGGTGATCAAGGAAACGCCGCCGGCGCGTAATGCTTCCCCTGGTGGCCGGAGGTGGAACGGTCTGTCATTGGGAAAGCAATATAGATGGGGAGAAATGTAAACATACACGTCTCTCCACTGCGCCGGGTAGCCTAAAAAGGACAGCATCCCCACCAATGGCAGAGGGGGAGGGAAGAGAGAGGGACTTGAACCATGTGTATCCATGGTTGCTGGAAAGGGTAAAAACTAGGAAAGATTGTAGGTGTACGTATGTTAGGTTGTTGGATGAACATCATTGAAGGGTTGGAGCTAGGGGCCATAAATAGGGATCAAAGCAGCACATGACATTCTGGTGAGTATCAACCAAAAATGATTGGTTCTTGGATGAATAGCTAGGACAAAGCCTTGGGGGAAGGGAGACTTCAAAGGTGTACCAAGTGGTACTGGGGGCTATGTATAGAAATTGTTGAAGTGGTAATGTTAGAGCAGGTGTGGGCCCAAAATCTATGTTTTTGGCCAATAATTAGGACAATCCTTTCGGAAGGGGGACATATAACAATATTGTGCCCATGGGTGATCAAAGAGAATGGTCACCCATATACCAAAATTATGTAATTCTATAAGCTCGTAGCCAAAGCAAGGTAAAATCATAAGGAGCCCATCTTGAATTCCACCATGGGTATAATCCAGAGGGTATATGTCACTATGGACAGAATAATGGCTGCTAGATCACTAAAAATGGGTATTCCTTTAGCTCATATGTGGCTCTCATGCGTTTGGGGGGAAGAGGGGGGTTTGAGCCCCCAAAAATTGAATATGAAAGAGAAAAAACGCATAGTTGGAGTCCATGGGCCGCACACCCCGAGTGCAAAAACATGAATGGAAGGATCCCCCAGTGGGGCTGTAGGGCGGCATGATGCACACAATATGAATAGTATTTAAATTATTATAATAAAATCTTTACTTGGTTTGTACAAAACAGTAACAATACAACATGGTAAGAACATTTAAAAAAATAGTAAACATAGTACATTCTGGTTTGACATAAATGGAAGAAAAGTATCAACAGTGGCAAGCAATCGGTAACAATACAATACATGATGGATCATAGTTCAATAGGTTTCCACATGAGTACCCCGACGCGTTTCCACCAGTTATTGTCACGGTCTTCTTCGGGGGAATTGTACTCTAATGAAACATGTTAAAAATATATATTAGTGCGGTTCTAACCCTCTAAAAATATGCAAACATCCTTAAGAGGGATAAAGTTGAAATTTTATTTTCCACTTGAGGATTTGTTGGAATGGCAGCAAACCAGAGATCATTGCTAGGGAGTGTAAAATGATCCATATACCCTCACGGACAAACCTCCCATTCCACCAGGCGGGAAACAGCCAAATGAAAAGGCTATACAAGGAGTCACAGATATAGACCTTTGGGGGGGAGAGAGGGGACCGAATGGAACCTGTAATGGTTAAATATTTAAATAAGTTTCAATAAAATAAACACACAACACAGGGTTTTAAAATAATTTATTAGTCAGCTCCGGGGGTCTTCTCCGCTCTCTGGGGGGTCTTCTTCCATCTTCTCCGCTCTCCACTGTCATCTCAGGGCTCCCCGGTTCTTCTCCCGCTCGCTCTCCGGTGCCTTCTTCGGGGCTGGCAGCCGCTATCATCTTTGAAGCTCTCTTACAAGCAGCGGCCAGCCCCGTCTTCTTTGCCACCTTCTGCCTTCTTCATTTTCTTTTTATGTTGACGCGATGCTTCCTCCCGCTGGATTACACCGTTGAGTCAACATAAAAAGAAAAGAAGAAGGCAGAAGGCGGCAAAGAAGACCGAGCTGGCCGCTGCTAGTAAGAGAGCTTCAAAGAAAAAGGCACCGGAGAGCGAGCCTTTGGATGGTACTAAACAGAGCTGTCTTAATGCATGGGCACCCTTGGGCATTGCCCAGGTTCATGGGAGGCCCCGTGATAATCTTGCATTACATCATACTTGCCAACTGTCCCGGATATGCCGGGATAGCCATTTTTTCTAAACTAAGCTATCCCGGTATGGCAGTGTCCCTGAAGCTGTACTGTGCCCTCCTGATTCCCCTGCACTGTGCCCTTCTCCATCCCCCACCCCCTCCTATACTGTGCACTTTGTGTTGATTAGTCTTTGATTGATGGAATGTTTTCTTATTGTTTAAATGAGATTTTATTGAAAGTACTAATAAATGACTGTTTAATTTTATCAAGCAATTATATTTTAATTCTTGAGAGTAGGTGCGTAAATTGGGGCAAGCTGGTAGTGGCCCCAGTGCATTACTTTGCCCAGGGGGCCGGCCCATAATGCTATTAAGAGGGCCCAGGTGCCAAGTCAGCAGGTGACCATACTGTCCAGACAGACTAGGCCTAAGGAGGTATGTCCATGCCTAGAGCAGCATGATGATGGCCGGAATGTGTGAATCATTAAACTAGCCAAACAGAATTGTTTTAATTATTTTTATTGAGTTTTCAAGTAAAAATGGAAAACAATATACTGTATATACTTGAGTATAAGCCGACCTGAACATAAGCTGAGGCACCTAATTTTACCACAAAAAAACTGGGAAAACGTATTGACTCGAGTATAAGCCTAGGGTGTCTATCTGCATGCCTCGCTGTGCCTCACGATGTCCATTCCTCACTGTGTCCATAACTAGATTTACATTTAACATGGGAGTATATAGAAGGGGTGCTTTGAAAAATCGGTGCTCCCTGACTGTAGGTCCTCCAGACAGCAAACTTTGTAGAGGAGAACTGGGGCTACACGTGTGCCAAGTTTTGGGTCCCCTACGACTGGCCGGTACCGGGTCCCCAAAGTTACCAGAGAAATTACCTTTTAACATGGGAGTCTATGGAAGAGGTACCCGGCTTTGAAAAATCGGTGCTCCCCGGGTGTAGGTCCCCTGGACAACAAACTTTGCACACTTGTAGAGAAAGAGTGGCGCTACATGTGTGGCAAGTTTGGGGTCCAGGGGACCTACGTCCAGCTGGTACCGGGTACCAAATCCGGGAGATCAGGCGCAAAAAGGTGACTCGCGTATAAGCCGAGGGGGGCATTTTTAGCGCAGAAAAATGTGCTGAAAAACTCGGCTTATACTCGAGTATGTACGGTAAAATAGCAATATCAGACACGGTAAGGAACTGCCATTAGTCAGTGTGTAAAAGCATGGCGGCCGAACAGAAATCGCAGTCCTTTTGCGTTCCTGTAGATGTATTTCAGCTGCGTATTGCAGTTTAGTTTCAAAACACCTTTTATTTCTCTACTCAAAGCAGACAGCCGGCAGCTCAGAGATTGTCGGCATCTCCCCAACATGAAACACTCTTTTACTTTTTATCTTCAGTCTCCTGCAATCCTACAGGGGTGCTGGGAGGGTGGCGGCTCTTCACATTGCACATAGAAGCGCATGGCGGCAAACCCACGGATGAGCTGGATTTAACGTGTGTGTTTTTTCCCCTTTTCTTGCTTTCGTCTGAAGGAAGGAGCCGATGGATGGAGCTGCTAGGTATGTCCGTAAACTTCATTCTAAATGATTTATGTTTCCCAAAGCTGAAAATGTTCTGTATTCTTGGCTTTGTGCTGTTCTGGTTATAAATAATTGACACAGCCAGAGCAAGGAACCAAATGTACATGTGATGTTAGGTAATATTTACAGCACTGAGTATTGGAATACAAGATTTCTACTGGAACTCTTCTTATGTCTATAAATACTGTATGTGTGTCTATTAGTCCGGTGTGCCCCCGCTACTGACCACCAGGTGGCACTCTGCCTCCATGGCTTATTAATAAAGGGGATTTCATCAGGTTCTTGTACCTCTTTAAACATTCTATTTATCTATCTAGCAGTATATCAATATCAAATGTAAAAATAGGTATTTAATTGTAATTAGACCATGCTGAGGGATTTTTCTAATGAATGTATAACTCTATCCTCCCTTCTTCCTTTCGCTTCATCCTCCTCTCTTCTTTTTTCCCTTCCTTTATTTGTCTTTCTCTCGCTTTCACTCTACTTCTTGCTCTTTCTCTCTGTCCCCTTCACTCCTATTCTTTCTCCCTCTCTCACTCCCTCTTTTCCCCCTTTTCCTCTCTTTGCCTTCTTCCTCCCTCCCTCCCCCCTCTCTCTCTCTCTCTCCCTCCCCCTGTCTCTCTCTCTCCCTCCCCCCTGTCTCTCTCTCCCTCCCCCTCTCTCTCTCTCTCTCTCTCTCTCTCTCTCTCTCTCTCTCTACCTCCTCGCTTTTTCTCTCTTTGCCTCCTCCCTCCTTCTTTCTCACCTACTTCTCTTTCACTCTCTTTCCTTCCTATCCCCCCTCCCTTGCATATTATTGTTTTCCCTTTCTCTCCCGTTCTCGCTCTGTCCAACCCCCTCTCTCTTTCTCTATCCCCCTCTCTCTCTCTATCCCCCTCTCTCTCCACCCCCCCTCTCTCTATCCCCCCCTCTCTCTCTCTCTCTCTCTCTCTCTCTCTCTCTCTCCGGTCTCTTGCTTTCTCTCCTTCCTATCTCTCCCCTCTTCCTCTCCCTCCTTCCTTCCTCTCGTTCTCTTTCTCGCTCTCTCTCCCTCCATCCTCCTCCTTGCTTTTTCTCTTTCCCTCCTCCCTACCTCCCCCTCCTTCTCTCTAACCTACTTATTTTTCATTCTTTCTCTCATGTTCCTACCCTCCCTCTTTCATATTCTTTTTTTCCCTTTCTCTCCCGTTATCTCTCTTTCTCTCCATCTTTCTCTCCACCCTCCTTCTCTATCTCCCCATCCCCTTCTCTCTATCTCCACCCCCCTTCTCTATCTTCCCCCCCATCCCTCTTTCTTTCTCTCTCTCTCTCTCTCTCTACCTCCCTCCCTCCCTCCCTCCCACTCCATCCTTTTCTATCCCCCTCTCTATCCATCCCTCTTTCTCTCTCTGTCTCTCTCCCTCCCCCCTCTCTCTCTCTGCATCCGTCTCTATCCCCCTATCTTTCTCTCTCCCCCTCTGCATCTTTCTCCCCCTCCCTCCCACTTCTCTACCCCTCTCTCTCCATCCATTGCTCTCTCTCTCCCTCTCTATCCTTCCCTCCCTCTCTCTCTCTTACTTGTCCCTCTTTATCCCTCCCTCTCTCTCTCTCTCCCTCCCTCTCTATCACTTTCTTTCTCTCTCTATCCCTCTCTATATCTTCCTCCCCTCTCTCTCTCCACCCCCTCTCTTTCTACCCCTCTCTATCTACATCCCTCTCAATTCTCTTTCTCTATCTCTCCCTCCCCCTCTCTCTGCATCTTTCTCTATTACCCCTATCTTTCTCTCTCTCCCCCTTTTTCTGTCTCTCCCGCCCCATCTCTCTGCATCCTTCTCTATCCCTGTCTCTGACTCCCCCCTATTTCACTTCCCTTATTCTATCTCTCCCTCTGCATCTATTTCTATCCTCTCTCTCTCTCTCTCTCTACCCCCTCTCCTCTCTCTCTTACCTTTCCACCTTCTCTCTCTCTCTCTCTTGATCCCTCTCTACCCATCTCTCTCTCCCTTCATTGCTCTCTCTCCCCCTCTCTATCCCTCCCCCTCCCTCTCTCTCCATCCGTCTCCAACCCCCCCTCACTCTCTCTCTCTATCCACCTCTCTGCATCACTCTCTCTCTCCCTCTCTCTCTCTGCATCCCTCTCTCTTGATCTCAATCTCCCTCGCGCTACATCCCTCTCAACTCCTCTCTCACCATTCCTCTCTCGCTGCATCCCTCTCTCTGCATCTCTCTTTCTCTCCCCCCCCTCTCTCTTATATAGATAGATCATCTATGCCTTTGTCTTTCTCTCTCCATCTCTCACTCTTCATCCTTCTGTCTCTCTCTCTCTCTCTCTCTCTCTCTCTCTCTCTCTCCATCCCTCCCTCCACTCTTCTTTTTTTTTTCCCCCGCTCCAACTAGCCACAAGGTGGCACTCTGGTTCTACTTTTTAGTGATATATAAGATCATATTCTATTTTCATCTGAGATTTTGCAGACAAGATATTCTGCTTCTTGGCTTGGAAAATAAAATACATAATTACTTTTGGAGTTACATCTTAATTAAGAAATTGAGCCCTAGTTAGGATGACAGCGACACATTTCCTGACAATGGGGTTATTTCCTTTGAAGGCCAGGTCCCCGCCGCTGTGATAGGTCTGATCGTTATCCAATTGATTAGTGATTGAAATGTAATTAAGCGGATATGTTCTGACATTTATCCACAAGTTTAAGCAAAGGCACTTGGAAAAGTCATTCTTCTGTCTAATTAAGTCCTTGTATGTTGCACACAGCCTTTCACATGGCTGGACTATTGAAAATATGTATATATTTTTTTTAAGTGACTGGTTAAAGTTGGTTACACACACACACACACATATATATATATATATATATATATATATATATATATATATATATATATATATATATATATATATATATTGTGACAGGGTACACGATTGTATGTACACCAGTGAGAGGCTGGAAAGGTCAGTTTTCCCTGCCCTGGAAGGGGTTAAGCCTGGCCAACAGGTAAACCTCCTCTCTTCCCCCTATTAATTAACAGTCACCTGTTAGGGAATTGGGAAGTGAGAGCTCAGTGTGAGAGGTATGCTGAGCTGGATGGACAGGTTGGAAACTGTCTGCATGGAAGGAACAAGGTCTGTCATAGATTTGTTTATTTTGGACTGGTATTTTGTTTGTTTTGTACTGGAGGCCGGAATAGCCCCTCCAGTACAGTGTAGTGAGGGACACTACTGTCAGTTAGCCTCCTAAATTGGAGTAGGCCATTTTGTTTTTGTATTATTTATTTTTGAGTGCAATAAAGCCATATTTATTGCTTAAGATTAGCGACTTTGCTGCATGACATTATCGCTATTTCTACGACTTTGTCACAAGTGGTGGTCAGAAGTGGGATGTTTGCTGTGGTACCGGTCAATGTACAGTTACAGTGGCCTTAAAGGTACAGGACCCAGAAAATGGAAGATATTGTGAAAGCCCTGTTACAAGCGGTCTCTGTGCAGCAAGAGACTAATAGACAGATAGCGGCCTCAGCTGCAGCACAACAAGAAACTAATAGACAGGTAGCTGCAGCGCAACAAGAGACTAATAGACAGCTAGCTGAAGCACAAAAGGCAGACCATGCTGTTCTCAAAGCAACCCTGGATCACATGACTACCCAAGGGTCTTCTAACCCACCAGCAAGGGGGGTAAGCCAAATACGTGCCAGCAGCTGTCTGCAGAAAATGACCCCGGATGATGTGGAGACTTACCTACTGGCGTTCGAACGGACCGCTACCCGAGAAGGCTGGGCCCCGGAACAGTGGGCTGGAATCATTGCACCCTTCCTCCTGGGAGAAGCACAGAAAGCCTATTTTGATCTGGATGAGGTGGCTGCTGCAGACTATCCCAAACTGAAAGGAGAGATCCTGGCTCGCTTAGGGGTGACTTCCACAGTGAGGGCCCAGCGTTTCTACAACTGGAGGTTTAAAGAAGGAAAAGCGCCAAGATCCCAGATGTTCGATTTAATTCATCTGGCGCGGAAGTGGCTCAAACCAGAGTCTCAAACCCCTGCACAGATTATAGAAGCGCTTGTACTGGACCGTTACGTGAGAGAGCTTCCAAATGGCCTCCGGGAGTGGGTCACTCAGGGAAATCCCCTGGACTGTGATAGTATGGTCGCACAAGTGGAGCGGTACCTATCTACCAAAAGTTTGGACCGATCTCTCTCTAGGACGATCGGGAAAATACAGAGACCAGGAGGCCGGAGGAGTGGAGTGGAAGCAGACTTCGGATCCGGAGCCCGTTTCTCCAAACCTGACTTTAGAAGTCAAAACCCTGGGAAAGAGGACCACCCTAGGAGAAACTCCATAACTTGTTTTGAGTGTGGCGCCAAAGGACATGTCAGGGCGAGATGCCCCAATCTTCCTGAGCCAATGCAGTGTGGACTAGGGGAAGATTCCTCTGACTTTTGTGGGCTCATTTGTTTAGCAGGCCTGGTAGAAGGGGGACATACCTTCCGAGTACCTGTCCTGCTGGACAAACAAGAGACAGTGGCCCTGGTGGACTCTGGCAGTGCCCTGACTTTGGTAGCCAGTAAATTGGTAAAACCTTGTTGGATTCAGAAGCATAGAACCATGGGGGTGTTGTGTATTCATGGGTGTACTGTGCGGTATCCTACTGCCAACATAGAAGTGTCAGTACAGGGCAGTTTGTTAAGGATCGTAGCTGTGGTAGTTCCTCGTCTACCATATCCTTTGATAATAGGAAGGAATTTCCCTAATTTCCACGCTCTGTTACAGCCCCCTGTGAGGGGAGAACAAGGGGAACCTGAAGTGGAGCAGAGAAATACAGGGGTCCATGAAGTATTTCCCTTTGCTCATCCTGACTTGTATATCTCTAATCCAAAAAGAGGTAAAACAAGACGGGAACGCAGGGAGAGCAAGCTACGATTTAATAGGGCTGTCCAGGAAGTCCTGTTGAATCAGCGTGGGGAGCAGTCCAGGAGAGGTGGGGCCCCACGACAGACAGAAGATGAGGCAGAAGTTGGTCAACCGGAACCCGCCCCAGAGGCTACCAGTGAAGACGATGAAGGGGATACAGATATCCTGGATATCTCGGGTAGTGGCTTTGGCCGTGACCAGGCAGAGGATCCCCTGCTGCAGGAAGCCAGGAGTAATGTTGCAGAGGTGAATGGGGTACCAGTAGAAGGGGTAACAGGAAAGGCCTATCCCTATTTTATCCTTAAAAACGATCTTCTTTACAGAGTAACCTCCGATGAGGGACAAGAGCTTGAACAACTGGTTGTGCCTTCATCATACACCCGAAAAATCCTAGATTACTCTCACTCTCATCTGCTGGGGGGACACTTAGGGGTGGAGAAAACACAAGAACGGGTGCTCAGGAGGTTCTTCTGGCCTGGGGTATATGAGGGGATTAAAAGGTATTGTGCTTCTTGCCCGGAATGTCAGCTGGCATCTCCCAGACCGAAGTTGAGAGCCCCACTCATACCTCTCCCCATAGTTGACGTTCCGTTTGAGAGGATTGGCATGGACCTAGTGGGTCCCTTAGAGAAAACAGCTCGAGGTCACCATTACATCCTTGTCATCGTCGATTATGCCACCAGATACCCAGAGGCCATTCCACTACGTAAGGCGAATGCTAAAAGTATTGCAAAAGAGTTGGTTCAGATGTTTACACGGGTGGGGATACCCACGACATTGCTCACGGATCAGGGGACTCCGTTTGTCTCCCGTATTATGAAAGAGCTATGTCAACTATTTAATTTACAGACTCTGAGAACGTCAGTGTATCACCCCCAGACAGATGGGTTGGTAGAAAGGTTTAACCGGACCCTAAAGGGGATGTTGAGGAAAGTCGTTAGCAGGGATGGGAAGGATTGGGACTTGTTACTTCCTTACCTGTTGTTTGCAGTTCGAGAGATTCCCCAAAGTTCTACGGGCTTCTCCCCGTTTGAGCTTTTATATGGTAGGCATCCCAGGGGTATTCTGGATATCCTAAAGGAAACTTGGGAAGAACAGGGGGTAACTGAGACCAATGTCCTCCAGTATGTTGAAGATATGCGGGTGCGTATGGCTCAGATTGCCCCTCTTGTTCGCCAGCATATGGAGCAGGCGCAGAGTAGGCAGAAGTCCTACTACGACCAGATGGCCCTAGTGAGACAGTTTGAAAGAGGGGACAGAGTAATGGTTCTAGTACCCACCGCAGAAAGCAAACTTCTAGCACAGTGGCAGGGACCCTATGAGGTGTTGGAAAAAGTGAGCCCAGTAAATTATAAAGTTAGTCAGCCGGGACGCCGGAAGAAGGAGGCCGTGTTCCACATAAACCTTCTTAAGCCATGGAGGACTAGAGAGGACTGCATGGCCGCAGTGGGGGACACCACACCTGGTCCACAGGCACCTAGTCCTTCGGTGACAATCTCTCCAGAGCTGACACCTGAGCAAATAAAAGAAGCTAGAGGCTTGGTTGAGAGGAATAACGATGTTTTCTCCCCCAACCCTGGACAAACCCGAGAGATTACCCATGACATTATTACAGAACCAGGGGTTGTCGTAAGAGTGAAGTCTTACCGCATTCCGGAGGCCAAGAGGGAAGCTGTAAGGGCTGAAATCAGGAAAATGCTTGAGCTTGGAGTGATAGAGGAGTCTCATAGCCAGTGGTGCAGCCCCATTGTTCTAGTGCCCAAACCTGATGTGTCCATCAGGTTTTGTAATGACTTCAGGAAGTTAAACGAGGTGTCTAAGTTTGACGCCTACCCCATGCCTAGGGTGGATGAACTAGTAGAGCGATTAGCCAAAGATAGGTTCTTCACCACGTTGGATCTGACAAAGGGTTATTGGCAGATCCCATTGACAAAGCACGCCCGAGAGAAGACAGCCTTTGCCACTCCTGATGGCCTATTCCAGTACAGGATCATGCCCTTTGGCCTCCATGGGGCTCCAGCCACTTTTCAAAGGCTAATGGATAAGTTGCTCAGGCCCCACACTGAGTATGCAGCCGCATACTTGGATGATGTGATCATTCATAGCCCGGACTGGGAAAGCCATCTGGATAAAGTACAGGCAGTCTTGGACACTCTTAGAAGAGCGGGTCTGACAGCTAACCCCTCTAAATGTGCCTTGGGTCTAGCAGAGGCTAGATACTTGGGTTACCTGGTTGGCAGAGGACTTGTTAAACCACAGATGAACAAGATAGGAGCTATACAGAGCTGGCCCAGACCATTGAGGAAAAAACAAGTCCGAGCTTTCTTGGGGATTGTAGGCTACTATCGGAGGTTTATTCCTCACTTTGCTACGAGGGCTGCTCCGCTCACAGACCTTATTAAAGCCAGAAGTCCAGACACTGTAAAGTGGAACAGCGAGGCTGAGGAAGCCTTTGCTGGTCTGCGGGCAGCGCTTTGTACCCAACCTGTGCTTGTGGCTCCTGACTTTAGAAAGGAGTTCTTTCTCCAGACCGATGCCTCAGAGGTGGGTCTGGGTGCAGTTTTGTCCCAATATGTGGATGGTGAGGAACACCCTGTGCTGTATTTGAGTCGGAAGTTGTTACCTCGAGAACAGCGCTATGCCACAGTGGAAAAAGAGTGTTTGGCAATCAAGTGGGCAGTAGAAACACTCCCCTACTATTTGTTGGGCAGGCGGTTTACCCTCGTCACAGACCATGCTCCGTTAAAGTGGATGCACACCAATAGGGACAAGAACGCTCGGGTCACGAGGTGGTTTCTGTCCCTACAGCCCTTTACTTTTGTGGTACGACATAGGGCAGGTCTCCTCCACAGTAATGCAGATGCTCTGTCCCGAGTGCATGGGTTTGTAGAGATGGCCGCTTCCCACCCAAGTGTTAAGCTGGGGGGGAGGATGTGTGACAGGGTACACGATTGTATGTACACCAGTGAGAGGCTGGAAAGGTCAGTTTTCCCTGCCCTGGAAGGGGTTAAGCCTGGCCAACAGGTAAACCTCCTCTCTTCCCCCTATTAATTAACAGTCACCTGGTAGGGAAATGGGAAGTGAGAGCTCAGTGTGAGAGGTATGCTGAGCTGGACGGACAGGTTGGAAACTGTCTGCATGGAGGGAACAAGGTCTGTCATAGATTTGTTTATTTTGGACTGGTATTTTGTTTGTTTTGTACTGGAGGCCGGAATAGCCCCTCCAGTACAGTGTAGTGAGGGACACTACTGTCAGTTAGCCTCCTAAATTGGAGTAGGCCATTTTGTTTTTGTATTATTTATTTTTGAGTGCAATAAAGCCATATTTATTGCTTAAGATTAGCGACTTTGCTGCATGACATTATCGCTATTTCTACGACTTTGTCACAATATATATATATATATATATATATATATATATATATATATACACAGTTGGGGAAAAAGTATTTGATCCCCTGCAGATTCTGTAAGTTTGCCCACTTACAAAGAAATGAAGGGTCTATAATCTTTATCATAGGTGTATTTTAAGTGATGGAGACCAAATATCAACCAAAAATCCAGAAAAGCACATAAAACAAATGCTATGAATTAAGTTGCAGTTCAGTGAGTGAAATAAGTATTTGATCCCCACTTGGTACTTGGTGGCGAAAACCCTTGTTGCCAATCACAGATGTCAGACGTTTCATGTGGTTGGTGATCAGGTTTGCACACATCTCAGGAGGGATTTTAGTCCTCTCTTCTTTACAGATCTTCTCTAAATCCTTAAGGTTTCTTGGCTGTCTCTTGGCAACTCAAAGTTTTAGCTCCCTCCATAAATCTTCCATAGGATTAAGGTCTGGAGACTGGCTAGGCCACTCCATGACCTTGATGTGTTTCTTCTTGAGCCACTCATTTGTTGCCTTGGCGGTATGTTTTGGGTCATTGTCATGCTGGAAGACCCATCCATGACCCATCTTCAGTGTTCTGGCTGAGTGAAGAAGGTTCACAATACATGGCCCCATCCATTGGCCCCTCAATGTGGCAAAGTCAGTCTGTACCTTTAGCAGAGAAAAAGCCCCAAAGCATTATGTCTTAACTTTCGTGCTTGACTGTAGGGATTGGGTTCTTATGCCGTGTACACACGATCATTTTTCGGGTTGTAAAAAAACGTTTTTTAAAAATGTCATTTAAAACGATCGTGTGTGGGCTTCAGAGCATTTTTCGGGTTCTGGAAAACTACAATTTTTTTTTTCGAACATGATCTATTTTTTCACAACGTTTTAAACAATGTCATTTTTCTGGTTGTAAAAAATGATCGTGTGTGGGCTTTAATGACGTAAAAAACCTGTGCATGCTCAGAAGCAAGTTATGAGACTGGAGCGCTCGTTCTGGTAAAACTACCGTTCGTAATGGAGTAAGCACATTCATCACGCTGTAACTTGTTTTTGGCACTAACTCGACTCGCCGTGCTTAAAGGAAGAAAAATGCTGACTATGAGCCTAGGAACATCTCTACAGTCAAGCACGAATGGTGGAAACATTATGACTGTGACTTTGCCACATTGAGGGGTAAATGGACAAGGCCATGTATTGCAAAATATTGGATGGAAACCTTCTGTCACCAGTCAGAACATTGAAGATGGGTCTTTCAGCATGACAATGAGCCAAAACATACAACATACAACAAGAAAGGAGTGGCTCAAGAAGAAGCGCATTAAAGTGGTTGTAAACCCTTGCACACCACTTTTTACTACAGGTAAGCCTATAATAAGGCTTACATGTAGGTACTGTGGATATCTTCTAAACCCACACAGGAAACTCGACAAACCCATGCATATGAATTTTTGCAATGGAGCAGTGTGAAAGTAGGCACACATTATTCGGTGTTGCACAATAGCAAGTTTTGCACTTTGCACATGGTGTATGCTTGTGTTACTGTCTCTTTTTGGCCCTATTCACACTGGCATTAAAGTGGTAGTAAAATGCAAAAAAAATAATAATATATAAATAAATAAATAAATAAAAAACAAGTCAAGAGTATAATGTGATAGTGTGCATCGCATACTAGCACATTATTTAAGACTTTCCTGAAAATAAGGGCTTCAAGGGCATGCTGTAGTGGCAGCCTCTGAACTTCGATCTTCATCTGCTCTTCCTTCTGAGTTCATGGGGTGCGGCCAAGCCATTATGACGTGACTCTTGTGCATGTACACAGGAGTCATGGCTGCTACGGCACAGCTCTCTCTATGGATGGCACACCGTCCATTGAGAGCACCGGCGCTGCTAAAGTAAATAGCTCCTAAACCGGGGGTCGGCAACCTGCAGCCTGTGGGCCGCACCCAGCTTACCGCCGCTAAATGTCCGGCCCATCAGTGCATGTGATGAATTCATGTGCACTCGGCCCGCGGACATTTTAAAGTGGTTGTTAAGCCACTTTCTTCTCTTTACACAAACGTCCTTGTTTGCTAATGACAAGTTTCCCTGTGCCTGTGCTTTATTATTAAAATGCTACTATATACCTGATTTTCGAGTACCGCCAGGCACTCACGTAACCAGCTGGCTCGTCCCTCTTCCGATCTGACAGCTAGAGCAAGAGGGGATGAGGGGAGAGAGCGGACCGGTCTCGTGAGCACAAATCGGAAATCAGGTATATAGCAGCATTTTATTAATAAAGCACAGGCACTGGGACACTTGTGATTGGCAAACAGGGACGTTTGTGTAAACATAACAAAGTGGCTTAAGTTGTAGCTTAACTAGCTTCCGGGGGATGTGTAATATGCCGGGGATGTGGGTAGGGGGGGCTATGTAATATGCAGGGGGTGTGTGTAGGGGTTGCTGTGTAATATGCAGGGTGTGTGTGTAGGGGGAGCTGTGTAATATGCAGGGTGTGTGTGTAGGGGGGGGCTGTGTAATATGCAGGGTGTGTGTGTAGGGGGGGGCTGTGTAATATGCAGGGGGTGCGTGTAGGGGGAGCTGTGTAATATGTAGGGTGTGTGTGTAGGGGGAGCTGTGTAATATGCAGGGGGGCTGGTTAGGGGTGCTGTGTACTATGCAGGGGGGACTGTGTAGCATGCACGGGGGCTGTTTAATCCCAGGGAGTCCAGAGGTATGGGGGCTTTATAATGTAAAGAGATCCAGAGGTGCGGAGGCTGTGTAATGTTAAGGGGTCCAGAGGTGCGGGGGCTGTGTAATGTAAAGGGTGCCAGAGGTACAGGGGCTGTGAAATGTAAAGGAGTCCGGAGGCGCAGGGGGCTGTGTAATGTAAAGGGGGCCAGAGGTGCGGGGGCTGTGTAATGTTATCTTCATTTATTAGCAGGTGATTGTGGCCCTCCATGCATTCACCTACATTGAATTTGGCCCTTAAGTGGAAAAAGATTGTTGAACCCGTCATAAACAATAAACGTTTAGGAGATATTTACTGTAACTACAAGTAAGCCTTATTATTATAAAAAACCTTCTGTGTGCAGCACCCCCACCCCTTATACTTATCTGAGCCCCATCACGATCCAGCGCTGTGCACAAGAGCCTCGGCTCTCCAGGGACTCTGACTTCTAGTTGGCTAAGACAGCAGCAGGAGCCATTGGCTGCAGCTGCTGTCAATCACAGCCAGTGAGCCAATGAGATCAGAGGAAGAGGGATTAAGCAACGGAGGAGGAGGGACCAAGCTGTGGCTTTGTATCTGAATGTACAGGGAGGGTAGTGGCTCAGCAGCAAGCTGTTTGCTCTGGGGGCACTTGGCAGAAGGGAGGGACCAGAAGCGTCAGTGTGGGACCCCAGGACAAGAGGATCTGGGCTGCTCTGTGCAAAACCACTTCACAGAGTAGGTGAGTACAACATGCTTGTTATTAACAAAATAAAAACTTGCTTTTAATACAACTTTAATTGTATTGCTTGATAAAACATAAAATACAAATCCATAAAAAGGAACCGACCCTTATGTACATTATGAGCTAGCACCTCTTTGGGCCAAAACATACATAGTCAGCAGGGCATCCTGTCAATGGGAACTTCATGAGGGTATTTATATGTTCCCTTCATTGTGACATCACTTCCGCAGCAAGGCCAAAGTTAAAGCTTCCTAGTGGAGATGTAGGCTTTGACCTTTACCTGTGGGGTGGAGAGCGGGACCTGGCAACACCTCCCCACACGCCCTCCCCTGCATCACATTTTGTTGTCCAACTGCTATGTCACTTAAGTGAGTGGTGGCACCACCCCTGCTGTGCAACTGCTGCCATCTTGGCGACCAGTGGACAAAACAAGGGCAGAAGTTGCCGCCATCTTGGTGACTGACCAGTCTGGATCCAGGGATTTCTAATTTCCGATTGACCTCACACATGCCAGATAGGGATATCCAAAGGGCCAAACAAAATGCCCAGGTCTGGCATAGAGCCTGTAATGGATGGAATTGAAATATCCTGAACAGCAGATTCACTTTGCTCACCAACAAACTCCATTTTAATAGTTGGGGTGGCACTAAAGTTTTGTCTGAAGGCCTACAGGCCTTGGGCATGCAGGCTGATTGATCCCCCTTGTCTGGGTCTAATTTTCAATTTTTGTAGAGTGTGTCTTTAAGCCTGACCCCATTTTAGATTTAGTTCCGGCCGTATTAATAGCACTTAACCTTATGTTATTTTTAGTGAGATTGAAAATGATATATACAATAATTTTAATTTAATTTGTTTATAAAAGGTCACTTACTGCCTCTGCCTAATACCTGCATCTGATTTTAATATCATGGACTACTCCTCATCATATCTTGGTAATATATACATTAATCATTTGATAATTGGCAACATTATTATAGTATACTTGTAAGTAATTCCTGGAAGGCATCAAAAAGAAAATTCAGCATGGCCGTGTTAATAAAGGGGTAAAGAGGGCATTTACCTCCAACTTCAGTGTCTGATACAATGGATCTTGGATAGCTGAGCCTGTGAAGCAACTCCTCTCAGGAACTTGGGTCCTTGTTCTTCTGACAGCCTTTGCAAACCACGCTCCGTTTTTATGTTGAATAATTTTTATTAAGAATTTTCAAACCGTACAGATGAAGTAGAAAAAACATAAATGCCTCCAGTTCCGATAATATATCATGAAAAAATTAGATTTCATTGGATTTCTTTTAAAATAGAAAGTAGAAAATATATATTTTTTCCAAAATTTCTGCTCATTTTTCCCCTTATATCGCAAAAAATATAAAACTGAGTCGTGAATAAATACCACCAAAAGAAAGCTCTATTTGTGGAAACAAAATTATAAAAATGTAATTCGGGTACAGTGTTGCATGACCGTGCAATTGTCATTGAAATTGCAAGAGCGATGAAAGCTGAAAATTGGCCTGGGAAGTAAAGGGGCAAAAGTGCCCGGCATGGGCGTCCGCTGAATTTTTTTCGAGGGGGGGGGGCGCTTCCGCAGCATTTAACCCTTTCTTCAAATGCTAGTGGGGGTTTAAAGCGCCCCTCTAGCGGCCAAATAGTGCACCTAAAACGATGGTAAAGCAGTGCTTTTTAGCGGCACTTTACCGATAACGCGGCCAGCTGGCAGTGTGAAACAGCTCTTGAGATAATTCAGCTTCACTCCATGCCCATATAAATATAGGAGAATGTACCCTTCAGCACATATAGACCCCCCATTAGCACAGATGGACTCCCCCTTCAGCACAGATGGACCCCCCCCCCTTCAGCACAGACCTCCCCATTCAGCACAGATGGACCCTCTTCAGCACATACCTCTCCATTCAGCACAAATGGACCCCTCTTCAGCACAGACCCTTCCGTCCAGCACAGACCCCCCCTTCAGCACAGATGGACCCCCTTTAAGCACAGACCCCCCTTCAGCACAGGTGGACCCCCATTCAGCACACACCCCCCCTTCAGCACAGACGAACCCCCCTTCCCCATCCCATTCAGTACCTCAGATCAGCACAGCACAGACACAGCAGGTTCCCTCCCCCTGTGTACACAAACACTGGAGTGGGAGGTGGCTTCACTCTGCTCTCTGTGCCTGTGTGACATCCGGCTTGGGACTGCTCAGACAGCCCACGGCCACGAGAGAAGGGGATGGTTGGTCACTCCGCACCAGACCACCCCTGCACCCTCCTTGCAATGTCACGGCCAGCAGCTCGCCTCTCTCCCCCTCTTCTAACCTGCCTGTCACCGCTGCGCTGTCACTGCTTCAGTTGCAGAGGGGTGTTTTCACTCTTCAACGCCCTATAAAGCTGATGCCCATGGTGCCCAGTATTGATGTGGTTAATAAATTTCCCCGCTTTGAAAGCTACTAGCCAGCACTAGTATTGATACACACCCCTTGAAATTTTCCATTTTTTTTTTTAATTTTACAACCAAAAATGTAAATGTATTTTATTGGGATTTTATGTGATAGACCAACACAAAGTGGCACATAATTGGGAAGTGGAAGGAAAATGATAAATGTTTTTCAAAATGTTTTTCAAATAAATATGTGAAAAGTGTGGCGTGCATTTGTATTCAGTCCCCTTTACTCTGATACCCCTAACTAAGATCTAGTGGAACCAATTGCCTTCAGAAGTCCCCTAATTAGTAAATAGAGTCCAACTGTGTGTAATTTAATCTCAGTATAAATACAGTTGTTCTGTGATGCCCTCGGAGGTTTGTTAGAGAACCTTTGTGAAAAAAACAGCATCATGAAGGCCAAGGAACACATCAGACAGGTCAGGGATAAAGTTGTGGATAAGCGTAAAGCAGGGTGAGGTTGTAAAAAAATATCCCAAGCTTTGACCATCTCACGGAGCTTTGTTGAATCTATTATGCGAAAATAAAAAGAGTATGGCACAACTGCAAACCTACCAAGACATCGCCGTACACCTAAACTGACAGGCCGGGCAAGGAGAGCATTCATCAGAGAAGCAGCCAAGAGGTCCATGGTAACTCTGGAGGAGCTGCAGATCCACAGCTCAGGTAGGAGAATCTGTCCACAGGACAACTATTAGTGGTGCTCTCCACATATCTGCCCTTTATGGAAGAGCGGCAAGAAGAAAGACATTGTTGAAAGAAAGCCATAAGAAGTCCCGTTTGCAGTTTATGAGAAGCCATGTGGGGGACACAGCAAACATGTGGAAGAAGGTGCTTTGATCAGATGAGACAAAGATTGAACTGTTTGGCCAGAAAACAAAACACTATGTCTGGCGGAAAACTAACACTGCACATCACCCTGAACACACTATCCCCACCGTGAAACATGGTGGTGGCAGCATCATGTTGTGGGGATGCCTTTCTTCAGCAGGGACAGGAAAGCTGGTCAGAGTTGATGGGAAGATGGATGGAGCCAAATACAGGACAATCTAAAAGAAAACCTATTAGAGTCTACAAAAGACTTGAGACTCGGGGGAGGTTCACCTTCCAGCAGAACAACGACCCTAAACATACAGCCAATGAGAAGAGACTAAAATACCGCTTTTACATAACATATTTTGGGGATGTTTGCCTGTTGCAAGGGTTGCTTTTACTATTAAAAAAAAAAACTTGAGTTGCCTAAACTAAGGTTACTGGGCTTTCAAAACACAATCTTAAGCCTTGTACACACGACCGGTTTTCTGCCAGGAAAACTGCGGGGAGAGTTTTTGACTGGAAAAAACGGCCACATGTATGCTTCCTCGCAGTTTTCCCGACAGGAAAACTGCTGGGAATCCCAGCGGGAAGATAGAGAACCTGCTTTTTTCCTATGGGAAAACACTGCGAGGGAGCATACACATGGACGGGATTCCCGGCCAAAGCTCTCCCCGCTTTTTTTCCCAATGGGAAAACCTCTCGTGTGTACATAGGGAAAGTTACTGAGCAGGTTCTTGGTTTTCCTGGTGGACTTTATACTGCCGGGAATCCCGGTCGTGTGTACAGGGCTTTAGAAGAAAACCTGTTAGAGTCTGCAAAAGACTTGAGACTGGGGCGGAGGTTCACCTTCCAGCAGGACAACGACCCTAAAAATACAGCCAGAGATACAATGGAATGGTTTATCTCAAAACATATTCAGTGTAAGAATGACTCAGTCAAAGTCCAGACCTAAATCACATTGAGAATCTGTGGCAAGACTTGAAAATTGCTCCATCCAATCTGACAGGGCTTGAGATAATTTGCACAGAAGAATGGGCAAAAAAATGTCCCTCTCTAGATGTGAAAGCTGGTAGAGACATCCCCAAAAAGACTTGCAGCTGTAATTGCAGAGAAAGGAGGTTCTACAAAATTTTTGGTGGTAACATGCCAAATTGTGGAAGATTTCAAGGGGTATGAATACTTTTTCAAGGCACTGTATGAATTTCATCTGTGAATTTGGCTCTTTGGAGTACAGCTTTAACTGAACTACACAGAACTTTACCAATTTTTTGATCTTTATTGAATTGTTATAGCGCTAGAATGTTGGATCCTTAGCTGTAGCAGCTTTCTCCTAGTGAAGACCTTGAAATTCTTACTTTAAATTCTGAACATATTTGTAAATGATTTTGAAGGGCACCTTTTAAGTAAACCAAATGATTTCATGTTTAATACAAAATTTTGCACTTTACTGCTAAAAAAAAACTGTCGTACAAAATCGAACAATGCTATTAAAATTGTATTTCAATAAACGCAGTTCTTTGAGCGATTGGCGTCAGCGGCTGACGCAGCAATGATGCAGTCGGAAAGTTTATAACGTTACACAATGCATCATTAAACTGGAAAGTTATTTTAATTCAAGAAAAGTGCCCAGGACAGGGCGCGGAGTTACACGGCGGTCAGGGAGTAATCAAGGTCTTGAGAGTTGTTAACATCATTAGCTGGAAGGAACAGACTGTGCTGCGGGCAAAAACCGCAGGCGATAGCAGCTTTGATATTTTGAGCCTGTATTGATTAACCTTCCGCCAGCAGAGAAGGAGCTATTTACAGTAAGACTGGGAGTAACGAGGAATGGCCTCACTCGTTGCAGTAGTTCACTTGCTGTTCGTCAGAACGCTTTTTTTCGAGGTAAGTTTTTGTTTTTTATGCGCTTCAAACCAAGAATCGTATGTTTGGGAGAGGCGCTCTAGGTGAAAAAACAATATATACATTTTACTGCGATCACCAACAACCTCCTATTCCTAAGACTAATCTTACCATTCCTAACATTTGCCTATAGTTCTACTTTAAACGATTGCCGAACATATAACTTACATATACTAGGTACGTGATTTGGCACTCCTGGGCACAGGGCGCGTGCTGCCAGCAGATGCCGATCAGTGGGTGCCGGCCAATGAATGAATGAAAAAAAGGAACGCCTTCACCTGCCAATTGTCAGGAAAACACACAGGATAAAGCCCCTGCCTATGTCAACAGGGAAGTAATGGATTTTCTTTCCTGCATAATTTGTCATTTGGGTATTGCCCCAGTTGAGAGTTTTTCTAGAGTTTTTCTAGGGTAGGGGTGGGTACCTTCATTCATATATTATAGAAAAAGGAGCCTGGGGTCACCTCAGAAATGACCCTGACAATGAGGAGAATAGTTTGGACTATCTCGGTACCTCAAGGACATAAACAATAGTATATATTTTTTTTTAAATAAGATTGAATAATATATATAGAATATATATTCTATATATATAAAGCGCCCAGAGGCGATTAAGTTTGCATGTGTTGCGCTATATAAGTTTTCATTCATTCATTCATTCAAAAACATTGTCAAAAGAACCACATTGACAATAATTGTTAAATACAGTCCAATAGTTACAGCTATGTTTACTGCTTAAACATTGTAGAAGAGATGGAGATGACCCCCAGTGTTGAAATTAGATATCAGAGATGATGCATCTCGCGATTGTCCTTTACTAGTTTTGCAGCGATTGCTGCTTCTTCAGAAGGAGCCAGTCATAAGCATTTATTGAAATAAGAATTGTTAGCCTCCTAAGTAAAATACACATCATAAAGTTAATAATAATACCATCATCCAAAACTTAATTAGATAGAGGTAGGGCTCAGGGTACCCCAAGACTCAAAAGACCCCAAAGAAGAAGAACGGGCAAGTGGACTATTCCGGTACAAGGTAAGTAGATAGACTCAAGGAGAGTAAATATATCAAGAAATTTGATACATTTATTAACATAGTCTCAAAAAATAATAAAACATGAATCAACACAAACAGAATAAAACAGTACAGATATCGTGACAACCATACGTGTCACCGAAACTACAGTCCCATGGGGGAATCCCGGTGAAAGTAGAGGTCACGATACAAAAGGACCTCTTGGGGTACCCTGAGCCCTATTTCTATCTAATCATGATCGTAATTTCATATTTGTACATATTTAGAAAAAAAAAAGAATATTTTCTTTAATATCATGCAGAGTTGATATGGTTTGTGAGAAAAGGATATATATATGCATTGCTTACCCGAAAAAGCCAGAGCAGTGGGGCAGCACAAATAGTCACCCAAAGGTGTTTCCCCACCACGGCGGACACGAGAGGCGCTAGGGACCACTGAATTCTAAATTTACAGAATTTATAATAGTAACATTGTACTACTCTAGGGAAAGGATCAGGTTTTTTCTCTGAATTTCATGCTATAAGCAAGCATTTTACTGAATAAACTTGATTCATTCAGTTTGTTTTGTTTCATTGTGGTTAGCTGTGATTGGCCATAGCTAATTAGACAGTACAGATAGGCTGTGATTGGCCCTGTCTGTACCATGTGATCACTGTGACCAATCACAGCTAACAACACACTTGTACACAATGAATGACATGAAAGGAAGCCATCCATTGTTTACAATTGTGATATGATCTGCTGTTATTGGTCACAGCGATCACATGGTACCGGCAGTGAGCCTGTACACTGGTCAGACATTGGCTGTGTCCAATGGACACAGCCAGTGAGGTGCGAACTGGGAGAACGTCATATGAAGTTCACCCCGATCAATGAAAAGGCCAGACTGGCCTGAAGCAAAACGATGGAACTGCTTAAAGTGGTTGTAAACCCTTTACAACGACTTTTACCTACGGGTAAGCCTAGATTACGGCTTACATGTAGATGCTCGAAATATCTCCTAAACCTCCAAGGTTTAGGAGATATTTGCAAGACAACAGTACAGGCGCACTGTAGAAACCTTTAGAAACGGCGATCGGGGACAACGCAGGCTTCGGTTTCAGGTAAGTGACATGCAATGGGCACATAAGGGACACATAATGGACACATAATGGGCTATTATGCGATGCATAGTAGCCCATTATGCTTTACCTTTGCAGGGAAACAGAGAGCAAGTAATGCCCATTAGGGTTTACTTCCTCTTTAAGAATATAAGAAAATACAATATGTTATACTTAAATTAAGTTGAAATGACAAAATTCTATACATATCACCTAATTAGTTGTTAATAGTTGGATTCAATTGCAGCAGTATTAACAGAACAATGGGATGTGGTGTGCCAGATATGAGCCCAATCTTTTTCTTCTATAGTATCACTTACAGGATAGGAAATAAACCTACTTTGTAATAACATACACTGCTAAATATTGTTTATACAATGAGAAGAGACAAAAATACCGGTTTTACGGGGTGTTTGCCTGTTGCAAGGGTTGCTTTTACTAATAAAAAAGTGCAGAGTTCAGAGGTCATTACTTAAGACCCAAAGTTCAGGGGGCATGACTAAGTATCACATACAGTGCCTTGCAAAGGTATTCGCTCCACTTGGCTTTTTACCTATTTTGTTACATTACAGCATTTAGTTCAATGCTTTTTTAATCTGAATTATATGATGGATCAGAACACAATAGTCTAAGTTGGTTAAGTAAATTTAGAAAAATATATACATAAAACTATTTTTCAGAAATAAAAAACTGATAATTGGCATGTGTGTATGTATTCACCCCCTTTGTTATGAAGCCCATAAGCAAGAGGCACCACTAACCAAACACTGCCATGAAGACCAAACACGTAAGGTACAATGTTGTTGAGAAGTCAGGGTTAGGTTATGAAAAAATATCCAAATCTTTGATGATCCCGAGGAGCCCCATCAAATCCATCATAACCAAATGGAAAGAACACGGCACAACAGCAAACCTGCCAAGAGACGGCCGCACACCAAAACTCACGGACCGGGCAAGGAGGGCATTAATCAGAGAGGCAGCACAGAGACCTAAGTTAACCCTGGAGGAGCTGCAGAGTTCCACAGCAGAGACTGGAGTATCTGTACATAGGATGACAATAAGCCGTACGCTCCATAGAGTTGGGCTTTATGGCAGAGTGGCCAGAAGAAAGACGTTACTTTCAGCAAAAAACAAAATGGCACGTTTTGAGTTTGCGAAAAGACATGTGGGAGACTGCCAAAATGTATGGAGGAAGTTGCTCTGGTCTGGTGAGACTAAAATGTAACTTTTTGGCCATCAAAGAAAAAGCTTTGTCTGGTGCAAACCCAACACACCACATCACCCAAAGAACACCATCCCCACTGTGAAACATGGTGGTGGCAGCATCATGCTGTGGGGATGTTTTCAGCAGTCAGGACTGGGAAACTGGTCAGAGTTGAGGAAATGATGGATTGTGCTAAATACAGGGATTATTCTTAAGCAAAACCTGTACCACTCTGTGTGTGATTTGAGGCGAGGACAGAGGTTCACCTTCCAGCAAGACAATGACCCCAAACACACTGCTAAAGCAACACTTGAGTGGTTTAAGGGGAAACAGGTAAATATGTTGGAATGACCAGTCAAAGCCCAGACCTCCAATAGAAAATCTGTGGTCAGACTTAAAGATTGCTGTTCACAAGTACAAACCATCCAACTTGAAGGAGCTGGAGCAGTTTTGCCAGGAGGAGGAATGGGCAAAAATCAGAGTAGTAAGATGTGAAAAGCTCATAGAGACTTATCCAAAGCGACTTGGAGCCGTGATAGCCGCAAAAGGTGGCTCTACAAAGTATTGATTTTAGGGGGGTGAACAGTTATGCACATTGACTTTTTCTGTTATTTTGTCCTATTTGTTGTTTGCTTCACAATAATAAAAAAACTTCAAAGTTGTGGGCGTGTTCTGTAAATTAAATGATGCAAATACTCAAACAATCCATGTTAATTCCAGGTTGTGAGGCAACAAAATACGAAAACTGCCAAGGGGGGTGAATACTTTTGCAAGGCACTGTAGAGTTTATGAGTTAGGATTAAGTGATACACAGCATTCAGGCGTCAGGATTAATCAAAGCACCACATTTAGAGGTCAAGAGTAGGTAATGCACAGAGTTCATGGGTCAGGATTAAGTAACAAACGGAGTTCAGAGGTCATCATTGTGCAGTTACTCAAAGATTTTAGCTTTTGTATGGAATTCTTAGGGCCCAGCATCATTTTGAGAGCAGGGTAGACTGTAAAATTTGCAGTGCATGAGCTTAAACTGATCACATTGTGCAGGCATCAATCTAAATGACACAGCTATAGCCGTCTGCATGTGTGCAGCAGCATGAATGGGTATGTAAACAGAGAATCCTCTATCGGCACCATTTTTTAAATGACGTTTGTGCAGTGTGATGAGTTGAAGCCCAAGCTATGTAAAGTTTACGGCATAGACTCCCATTGACAAATCTGGGAATGCCCATTAGAACAGCAAAAGATGACTGTTCATTGTTCAACGGGTGACTATACTTTGCAAATCGCCTTATGAAACAAGCCAGCAGTTCACAAACATCAAATCATGTCATTGCTTTCATTGTTTGTCCATTACATTGTGTTGTGTTTCACTGCCATCCTAACAACTTCTCCTTCACTTTTCAGTAAAGTCATTGTTAGCGATACATTCTTTGGATCAAGCATCAAAAGAAAACTTAGGTATATGTGTACTGATTGCACATTGTCATTCATTGCATGCTTGCCTTTGCTTGCTCCTTTATGTGTAGTTGCATCACTTAGTTAGTAGACCACATCTCAGCACAGCCACAATACTGCAAACGGTTTGGGGCTCTGATGACTTATGTGTGGTATTGAAGTACGCTTGCAACTAGATACATTTTTTTAAGGCATTTGAAGCATTGTCTCCATATTTAAAGTTTACCTATAGAGAAAATGAAATATTGGAACATCTGCACTGGGTAGCTGATGGCATTAGGTGTCATCCCCATACGTCTTACCTTAAAGCTGATCTCAAGAAAACCTGAAAATTCTCCCTTGCAGTGTGGCTGCTCGTTTAGCCTAGGGCAGGGTCTCCACATTTTTCAGTACAAGGGCAGCATTATATATTTTACAAATTATCGTGGGCCAAAAAAACATCGGAGTACTCCATTACATCAGGGTACCCATCAGATTCCCCTCCTATAGAAACGGAGACCATAGGTAGACCTTAATCCTCAATCAGTGCACATTGAGGCAATGCCATTGACCCTAGCTGGAAAAAAAAAAAAACTTGTGGCAGACCAGTTGTGGCCCTTGGGCCATAATTTGGAGACCCTTGGTCTAGGGAATAGTAAAAGTTGCTTTACAGCAGATGGGTGTTCCTTAATGCTCCAACGATGGAGCCCTCACATCCAATAGCCCACCAGAGGATGGCATCGAGTAGCCTACAGGAGCTGATAATCATTAAATAAAACTACTTTTTCATGCCCCCCAGACCTAGACAGGCAGTCAACCCTTGAAGTGTGGGTACAGCTCCACTGTAAATGAGAATATTTACGTTTCCTGGAGTTCAGCTGTAACTTTTTGTTATCCCAGAGCCTTTTGGAAGTGGCTTCTATTCAAAAGTGACTCATGGTCGCTATTTGTATATATATCCATCCAGAGTGTGCCCATGCCTAGGTGTACTGATTGAACTCTCAGCCCAAGCATTCAATGTGAGATGAAGGTGGAACCTGCCTATTCTCTAGGGTTGTCCCGATACCACTTTTTTAGGACCGAGTATAAGTCCCGATACTTTTTTTCAAGTACTCGCCGATACCAAACACCAATACTTTTTTTAAAATGTGTCCCCAAATGCAGCCATGTCCTCCCACAAATGCAGCCATGTCCCCCCACATATGCAGCCATGTCCCCCACATATGCAGCCATGTCCCCCACATATGCAGCCATGTCCCCCACAGATGCAGCCATGTCCCCCCACATATGCAGCCACGTCCCCCCACAAATGCAGCCATGTCTCCCCTTACCGTAGATGCAGATGCGCCGCCATCGCCGCCGCCTACTTAATCAGCGCGGGGAACATTACAGCTTTCATTTGAATAGCTGTGTGTCCCGCCGCCGTGCCGGGTATAGACACTCCCCCTTGCTTGGGAACTTTGATAGACAGATCACCCATCCAATCCTGGGGACGGGTGATCTGTCTATCAAAGTGCTGCGGTGGGGGGGGGGGGTAGTATCGGATCTGGCATCAGGGGCATTTGCGGGAGTACAAGTACTCCCACAAATGCTCAGTATCGGTCCCGATACCGATACTGATATCGGTATCGGGACAACCCTACTATTCTCCTCCCATATAATGTTTTGGGGTGTCTTTTGTGCCTGCAGTGGCAAAAAAGCCTCTGTCGTTACCAAAACACTGGAGAAGGGGGAGCCCTTACCTCCAGAAACATGTTGGCTATTTTTTTGTTAGACATAAAGTGATCATTGTATTTTTAAACCAGCTGGGGGTTTGAAGACTTTTTATTTATGCACAGTGTTCCTCACCCCTGTTCACAATCTTCTGCCTGAAGGGACCCAATTCAAGCCACCAAAAATAAGACAGGGACTTATATTAATTTTGGCCACAAAAAAGACCCTAGGGCTTATTTTCAGGATATGTCTTCTTAGTATCAGTATCTTGACATAATTTTAATCCCCCATAAAAACATCTTGGTTAAAGTACTTTTAAGATTATGTATTCCTTTTTCTGGGTGGATTTTGCTGGTGTAGGGTGCAGTGTGTCTGCCTTTGTGGCTGTTTTATGAGAAGTACCTTTAACAGCAGCCCTCTGCAATCATGTTACCTCCCTCAGCTCTTCTTCTCTGCTCCGAGATTCCTGCTGACGTCAGCCCGCTCCAAGCACTGCAGAGGGAGGCGTCGCAGAAGATGCAGGAGAAGACCTCCGGCGGATCAGCGGCGGCTGTGGATGGGGTATTTTGCATGATTGTTGCAGGGGGACACACACTGCACCTTATAACAGTGTGGACATTTTACAAAGTGCATCATTTTTTTTAACAAGAAAAAAGAAAAAACAAGGATGCGCCCAATCTAAGTGCAGTAACGTTTTAATTTTGAGAAATGAAATTCACAAGAGACACAGCCAAATGGCTACTCACACATTACGGTGGATAACAGGCATCAATAAGAGCGTGGATGTGGTCATCGTCCGGTGCCTAGGAGGTGTCCGCATATGATGGTAAGATGCTGTGGGTGGGAGACAGACAACTGGACAGCCAAAGGACGGAGAGACTAGGGGTGCTTGCTAGAGCGCCGTACAAAGCGGCGTGCGTCTCACGATGGAACGCAAGCACAGATCGGTCGCACCGGAAGTGACGTGGCGTGACGTGACGTGGCGTGGCTAATACCAGGGAACCAATAGGATGACGCGTTTCACAGCCCAGCTGCTTCTTCAGATCCATAGACGTCCAATCGAGGAGGACGTCTTATATATGGGTAACTATGCGGTTCAAAGATTAACCATTACATACACAGTGAGCAATACATTCTAAACAAGCCAAAACTGGAAGAAAAATTAGCATAATATCATACAATCATCTGGGAGACTAATAAAATATATAAAGTATATAAAGTATATAGAAAAAAAAAATATATATATATATATATATATATATATATATAGAGAGAGAGAGAGAGAGTATATATGTTTTTGTAAAAAAGGGGGAATATGTGAAATGGAATAATTCAAAAATAATTATAATAATAATGAACATTACCAAATAGTTCAGAAAGGATACCATATATTCGACAAGGGAGAAACAAGCATGCCTATATGCATAGGCAGAAATATAATTGTTTAAAATTATTTAAAAATTATTTAAAATTATTATTAGAATCTAGATAACAGATTGAATATAGAATATATAATATATCTATGTTGGATAAAAATGGATAAAAATAGATAAAAAAATTCCTAAATACCTCCGTAAGTAACTAACAACATTGAAAATAACGATGACAGGGAATCAATAAATATAAAGGCAATCATGATAGATGGTATACGTGCATACATTAAATGTATATAATAAATGCATGTAATAGTATAATGCACTGAGAAACATAAAGGGGCATATAAAATTAATATATAGAAAAATAACAATTAATATACCATGGTGCAGATATACATATACCCATATATACATATATAAAAAAATATTTCACATATATATATACATATATACACATAAACATAAACACACATATACAAGAATCTACCAGTGCAGACAAAAAATGCAAGAAAAAAGGCCAGGAACCATAAAAAATATATATATATATATATATCCAGGGTTCATATGCAAGAAAGAACAGAGTCAAAGGGGTAAAATACAATAATAGAATTAGCTTTAAATAATGTTATTGGTTTCTATCTCTTCATTGAGGCCAGCAGGTGACATAGTATTTAAAGAATAAATCCAGAAGGTTTCCTGTCTACATAATCGTTGGAATCTTTCAATAGCTGTGGGAGTCTCAGGAATGGCCTCAATAATCCATACCTGTAGCAAGCTAGGATCTTTATGATGGTGAGTCTCAAAATGACGCGCAACACTATATTTGGGGTTGCAAGCTTTAACCGCACGACGATGTTCCCCAACTCTAGTGCGCAAGGCTCGAATGGTTCTACCTACATAAAGTAGCCCACAGGGACAGGAGATGCAGTAAACCACATACGTGGTTGAACAGTTGTAAAAGGAATTTAAATGAAAAGTTTTGTCATTCGCTGTAAAATTCTTTTTGCCATGAGTGACATTAACACAAGTGAGGCAAGCAGCCTTTTTGCACTGAAACATCCCAACTAAAGGGATACGAGTAAGCTGTTTTAGTCTAGCTGATTTATTACCTGAAAAATTCTTCAGGTAAAAAAAAAAAAAAAATCTTCAGGTAATAAATCAGCTAGACTAAAACAGCTTACTCTTATCCCTTTAGTTGGGATGTTTCAGTGCAAAAAGGCTGCTTGCCTCACTTGTGTTAATGTTACTCATGGCAAAAAGAATTTTACAGCGAATGACAAAACTTTTCATTTAAATTCCTTTTACAACTGTTCAACCACGTATGTGGTTTACTGCATCTCCTGTCCCTGTGGGCTACTTTATGTAGGTAGAACCATTCGAGCCTTGCGCACTAGATTTGGGGAACATCGTCGTGCGGTTAAAGCATGCAACCCTAAATATAGTGTTGCGCGTCATTTTGAGACTCACCATCATAAAGATCCTAGCTTGCTACAGGTATGGATTATTGAGGCCATTCCTGAGACTCCCACAGCTATTGAAAGATTCCAACGATTATGTAGACAGGAAACCTTCTGGATTTATTCTTTAAATACTATGTCACCTGCTGGCCTCAATGAAGAGATAGAAACCAATAACATTATTTAAAGCTAATTCTATTATTGTATTTTACCCCTTTGACTCTGTTCTTTCTTGCATATGAACCCTGGATATATATATATATTTTTTTATGGTTCCTGGCCTTTTTTCTTGCATTTTTTGTCTGCACTGGTAGATTCTTGTATATGTGTGTTTATGTTTATGTGTATATATGTATATATATATATATATATATATATATATATATATGTGTGAAATATTTTTTTATATATGTATATATGGGTATATGTATATCTGCACCAGGGTATATTAATTGTTATTTTTCTATATATTAATTTTATATGTCCCTTTATGTTCCTCGGTGCATTATACTATTACATGCATTTATTATATACATTTAATGTATGCACGTGTACCATCTATCATGATTGCCTTTATATTTATTGATTCGCTGTCATCGTTATTTTCAATGTTATTAGTTACTTACGGAGGTATTTAGGAATTTTTTATCTATTTTTATCCATTTTTATCCAACATAGATATATTATATATTCTATATTCAATCTGTTATCTAGATTCTAATAATAATTTTAAATCATTTTTTTAAATAGTTTTTAAATAATTTTAAACAATTATATTTCTGCCTATGCATATAGGCATGCTTGTTTCTCCCTTGTCGAATATATGGTATCCTTTCTGAACTATTTGGTAATGTTCATTATTATTATAATTATTTTTGAATTATTCCATTTCACATATTCCCCCTTTTTTACAAAAACATATATACTCTCTCTCTATATATATATATATTTTTTTTTTTTTATTTTTTTTTTTATATACTTTATATACTTTATATATTTTATTAGTCTCCCAGATGATTGTATGATATTATGCAAATTTTTCTTCCAGTTTTGGCTTGTTTAGAACGTATTGCTCACTGTGTATGTAATGGTTAATCTTTGAACCGCATAGTTACCCATATATAAGACTTCCTCCTCGATTGGACGTCTATGGATCTGAAGAAGCAGCTGGGCTGTGAAACGCGTCATCCTATTGGTTCCCTGGTATTAGCCACGCCACGTCACGTCACGCCACGTCACTTCCGGTGCGACCGATCTGTGCTTGCGTTCCATCGTGAGACGCACGCCGCTTTGTACGGCGCTCTAGCAAGCACCCCTAGTCTCTCCGTCCTTTGGCTGTCCAGTTGGCTGTCTCCCACCCACAGCATCTTACCATCATATGCGGACACCTCCTAGGCACCGGACGATGACCACATCCACGCTCTTATTGATGCCTGTTATCCACCCAAATGTGTGAGTAGCCATTTGGCTGTGTCTCTTGTGAATTTCATTTCTCAAAATTAAAACGTTACTGCACTTAGATTGGGCGCATCCTTGTTTTTTCTTGTCTACCTATGCATAGAGTATGCTTCTGCTCTTCTGGGACTGCTGCCGCTAAAGTGTCGTTTTTGGAAATCTTTGGACTTATGAACTTTTTCATATACTATGATGAATACTCAGTCACCCCATCCTGATATTTAGACTATTTACCTAGGTTGTTCTGTTATCCACCTCCCCTTGCGCCATCTGACAATATTTTTACATTAATCATTTTTTTTAACATCTACTTTACTAGTGCTTATTTTCGGGGTAGGGCTTATACTGTAGCCCTCCCTGATAATCGCGCTAGGCCTTTTTTCGAGGCAGGGCTTGTTTTCGGGGAAACACGGTACTCCTATTCATCACCAACAAGGTCTATCCCTACCTAACACATATTCCAAAGGGTTCTTGGATTATAAAAACAGACCAATCACATTTCTCAAAATTGGTATCTGACCCATGTCCACCTTATTACCTGAAAAATTGATTGCTAGTTATCAGACTCAAAGTTAAATAGCTAAGGATCTTCACTGGATCTCTTTAAAAATTGACTTTTATTATACATTGGATTCCTTCCCCATCCTGAGCACCCTCACCCTTTTAAAGTAAAAGGTATTAAAGCTCTTGCACATGCTCTAAAACCTACAGCGACTGGTCATATGATCATATGACCTATACGACGGGAAATGATTGATGCTCATATAAATCCCACTAATCATTAGCCTTTTTCTCCCACATTTTGACAATCCAAAATGCCTAGACATATAAACATATAATCATGTGGGAGCCTGGGGTATGGGTAAGTTATACAATGTTTTTTTTTAGGGTTGTCCCGATACCACTTTTTTAGGACCGAGTACAAGTACTGATACTTTTTTTCATGTACTCGCCGATACCGAATACCGATACTTTTTTTAAAAATGTGTCCCCAAATGCAGCCGTGTCCCCAAATGCAGCCATGTCCCCCCACAAATGCAGCCATGTCCCCCCACAAATGCAGCCATGTCCCCCCACAAATGCAGCCATGTCCCCCACATATGCAGCCATGTCCCCCACATATGCAGCCATGTCCCCCACATATGCAGCCATGTCCCCCACATATGCAGCCATGTCCCCCACATATGCAGCCATGTCCCCCACATATGCAGCCATGTCCCCCATATATGCAGCCATGTCCCCCACAGATGTAGCCATGTCCCCAAAGAGAAAGCCAAGCCCTCCCTCCTGCCGCCGCCGCCGCTGTCTAGTTGATCAGCGCGGGGAACAATACAGCTTTCATTTGTATAGCTGTGTGTTCCCCCGCCGCGCCGCGTCATACACAGCCCCTCCCCCGTGTCCGGAACTTTGATAGACAGATCACCCATCCAATCCTGGGACGGGTAATCTGTCTCTCAAAGTGCCGGACAAGGGGGAGGGGTTGTATATGAAGCGGCGCGGCGGGGGAACACACAGCTATTCAAATGAAAGCTGTATAGTTCCCCGCGCTGATCAACTAGACAGCAGCGGCGACGGTGGCGGGGGGGAGGGCTTGGCTTTCCCCCGCAGCCATGTCCCCCACATATGCAGCCATGTCCCCCACATATGCAGCCATGTCCCCCACATATGCAGCCATGTCCCCCACATATGCATGCAGCCATGTCCCCCATATATGCAGCCATGTCCCCCACAGATGTAGCCATGTCCCCAAAGAGAAAGCCAAGCCCTCCCTCCCACTGCCGCTGTCTAGTTGATCAGCGTGGGGAACAATACAGCTTTCATTTGAATAGCTGTGTGTTCCCCCGCCGCGTCATATACAGCCCCTCCCCCTTGTCCGGCACTTTGATAGACAGATCACCCATCCAATCCTGGGACGGGTAATCTGTCTATCAAAGTGCCGGACAAGGGGGAGGGGCTGTATATGACACGGCGCAGCGGGGGAACACACAGCTATTCAAATGAAAGCTGTATTGTTCCCCACGCTGATCAACTAGACAGCAGCGGCGGGGGGGGAGGGCTTGGCTTTCTCTCTGAGGAATGCTCTTTTCCACTCTCCTCCCCCTCGCTGCCCGCTCTCTCTCTAAAAAATAAAATAAAAAAAAGTATCGGGTCTGGCATCGGGAGCATTTGCGCGAGTACTTGTATCGCTCAGTATCGCTACCGATACCGATACTAGTATCGGTATCGGGACAACCCTAGTTTTTATACCACTTATTTTCAGACGGGCAGGGTGGTAAATCTGGGGGGGGGGGCATAAATCATCCCTTCTATGTGCCCCCTCTTTTCTATTTTTCAATGACATCTGCCGGTCAACAATCTGAAACTCTCAAGCCCTGTACACACGATCAAATATCTGACGAAATCTAATCCGATGGATTTTTTCATCGGATATCTGGTCTCTTTTTATCGGACAAACCGATCGTGTGTACATGGCTTTATGGATAGAATATTGTCCTAGGCAGTCATCTTCTAATGCTTGTTGGAACCATAGTAAGAACTGGGCTCATCCCATCACCACAGTTGGAAAGGGACAGATCCGCTTCTGTTTTTTTTTTTTTTTAGCAGATCAGATTGAGGGTAGGTGGGTGTAAACGGATATAAGTTTGTTTACATCTACCGCATTCATAGAAGTAAATAGAGGGTCCGTTTGGGTCTGACTGAAAAATGGACAGTCTGACCCGATCCCACAGTAATTGGGTTAATCTTGAAATTTCTGCCACAATCTCTTTAGCTGTAAATGTTGGCCAAATTGAAAGACATCACTTAGACAGGTAAGAAAATCTGCCATGATCACAAGCAACATTGCCACTATGTGCCATGGTGTCTCTGTTCCTCCCTTTCCTTACATATTGATGCCAACTTTGGAAGTGTATGGGGCACTCAGCAGGGTTCTGTTTATTTGCTTCTCTGAGGGTTTTGGTGCCTACATATATGACCACCCCTTAATGTCTGCAGGTTGCCTTACCAATCGTTTTTTTGCCCAAACTGCAAAAATTGGATACCTCATTGGTTTAGCTTGGAACATGTGATAGTACCATTACTAGACTAAAGATATCTTGCTGCAGGCCCTAAATTACTATAGATCCGTGTTCACAAGGTCTGAGCAACATCAGCGTGGGCTCTGTACATCATCATTTCATCCATATGGAACTAAACTCATTCATGGTCCCCATTATTCAATCCATTTCTTGTACTCTCATGATGAAACATTCTAATTAGAAATCTATTGGTCGAGTGGTTTGCTGTATCTGCCTTGGTCTTTTATGCTTTGACTGTCCAAAACCAATCATGATCTCCTCTGTCTGTGTTTAAAGTGGACATTTAGGCAAAACCTTTTTTCTAAATTTGGATAGAGTAAGTTAAAAAGTTAAAATGTCTTTTGGGTTTTGTAACGGTCACCACCATTTACGACCTTCCATCCACCCAAGACAGCTTATCCGACACACCAACAAACCAGCAGACACGATCCATTCCATTTCCCAGAATAACGAGACTCAGCTCTGTTCTCTAGTTCCAAAATGAATGAATGCTTTAATGGTTTCTTCTCGCTTTTTATGCAGTTACAAGCAGGTGACAGTAATCGAAGGGACAATGAAATCTCCACCACCCTCATCACACACTGGGGCTAATTACTAATTGTAACAGAATGACAATATGCAGATAGCCTGGCTTGACAAGTTCCCCTTAACATAATTGACATGCTAATTTAATACACCTGACAAGAGACTGCTACTTAATCCACATCTTTAGACAGACGGTCTGTCTCCAACAGAAAGGTAGTCACACCTGGGCATAAATTGGCTTTAAACCGTGTTATCACACAATGAACTGTCTTTCAGGAGCCAGCCTCACTTAGCATTTCAACAGCTTGTTACACAGAGGAATGAGTCACTGTCTTGTTGACCTGGTCAGGTCAACATAAACCACTTGTAATATTCCAGTATATCCTGTAAACATGAATTATGATTTATTAGCCACCCTATGCCCAAAAGGTGACCCAAGAGTCCGTAGGGCCGCTGGCACAGGAGTATCCCCATTCCTCAAAAGTCTCTGAGCGTCACGGGTCAACCCGTTACAGGTTTATATTGCAAGAAAGAGAGGGGGGTTTCCCCTAAGCGGACTTTTAAGGCACTAATATTGTTAATGTATAGGTATGCAAAATATTGTAGTAGAAAAATAATTTTATTAATAATTACACATCATTAAAAAACTACATGAAATGATTGATTTATTTGAACAAAGTCAGCGAATACCACCGTGCTGAAGGGTATTTGAAAGACATCCCTACATCCAGCGCGTTTCGGGGTACAATTTACTCCTTTTTCAGGGGTGCATGGAAGGGAGAAATAGCATAATTGAAAATGATATGTAATCAGTTTCACAAGCAGAAAATTGTAACCATGGTACATATGATACCAAATATTCCACTTACATAATATTCGATTCCATTATATAACATTAATTAACTTGTGTTGTATATCTACATTTTTTAATGTTATACAATGAAATGTCTGGTTGAACTGGATGGACTTGTGTCTTTTTTCAACCTGACTAACTATGTAACCCTGCTATCAAACATTATGTGAGTGGTTAATTGAAATATTTGGTATCATATGTACCATGGTTGCAATTTTCTGCCTGTGAAACTGATTATATATAATTTTCAATTATGCTATAGATGAATTTCTCCCTTCTCTGCACCCCTGAAGGAGTAAATTGTACCCCGAAACATGTTGGGTGTAGAGATGTCTTTCAAATACCCTTCAGCACAGTGATATTCACTGACTTTGTTCAGATAAATCAGTATTTAATTTCTACATGTATTTTTTAATGATGTGTAATTATTAATACAATTATTTTTCTACTACAATATTTTGCATACCTATACAATAACAATAATAGTGCCTTAAAAGTCCGCTTAGCGGAAACCCCCCTCTCTTTCTTGAATACTGGATGTGGCACGGCAGAAGCATAAATTTGCCATTCGCTCTTTTTCTTCTTTGGGTTTTTATTGCTGTCTATTATATATATTTCCCCCATAATTATTTGTCCAAAAGTCAGAGGACATCTCCTGAAATTTAGAAGACATCTACCCAGTGTGACAGGGCATCTCCTCAAAGTCAGAGGACATCCTATTGTTATTTCCAGAAAAGGTGTCCCCTTTGGCAGTTTGCCTCTCTACTAGTGTTCTGGTGACCAATGTAAAATTGATTCCTCTTCCACTTTGTGTTATGATGAAAGGGTTGATTAACTAAAGACAAATAGGGTTTTCACTCTTAAAGAGCAGTTATTTCAGAACTTAGTAAATGAGTGGACGCTCTGCTGATGTCCATCATCCAATCATGTGCAAGTAAAAATGCTGTTTTTTTTTCCTTGTACGTGATTGGATATTATTTGCAAAATAAAGTTTTACCTCATTTACTTTTTGCCTTTAGTAAATCAACCCCAAAGTGAGAGTGAATATACTAAGCTATTAATACTAAAGGGTTGCCCATGGGATTTTTGAATGATTTGCACCACACAAAAGTTTCATTGAGATACATAATAATAAAACATCTTGTCAAAATCTCTTCAATCATTGGCGGCCGAAGGTGGCCACAGATCCCAAACCAACCAGGAAACCAAATGTTTTTTTTTTATGTACTAATAGGCTTGGTCTCTCTGCAGATGTCCTATAAGGCCCCGTACACACGAGCAAATAGATTTGTTAAAATCGGTCAGACAAACACGATCAAACCAAAATCCCCGCCGGCGGACAGCGCGCTGACGTGGCGGTGACGTTGATGCCGCCACGTCACCGCACCAGGAAGTAAAACACTTCCACGCATGCGTCAAATCCATTCGACGCATTTGCGAGCAGATATGTCTGCTGGTTAGCATACTAACCAGCAGACATGTCGGGCGGATGGATTCACAGCCGACCGATTTCAAAGCATGCTTTGAAATCTGTCGGGTGGCCAAATCCGTCTGTTTGCCCGTACACACGATCGAATCTGTCTGCTGAAACGGTCTGGCAGACCGTTTCCAGCAGACATATTTGATCGTGTGTACGCGGCCTAAGAACTTCTCCTATAACTTGTCCTATAAAAACAGTCTCCTGATGATGTGAATGTTGCTTCATGAAACCCGTCAAGTTTTTAGACTCTAACTGACTGTTTTCTGTTGCTTATGTATTATAATTATGTATGATTGTGTAGTGTATTTTATGCTATCTTGGCAAGATTGTTTTATTAGTTTTTTTATATGTGTGTGTATATACTGTATATATATATATATATTTTTTTTTATATTATTATTTATTTACTTTTACGTTGTGCAACTTATTCAAAAACCCCATGGATAGCCCCTTAGTATAAGATACTTTGCCTTCTGGGCGTGGAGCTGCACCACTATCCAGTGTACCAAGGCCTTTATTAATGCTGAATATACCAAACAACAAGTAACTCTTCCACACCGTACCCAAAACTAAGAAAACTCTTCTTGCTGACATTTCACTTTGACTACAAGCAGAAGTAGCCAGGGGCCTTTCCTTCTCAATCTCCCATTTCCATTAATGTGAAGTTCATAGGAAAACAATCTAAAAAAAAGGTGTGAGTAAATGAGAACTCCAGGGTCTATGGCAAATTTCACATATTTATTTATAAATTTTCTTTTTTATTATTAACAGTTTATTTTCTGTAGTGCTGTTTTTTTGGTACTTTAGCTGCCTTTTAATGGCTATCATTGAGATGATTCACCTGATTATATAACCGAATATGACAACCATAAGAATATTGGCCCAGATTCACATAGATGTAATATTCCGCTGCGTAATCGAAATACGCTACGCTGCCGTATTTCACCAGGCTTTACACCGAATTCTGATAGTTTTTTGCGCGTACGCTACGGTGTCGTAGTCTATTTCTCGCCGCGCAATCGAAATACGTGATTAGGGGGCGTGAAGCATTTAAATTAAGCGCGTCCCCGCGGCGATCGAACTGCGCATGCTCTGTTCAGGAATTTCCCGCCGTGCATTGCGCGAAATCACGTCGTGACGTCATTCGTTGTTTGAGTAGCGGCGTTTACGAACATTCCTATTCCCGGACGACTTACGTTTAAAAATAATAAAAGACGTCGGAAGACGTTGATATTCGACGCGGGAACGACGGCCATACTTAACATGGGCTGTCTAATATTAGAGGAGGTAAAAGGCTGGTATAGTGATACGCAAAAAAAAGATGACTAAAGGTGCCGTAAGAGATTGCGTTTGAAGTGCGAAATTTCGTGGATTGCAGGCAAAAGCTCATTAGCATACCCCGACGGCGAAAAACAACAGGAAGTCCGCCCAGTGGCCGCAATTTTCTTGCAGCGTAGATCTGAAGGCGTACTAACACGTAATCCAGTCGAATTGAAGCCCACAGGTGTCTTTTCATGGTTTGAGGATTTCGACTAGCTAAAAAACGCGCGTAAGTCGAAAGTACTCCAGTCTAACACCAGTTAGACAGGCGTAATCGCTCTGTGAATCTGGGCCATTGTTTAGAGAGAATGTTTAGGTTTGATCAGCCTGTATAATGTTAAAGTTGCATTAGTGCATGGTCCTGTTAAAATGTTTCTTTGTAATGCATGTGTTTTAACGGTTGCCTGAAAACTTATAGTTGCATGTAGTAGCTATTTGCCTAGTAGCCTTTATTAAATAAGATCAAAGCAACATGCTGGTTCAGACATACACTACATTGTAGAGAACGTTTTTTCATCGTGGACATAGCAACTTAATTTTAGCACCACGTCCCTGGATTGAATAGATGAAAAATAGAAATATTTGGGGATTTTTTAGGTGCAAGAATGATATTAAATGTATTATTTAAAAATCATTTTTTATTTTATTTTGAGAAGCAAAATAAAAAATGTATTAATAATAAAACATCCACTCAACCAACCTCATAGGATACCATCCGATGTATGACTTGCCTGTGTAGCCTTCTTTTACTTTAATTTTACTTTATTTTCCCTATGCTAGCCAGTTGTAATAGATGCTGGGTTTACTGGTTTTCTCTGGGTCATCAAGTAGTTGATGCTGAGGTTTGTTGTCTCAGGTTGCTGTGAGGGGACGGTGATTGGCGATCCCCTTTCGGCCCCTCTCATCTCCTCTTATGTTTTTGCTCCAATACCTCTATCTTTATTCTTACTTGCTTCTCCCTCTTTGGTCACCTCTTTATCTCTCTCTATCTCTTGATGATAATTCCTTTCTCTTTTCTTCTCACTTCCATGCTCTTCCCCTTTTCTCTTTTTCCCCTTGTTTACTTTTGTTTACTTTTATTTTATTTTCTTACAAAATAGTAGAAATTTCGTGCCTGGTCATCCATGCTTTGTTTTCCAGTTGTACTCGCCCTGTTTACAAGTGGCCTTGCATGTACTCTTGGATTTTTTTTTGTTTTTTGTTGATGCTCTATTCTTTCAATATATATATATATATATTTTATATACAAAAAAAAAAAGAATAAAACAGTTTGCAAGTACAGTATATCACAGTATTAGAAGGACAGCACTGTAAGATAGATTTCCCAACATGTTTCGCCCATATGTCGGTCTTCTTCAGGGAAAGCTGTCCAGTTTTGAAGTACAAGCCTTCTGTGTCACCTAAAATAGATCCAAATGTCGTCACGCTTTCTAGACGGCTATCTGCGCCAAAGAGACCATATGTGACTAGCGGCCACAGGGGGAATAGTGGGACCAGAAATACAAATTCTGCAATAAGCTTAATTCCAAGGGATTTTAAGATGCTGTCAGTAACCTTTAGTGTTGATCTGTTAATCTCCAAAACTAATGTTGGATGACATCATGTCATATTCCAGGGGCTCCAGCAGTCAGGCATGTCAGAGCATGTGTCGGCACATGTGGTATTTATAATATGGTTCATCCACTCATGGGAAAGACGATATTCTCACTGATGAAGAGGCTGCTGATGGGTCCAGTGAAGCCGGTGGTTCCCAGTGCCTCCAGATACTCAGGACGGCTCACTGACAGTAGTGTACGTCACTTCCAGCTGGAGATAGAGCAGGGAGGAGTGTGCGTTCGGAGCATGCATGCTCCTTCATCAGGTTTGACTGTGGCCATTTTGGAGGAGGTATATATAGTCTGTTGTGGCCAGGACTAATTAGGCGTTACCTTGGCAACCTTTCAAGGTGATAATTTGTGGATCACAGGGCACTGGAGTGTCATATTAACTAGTTAGATACCATCAAGGTAATCTAATAGCAATTCTGATGAAAAAAAAGATTGTGTGCTGGATGGTTGTGAATGAAACAAGGTTTTACAATTATTATTAAAAACAATGAACCAATCAGTAAGTATCGAGACAATGATTATGGGCAATATATATGTATATAAAGGTGGAGATCAAAATAAACTAAATATAAGGATGAAAATAATAATGATGAACTGAAAATTTAAATAAAAATTAACGATAAAAATAAATTGAAAATAAAAAATAAAGTAAAAAAATAAATAAATATAAATGAAAATAAAAATAGTTATAAATGTGGAATGTAGTTACATGGAATGGATGTGGATAGTGAGAGGTATAATGGAGAGATGAGAAAGAGGAGGAAATTAGGAAGGTGGGGGGGGGGGGGGGTTACTGAAAGGTTGAGAAAAAAAAGGAATGGGGGGAGAAAAGGGTCACTAAGGCACTAAGGAAATGAAGTGAAAGAATGAAGGATGACCAATTGGACAATGGGGTAAGGAACATTGGGTATTTACTATTGGAGGATATGAAGAGGAGGAATAAGACCGTAAGGGTTCTTATGCCTACAAATGATTGATGATGAAGGTTGTTAGCCAAAACGAATGAAGGATTGTAATAGGGCAAACATAATATATATGATATATGGTAGTGCATGTTTATACCAGGGAGAAATGTTGTGTATATATACAGTGCAGAAAATAAGTATTTAAACACCCTGCTATTTTGCAAGTTCTCCCACTTGGAAATCATGAAGGGGTCTGAAATTGTCCACTGTGAGAGACATAATCAAAAAAAAAATTCCAGAAATCACAATGTATGATTTTTTTAACTATTTATTTGTATGATACAGCTGCAAAGAAGTATTTGAACACCTGAGAAAATCAATGTTAATATTTGGTACAGTAGCCTTTGTTTGCAATTACAGAGGTCAAACGTTTCTTGTAGTTTTTCACCAGGTTTGCACACACTGGAGGAGGGATTTTGGCCCACTCCTCCACACAGATCTTCTCTAGATCAGTCAGGTTTCTGGGCTGTCGCTGAGAAACACGGAGTTTGAGCTCCCTCCAAAGATTCTCTATTGGGTTTAAGTCTGGAGACTGGCTAGGCCACGCCAGAACCTTGATATGCTTCTTACAGAGCCACTCCTTGGTTATCCTGGCTGTGTGCTTCGGGTCATTGTCATGTTGGAAGACCCAGCCTCGACCCATCTTCAAAGCTCTAACTGAGGGAAGGAGGTTGTTGCCCAAAATCTCGCAATACATGGCCCGGTCATCCTCTCCTTAATACAGTGCAGTCGCCCTGTCCCATGTGCAGAAAAACACCCCCAAAGCACGATGCTACCACCCCCATGCTTCACAGTAGGGATGGTGTTCTTGGGATGGGCTGATTTCTCACCTTTCTTAGGATCATTGAGACCCCACGAGGTGAGATTTTGCATGGAGCCCCAGTCCGAGGGAGATTGACAGTCATGTTTAGCTTCTTCTATTTTCTAATGATTGCTCCAACAGTGGACCTTTTTTCACCAAGCTGCTTGGCAATTTCCCCGTAGCCTTTTCCAGCCTTGTGGAGGTGTACAATTTTGTCTCTAGTGTCTTTGGACAGCTGTTTGGTCTTGGCCATGTTGGTAGCTGGATTCTTACTGATTATATGGGGTGGACAGGTGTCTTTATGCAGCTAATGACCTCAAACAGGTGCATCTAATTTAGGATAATAAATGGAGTGGAGGTGGACATTTTAAAGGCAGACTAACAGGTCTTTGAGGGTCAGAATTCTAGCTGATAGATACGTGTTCAAATACTTCTTTGCAGCTGTATCATACAAATAAATAGTTAAAAATTCATGAATTGTGATTTCTGGAATATTTTTTTTTTATTATGTCTCTCACAGTGGACATGCACCCACGATGACAATTTCAGACCCCTCCATGATTTCCAAGTGGGATAACTTGCAAAATAGCAGGGTGTTCAAATACTTATTTTCCGCACTGTATATATATATAAATAAGAGTATGTACTATTTATGCAAGAATAAATGGGTGTGGGATTAGAGGTTATTTGGTGTTAATCTAGACCAATATTTAAAGTAAAAGATATATTTCTAGTTCTTCATTCAGGCCACCCATCACAAGGGTATCTAACCAGTATATAACCAGTATATCCAGTAGGATTATCTTGCGCAAAGGTGCCTGAAGCTTTCGGCTGCTGGGAAATTATTGGGTATTGCTTTGATTACCCAAACTCTGAGGTCAAGGGAGGAGTGTTTGTGGTGAATGAGAACAATTTTGGGGACACTATGTTTATCAGACCCAGTGTCCACTAGGCCCCTGTGTTCCCCAAACCTACGGAGTGTACCGATTGTGCAGCTTATATATTGTAGGTCACACGGACAGGATAGGCAATACACCACAAACTCTGATGAGCAAGTGTGAAAGTCGAATATGGGGTATTAGGCACTGAGACTTACGGCATTGATACATGCCTTGAATGTTGAAAAACTTCAGGGGGGGGGGGCACTGGTGGAGGAAGAAGTTGGTTTTAATCTGCTAGGTACAATTTGGGTTTTTAGGTTCCTGACTTGTCTGTAAGAGATGAGGGGTCGGGCTGAGATTATGGATTTAAGGTGTGGGTCCTCTTGTAGAATGGACCAAATGCTTTTGGAGAATGCGTTCCATATTTCAAAATTTAGTGTGAAAATTGGTCTTGAATCTCAATGGTTGTATGGATGAGGTGTTTTTATTACTTTGTCTATCTGTGGTATTGCTTTGTTGTTTATAAAACATGAAGGCTTCATCTATGAGGGTGGGTGGGTATCCTTTCTCCATCAATTTCTGTTTAAGATGTTGACCATGTGTAGCATAATCTTCATCTCTAGTTAATGCGGCAGTATTGGCTTTTGGGAATGTTCTTGATCCAACAAGGGTGATGACAACTGTGGTAATACAGATAGGAGTTGCCTGCGGTTGGTTTGGTGTTATTTTAGGAATGTATGGTCATTTGATCATGACTAAATATTGGGTCCAGGCAAGCTAACGATTTATCGTCACAGACTGAAGTGAATGATAAACCCATATCGTTGGTATTACAGTGGGCTACGAATTGTGGGATTAGAGATTTGGGGCCATCCCAAATGATTATGACATCATCGATATATCGGCCATAAAATGTAAAGTGTTAGCAAAAGGGATTGTTATGCCAGATGTAGCAATTCTCACACAGACCCATGGTGAGATTGGCATAGCTTGGGGCAAAGTTGGCTCCAATGGCAGTGCCATGAGTCTGTAGGTAGAAATCGCCATTGGATTCAAAGTAGTTATGCGTCAAGCAGAACTTTGTGGCTTCCAAGATAAATTGGGCTTGACTGGTGTTCAGCATAGGGTCGTCATTAAGGAATTGTAGTACAGCTCTCAAGCCTAGCTCATGTGGTATAGAGCAGTGGTCATCAACCCTGTCCTGCAGGGCCCACTAACAGGCCAGGTTTTATGTATTACCTTGGGGAGATGCAGACTGGAATACTGCAATTACTGAGCAGCAAATTACATCACCTGTGATGCATTTCAGTTATCTTGCAAACCTGGCCTGTTAGTGGGCCCTGCAGGACAGGGTTGATGACCACTGGTATAGAGGTATACAGTGAGACTACATCTAGGGATAGCCATGTATAAGATGGTTCCCAGTTGCAATTTTTGAGAGTTTGCAAAAGATGTATGCCGTCTTTGATGTATGAAGGTAAACTTTGAGCTAATGGCTGTAAGAAATTATAAATGTATATGGAGAAATAGCTTGTGATGCACTCCATGGCAGCCACTATAGGTCTACCAGGTGGTTTTGTGGGTTTTTTATGAATTTTGGGCAAGTGGTAAAAGTAAGGAGTGTGGTAGAATTGATGTTTAAAGATTGCTTTTTCAGATTTATCTATGATTTCATCTGTGGAGGCCCTATCTTTTATTTAATGTGCTTCTATGATGAAGGTTGGGAGGGGATCTTTGGATAATTTGGCATAAGTGTTAGTGTCAGAAATTATCAGAATCGTAATAATTTTTTAAGATAGTCAGACTTGTTTTGATGATTAAATTGGAGTTTTTGGTAAGATCATGCCCTACATTTTAGTCAACTAAAATATTTTTAAATCTAATGGGTTTAGGTAAATTGTAATGTATTATTTAAACATCTTTCTCTAGAATTTCAAAATGTATTATATATACTCCTGGAGTAAGACAATTTCATATATTATTATTTATGGTATTAAGATTTGTGCAAACTCACAGATACACATTTAGTCGCTCTGGATGGTCTGAGGAGGCCTGTAATGCTACACAGTGGTCTAAGGGGAGGCCTGTAATGTTTGCACAGTGCTCTGGATGGTGGTCTGAGGGGAGGCCTGTAATACTGCACAGTGCTCTGGATGGTGGTCTAAGGGGAGGCCTGTTATACTGCATACCCAACTTTTCAACTTCAGAAAGAGGGACAAATGAGCATAACTCCCAACAAAGTTGTTGAGCGGGGGTTGCTACGGATCGGAATTGTTGAGGGGGGGGTCCCCGCAGATCAAAGTTGTTAAGCGGGAAGGGGTTCCGCAGATCGGAGTTGTTGAGCGGGGGGGTTGCCGCGGAATCGCGGGACTTTTGCCGTGATCGTGGGGCGTCATGGTGGTGGTCTGAGGGGAGGCCTGTAATGCTGCACAGTGCTCTGGGTGGTGGTCTGAGGGGATGTCTGTAATACTGCACAGTGCTCTGGGACGGTGGTCTGAGGGGAGGCCTGTAATACTGGACAGTGCGCTGGATGGTGGTCTGAGGGGAGGCCTGTAATGCTGCACAGTGCTCTGGATGGTGGTCTGAGGGGAGGCCTGTAATGCTGAACAGTGCTCTGGGATGGTGGTCTGAGGAGAGGCCTGTAATACTGGACAGTGCTCTGGATGGTGGTCTGAGGGGAGGCCTGTAATGCTGCACAGTGCTCTGGGATGGTGGTCTGAGGGGAGGTCTGTATTACTGCACAGTGCTCTGGGACGGTGGTCTGAGGGGAGGCTGTAATACTGGACAGTATTACTGCACAGTGCTCTGGGATGGTGGTCTGAGGGGAGGCCTGTAATACTGGACAGTGCTCTGGATGGTGGTCTGAGGGGAGGCCTGTAATGCTGCACAGTGCTCTGGGATGGTGGTCTGAGAATCCTGTAATACGGCACAGTGCTGGATGGTGGTCTCAGGTCTGAGGAGGCCTGTAATGCAGAGTTCTCTGGATGCCGGTGGTCATAGGGGGCCTGTATTGCACACATGGTGCTCTGAACAGACAGTGGTCTGAGGGGAGGCCTGTTATACTGCATACCCAACTTTTCAACTTCAGAAAGAGGGACAAATGAGCATACCTCCCAACAAAGTTGTTAAGCGGGGGTTGCTACGGATCGGAGTTGTTGAGGGGGGGGTCCCCGCAGATCAAAGTTGTTAAGCGGGAGGGGGTTCCGCAGATCGGAGTTGTTGAGCGGGGGGGGGGTTGCCGCAGGATCGCGGGACTTTTGCCGTGATCGTGGGGCGTCATGGTGGTGGTCTGAGGGGAGGCCTGTAATGCTGCACAGTGCTCTGGGTGGTGGTCTGAGGGGAGGTCTGTAATACTGCACAGTGCTCTGGGACGGTGGTCTGAGGGGAGGCCTGTAATACTGGACAGTGCGCTGGATGGTGGTCTGAGGGGAGGCCTGTAATGCTGCACAGTGCTCTCTGGATGGTGGTCTGAGGGGAGGCCTGTAATGCTGCACAGTGCTCTGGGATGGTGGTCTGAGGGGAGGCCTGTAATACTGGACAGTGCTCTGGATGGTGGTCTGAGGGGAGGCCTGTAATGCTGCACAGTGCTCTGGGATGGTGGTCTGAGGGGAGGTCTGTATTACTGCACAGTGCTCTGGGACGGTGGTCTGAGGGGAGGCCTGCTGTAATACTGGACAGTGCTCTGGATGGTGGTCTGAGGGGAGGCCTGTAATGCTGCACAGTGCTCTGGGATGGTGGTCTGAGAATCCTGTAATACGGCACAGTGCTGGATGGTGGTCTCAGGTCTGAGGGGGCCTGTAATGCAGAGTTCTCTGGATGCCGGTGGTCATAGGGGGCCTGTATTGCACACATGGTGCTCTGAACAGACAGTGGTCTGAGGGGAGGCCTCGGGCCTGTAAATTTAATGTACGCACTACCCAAGTGGGTTATCTCTGCTCTGGACGGCCAGAGTCGGGAGTGGGGCTCTCGGGAGACCTGTAATGCACAGTGCTGAGGACTCGTCTGAGGACTCGCAGGCCTGTAATGCTGGCTGCACAGTCACTTCCTTGCTGGGAGCAGAAGCAGAGCATCGGAGCTCAGTGGAAACTGGAAGTTCACAAGGGTAAACGTCCCTGCCTCACATTATTGTATTTTTTTATTTTGTTAAATGTTATCATAGTTATCATCAGTGAACGAAAATATGGGGTACTTTTAGTTTTGTTTTCATCGTTGTAAAAATCCAGCTAGCTGTATAAATACTGTAGCTGCTGAAATTTAATATTAGGGCACTTACCTGTCCAGGGAGCCCGCGATGTCGGCACCCTTGCAGATCTTCGGAATGACTCCCGGGTGCTGCCATCATCAATTCTGGTAAGGGAACCTGTCTTTTGGCTTCACAGCTGGTTCCCTACTGCGCATGCACGAATCGCGCTGTGCTTTCTAATTGGCCAGAGGCGGGGGGCGAATTTCTGGGAGATCGGGCCACGGCCCTGTCTGCGGAAGTGGGAAAGGGGACCTGTAAAAAACACATCCCCATTCCCCCCTCCTCCCTGAAAGGTGCCAAATGTGACACCGGAGGGGGGGAAGTATATAAAGTTCCACTTTAATTTAGGTAATGCGTTAGGGTAAAAAATCATTTGACTTTAGAACCACTTTGTACAGCATACTAGCTCATTATGTGTCACTTACCTGAGAACGAAGCCGCCAAAGTCCTCCTCAGTCCCGTCCACCGCCGCTGCTATGTCCCCTCGGGGCTTTCTTCCTGTTATCGCAGATCCCTGCACATTCGCGGAATTCAGGCATTATTCCCGGCATCTACAGCTCACAAGCCCCGCACGGTTAGTGTGCCTGCGCCGTTGTCTATGGCACGAATGCGCTGTAGACAACGGTGCATTCCTTTCTGCATATATCTCCTAAACCGTGTAGTAGGGCTGTCCCGATACCGATACCAGTATCGGTATCGGGACCGATACCGAGTATTTGCGGGAGTACTTGTACTCCCGCAAATACCCCCGATGCCTAAATAGAATACTTCGCCCAACGCCCCCCTCCCCGCTGCCATCGAAAGCCACAGCCGCATGGGTTAAACAGCGTGCGGGAGCTTTCATTTGAATTGCTGTAGTGTTCCTGTGCGTATAGACACTCCCCCTTGCTCGGGATTGGATGGGTGATCGTGATCTGTCCAATCCCGAGCAAGGGGGAGTGTCTATACGCGCGGGCAAAACAGCTATTCAAATTAATGCTGTGATGATCTCTGTGCGGCAGCGGCGGCTAGGTATGGGGGGGGGGCATGGCTGGAGGGACATGGCTATAGGGACATGGCTGAAGGGACATGGCTGAAGGGACATGGCTAGAGGGACATGGCTGAAGGGACATGGCTAGAGGGACATGGCTGAAGGGACATGGCTAGGGGGACATGGCTGAAGGGACATGGCTGAAGGGACATGGCTGGAGGGACATGGCTGGAGGGACATGGCTAGAGGGACATGGCTAGAGGGGCATGGCTAGAGGGGCATGGCTGAAGGGACATGGCTAGAGGGACATGGCTAGAGGGACATGGCTGAATGGACATGGCTGAAGGGACATGGCTGAAAGGACATGGCTAGAGGGACATGGCTAGAGGGACATGGCTGCATATGTGGGGGACATGGCTGGAGGGACATGGCTGCATATGTGGGGGACATAGCTGCATTTGTGGGGGACATGGCTGCATATATGGGGGGACATGGCTGCATATGTGGGGGGACATGGCTGCATATGTGGGGGACATGGCTGCATATGTGGGGGACATGGCTGCATTCGTAGGGGGACATGGCTGCATTTGGGGACACATTTAAAAAAAAAAAGTATCGGTATTTGGTATCGGCGACTACTTGAAAAAAAGTATCGTTACTTGTACTCGGTCCTAAAAAAGTGGTATCGGGACAACCCTACCGTGTAGGTTTAGGAGATATTTTTAAACACCTACAGGTAAGCCTTAATATACCTGTAGGTGAAAGTGCCCTAGGAAGGTTTACAACCACTTTAAGATGATCTGAAGAGTTAGCAATCCTCTTATCCTTTTTCAGTGAGATAAAACAGACAAACAGAGAAAACCCTGTCAGTTCTTCCCCCTTGCTGTGAGTGACAGATGATTTACATATCTCATGCATGAGTCTGAGACAGGCATTATTTTTAAATTCCCACCCCCACTTCTTTTCTGAAGTCATGTGGTTACTTTTCTGGGTTTTGACAGGATGTTAGTGATCATAGCAGAATTTAGTGTAAGAAATACACAGGAGAAAATGCATGTTGACAAGGGGAGTGTAGAGGTGGGCGGGGTGTCTACTAACATCACGACTCCACCCACAAAACTCCAGACAACAGACCCGCCCACAGAATCTGCAGTTTTTCAGTTCTCATAACAGACAGAGGGGAGACATGTGACAGGTAGGCATCTATATCATGCAGGAGGCATCTATATCCTTATAGATCAGCACTATGGCAGGAGTTTAGAAAGTATGAGAGTGGCTTTACATCCACTTTAAAGTTTTTGAAAGTGCCTTGTGGCCAGCATAGGGGACGGCTTCTATAAAGGTAGCTGGCAAGTGCAGTTCTTCTCTAGTGTTGCTTTTTTCCATAGCCAGCATACGTTTTTATCAAAAAGGGAGGAAGAAAGGCATAGATGGAAGATAATGGAAGGAGGACGGAAAAAGACTTGTAGAATGTCTAATTTTCAAGTGTTTGGAGCCCCTCCTTTCTTTTTGTTTCCTTTCCTCCCTTCCAGAATAAAATGTAATTCTGCAGCAGTGTAGATGAGAAATTTGTGAAAGTCAAGGATAAAGAAAAGTACATTTGCATTCATATTGCTCTGTAATGTTCCGAGGCCTGTTTTAATTTTCATGAAAGAAGATGTAATTGCAGTGTTTAATGGAAAACAAAGATAAAACCGGGATTGCTACATTGTTGTTTATCGGCACAAACTCTTTTCTCTCTTTTAAGGGCGTGCTTGTTTACTCCATACAAAGCCTCAAGAAGCCTTTAATCTAGCTTTTATTTTTTTCTAATCATATTTTTTTTTTAAGGGAAAAAAAAAATAATTACATTTTCTGTACACCGCCTGACATAAATTAAAGCGTTTTTAACCACTTGACCATTTGGCTGGCCAAAGACCAGGCCACTTTTTGCGAATCGGCACTGCGTCGCTTTAACTGACAATTGGCTCCGAAACAAAATTGACAAAATTGACGTCCTTTTTTTCCCCACAAATAGAGCTTTATTTTGGTGGTATTTGATCACCTCTGCGTTTGTTTTTGCGCTATATACAAAAATAGAGCAACAATTTTGAAAAAAAGCCAATTTTTGTACTTTTTGCTATAATACATATCCCCATTTTTTTTTAAAGCAATTTTTTTCTTAGTTTAGGCCGATATGTCTTTTTCTACATATTTTTGGTAAAAAAAATCGCAATAAACGTATAGTGATTGGTTTGCGCAAAAGTTATAGCTTCTACAAAATAGGGGATAGTTTTATGCCATTTTTATTATTATTTTTTTTACTAGTAATGTCGGCGATCTGTCACTTTTATCATGACTGTGACTTTACGGCGGACACATCGGACACTTTTGACACATTTTTGGGAACATTATCATTTTTAACAGTAATCAGTGCTATAAAAATGCATTAATTACTGTAAAAATGTCACTGGCAGTGAAGGGGTTAACCACTAGGTAGTGCTGAAGGGGTTAAGTGTGTCCTAGGGAGTAATTCTAACTGCTAGGGGGAGGAGCTAACAGTGACATGTCACTGATCACTGTTCCTGATCACAGTGAACCGTAGATCAGTGACATGTCACTAGGCAGAACAGGGGAATGCCTTGTTTACAAAGGCATCCCCCCTGTTCTGCCTTTGCCGACCACAATCACGGGCTGCCCTGGAACATCGAGTTCCCGGGACCTGCGAGCACACTCACGAGTAGGGATGAGCCGAACACCCCCGCGTTCGGTTCGCACCAGAACCGTCGAACGATCCGATCGTTCGCACGAACATTTAGAACCCCATTGAAGTCTATGGGACTCGAACGTTCGAATTCAAAAACGATCATTTTAAAGACCAATTTTCAAGTTATTGTTGGAAAACGTCATTCAGAACCCGGGTCTTGCCCCAGGGAACATGTATCAATGTGTGTGCAGTGGTCAGCAAGTGGTTAATTGAATGTGCATACGTTTTGGTCCCTTAAAAAGTGGGAGGCACAGATACAAACTGTTGTAATTCCTACACCGTTCTCCTGATTTGGATGTAAATACCCTCAAATTAAAGCTGAACGTCTGCAGTTAAAGCACATTGTGTTTGTTTCATTTTGATTGTTTCATTTCACATTCGATGCAGTCACCACCATCTTGCTACACCCCTCACAATATGCCTTGGAAGCTACCGCGCATGCGCAGAAGTCTCATCCACACGCTCGGTTTTCTCGCCAGGAAATTATTGCCAAGAATCCAGATGAGAAAAATAGAGAGCAGGTTCTCTATTTTTCTCGTCAAGATTCCTGGCAGTTTTCCTGACGAGAAAGCATACACATGCACGGTTTTCCTGGCAAAAAGCTCTGCCAGCAGCTTTCTTGCCAAGAAAACCGCGCTTGTATACAAGGCTTAAAGTGGATATTAACCCGTTTTTTTTTTTAATGTCACAATGTATAGTATACGATTTCTTATCATCTGTGCCCAGTCTTGTCACACAGAGTTAATCCAGCTCTGAGCAATCCTCTTTTATTGTTCAGTGAGATAAAACGGACTTACAGAGAAAAACCTTAGTCCGTTCCGCCCCCTTGCTGTGAGTGACAGGTTCTTTACATATCTCATGCACTAGCCTGGAGACAGGCATTATTTTTTAATTCCCACCCCCACTCCTTTTCTGAAGTCATGTGGTTACTTTTCTGGATTTTGACTGGATGTTAGTAATCATAGCAGAATTGAGCATAAGGAATACATAGGAAACAATGCATGTTGACAAGGGGAGTGTAGAGGTGGGCGGGGAGTCTACTGACATCACGACTCCACCCACTGAGCTCCAGACAACAGATCCACCCACAGAATCTGCAGTTTTTCAGTTCTTATAACAGACAGAGGGGAGACATGTGACAGGTAAGGATACATGCAGGAGGCATCTACTGTATATCCTTTTAGATCAGCACTATGGCAGTAGTTTAGAAAGGATAAGAGTGGCTTTACATCTGACTTTAAGATACAACTGTTCTATGTCCTGAGTTCTCATGGGGATGTCAAGCTGATGTCATTTACTGCTACTCATTTATATATATATATATATATTTTATTATTCATCTTGTTTGCATAACTTTCATAACTTTAAATACTTTAAACTTCTAAGGATGTTCTTGAGAGTTTTTCCATTTTGTTGGAAAATGTTGTAATCAAGGCATATCTTTCACCCTGCTTTGGAAAAAATAAAATAATTAAAATGTGTCATATAGCCAACCTTCATAATATTAGGAAAGATCTTCTCAATGAAGCCATCAATGTGAGGACCATCTGATGTCTCCCAAGCCATCTTTCTGAAGACATCTGCCCTTCTGAGAATATTGTAGACACCTTGGTCAAATTCATTTACAAATAATAGTTCCTCAAGCTTACAGGCCTCTAGTAAACTTTATTTTTTTTGTTTTACAGTCAAAGGTGGAGTCTTCTCGATCGAGTACGCCTGTCCAATCCTCGTGGAACCAGTCCAAAAGCCAAAACTTTTTCCCCACTGAACACTGAAGGCGTGGAAGAAAGTCCCTCCAAAGAGCCAAAAAACATTGGAGTGAGCAACAAGGAGCGATTCCGTACTGCACTGAGGATGAAAGCCTATGCCTTCTGGCAAAGTTCAGAAGGTAATCACAGCTCTTTAAAAATAAAACGTTGAGTAACCCTATCAGTGTTGCCAACCGTTCGTATTTTTACGGACAGTCCATAAAAAAGGGGGAACTTTTTCCCCCCGTTCGTAAATGTCTGTGGTTGCTGGAATGTGCCAGTAAAAATAACCGAGATCGGTTTGGCTTGGAACTACGCATGGAGATTGGAGGCAGGGGGTGATGGTGGCTGTGGTGGCACCGCAGAGGGGGGTGGAGGCAGGGGTCAATGGATGCAAAGGGAGATTGCAGGCAGGGGGTGTTAGTGGCAGGGGGGTGGGAGGCAGGGGGTGTTGGTGGCACCACAGATTGGCATGGTGGCACCGCAGAGGGTGGGGAATGGAGACAGGGGTGGTTGGTGGCACCGCAGAGGGGGATGGAGGCAGGGGACGATGGAGGCAGGGGGTGATTGGAGGCAGGGCGGCTGGGGGAGATTGGAGGCAGGGGGTGTTAGTGGCACCGCACAGGGGGAGGATGGCATCTCAGAGGGTGGGGATGGAGACAGGGGTGGTTGGTTGCACCGCAGAGGGGGATGGAGGCAGGGGACGATGGAGGCAGGGGGTGATTGGAGGCAGGGGGAGATTGTGGCACCTCAGAGGGGGGTAAAGACAGAACAAAACAAAATAACAAAAATATGTTTTTTTGTTTTTTTTTACCTTAATATCTACCTTAAATCACATTGCTATTTGCCTAGTGTTTGTAGCCTAAATACTAAAATTTGCACCTAAAAATTAGGTTTTGTAACTTTTGTGAAATGCCAGTAAAAAGGTGTGTGCGCCAGTAAATTTCGAGTGTCGTGCCAGTAAGTTCAAACCAAGTAGGAACAGCGACCGTTTTTTTTCCCCAGTCAGTGCTGCCCCACTTCAGTTAGAACACACCTAGGGAACACAGGTAATCCCTTGATCGCCCCCTAGTGTTAACCCCCTTCCCTGCCAGTGACATTTATACAGTAACCAGTGGCTATTTTTAGCTCTGATCGCTGTATAATTGTCAGTGGTCCCAAAATAGTGTCAAAAGTGTCCAATGTGTCCGCCACAATGTCACAGTACTGATAAAGATATCAAATCGCCACCAGTACTAGTAAAAAATAATAATAATAATAAAAATGACATAAATCTATCCCCTATTTTGTAGATGCTATAAACTGAGAAAAAATATTAGCTTTGGGGATATTTATTATAGCAAAAAGTACAAAAAATTTATTTTTTTCAAAATTGTCGCTCTATTTTTGTTTATAGCGCAAGAAATAAAAACCACAGAAGTGATCAAATACCACCAAATAAAAAGCTCTATTTCTGGGAAAAAAATGTATGCAATTTTGTTTGGGAGCCACGTTGCACGACTGCGCAATTGTCAGTTAAAGCGATGCAGTGCCGAATCGCAACAAGTGGACAGGTCATTTAGCAGCCAAATGGTCAGGGGCTGAAGTGGTTAAAACGACGCAGTGCCATGTTGAAAAAAATGGTCTGGTCATTAAAGCAGGGGTCCACCCGTGTTTTTTTTTATTTTTTTTAAAGCCAGCAGCTACAAATACTGCAGCTGCTGACTTTTAAAAAATGGACACTTACCTGTCCAGCGCACCTGCAATGTCAGCAGCAATCGCTCGGCCCTCGGCTGCTTCCGCCGCCATTTTGGTAAGGGAATCAGGAAATTAAGCCTTGCAGCTTCACTGCCCGATTCTCTACTGCGCATGCGCGATGATCGAGGCGCACCGTCACTGGTCCCCCCGCTCTTTCCTGGGAACAGTGTTTCCCAGAAGACAGCGGGGGGTGACTTAACGAGCCTGGACTCCCGCCGGAGTCAGAACCCAGAAATGGTGCAAATACCTGTCTCAGACAGGTATCTGCACCCCCTCCCCCCTGAAAGGTGCCAAATGTGACACGGGAGGGATCCAAAAAGCGGAGGTTCACTTTTTGTGAGAACCTCCGCTTTTAAGTGGGTAAATCCTTCTGGGGCTAAAAAGGTTAACAACCAATATCCTCCTCCTACATAAAAAAAAACGAATGAAGCAAAAAAATGCATAAAAAAAGATGGCAGCAAACTGCAAAAAACATATTTCTAGGATTGTTGTTCATCAATACTACAGTGTACAATAACCATGGCTTATATGGGGTATGCCTTGGAAAGTATAACCCAGAAGGAGAAGGACCCACAAAGTAATAAAGTGTTTTCTTGCTCTTATCAGATTGGACGTGGTGAGGCAGCATTGTTCTCTTATTTTTGATAATTATCTTGCTTTTTCTGTAGATGCCGGGACAACAGGGGACCCTATGGCAGATGGCTATAGTAATGAATATCTGTTGGAGGATTTAATCCCTACGATAAAAGTTGTCATCCATGCTTCTAGGTAAATGTCTTCCCTTTGTTGTAAGCACACATAGCAAGCAGCACAGTTGTGAAACTCTGAGGCCCCATACACACGATCGGACATATCCGATGAAAACGGTCCGCGGACCATTTCCATCGGATATGTCCGATCGGGAGTTTGATCCGATGGCGTGTACACACCATCGGATCAAATTCCCCGCCGCCGGACGGCGCGGTGACGTGGCGGTGACGCGGCAGTGACGTTGACGCCGCCGCGTCACCGCCACGTCACCGCACCAGGAAGTAAAACACTTCCGCGCATGCGCCGAATCCATTCGGCAGCGGCGCGGCGGCGGTGGGGGCCGACATGTCTGCTGGTAAGTGTACTAACCAGCAGACATGTCGGGCGGACAGATCCCCACCGGATAGATTTCAAAGCTTGCTTTGAAATCTGTCGGGTGGAGAAATCTGTCCGCTAGCCCATACACACGAGCGGAGATGTCTGAGGCCGCGTACACACAATCGAACATGTCCGCTGAAACTGGTCCCCCTTCCCTGCCAGTGACATTTATACATCAGCAGAGACTGGCTGGGCAGGAGGCAGATGATCAGCAGAGACTTGGTGCGCAGGAGGCACATGATCAGCAGAGACTTGGTGGGCATGAGGCAGATGATCAGCAGAGACTGGCTAGGCAGAAGGCAGAATCGGCAAAGACTGACTGGACAGAAGGTGATAGCAGAAACTGTCTGGGTAACAGGCAGATGATCAGCAAAGAGTGACTGGGCAGCAGGTGATAGCAGAGACTGGCTGGGCAGCCATATAGGTAACTGATGGTCAAATCGAGTACAAACATGTAGGCAGATGTGTAGGTGGAATTCAGGCCGGGGAGAGTAATGGATGAGCAGGTCAAGAACCGAAGGAGCAGGTAGAAGCATAATCTAACTGCATAATCTAACTGCAAGCCATGGTGGGCACAGGTGGATATCAGGAGTAGTCAAGGCAAGCCAGGTTAATATATACGTGGTACACTTGTATTTTGCAAGTATTTTTCAATACAGTTCCCCACACAAAGCTAATGTGTAAGGTAAAGTCTACAGGATTGGAAAGATCAGTTTGTAAATGGATAGAAAACTGGCTAAAAGACAGAATTCAGTAGTAGTGGTTAATGACTCTAATGCCACGTACACACGATCGGTCAAACCGATGAGAATGGTCTGATGGACTGTTTTCATCGGTCAAAACCGATCGTGTGGGGGCGCCATTGGTTATTTAACCATCGGTTAAAAAAAAGCCAACTTGTTTTAAACTTAACCGATGGATTTCTAACCGATGGAACAAAACCGATCGTTAGTAGGCACGACCATCGGTTAAAAATCCACGCATGCTCAGAATCAAGTTGATGCATGCTTTGAAGCTTTGAACTTCATTTTTTTCAGCACGTCGTTGTGCTTTACATCACCGCGTTCTGACCCGATCGTTTTTTTAACCAATGGTGTGTAGGCACGACTGACCATCAGTCAGCTTCAATCAGACCATTCTCATCAGATGGACCGATCATGTGTACGCGGAAATACTCTGAATGGTCTAAGGTTATCAGTGGTGTACCCACTGATGACCTCAGTGTACTGGCTAATTGCTTGTTTTGTGTATGTTCTTATGTTGGTTGTCTCCCATACAGAATAATGCAGTTCCTGCTACATAAGAAGAAATTTAAGGAGACTTTGCGGCCTTATGATGTGAAGGATGTGATAGAGCAATATTCTGCCGGACATCTGGATATGCTCTCTAGGATTAAATACCTCCAGTCAAGGTAAGGGCAATTTTTAGATTAGAAACACTGGTTTGTATATTTTATGAAATGGTGTGGCTTTTATACACTATATTGTCAAATATATTGGGACACCTGCCTTTACAGTCACATAAACTTTAATGGCATCCCAGTCTTAGTTCGTAGGGTTCAATATTGAGTTGGTTCACTCTTTGCAGCTTTGACAGCATTAAGCAAAGAGGACTACGCATGACACTGTAGGCTCTACAGCATGGTCAGCATTTTGTAAATGTGTAAATGGGCAACAATATTGTAGTTTTGACTGGTCGGTGATATCCGTATTCTTTTTTAAATTGGTCACTCAGTCTCTCTATAGGCTCTGTTCTCTTCTGCTATTATCATGTTCCTGTCAGTTGATATGTATGCAGCAGACCCTGACTGGCTCTTAGTGCTGAATTTCATATTTTGGAGAGTTCAGCAGGAATAGGTGGCACACATGAACCTTGGAGGGAACACTCAAGTTCTCCAGGTGGACAGGAAGAAACTTGGGCACTATCTCAGCAAACATATAAAATATGCTACACCCAAGCTATAAATCCAGGTTACCATCATTAGACATGTGCAGACTGGAATATTTTGTTTCGTTTTTTCGTTTTCGTCTGGAAAATAAATTTATTTAGTTACTCCCGAAAATCGTTTTGATTTATTTAGTTTTTCGTTGGGGAATAGCTTTCGTCCGAAAATCCAATAATACTTGGTTTCTGTCGAATGGTCAAAGAATATTACGCCTACAAGAATTCGAATGTTGTATGACTAGTAGTGTTGAGCAGAATATGCCATTTTCGATTTCCCGATATATCTCGAATATATAGTCGAATATTCGAGATATATTCGCTAAATGCGAATATTCGTGATATTTTTTGGAAATGAAATGATTGCGAAATTTCGCTATTGCGAATGCGAATGCGAAATTTCGAGAAATGCGGAAGGAGCACTCTGATTGGCTCAGAATATTCGTGATATTTTATAATACAAAATAATTGCGAAATTTCGAGAAATGCGGAATGGAGCACTCTGATTGGCTCAGAATATTCGTGATATTTCACAATACAAAATAATTGCGAAATTTTCGAGAAATGCGGAATGGAGCACTCTGATTGGCTCAGAATATTCGTGATATATTACAATACAAAATAATTGCGAATATTCGGCAAATGCGGAAGGAGCACTCTGATTGGCTCAGAATATTCGTGATATTTTATAATACAAAATAATTGCGAAATTTCGAGAAATGCGGAATGGAGCACTCTGATTGGCTCAGAATATTTGTGATATATTACAATACAAAATAATTGCGAATATTCGGCAAATGCGGAAGGAGCACTCTGATTGGCTCAGAATATTCGTGATATTTTATAATACAAAATAATTGCGAAATTTCGAGAAATGCGGAATGGAGCACTCTGATTGTCTCAGAATATTCGTGATATTTCACAATACAAAATAATTGCGAAATTTCGAGAAATGCGGAATGGAGCACTCTGATTGGCTCAGAATATTCGTGATATATTACAATACAAAATAATTGCGAATATTCGGCAATATAAAACGATCGCTTCAGCTACTCGGACCAAGGTCTCTAATCATAACAGCAATGCTTTTAGACGTCGAAGGAGATCACTAGGATGTGATCTGTTTTAAAAATGAAACTGAAATAATCGCTCTGAGGCGGAAGATAGGGCGGAGAAAATAATCGCGCGATATCGCTATTGCCGAATAATCGCATTGCGATTTTTCGGCAATATAAAATGATCGCTGCAGCTACTCGGCCCAAGGTCTCTAATCATACCAGCAATGCTTTTAGATGTCAATGGGGATCTCTAGGATGTGATCTGTTCTAAAAAAAAATAGAAAAAATACGAATATTCGAAATAGCGAATATTCACCGCGAAATTCGGAATATATCGCGAATACTCGAATATGCCATATTCGAGCCGAATATTCGCAATACGAATATTCGTGAGCAACACTAATGACTAGTAATAATAATAATAAATACTTATATTATTATTACTAGTCATAGTCAACCAACATTAGAATGTTTCTATAGCCTATGGGCGGAGCATTAAAATGTACGAGTGTAGTATATCTTCTCCGTCGAATGTCGAATCTATTATTTCTATAGCGTCGAATCTTTTCTCTATGATGTCCAATCTTTTCTCTATAATGTCGAAAAGTACCGTATGTGTGTGTATATCAGGTTCGATAGACAGATTGCTATTCTGTATTCAGTCAGCGTCATGCCGAATCTCTCTATATCAAATTTTTACCGCAACGAAAACGAAAATAAAGCATTTTTAATGTCGGATCTTTCGGTTTTCTTTTCTTGCGCTTTTAACAAACGATAACGAAAATAAAGAGATTTTCGGACGAAAATGCATTCTAACGAAAACGAATGCACATGTCTAACCATCATAGAAGATCAAGTGCTAAAAGCCAGCAGGGGCTCATCCTATGCCCCACAGACAACACACATCTAACAGAAAAGGCCAGCTGCAATCTGCAGAAAATCCAAATGCTGGTAACTTTATTTATCCAAACAGCATGAACAAAGAGTCCAAGCAGGAATTCCTTATAGGGGAGGAAGTCCCAGGTGTGTACTCTCTGCTCATGTTGCCCTAATGAATAAAGTGTAGCACTACTAGTGTGAGTGTAGGCAAATGTATCTTTTGACTCATAGTTAACTTGTGAGTCCTAATTGGGTCATGGGTTTACTGTAGATCAGGCTGGATGATTCACAGAGGCAGGTCTCTGGTGCCTCCCCCTAGTTCTGGAAATTTGAAGACATTTCTAGAAGCTATAGTGCGGAGGCCAGAAAGGTTGATCTGCATACTTAGGGGAGCTCGGCCTATTCGCAGGCAGTGGGCCAGGCAGGGTGGCTGAGCCAGCCCTTAAATATGGAAGAGTCGTGCCAGTAGGAGAGTCGGGTGGGAGATGGAGTGCTGAGGAGACTGTCGTGGGCTTGGAGGGGAGCCCCTAGTCCTCAGGCTAGAGCTCTGGCTGGCTTAGAAGGATCCTGACAGCAGTGCAGTTTAAAAGGAATCTTGCTTAAGGAGCAGCAGGGAGAAGGGGGAAAGTGTGAGTACATAAGCACACTTAAAGATACACAAGGGGAGAGACTGCCACATGCAGCAAGCCCTTCTGGAAGACAGCGTTGTGCGTCATTTTTCCTTTCCCCTGCCCTGGGAGATCTTCAGAGCAGCCGGGTGGGCTGGTGAAAGAGCAGCCGGGTAGGCTGGTGAAGGAGCAGCCAGGAGGGCTGGTCGGTCCTGCAGTCGGTAGAGCTGGGATCAGTGTCTACAGTGGAGTTGGAGATACTCTGGTATGCAGCCTACAACATGCTACGTTCCACTAAACTCTTGACTAAGGCCTCGTACACACGCACGGTTTTCTCGGCAAGAAAGATGCTGGGAGAGCTTTCTGCTTTCTGTTAGGAAAACTGCCCAGAATCTCGATGAGAAAAATAGAGATCCTGCTCTCTATTTTCCACGTCGGGATTCTCGGCAGTGTTTTCCTGCCGAGAAACCCAAGCGTGTGTATACTTACCTGCCTCCATGGAAACCCATGCATGCACGAAATGACTTTGACGCATGCGCGGTAGCTTCCAAGGGCATTGTAGGGTGTAGCAAGATGGCGGCAACAGCATCGAATGTGACGAGCGCATGCTCGTCATAGTCAATGATGTCACCGCGTTCTTGCCATTCAAAAGAACGGCGGTTCTTTTCAATGAGCGTCTGTACACAGGGCTTGGCAAGAACATCTTGTCAGGAATCCCGTCGAGAAAACCAATGTTTTTTTTTTTTTTTTTTGACGGGATTCTCGCCCGTGTGTACATATCTTAAGAGTTCTTAGTCCTTAAGGGGCTATTGCATCTGTTGATTATCATACAGTCAGTGTTCAGGAGGAAGACGGTTGCCCTATTACCCATCCAAGTTATTACCCCTAATAAAACAAAGAAAACCAAGCTCAAAGACTATTCCTTGTGTCTGGAGAAAGTGTGGAAAATGCTTGTTGCCTGGCTGTGTGAGTGGGGAACCCATTTAAATTTGAATAAGTTTGAATATCTTCCCTTTTTCATGTGGCTTTGTAGAGTCAAGCATTATGATAGCGTTTGCACTGCTGGACTACAAAAACCTAAAAGTAACCAATGACTGTCTCATTCAATCAGGCTCCAAAATATGTCTTTGGGGTGGGCTGATCCTTAAATTTCTGTTGTTGACTTGTGCTACAGCTAACTTTTCAGAATACATAGAAAATTCCTGTCTTCATTTCTTCTTCTCCAGAATAGATATGGTTTTTGCTCCAGGTCCTCTTTCCACCCCCAAACATAAAAAGTCTCAGAAAGGATTGGGTGGACTTGGTGGAGTATACGGCTACGCATCTCAACAGTCTCCAAGGTAATATGGCCCTGATACTCAAGCCATTAATATTATGTAGTTTGTTATATGTTAGGATGACCAGAAGAAGTTCTAGAAAATATTATTTCCTTATTACAAAATGTATTTGAGATCTTGACTTCTTTTATTTTTTTTTATTCGGTTACTGTTTCCAAGCATACACGCAATATTCCTAGATGAACCAGACGTTCTCTATTGCTGTTACATTTGGGTTCTGTACTAAAGACCAACTGATCTGGAGCAACATTCCACAGGAATAGGCCCACCAATCATAGCGCTATGTACAGGACTCTATCAACCAATCAGGCATTTGAATATTCAGAGTGCTGGCTTGCATCTATTAAGAGCAATAGAAGGGTCCCAATGCTAAACCAGAGTCAGGAACCAAAACCAGATGGAGACAGAAAGTGCAATTAAAATCACACCTTTAATGAAATGGCAGAAATAACACAGTTTAGGAACCTAATCAAAAAACAGAAGCCATGGTTTGGATACCAAAGCAGGTAATCAGACGAGCCAGGGTCAGGAAACCAGAAGTCGGCATAAAAGGTATATTAGGACTAGGGTATCAAAACCCGGGGACTTTAAATGGTGTCAATCAGATAACTAGAAATAAAGTAACAAGTATTAAAAAATTATATTTTTATTTTACAAATAGAAGAACAAGCATATATAAAAACCATCCATAAAGAAAGCCTGCAATAAAATCGCTCTACATGTTTCGCTCGCGATGAGCTTCTTCAGGAGCTTTGCAGGTGATGCTGAAAGTCACAAAAGTGTACAACGGATGGAACAACAAATTAGTAAGTTTGAAAGCAGTAATCAAACAAAAAATCTTGAATATTATTGGTTAAATAACCAATAATATAAATAACAATTTGAGTAGTATAAATATATATAAAGAACAATAATATTTAGAGTGCAAATTGAACAAATCTCACCCAGCCCATATGAGGATGGTCAAAATAATAAACCAGACAGTCCCGTGAAGGATTTCAAAGCCATATAGTTCACCCAATCACTGCTCATTCAATATGATCACAGTAGGAAAGAGCCTAATTGAACATGGTTTACCTAAGCAATGTAAAGAACCGAATAAATACAAGCAATCATATAGATTAAATATTGGGGCAAAAAAAGAGAATATACCTGAATTGAGAATCAGGAAGTAGAACCAATCAGATTCACCGCTGGTTCACAGAATTAATCATTGTGACCATTAGCGGAGTCTAATTCGCGAGCGAAACATGTAGAGCGATTCCATTGCAGGCTTTCTATGCTTACGGTTCAGCGTCGTGTATCCATTATGGATGTTTTTTATATATGCTTGTTCTTCTATTTGTAAAGTAAAAATTGAAATTTGTAATACTTCTTACTCCTATTCTAGTTATCTGATTGACCCTGGGTTTTGATACCCTAGTCCTAATATACTTATAATACTGTTTACATGGGATGTGGTGTCTTGATTTGAGGATCTGTGTCCCACGAATTATACAGAAGTCAGCATAGTCAGGAGTAAAATTCAGGAACAGGAATCGGAAGAGTAGTCAGCCAGGCCAAGTCATACACAGGAGCACAGAAAGGAAGCACTTAGAGATCATAGACCACACAAGGGTAAGGAGGAAATGAGCTAAGCTGCTTAAATAGTAAAAAGAGGCTTACTGAAGGCCGGACTAATGAGGCAGGTTAATGGTAATCAGGTGAGTCACTGTGGTACCAACAAGTGGCTGGTAATTAACAGACAGCTGAGCAGCTTCTGAGCACTAAAAAGAAAAGTTGCTCATTGGGTAGCAGGAGCCTAGAATTGACTACCAGCTGACATAGCCAAGGGAAATAATCAATAGGATATTATATAGAAAAATGAATTGTTAGCAAGAGAAAAAATACAAACAGGTTCTTTTTACTTCACAAAATATCATCCATGAGACTTCATTCTTCTCTTTCAGACATGATCCGTACAGTTCCAAAGCATCAGAATATGAAGACCAAAGTATGATGGGAAAATTTGTGAAAGTGGAAAGACAGGTACAGTATAAACCAACATTTTAAGCAATGGTGTTTATTTGTGAAATGTTTTAAACAGCATGTAGAAGGACAGGGTTGATGCTGGTCATACTCAGATATAGGGATGAGCTACTCGACTCAACTCTATTTCACAGTGAACAGATTTAGCATTCATCAAAATGTAATCAAAAATTGCCTTTGTTCAAACCAAAGCCATGTTGGGCTCCAGAGCTGTGTAACATGGCTATGTTGTTAAGCAAAGCCATGTGAACCAAATGTAGGTATTAGCTGACATGGAATGAATGGCTTCGGTGATCAAAAATAGTCACATCAATGCCATGGATTTATCAACCAAGCTGTCATTGTATTTCTGATGTGTGCACCACTTTTAATTTAGCTCATTCCTGCATGCAATTAATTTCTGGTCATTTTCTTTATGCTGTTCTTAATACAAACAATCAAATATACAGGGCTTTTTTTCAGCAGGAACTAGGGGGAACTCAGTTTCACCATCTCCGGCTCAGGTCTTCTGCTTCCTGCTCGCCACTATCACTTGGTAACACAGAAGACTAGCTTATCTCACAGTAGCTCTCACAGGTCAGATCTCCTAAGTAGATCCCACTGAGTGCAGGACAGGGACAAGGTATATACAGAGTATGTGTCCAGGGTTCAGTGCAGTCATGGGTGGGATAGGGCGTGTGGAAGGCTGCACCCTCTGGGGTCTCCATTTTTTCCCTGGTGATGGTATAGTATGCTGGGAGATGGGTGCCAGATGGGTGCTTCAGCTTAATATTGCAACAAAGGTAAGGCAGATGGTGAAGCTTTTAAAGAGGGGGAAGAAGATGGGGGCAGTGGAGGGAGGGGTTGTATGCAGAGGGAAGAGCTAGTATTTGATGCCATTTGGCAGGTATGTGTGTGTGGCAGGCATGGTTGAGTTCCTGCATTTATTCTCTGAGAAAAAAAGCCCTGCAAATACAGTTTTCGTTGCCTTGATCCATTCAGCCCGTGTTATAATTTAAACCCGTGGCAATTTTCAATACATTTTTATTTACCGGGAATGCAAATACAACACAAGTAATCCGCAGAGTTTGATCGACCACTGGAATTCGGTATTTTGGGAAGACGAAACTGGGCAATACTTTGACAGGTTTAATACAGTTTATTAAATTATGAACAAAAAAACTGTATGGTAATGTCTTTAAAAGTTACTTGATTTTTTCCAATGGGTTTGATCAGGCTAATTAAATTCCATCGCCTTTCGGTTTATCAAAAACCACTATTTTACGTCTTTGCTTTTTAATTTTGACAAAAACTGAAATCTAGCTATTTCCATAGTTTGTCCTAATTACCGCTTTATCAGCTATCCTGACATTCAACTGACAATCAAAATCTAAAACTCAAGGGATAAGTTGTACATGTTACCTGATACAATTAAGTTGTAAATAAGTCTACAGCTGGATGGAGATTTAATTTGCATGTTTAATAACCTTTTATTTTCTGTGTTCATTTTTTTTCCTTCTGTGAATCCTGGATCCAGGTCCAAGACATGGAAAGGAAACTAGATTTTCTGGTTGACATGCACATGCAACACATGGATCAGCTACAGGTCCAAGTAACAGAATACTATCCACTCCCAGAGGCAACAGTTAAAGAAGAAGGAGAAGAAAGCCGATACTCTGAAGTCGGGAGGGTAATTTATAACTACACAGAGTCTTGCGCCCATGTGGATCCCTACAACTTGCACCAAGTTTCATTTAACAAAATGGACCAGTATGGGTTCTTTGAGGACTACCCCGTGGATTTTACTTCACCTATGCCTTTTAATGGTGACAATTGTTCCAGAAGGTCGATGTCCTCTTCAGCCAACTACACTGAAAGGCCAACTGTTTTGCCTATTCAGACTTTAATAGACACACGGATGGATTTTCGTCACGAAGGAGAGGCATCAAGTCCTTATAACGAGAGGGGTTCCCCCATCCATAGAAGAAGTTTTACAAGGGACAGTGACACCCCTTTATCTTTTCTATCAGTGACCCATGATGAACTTCAAAGGTCCCCCAGCGGGTTCAGCATTTCTCAAGAAAAAGAAGACTTTAATTTTGGTCCAAATGGCTCAACGTGGATGAGAGATAAACGCTTCTTAGCGGAAGGTGAAACAGACACCGATACAGACCCATTCACACCGAGCGGCCACATGACTTTGTCGTCAACAGGAGAGGGTATCTCCGATTCGGCATGGACACCTTCTAAACCTACTTAAAGAAAATGAGGGGAGAGGGAGGGGGGGAATTTATCTTTTCGTATGATGTACTATTTGTACAAGTCACTATACACTTTCCAAAGTTGAAAAGTTAAGATCACCAATGGCTACATACGATGCATGCTTCAATTTGTAGTCACTGCATCGCGCCACTTTTTTTTTTCCCCCTCACTTTTGGTTGCTTATCACTAACAGGAACAGCTTTTAGACTCCAGCATGAGTTGCATGCATTTACACGATATAAATGTTAAAAAAAAATTATATTTTATATTTTGTAACGAAAAAAGGCACATAACCTTTGGGTGGAACTATGCAGAGGGTAATGTGGTTGTGGTATTTCACATTTCATTATAAACATGGCAACTTTAATTTTTCAGAGCTGCATTTTTATTTTTTGATTTCCCCACCTTTGGGTAACTTTATTTGACATCACTAGATACAGTTTAAAAATACATGTCTTGTTATGTGTACATGGGTTTTTCTTCCAGACTGAAAAGACAGAGGGCAGCTAAGTATGTATTTAAAGTATCTGGACTGTGCAGCACCACCAGCCCAGGCACAGTAGGCACAAACAATGGGAGAACCTGAGAGAGCTTTGCATGCAAAGTGTCAGAGGTCTTTAAATTGTGCTTAGTGACAGCTGTTGTATATGTATGAAACAATTGCACTAAAAAGGAATTTATAAGGGCAGTAACCTGCTGAGAAGCTACTGATGTAGGAAAAAATATATAATTTCAAAAAGCTTTAATACTGGCAGACATCTGCTGAGATTATACCAGTAGTAACATCCAAAGAACCTGTGATCTACATGTGGTTCTCAGACCACTGCTTTAGGATTAGCTTGGCTAGTATAAATACAATTTGCTGCCAATGTTGGTAGGAAACTGAGCATTATGGTAGTAGTTCGTCACATTCAAGTGGATCAATCATCCAAGTGACTTCTACAGTTCTGTTGAGCATAATCCAACATTTAACATTAAACTAAAACGGGCAACAAGGTTTTCTATTAAGGTGCCCACATTGTCCCTGTGACTTAAATGCTATAGTACAGGGTTGTCCAACCTGTGGTCCTAGGTGGCTTTGAATGCAGCCCAACACAAAGTCATAAACTTACTTAAAAAATTTAATTTTGAACTTGCACTTACTGTGGGCCAAATTTTTTTGACAGTGACTCTTTACTGGACTTTTCATTTTATCTCCCCAAAGAAAAATCTCTCACTCTTCACAATCACGTCTTATTCATGTCATCAGTGTTCGGCAGCACCTATATTTGTGAGCAACTGTTTTTAAGAATGAAGCACATGAAGGGCAAAATTAGGACCAAAATATCTGATGAGCACCTTGAGAATTCATTGAGAATTGCTACTCGTTTTATGTGGACCTCTTTTATTTTTATAATAAAAAATATTACATTTTTTTTTTTTTTATTACTCAGAGTCAGGTACATCATCTATATCGGCGATCTGCCTGACTTTATCTGCCCATAATCATCTGTCCTTATGGTTAATGCATTTTATGTGTGGCCCAAGATCATTCTTTCAATATGGCCCAGAAAGGTCAAAAAGGTTGGACACCCCTGCTATAGTAGGTTCCCTACACTCATTAGAACTGAGGAAGCCTCCTGAGTAATAGACATGTGCATTCGTTTTCGTCCAAATGCATTTTCGTCCAAATTTCATGAATTTTCACATTCGGTTTAACAAACGATAACGAACGAGCAGAATCCAAAATTCGAAAGATCTGACATAAAAAATGCTTTCTTATCGTATAGTTGCGACAACAGTTCGATACAGATAGAAGATTTAACATGACGGTGACAATTGCAATCTGTGTATATTGAATCTGCGGTTGAATGTGACAAACCTAACTCTATTAGTCCAAGATTATTCTACATAGAGAGACAAGATTCAACATTATAGAGACATGAAGAAGCTAAAAACATACGATCGATGCGAGCGGACATTTATGGTCAAATGCTCCTCCCATAGCCTATAGAAGAATTCTAATGCTGGCTGATTAGTAATAATAATTAATAATTATTATTATTACTAGTCATACAACATTAGAATTCTACTATAGCTTGTGGGCGGAGCATTCGACTGGAAATGTGCGATCGCGGCATCGTACAGTTTAGCTGCTTCGTCGAATCTTCTTAGAACATTCGACAGACACCATAAGCCTTCAGTTGCCAAATTTAAACCTTAATTAATTCGGATTTTTAGACAAATTAATTTTTTAACGAATAAAAACAAATTTTAGGAGTAACTAAATAAATTTTTCGGACAAAAACGAAATTCCAAAACAAAATATTTCAGTGTGCATGTGTCTACTGAGTAATGGTGAGGATGTTTCACTGTTTCACTGTTCATCCAAGTCCACTTAAATGTGTCCAACTACTATTCATGGGACCATGACCTAAACAAATAAAACTTTTATATTAGGGATAAGTACCTAGGCCTGCACACGTGCTATGGCCATTGCGAGGAGTTCCCACTCTCCCTGTTGAATTCTTTATTTTATACTATGAGGAATAAAATAAAAGGGGAGTGTAAATCAAAAAAGTTGGATGGATACACCCAAAACCTCCCAACTAGATACGAGCCAAATTATTAATTATGGCAGCGCGTTCTCGCTGCTGGCATACCCAACTCTTTAAAGAAGTCAGAGGCTGACTCAATCGACCAAGTTTCACCTATAACATAATATTATTACTCCTCCATCCTAAAAAGGTAACTGCCTTGGCTTGGCCTATATTGCTATATTGCTTTTGCACGTATACAGGTCCGTACACAAGTGATGCCCGCGTTATCACCGGCAGGGACCCTTATCAATGTGACATTGTTATGTTTCTGAAGTGAAGCCCAGCTCCTCTCTCCTATTGGCCCGGCGGTCGGGGGAGGAGCCCCACGGTGAATTCACGGGCCGCTTCCCGGACTCCCAGAAAAGGGGAAAGCAGACCTGTCAAAGTTGTGTATCCTGTTCCCCCCTCCCGAAATTTACCAATTGTGGCACCAGAGGGGGGGGGGGGATTAGATAAGCGGAAGTTCCACTTTAGGGTGGAACTCCGCTTTAAGGTATATATAACAGCAAGGTATCTGATATTGTTAAAAAAAAGTTGTACGTAAGCCAATCGATTAAAGTCGCCTAAAGAATGGTCTAGCTTCTTCATCCCCCTATACCAAAAAAACAAAAACAAAAAAAAAATCACTGGACAGCATAAAACCTATTTATTTGTTTTACCTTATCAATCGGTCACCAATCTGAAATGTATTTAAAATTTCTATTTAGACATGCCAAGGGAAAATTGCTTATTTATATTCTGGAAAGCGGTTATTTTCATTGTGGTCTGAAGTTTACATAAGTACTGTTATATAAAATATCATTTTTTTTAATGTTGTTTTAAGGCTAAATACAACAATTGTCATATCTAATGTTACTTTGGGTTTTTTGACTATTTTAGTTTTTTTCAGATGCTGTGCAGTACCACCATATTGGCTGCAGGTGTCTCTGTTGCTGTAAAGAAAATGTGGTGTCTTTTTTTTATTTTTTATGAGTTCTTTAGCTGCTGGCTGTGAAAAATGTCAGTAAACTTTAATGGAACTTAAAGGGAACCTGTCATGAGACAAATGTAGGTGCTGCTATTTGCAAACCCTTGCTGAACAAGCTAGTTGCTTGGCTGACATGTTGACCATCTGAATAACATTTTTAGTGAGACTGGGTTAGGATTTCTGGGTCCTGCTACATTCCTGTTCCATATCGGTGACCCATGAAATTTCAAAGCTTGAACAGCACTATGGCAGCATGCCAGTTAGCAACGTCAGAATGTGTTGAGCATGAAATTGACAGCCTGGTAACTAACATTTTCTGAATTGGTCAGCAGTGCCAACACAGTTAATTCTCCAATTGCTGGTCTTCCCTACGACAACTTTTAACAAAATCTGGGCCTTCTTTTTTATGGGGCCCTTTCATGTTCTCCGGGGCATGGCTGTACCAGGAAGAGTAGCCAACCATTGACTTGTAGTTGGTCAAAAGCTAAAAGGTTACTAGAAATCCCAAAGCTTTTATTTGTATAAAATATTTTATTCTGTTTACAGATCGCAAAGTGAGAAGACCAACTATGGGCAAACATTTCTGAATGGGCCCGTCCATTTACCGTTTCAGTAATTGATGGACCCTATTGGGGTGACTTGTTATAGCTTGCTGGGAAGAGACATTTTTCACCACATTGTGGAGGCTGTTAGGAGTTGATTATTAAATATTTTTTAATGAAAATAGAGTGAAGAAAATGGAAACTATTGTTTGTGTGGTATTTTCTCATAATAAGGATCATTGTTGTTCTGCAGCCTCTTGAGTTCAATGTGTACCGGTACAATAAGGCTCCATGCACAAAAAAACACCAGTAGCTTTGCAGGGAGCCTTGCAAAGTTTTTTAGCGTTTTTGCAATGTTAATGAGCTTTAATCAGCGTTTTTCAGTGTAGCTTTTATCAGCTGGCACTGGCGTTTTTGGGCGTTTTCAGAGTTTTTTAGCGTTATTTCCCACCAAAAAACGGCACTTTGAACCCAAATTTCGGGCGTTCAGAAAAAAGACAATAAACTCCAAAGCTCATTAACACTGAAAAACGCCCAGGTGTGCTTGGGCACATAGGGTAACATAGAGTTCAGTTTATGGGCTTTAAAAAAAAAAAAAAGCCAAAACGGCAATAAACTGCAGTTTATCAGCTTCAGTGTGCATGGAGCCTAAGTCTTGTGGAGCAGCTTGGTGATATCATTTTAGGACTGCACCAATGCAATTTCTATGCTACAGCTCACACCTCACCTTTCATGCCATCCCGTAGATGTCTTGTTCAGCTTTAGGGCAGATAAGATCCCCAGGGAACCCTGCTACATGGACTCAGTTTAGAATTCTATTTTCATCTAAAGCATTTGACCATGACTTTGTGTTTACTCTTGGCTGGAAAAATGTATTGGCTTTTCTCCTGTTTATGAAAAACCCACTTGGTCCTTCTGCTTCTAATGCCACATACACACGATCGGACATTCCGACAACAAAACTGTGGATAATTTTCCGACGGATGTTGGCTTAAACTTGTCTTGCATACACATGTTCGCCCAAATGTTGTCAGAAATTGCGAACGTCAAGAACACAGTCACGTACAGCACATACAACGGCACAAAAAAAACCCAGGAAGTTCCATTCTGATTGCGCCACCCTTTAGGCTCCTCCTGCTAATCTCGTGTTAGTAGATGTTTGGTGAGAGATGATTCGCGTTTTTCAGCTTTGTGCTTTTCAGTCTGTTGCAGCGTGATGAATCTCCATTACGAACACTAGTTTTACCAGACCGAGCGCTTCCATCTTGAACTTGATTCAGAGCTTGCATGGAATTTTGTGCTTCGGAATTGTCTATACACGCTCGGAATTTACGAGAACGGATTTTGTTGTTGGAAAATTTGAGAACCGGCTCTCAAATTTTTGTTGTCGGAAATTCCGACTGAAAATGTCCGATGGGGCCTACCCACGGTCGGAATTTCCGACAAAAAGCTCACAACGAACATTTTTTGTCGTAAATTCTGAGCGTGTGTACGCGGCATAACAGTCATAAATATGTGGAAGGAAAAAAATATTGACCTGTGTGTGCACACTCTTTTCCCACTTCCCACTTCCTCTTTTTAGCATGCTATATGTGATCTTGTTTGAATGAAGCTTAATAAGAAATGCTTTTTGTCATGGACTAATAGAATTTTGTTCTTGTGCCCCTGGTGTCAGTCATGATAATGAAATGGTGGTGGAGACACAGCTTGCCTTCCACTAACTCCCAAAGATCTTTCATTAGAGTTGGCATAGACAACAAATTAATATGGGTGTCTAGTTTAGGAGATCAGTTAATAGCACCTCTCCCATCTTCAGAGAAGGAAAATTATTTGTTATTTCAGTATAAGTAAACCCTCTTATTGTTTTCAGCAAAGCAAGCTGCCATATTGGCATCTGTTTAATCTTCAACTACCATGATGTTGCACATCTGATCAGTTATGGCACCAGCCATTGGATGGTTTGACAGTTTGGTTGAGAGCACAACCAATATGACAGCTTTAAGTTACACTTTGAGATTTAAATATTTCTGGCTATAGACAAAAATGAAAAATGTTTCTTAAAATGATTTAATAAAAGAGATTTATCCCTTCTCAGAAAGAGACAGAAATGAAAACAGTTTTGCGCTACTAATAGAAAATACATTATTTACTTAAAGCAGGACCATGACCAGGCTATGGACATTCAAGTGTTTACATATTCATAACAGCCGGTGTAGTATAAACCTACAATCAAACCCTTGCTGACTTCTATAGCTGCAGATGCCATGGAGCTATTCATCCTCAAAGTTCACAAGAGAAGCACCGACCTTGTTCAAGGTGGATCTCGGCACTCTACTACCAAGTCACTGCCGGTAGGGGGGAACCAATGATCTAATGATATAAAATGAAAGAAAAAATATTTTTCTCTGAGGTTTGAGGATACATTACACCATAGTGTCTCCAGCTAGAAAGGTCAGTGAGAACGAAATAATTTGTACCACATGTGAGGCCGCGTACACACGACCGAGAAACTCGACGGGCGAAACATATAGTTTTCCCCCTTAGAGTTCCTTGTTCGGCAGTCAAAAAACTCGTCGAGCCAAATTTTCCCATTGCCCATCGAGGAAATAGAGAACATGCTCTCTTTTTGGCTCGACGAGTTCCTCGACGGGTTTCTCGGTGAAAAGTGTACACACGACCGGTTTCCTCGGCAGAATACGTCTCCCATCGAGTTTCTTGCTGACTTCTGCCGAGGAAACCGGTCGTGTGTACGCGGCCTTAGGAGTATGTACATAATTGAATGTCCATAATCTGGCCACATATTCTAATTTAAGAAAAAGTCCACTTCTTTTGTGTGCAAACTTTTATTGTGTTTTTTTTTTGGCTGTCAAAACAGAAAATCTTGCAAATGTCATTATTTCATGTTCGCTGTATACAAGCAGGTAGGGTGTATCTGATGGTTGTACTTTAGGGTCTGTATGCAATTTTTTCACTTGTACTGTAGTTGAAAGGGACTGCTGAATCAAGGGCGCATTTATATTTTGCAACCTACTCAAATTCACAATTTGTGAAGAGACCGATCATTGGTCTAACGCAACATGATTGATTAATGGGTCTTTGGGCATAGAGAAGGATTTAAATGCGGGTATTAGATTACTCCACTACTTAACAATGCTAGCAAACAATTAAAACTGCTTTTCATCATCTGAACATCTGTGATTTGTTCACAATTCGACACATGGAAACTAGATAGTCTACATGGGGAGTTTTGATTTCCCATGTGTTTTACGGACTTAGGTGATGAAATTATTGCTCTTAAAGTGTGCACACTTGCTGTGTGCATGATGATTGGGCTACACATGCTCTGCCTGATTGTTAGTTTAGGCAATAGTGGAAATTGGAGTACTCCTGATAGAGTCAGGAACTGGTGTCCCCATTGTATTTATCTTGGCTAATCTCACTATACTCTGTCGATAAGTGAAGCTCACTTTTGAGATCATTGACTTGTTAAAAGAGAAGTATCTTTTTTTATTTATTTTTGCAGAATCATACTTACCTAGGTGGCTTCTGTCCCCCATTGGCTCTAACACTGAGAACTGAGCAATCAAACACCTATTCTCAGTGCTACCTGAGCAGAGAGCTGGTGACTGTTAGCCACTGGCTCTCTGCTCTGCCCCCCCCACTCACTGCTGGGCTGTGGAGGGGGTGGGAGTAGCTGGCTCAGGCTCTCAACGGCTTGCTGAGAGTCTGAGCAGGGTGCCGGTCCAGGCATGTGGGAGCGTATCCCAACTTGATTGTTGCGATCTTGACTGAGCCTGGACCCGCTCTGTAAAATCAGCCGACTCTGATGAAAATGGGTCGCAGGAGGGCATAAAAAACTGCACTCCTATGATCCATAGGGGAATGGACAACCAAACAAGCTTTGGCTGCACTTCTCCTTTAAAGCCCAACTGAAATTTCAGTTTAACTCCCCTTAAGTTTGCCTTCCAAAAAAAAAAAGCTGCAGCTTGAGTAGAAAGGTCTCGTCCCCTGCCAACATGCTGTAATTCTCTTGTAGAAACAAACGTAAACCCGCCAAGAAACAAAAAACACCTCTGTTTAATGATACCGTGGCTTTTTCTAGTGCTATTTAGACCTTCCATTCAACATAGACCCTAAAGCTGGCCATAAACTAGTAACATTTTGTTTACATTTTTTTTCTATGAATGATCATTTAATTTACTAATAGTTAGTGCTGTCAAATCAACGTTTCGTCATTTTACCGAAGTGACGAAACAATTTGAAGGAGCGGAATGGAAAACTTGTTTACAAAATTAATGAAGTTCGAACTTTATGTGGTTTTATGTTCACGAGATTCCATTCATTCAAAATTTGAATGTTAAAAGCAAACATCATTTTAAATGACAATTCTTCAAGTCTCTGTTGGCATTAACTAATGTACTGACTAAATATTTTTTACGAACATTAGTTTAAAAAAATCAACCACTGTATGGCCATCTTAGTTCTCTATGTACCTGCACACATTCATGCATTTTAACGGTCGTTTAGACCAGTGTTTCTCAACCAAGGTGCCTTATGGGTTCCCCTGGGGTGCCCTAAGCATGGAACCCAGTTTGCCTCTGATCAGCATCATGAATTGCCATAGTGCAAGTAGACCTCAGTTGTGAAGGGAGGACTTTGATGTGATGGGGGGCTTCTGATGTAAAAAGGGGGGAGGGGTTTGAATGTGAAGGGGGGCTTCTGATGTAAAGGTCATTTCATCAAGATGGGTTGTGTGCATTGTCCCAGGCTCAGGTTTGCCATTGATAAGTAGCATTTAGGTCATCTATATTTTGACTGAGGTGCTTTGAGATTTCTCAAACTTTTAAAGGGTGCCGTGACTCAAAAAACAAGTTGAGAAACACTGCTTTAAACGTAGAGCTTAACAGCATAAAATATCTTTGGAATTAGTTCTTCAATTAATTATAAACTAGCTGAGAAAATAGAGGAAAAGGACTTTATAACCATGGGCATACCAACTTATTATTAGTACCACATCCCTTGGTTAGATAAATACAAGAGAATAAATTGGGATTTTTAAGGTGCAAAATAAGATGAAATCGTATCAACTATGATAGTTGCTGGAACCTTAGGGACATATGTGCTGTCACCAAACGCCAGCCCGCGTACACACGATCGAATTTATCTGCTGAAACCGGTCCGACGGACCGTTTCAGCAGACAAATCTGATCGTGTGTACGGGCTAGTGGACAGGTTTGTCCATCGGACAAATTTCAAAGCATGCTTTGAAATTTGTCCGCTACAAACCTGTCCGTCGGATATGTCCGCTGGTTAGTTCACTAACCAGCAGACAGAACTGTCCGCGCATGCATCGAATGGATTTGACGCATGTGTGGAAGTATTTTACTTCCTGGAGTGGTGACGTGGCTGCGTCAACGTCACCGCCACATCACCACGTCCTCAGACCGAGGGGATTTTCGTCCGATGGTGTGTACACGCCATCGGACCAAAATCCGATGAGACATGTCCGCTGCAAACAGTCCATCGGACATGTTTGAGCGGGAATGTCTCATCGTGTGTATGCGGCCTTAGAGATAAGTTTTGGCTTGTACAGACAGCATATGTCCCTCGGTATTGAGTTAACGGCACAACTTTGTTTTTCTGGTCCTTGAATGCCCCCTCACTGGTCACCCATAGCACACAGTTCTCTTGATGCGGACAGACACCTGTGAACTTTCCTAGTGAACCCTCTCTTAAACCCCCCCCCCCCCCCCGTCAGACAAAGGCATAATGAAATAGTGTGCATAGCTCATTATAAATTACTTACCTGAGAACGAAGCCTCCGCAGCTGTCCTCGGACACCTCCTCCGTCGCCGCCATGATACCGGGAGTGACTTCTGAGTATCGCTGCTCCGGCCAGTCACAGCGCCACTAACGGTATGATGCCACGGGAGCTGCCACTAATGGCATGGTGTCGTTAGTAGCGGCACGCTCAGTGCGCCTGCGTGCCGGTGTCTACAGCGCATGTGCCATAGATATTGGTGCCGTCTTTCTTAGAAATATCTCCTTAACCATGTAGGTTAAGGAGATATTTCTTGCACCTACAGGTAAGACTTAATCTAGGCTTACCTGTAGGTCAAAGTGGTCTGTAAAGCCGTGTACACATGATCGGTCTGTTTTCTTTGGACAAACCGATTGTGTGTGGGCCCCATCGTTTTTTTTCCATCGGTGCAAAAAAATAGAACATGTTTTAAATTTTTCCTATGGATAAAAAAACGATAGAAAAATCTGATTGTCTGTGTGGAACTCCATCGCACAAAAATTCATGCATGCTAAGAATCAAGTCGGCACATGCTCGGAAACATTTTCGGCTCGTCGTAATGTTGTATGTCACCGCGTTTTGGCACGGTTGGATTTTTGACTGATAGTGTGTAGTCAAGACTGATGAAAGTCAGCTTCATCAGATATCCGACGAAAAAATCCCTCGGATTAGATTCCATCAGATATTCGATCGTGTGTACAGGGCTTTAGGGTTTACAACCACTTTAAACATCTCAAGAGACCCAGAAGGCTTGTACTCCTAATTGGTCAGCATCCCCTGCAGAACCCTCACATAAGGGCGAAACATGTTGGGAACTCCATTTCACAGTGCTGTATCCATACAACTTTATTGATATGTACTTGCCAATTGTTATGTTTTAACATTTTTTTTTTCTCTTTAAATATTTGTTTTATATATATATATATATATATATATATATATATATATATATATATATCACAGTTGATACTATTTCATCTTATTTCACACCTTAAAAATCCAAATTTATTCTCTTGTATTTAGCTGAGAAAATATCTCCTTGGAAGCTGTGTATTTGCAATTCGCTCCCTTTAAACTATATTTGAAATCCAAGGACTGCAGTGCCTAGTGCATTTTAAATCAGAGAAAAAAGCGTTAGACAAATTCTCATCCAATTAGGTCAAAAACATTCCAGCTGCTTATTTTAGTGAGTCTCAAATTCACTGTAAGAGTATCAATAAGGACCTATTATAGGTATTATTTGATAATAACCACTCTGAGTCAGTAGCATAGCCCCTACAGTAGATCTTGAAGCCTTTGCTATGCAGGTCTTGATAAGAGTGTTCTTTATCTGCTGTAAAAGGTGTAATAATATGTTATTCCCCTTCAATCTGGGGCTGATTGATTCCCGAGGGCTGCAGAGGTTATGGTTTTGACTTATCTAGAACACTTTGAGTCGACCTGGGATATCATCTCCTCTAATCTACTAGGGCATAGTTATGAAGCAGTGAAAGATCAATTCCAACACTATTTAGCTCTTTTCTACTCTAAAAAGATTGTCCCTGCCATTCACTCGTCAATTTTCTTTTTCATTCTTCAAAAGGAGATCTAGGTGGCAGAAATATTAGCTGTATCTAAAAACCGAACACTTTGATGTCAAAACTGACAAAGTAACAAATACAGTACATGTAAAATATACCCAATTTGTCAGTTGATGCTAATGAGTCAGTGACTTTGGACAAGTACATAACCGGTTAAACCCCAGCCTGAAACATAATGCAGCAATTCTCAGGCACTTCAAATTGATTTATGGGCCTCAAGTGGCCCTCTTGTTTCTTCTTTGTGACCTTCGGTGGTTTAAGGATAACACTTTCAAATGCAACTCCATGCAACAACACTCGCAAACCGAGTTAGGATTTTTAGAAATACAGTGCTTGCATTGTGAAACGCTTGTTAAAGGGGTTGTAAAGGTAAAAGTTTTTTTACCTAAGGTGAAAAAACTTCTGAGAATTCTGGCCTTCCCAGCCCCCCCCACCCGTTTACTTACCTAACCCCTCGAAAGTCCCACCCCGTGAATGCGCTGGCATCTTGGCCGTCTTCCCGGCTCATTCATTGGTCGATTGAAGCAGCGCAGCCATTGGCTCACGCTGTTGTCAATCACAACCAATGACGCAGTGCGCCAGGGGGTGGGGCTGAGTGATACCAGCGGCTATGGTCATCGGCTGTATCACGAGTGCGCGCCCGCAAGGACTCCACACCATGCAAACTCTCTTGCATGAATGTGTGGAGTTCTTGCGGGGAGGACCAGAGACAGCCACTGAGGGACCCCAGAAGGCGTGGATCGGGGCCACACTGTGCGAAACAAGCTGCATAGTGGAGGTAAGTATGACATGTTTGTTATTTTTTTTTTAAAAAAGAAAAATTTCCTTTACAAACCCTTTAACCGCGTTACTCGTAATCCGAGGTTCCACTGTATTGTTATTTTTTACATAGATACATTGATCCAGCTTGTAACTTTGTATATGCTATACCTGGCCGATACCCCTGGAAGCTGGATATAGCAGGTCGGCATCTCCACATCGTCCAATCAGAGAATGCTTGAATTCATTCAGAAAATGTAAAGCATTATCTGAATGGCATCTATGCTGGGCAGCCGACCTCCTGTATTCAGAATGCATCAGGCCAGTCGCTTAGCGTGGGACCCAGAAGCAGGTGGATATTGCTGCAGTAGCAATGTCTACTTCAGTGATTTCCAGCTTCCAACAGCATGGCCATGAGTGGTACAGTATATATAAATAGTTACATTGGTTCAAGCTGGACCACTGTAACTATGTACAAATATACCATACCTGAAATTCATCTTCAAGTTCCAAAGTGCCATCATTTGTTTAAAGTAGGTGTGGCCCTCAATCGACACACTGTGGCCCCTTTGAAGAATTAGCCCTCTCAGCCCACTGCTTCATTTAGGTTTGAGATGCCTGCTGTAGCATGTACCTTCCAAAACAAATTGGCAGTGCTAGCCCCCTAATAATGTGTTCTGACAGGTTCTCCTCAACTGTAGCATACAGCTGGAAAACTTTTTTCCTGATTGGTGAAGAAAGTTCATTGGCACCCAAAACTGTCAATACTGCCTTGTATACAATTGTGTTAATAAAGTACTCCATTGAGCTTTCTTTGCACCATAACTTGACAACACAATGTAACCTTGGTTAGGTTTTTTGGGAAAAAAATGTAATGCCGCGTACACACGCTCTGAATTTCCGACAACAAATGTCCGATGGGAACTTGTTGTCGGAAATTCCGACCGTGTGTAGGCCCCATCGGACATTTTCTGTGGGAAACTCCGACAACAAAAATTTGAGAGCTGGTTGTCAATCTTTACGACAAAAAAATCCATTCTCGTAAATTCAGATCGTGTGTGGACAATACCGACGCACAAAATTCTACGCATGCTCTGAATCAAGTACGAGATGGAAGCGCTCGGTCTCATAAAACTAGCGTTTGTAATGGAGATAGCACATTCATCACTCTGTAACAGACTAAAAAGTGTGAATCTTCTGAGTGAGTGAGTGAAAAACGGAATAAAGCGCAACACATGCGAACTGAATCGCCTCTGGGCGCTCTTTCCATTCCTTGGGTAAGGAAACCCCTTGACCTCAGAAGAGATGGGTTTTAATCTTTCTCCTGAAGGCCAAGTGGTCCGACTCCAGTCGGATGGTAGTTGGTAGCGCATTCCACAGCCGAGGTCCCTGGACTGCAAATCTCCGATCTCCTTTGGACTTGTATCTGGCTTTGGGTATTTGCAGTAGGTTTTGATTTGTGGATCGCAGAATGCGATTGGGGTTATGGGCTTTTATTTTTTCGCATAGATATTGGGGGGCGTTTCCTTGAATACACTTATGCGTTAGGCAGAGTGCCTTGAAAGTGATTCTGTCTTTTACTGGCAACCAATGAAGGGATCTCAGTGAAGGTGAGATTGATTCCCATGGTTTTATACCAGTCACTAATCGAGCGGCCGTATTTTGAACGACTTGCAGGCGAGTGATTTGGTATTTGGGGAGTCCTAGATAGAGGGCATTTGCGTAGTCAAGTCTGGAATTGATGATTGATCTCTTACTAAACTTCTACTAACACGACTGGTATTGAACTTCTTTTTAATCTTACGTGTTGTATGTGATCGCGTTCTTGGCGTTCGGAATTTCTGACAACATTTGTCTGACCTTGTGTATGCAAGACAAGTTTGAGCCAACATCCGTCGGAAAGAAATCCACGGTTTTGTTCACAGAATGTCCCACTGTCTGTACGCAGCATTACGGTTTTACGTGTTACTGTTTATGGTATCTTCATGTTCCTAAACCTCAGGGATAAAGGGAGACATTTTAAAAGATTCATGCCGCGTACACACGATCGTATTTTTCGGCATAAAAAAAACTGCGTTTTTAAAAACGTCATTTAAAATGATCGTCTGTGGGCTTCACATCGTTTTTCATCTTCTGAAAAATTACAAAAAACAAAATTCGAGCATGCTGCATTTTTTAACGTCGTTTTAAAAGATGACGTTTTTTGGGTTGTAAAAAATGATCCTGTGTGGGGCTGTGATCTAAAAAGACGTTAAAAACAAAGTTTTAAACCCGCGCATACTCAGAAGCAAGTTATGAGACTGGAGCTTGAATGGAACTTCCCCTTTAGAGTGCCGTCGTACGTGTTGTACGTCACCACGCTTTGCTCATCATTTTTTTAAAACAATGGTGTGTGGGCAACATCGTTTTTAATGATGAAGTTGGAAAAACATCTTGTGTACGCGGCATAAGACTTATACTGTATATGGGCACTGCAGCTTAAAAAAATTATAGATATAGCAGAGCAGAAACATTATAGTCCTAGAATGGAGGGGGTGGGTCAAGATATTTGGAGGTGCTGAATGCTGGAATGTAGATGAAAGTCAAACCGCCGTGAAAGTAGGTATCACCTGATGTCCTATGATTAAGGTTTTGCGTGATACTTGTTAACGGTTGTCATCTGACTCACAATAAACCCTCTGATTCTTCGCATGTGATTAAGCAGACCTTTTTCTCTTGACTGTTATGTTCTTCCTCTAGCTTTAGGTCTTTCTGAGTTGCCAACCAGAAAATATTAGGAAGATTGGTGACTCAAAGCAAGAGTTTCACGAGAGGTCAACAAAACCAAGCTATTGTTTTCTTATGACAGGTTTCCTTTAAAAAATCTCTTGCATTTCCATTTGACCAGAGTTCTTTAGTTGCAGAGCATTTCCCTCAGCCCAGCTAGAATGATTTGGTGCCTTCTGTTTTGTTTTTGCCCTTCATTGCAGTGTTATGTGTTATTACAAATGTGGTGAAACTGAACTCAGATGAGGTGTGTGGAGACTTTTCTGCACATTGTTGATGTGTGTGGGGAGACTTTGAAGTACTGTAGTTTTAACTGTCACCTCAACACACTAAGCACATAAAGGCCCCTTTCACATGGGATGGAATTTGTTCCGATAAGGGGACCAGCTCACAGATCCCCTGGTGATTGGAGCAGAAAGGGGGGGGTGACACATCCATGTCCGCCCAGTTTCTGAAGAGTCGCCACAGAGATATAGCCTGCTCTGCTTCATAGGTGGGCAGAATTTAATGGACTCCACTGTCCGTTTACACACAACTACGCTTCGATCCGATTCACCTAAACAGAAGAGAACTGACCCCCTTCCTTTTTTTTTTCGGACCAGGAGGTAGGCAGGTGTAAACGGACACATCTGTTTAAACCCTCCTGTCCATAGGAATGCATAGACCAGGGGTGCCCAACCAGTGGCCCACGGGGCCCTCTGATGTGGCCCGCGACCTCCTGCTCTGGGATGGCTGGTTGGCAAGCCCAGATTGCAGGTTGCCGACCTGCCATCCTAGAGCATCAGTGTTGTAAATGAACCCGGCGGTAGAGGAAACAAGCGGCTTTTCAGAAAGTGCACTACACCTGCAGGTTATAATAGACGTCTATGGGAAAGTGCAGCTAACCCGTGGGAAAACCACAGGTACACTGCACTGAAATAGACCACAGACCATCAGTGTAAAAGCAGCCTTAGGCTTCTTTCACATGATCGGTCCGACCCAATCGGACCCTCTAATCACCTCTATCTAGCAGTAGATGTAGACAGACTTCTGTCCGTTTACACCTACCTCCCAATCTCATCTGCTAAAAAAAAACCGAAGTGGATCTGCCCCCTTCTATCTGATTGGATCCGAGGGCCCATTGAGTAGATTGGCTGTGTCTGCTTTGCATATGCAGACTGGACACAGACCTGTCATCTGCCTACTCTGCTCATTGTGGCCCACGTCAAAAGGTTGGGCACCCCTAACATAGACCTTCCGATCAGGTCCACCTAAAAAAAAGTGAAATAGTGAATAAGGGCTTCCATTATTATGGCTGATAATGTCATAATAACTTTCAGAGTGGCTGCAAGGAACATCAATATCTTTATGGCACTGAGACTCAAAGTATGTTTCCCACCCATGGTATAGGGAAATCATGGGAAATGTACATGCACAAAATAGGTATATCATTTTTGGAATCCTGACTTGCATATAGTGTGGACTTTACATGGTTTCCATGTGTGACAATACCTACCTTCTGTCTTTGTTTTCACGTTATAGAAAAACAGCAACTGCCATTCCACTGTCCAATGCCCCAGTGGCCAGTAAGGCTTAAGTCACACTTTTGCTATCTTTTTACTGGGAATAAGAGTGATAAAAAGTTCTGTAAAAATACCTATTTCCACAAGTTGCTCTGTCCCTTGCTGGATGAGTGAAGCATTGCTTCCAACTGATGGAAATGCTGATGAATATCACTCACCAGGGAGAGAGATATACCTTGTTCATCTAGCCGGTATGGGAGTGTCCTGTAAAAACGGGAGAGTATTCTTCTGCCCTGCCGTTTCCTGCACAGCGTTTCCTGGTTCAGGACAGGAAACCAAGTGTGACATTAGCTTATGGGCACTCTCGCTGGACAAGGAGGTGGCAGTTGGTGGAAACTGGTGAAAGTGAAATCGACTTTGGCTTTTTTTGGCCAATAAATAGTATCGTTATTGTGGGTATTTATTTTTGCCTGCTTTTAGAAAGATCATTCAAATACAGTAAAACCTTGGTTTGCAAGCATTATTTGTTCCAGAAACATTCTTGTAATCCAAAGCACTTGTATATCAAAGCATTTTTTTTACTGAGTATAAATAAGAAGAGAGGCATCTCTAAGTGTAGAAATAAGTTGCTAAATGTTGTACCTTCATTAAATGTAACCATATTGTTACACTAATGCCGCGTACACACTGACGTTTTTTGTGATGAAATAAAATAACGTAATTTAAAATGATCATGTGTGGGCAAAACGTCCTTTTTTTGTCTTCTGAAAAACAACAAAAAAAAATTCGAACATCCTTGAATTTTTTGTGTCGTTTTTCAAAATGTCGTTTTTTGTGTCCTAAAAAATGATCGTGTGTGGGCAAAGCGACATTTTTAAACCCGCGCATGCTCAGAAGCAAGTTATGAGACGGGAGCTTCAATGGAACAGAGTGCCGTCGAACGTGGTGTACGTAACCGCGTTTTGCAAGAGCATTTTCAGAAAACGATGGTGTGTAGGCAACGTCGTTTTTTAAAATGAAGTTTGAAAAACGTTGTTTTGTTTCGTGAGATAAAACAACGTTTTTTTAACATCACAAAAAGTGATCGTGTGTACGCGGCATTATGACTCGTACACAGGACCGGTTTTCCCGACTGCGAGGAAAGGTTTTGGTCGGGAATCCTGGCCGTGTGTATGCTCCCCATCTGAAAAACTGCCCAAAAAACACCGGACAAAAAAAGAGAACCATCTCTCTTTGTTCCCGCCGGGAAAACTGGAGAACTTTAGCCTGGTGGTTTTTGGCAGTTTTCCTATGGGAAAAACTGTGATGGAGCATACACATGGCCGGGATTCTCGACCAAAGCTCCATCGCAGTTTTCCTGTCAGGAATACCGGCCGTGTGTATGGGGAAAGACTGACCGAACAGGTTCTCGACTTTCGCCAGGAAACCTGTACGTGTGTACAGGGCATTAGAGGCTCCTCTCTTGTTTTTTTATACTCAGTTGTCACATGACACTACTCTTATATCAAGACATCGCTTGCATATCAAGGTAAAATGTTTTAAAACATTTTGCTTGTCTTGCAAAACGCTCTCAAACCAAGGTTTTACTGTATAAATATTATTCACTATTTACTCACTAATACTAAAGTCATTTAAAATTCACTTTAAAGTAACGGGTTGAGAAGGGGTAGGAGCAGATCACATTTGTGACAATGGGCTAATTTTATTTAAAAAAAAATAATTTATGGTTTTATTTATATCTTTTACCTTCCACAATTTGAAACTGTTTCGTATATCATTTACTGGCAAGTTTTTTGTCTGAACTTTTATGTTTTTGTTTTATGTTTTTCTTCTATTCCTAATTGCTCGACTAGTTGGGGACAAGCGTTTTTTAGGTTTTCTTTTGGATGTCAGACTGTATTTTTCAAGGTCATAAACCAAAGGATGACAAGCTATTGCTTTTGTGGTCACTAGACTATTGTTTTCTCCACTGCAATTTATTTGGTTTGGAAATGAGACACACGAGATACATTCCGAAACAACCTCAGGGCATTCTGTTTATATGAATAGGTGTCAGAAGTTCAGAGACCCTCTAAGCTTCTAATAGAAAACTGCCATGATGCTGTCAGTGCACAGCTTCCTTAATGTCCTCTACAAAAAAAATTTTAACAGGGAAAAATGTCCTCTACAACTTTACATTGCTAAGGAATGACATTGCAAAGTAATATAGCTATATAAAAAAGCAAAACAGTATAGGTAAATTCCATTGTAAATAATGGGCATTTATGGGAATTGTCCTATAGGGACCAAATGGAATGCAACTCATTTTTTCTTCTTTGCACTTTCCCTACACTGAAGAACCGAGCTGGCATTTGAGATCTGTAGACTGCTGTCCTTGTATATTAATGTCACAGACGGGCAAGTTTTGGAAAGAGTCGCCAAACCATTTCAATATATGACGTCTTATGATCCTGCTCCATTTCAGGACTTACTTTTAATGATGGTGGGATTGGTGATGGGCGCCAAGTTAAACATAGAGGAGGTTAACATTAGGATCTCTCTTTTGTACATTGGAAAGGCCTTGCTAAATAAATAACCCTCACATTTTTACTTTGACAATTCTTCAGCACTGCTGTAATGCATCAGTCCACCACACTTTTATAGCTGCGAAGGGTGGGCAAACGCAATATTGAACCCTACAGACTAAGACACCAAGTGGATGTGCGTGTAAAGGCAGGTGTCCCAATACTTTAGACAATATAATGTATCTCTGGAACATAACCAGTAACAAAAATACCATGAGGTGTACCATTACTATTAACTGTTTAAGGGGGCCCATTTAGTTGGAATCAAGAGAAGCCTGTTGCTGGTTGGAGAAACCCTTTTAACCCATTAACACATCAATGCACCTTTTTTGTGCTTTGATGGCTGTTGCATTAGGGCATCCAAATCAACTTTAAAGGCAAGTAAAGCTTATTTAAAATCAAAAACAAAAATTAAAAATCTAGGAGTTTACCAGTCTTTGGAAGTGGTGGTTATAAAACAAAATCTTTGTTGTTGGGTTAAACAATCTTTAATTTTCTTTCATAATGAAAAGACATTACATTTGTTTTCTCTTTCACAGTGGAGATCTTAAACAATGCTCAGAGGTCAAGCTCTCCCCTGTGTTCTTCATTGAACGAAGAAGAAAGTAGGATTTATTTTTTGTACTCACTGTTAATTGAAGGACACAGTGGAGATCTGGATCTCTGACCATTGGGTTATAGCTTCAAGTAAAAAAACTCAACAGTCAGACATCAAGATCTCAGTTGGGTCCTTCAATGAACATAGAGAAAAGGATTTTGCAGAGAGTACAAAAAATCCTATTTTTCTTCTTCCTTAACCCAAAAAATCATATTTTTGGGTTTAGATACACTTCCACAAACCTCAATATACAAAATAAAAAAATCCCTGCACTATTTTTGGCAATGCAGGCACTGCACACGGAAAAGTCTGTTAGCATCTGTGCATTGTGTTGTGCTATAGAGCAAGTGCATTTTTTTTTTTACAGTATATGGATGTTGGGGGGGCCATTCCAACTGTGCGCCAACTCATATGTACCATAAATTACCCCGAATTGCTTTATATGGTGTTGGATCAGGTGGGTCATAAGTTAATTGGAAGAAAGATCTATACTTGATTTCAGCAGCTGATGTTTTCAATCCAGTGTTTAAATAGTCTTCATCCAACTTTAATGATGTTACTAAGAACTTACAATTTTTAGGGTTGGTCTGCCCCATCTAAAACTATAGCTTGCATCAGTTCCTGTGGTCAAAAGGGCCGGCGAATAAAAACTGGACATAATGTAAATGGTCTGTTGCCCATACATGCCAACCATATTTCAGCTAATATTTTTCTACCATAGGTGAGAAAATGAAAGCCAACATCCTATTGGTGGGATTACTCTGTGAGTGAAATCAGGTATATAAAAAGTAAACTTTTTTACCAACATGAAATAGAAATATAACAGCTGAAATCTGGTTGGTATGGGCAGCACTTTTTTTTTTCTTTTCATATAACAGTCCCAAAATAGGATAAAAAAATAAAATAAATTTCAATGCGGTCAACTTTTTCATCTAGGGCATCAGATAAATATTTGTATTTGTGCCTTGCTTGATAATTCTTCATGCTACTGAGACGCTTTTCAGATTTTGGTTGATAAGGGAACACAATTTTATACAAGTGGCCTTTAGTGCTATTTATTATTTTACTGTACTTTTTAAACAGTATGTGTAATTTCTATTCTGACACTGTCCGATATTTGAAAAAAAAAAGGAAAAAATATGAATATTCAATATATATTATGCAATGGGTAATTCTTATCTGATTTTTTTAATGTTCAGTCAATAAATCCGCACCACTGATTATTAAACAGTTGTCATGTTGTTTGTGTATACTGGTTCATTCTCTCCAAAAACTGGGCTTTTAAGGCAGAAACGTAACTGTATAAGAGCACCGTAAACTGAAAATGCTATTTAATTCATTTTTAATCACTTGCGAACTGCCCTATAGTAGTTTTACAGCTACAGGATGGCCGCTGTGCACAGGATCACTATTATACAGCATTTCACAAAAGTAAGTACATCCCTCACATTTTTGTAAATATTTTCTTGTGTCTTTTCATGCGACAACACTGAAGAAATGACACTTTGCTACAATGTAGTGAGTGTACAGCTTGTATAACAGTGTCAATTTGCTGTCCCCTCAAAATAACTCAACACACAGCCATTAATGTAAAAAAAAGCAAGTGTAGCGCCAGAAGTGAGATCACTCCACTTGTGAGGTGAGTGTTGGGGGCAGGGACAAAAATGTCCAACTTTCCACTGAAAGTGTCCCTTATTCAAAAAAGGAAAAAAAAATATATAAATAGAAAATGTGTATATATATATATTTTACTATGGGTGATGATCACCCTAACCACACAAAAATGTGAACCCCAGCTATCACCCCAGTAGAAGTCTAAAGGAGACGAAACCGGTCGGGTACGCTGGGTTCATCCCCAATTTCTTGCACACTTTTTGTTTATACACTCCTACCCATTCCATTGGGATAGTAGAGCGATTGTGCATTTACCATTCTGTGTTGTAGAACTCTATTGTGACCTGTTCTTTTTAATTTTTGGATTGGAGTGAGATATATTGCTGTGGGAATGCCTATTTAATATTTTTTTTAATTAAAGTTTGTTACTTTTTTACACTATGAGAGTTTTTTCTCTCCTTTTTTGGGCATGTTAACCCATTGATTGGTCACATCACTCTTTGGGTCCACGGAGTTATTATTTTACACCCTGGATTGCGAGCACTACTTGGAACCTTTGAAAGCCTCTCAGATCTGGAAAGTCCGCTGATGACACCACACAGAGAATAAAGGGAAGACAGCCTTCAATTTGTCCACGCCTTTGAGACCCTCCAACGTATGGTGAGTCACGGGTCCACAGAATCTGGTAAGGGTATTTTATCATTTTCCTATTACCGAGATTTTGGTCTTTATTCTCTGAAGTATATGAATTCAACTGTGTTCACTGAGAGAGAAACTGACATCAACACGATCCACAGATTGTGAGGACTTACATCTCCTTCTTCCTATCATTGCCATCTCTTTGACCCATATTTAAATCTCTGTGGCCTTTAGGACTATTACAAGTGCTGTGTGTTCAGAGGACTTATCTTTGCTTGCAACCCTGCACATTGTTTTTTTTATATATATTTCATTTATTTGGAATGTTATTTTTGTGATTACAGAGTAACACTTCTCTCTGGCCCAAGCTTGAACAAACTTGTGACCCTGGTTCACACTTTATGCATATTTATGATCACGTATATGTTCACATTTTTGTGTGGTTAGGGTGATCATCACCCATAGTGATATATATATATACACATTTTCTATTTATATATTTTTTTTCCTTTTTTGAATAAGGGACACTTTCAGTGGAAAGTTGGACATTTTTGTCCCTGCCCCCAACACTCACCTCACAAGTGGAGTGATCTCACTTCTGGCGCTACACTTGCTTTTTTTTACACTATTTACAACTTTCTTTGTTGTGTTGGCTGCCTACTCTTTAGAATAGGGCTTTGCGCAATATTTATGCACACACACACACAGCCATTAATGTCTAAACCGCTGCCAACAAAAGTGAGTACACCCCTAAGTCAAAATGTTCTAATTGGGCCCAATTAGCCATTTTCCCTTCCTGGTGTCATGTGACTCGAGTGTTTTACCAGCTATCAGTTGTGAATGGGGAGCAGGTGTGTTAAATTTGGTGTTATCGCTCTTACACTCTCATACTGGTCACTGGAAATTCAACATGGCACCTCATGGCAAAGAACTCTCTGAGAATCTGAAAAAAAGAATTGTTGCTCTACATAAAGATGGCCTAGGCTATAAGAAGATTGTCAAGACCCTGAAACTAGATATGTGCGTTCCCGTTCGTAACAAATGGATTTTCATACAAATTTGTTAGTATTCGTACATTAGTATCAATTCAAACATCCAAAAAGCTGAAACAACCAAAATACGAAAATTACGGAATTACGAATAGGCAAAATAACGAACAAGCAAAAATACGAAAGTACGATTGGACAATCTTACTAAAATACGAAACACCGAAAAAGCAAAAGAACGAAAATGACATCTATAACGAACGATTTGCATTCCATATTTTAAATCCTTTGTCTGTTCGTATTTTCATTTGTGTGTTTTGTAAATCCGTTTCTTTGTCTGTTCGTATTTTCATTTGTGTGTTTTGTAAATCCGTTTCTTTGTCTGTTTGTAAATTTGTGTACTTGTATCGTTCTTTCGAATGGGCACTGGGCAGTGTAGTTAGTGAGTGATTACTTAATATCTTAGCCAATCAGCTTATCTCTTTTGTTCTGAGTCACATTGTACAGTGTAAAGCCTCGTACACACAATCGGACTTCCCTCTCCCCCCCCCCCCTTTTTCTCTGCACTCACTAGGACCTCCTGTGCTCTTGGACACCCATAGCTATGCATATTAAGTTTGAGGGGATCTCACTCTGAACCTATAAAAAGAAAATCCATGACATCAAGGGATTACTCTACTCGTTTTACAAACGGTATGTGTTTCTGAACTAATACAGGCACCACAATAGACAGATGCACTAATATACAGGTTTCTGATTTTGTGCTCTATGCTGTTGTTTTATTAATTCTAGATTGAGAATCTACAACCACGCACTCCTGTGGCCCCTGATGATGGTCTTCTGTTTTTTCACAAGACCAGAAACGCGTCGGGCATCTTTCACCGTCCTTTGGAGAGTGTTTGTTAATTTATTATGTTGTTTTACACTGGGTACTGCTTTGTTCTAATTCTCTTTTTTACACTTGGTACACTTTTGTCCCTGGTGTTATTCATCTGTATATTTGTCCAATAGTTGTACCTGCTCCAGTGCATCTACACCTTGATTTTCAAGGTCTACAGTATTTTGTGAACAAATGTCAACCTAATTTTGTTTGGTCCACGTAATAAACATTTTCATCCAATTCGGAGTCTGGCCTTAAAAGTCCCACTCTGGGGGTATTTTTTTTTTCTTCAAATTACCAGGGATGTGGCCATTCCTCTAGTTCATGGATCTATGAGCTCCTTTCTATATATCACGATCGGACTTCAAACAAACTTTTTCGTGGATTTTTGTCTGAAGGGAGTTGGCCAGACTTTTGAAACCGAAAAAGTTTGTCCGATAGAGCGTACACACGGTCGGATTTTTTGGAAAACGTTCATTTTGACGTTTGTTGGCAAAAAGTCTGACCGCGTGTACGGGGCTTAAGAGAAAGTATATCTTAATATGGATCAGCCGCGTGTTGCTATGTATTTACGAAAGTACAAAATTACGAATCCAATTTAACGAAAATTATTATCTAACAAAAATCAACGAAAATAAATTAGACAGAATTACGAATCATTCAGTATAAACTAAAATAAATCTGCTACGAAAATACTAACGGGTCCGAATAGGAAAACTTGCGTCTTACGAAATACGAACGGGTCTGATTAGGAAAACTTGAGTCTTACGAAATTACGAATCTTTACGAACCTACGGAAAGAGACGAAACGGAACAAAAAAAATACGAACATTTTTGTTGTGCACATGTCTACCTGAAACTGAGCTGCAGCACGGTGGCCAAGACTATACAGCGGTTTAACAGCGACCTAATGGCGAACACTTCGGACACTTTTTGACACATTTTTGGGACCATTGGCATTTTTATAGCGATCAGTGCATTGATTACTATAAAAATGCCACTGGCAGGGAAGGGGTTAACACTAGGGGGCGAGGAAGAGGTTAATTATGTTCCCTAGGTGTGTTCTAACTGAATGGGGGGAGGGACTGACTAGGGGAAATGACAGATCGCTGTTCATACATTGTATGAACAGAGGATCCGTCATTTCTCCCCCTGACAGGACCGGGAGCTGTGTGTTTACACACACAGCTCCTGGTTCTCGCTCTGTAACAAGCGATTGCGGGTGTCCGGCGGTGGTGGAGCCCGCTGGGCAAGGGCGTCGGCACCAGGGGCCAGCGGGGGGCGCGCGCGCCTCTATTGGCTGAAACGTGAGATGACGTATAGCTACGTGATCTCGTGCAGCCGAGCCGACCAACCGCTGTATAACTGCGGCGGCTGGTTGGCTAGTGGTTAAGCGGTTAAATACCACCAAAATCTCTATTTGTGGGGGAAAAATTACGTAAATTGTATTTGGGTACAGCATCGCATGACTGCGTAATTGTTAGTTAAAGTGGCGCATTGGCGTATTGCAAAAAAATGGCCTGGTCATGAATGGGGGAAAAAAGCTTCCGGAGGTCAAGTGGTTAAATCTTTAGAAACCTGACAGGGTCTCTTTAAGTACTTTTGCAAAAATAATTCCATTCCAATGTTCAATGATGTAGTCACTTGAGCAGGTTCATGTTTTTTTTTTCCCTTTGGGTTTAGTGGGGCACACCTGCTCTTAATTGCAATGATGGAGGGCCGTCACACAGGTGCTGGGTAATGCCACTCGCTGGGTCACTGATCTGAACTCCGACCTTTAACAATCCTATTCTATTTCTGACCTGCGATTAGCTCTTTGCCTCTTCACAGAAGTATTATCACAAGAGGGACATTGTGTATGAGAATTCCACCGCTTGTTCTCCATAACAGCCTACAATGAATTGGGGAGGTAAATGTTCCTCGCAAGAATCAAATTTTAAGTCTTAAAAAATAGGACCGCTATTCTGATTTTGTTTCAGAGCCGTATGAGTTATTGTAGCTTTGTCATTGTTATTATTATAGAAGATTTATCACATTCACAGTATGCAGTACAATTCAACACAAGAGGGCTAGGAGGACCAATGCCCGAAAGAGATTTCATCTAATATTTTATCTTATGTTCTATTTCGTAATAAAGTGAATTGGGAATATTTTGGAATGGGATTCCAGATACGGTAATATTCGGAAGATAACAGTCATCATCTCTCATATATGCTCTGACGGCTTGATTACATTTGGATGGACATTACATATATATATATATGTACTCTTATATGCACTTCATATGCACACATTTTATTTGATTACACTGTGGACTTTATTATTAGTATTAGTTTTTTGCAACCATACATGTCAGACGGATGTCTGGATTTCTTGCATTGACTATTCTATCTTAATAGCCTCACCTGTCCACGGTTAGGCTTCTTTTCTTGTTTGGCGCTGCACTTTATTTTTTTGATTTATTTTTTTGTATTCATCAGTTAACTTGACCACTGTACCTCTAATTTGTCAACCTAAATTAGTCTTGCATTGTTTTCTTTTGACATGCAAAGCTTTTATTTGGCACGCTGTTTTATTATATATTTCATACTTAAATTATATCCTGTTAAATGGACAGAGATGTTCTTGAAAATACATAATACATTTAACAGTTTTTATATTTATTTAAAAACCTTTTTAATGCATATTTATTTTTCCAGATTTTTACATTAACCTCCCTGGCGGTATTTTTTTTCACACAAATTGAGCTTTTTTATTTTTTGTGATATACATGAAAAAAATGAAAATGTTGGGAAAAAATAAAATGAAAACCGCAGAGGTGATCAAATACCACCAAAAGAAAGCTCTATTTGTTGGAAAAAAAAGAAGCCAATTTTGTTTAGGAGCCACCTGGCATGATGGCACAATTGTCACTTTAAGCGACGCAATGCCGAATTGCAAAAAGGGGCCAGGTCCTTAACCTGCATAATGGTCTGGGTCTTAACCAGTTAATAGATCCACTACCTCTACCCAGAATTTAACTATATATGGGCAGGGCCAGAAGATGTGCGTTAAATCCCCTCAAGATGCTCCGCGCCTCCAACACTTAGAGCAACAAGCAGGATTTTTCTTTTGAAGTCTATAGGGCGTAATATATGCTCTGTGTATCAGTTTAAATTGGATAACACGATCCCTCAAGGAAACAAGAGATCTCGAGGGGAAATCCCACACACAAATCCAGTCCTCCATATTTAAATCTGGTATATATCGCATCCACTTAGCTCGAAGACTCTCTAATGGCAAAATAGAGATTAGAGTAAGATGAGAAAAAAGTCTTGAGGTAGGCTTATCCAGACACTTATGCCGCGTACACACGATCATTTTTTGTGATGAAAAAAAACGATGTTTTCTGTGAAGTAAAAAACAACGTTTTTGAAACTTCACTTTTCAAAGACGATGTTGCATACACACCATCGTTTTTTTTCACAAAAAGCGAGGTTACGTTCACCACTCTTTTCCATTGAAGCTCACTTCATAACTAGCTTCTGGGCATGCGCGGGTTGAAAAACGTAATTTTAAACAACGTTTTTGCTACACACGGTGACTTTTTGTGAAACAAAAAACGACATTTTGAAAAACGACACAGACAAAAAACGACGTTTTGCCCACACACGATCAATTTAAATGACGTTTTAAAAATCGACGTTTTTTTTTTCATCGCAAAAAACGACCGTGTGCATACGGCATCAGACCTAAGTACTAACTCCAGGGTAGATGTGGAAACTGTGCATGAAATGTATGTGAAAGTTGGTAATATATAAATAGGTATGAACTAGGTATATTAAAAATTGAGGTAAGTGTAGAGAAAGCGGATTGTCTCTGGTCAGTAACCACTTGAGCGAGTAATTTAATAGTATATTTAGTCCATGAAATAGGCTCTAGTGTTTTAAAGAATTGAGGGAGGGTAGGGTTTAGCCATAGGAGGGCATTTGAAAAAAATCACACCCCTTGGATAACCCTTGCATCTTAGGCCTGCCTCCCAGGCTTGAATAGAATTAAAGCGGTAGTAAACCCACATACATCAATATTATATTCATAATATTCTGAAAAGGCAAATATTCTGAAAGGCAAACCACTTAACCCCCGGACCATATTGCTGCCCAATGACCAGAGCACTTTTTGTGATTCAGCACTGCGTCGCTTTAACTGACAATTGCGCAGTCGTGCGACGTGGCTCCCAAACAAAATTGGCGTCCTTTTTTTCCCACAAATAGAGCTTTCTTTTGGTGGTATTTGATCATCTCTGCGGTTTTTATTTTTTGCAATATTTTTTACATTTTGCTATAATAAATATCCCCCAAAAAAATATAAAACATTTTTTTTTCCCTCAGTTTAGGCCGATACGTATTCTTCTACATATTTTTCGTAAAAAAAAAATCGCAATTAGTGTTTATTGATTGGTTTGCGCAAAAGTTATAGCGTTTACAAAATAGGGGGTAGTTTTATGGCATTTTTATTAATATATTTTTTTTACTAGTATTGGCGGCGATCAGCATTTTTTTTTCAGTACTGCGACATTATGGCGGACACTTCGGACACTTTTGACACATTTTTGGGACCATTGGCCTTTTTTTAGCGATCAATGCTATAAAAATGCATTGGATTACTATAAAAATGCCATTGGCAGTGAAGGGGTTAACACTAGGGGGCAGGGAAGGGGTTAAGTGTGTTCCTGGGTGTGTTCTAACTGTATGGGGGGGTGGCCTCACTAGGGGAAATCACTGATCTTCTGTTCATACATTGTATGAACAGGAGATCAGCGTTTCCCCCGCTGACAGAACCGGGAGCTGTGTGTTTACACACATAGCTCCCGGTCCCTGCTCTGTAACGAGCGATCGCGTGTGCCCGGCGGCAATCGTAGCCGCCGGGCACGCGCGCAGGACTCGGGGGCGAGCGGGGACGCGCGCTCGCCCCCTAGTGGCCGCAAAGTAGCCGACGTAGAGCTACGGGCTCTCGCCCAGGAGAGCCGCATTCCCGCAGTAATATGACGGCGGGCGGTCGGCATCTAGTTAAGTATGAATCGAATGACCACTATGTGTATATATAAAAATGTTAGTTTACTGCATATGTTCTTAATATCCAAACATTATTTCAGTATATTCGCCAGCGCCATCTTCACTGTGGTCTTCTGCGTCTAAATCTGCTCTGTATTTCCGCCCACAGAACGTCCTTCTCTCTATAATCCCACGCATGCGCACTAGTAAAGAGATATTCCAAGTCTCGTTTCCGGTTACTATGGAAACGTATAGAAAATAAATCACAAAAAGGAGTGACGATACCTCCGGGAGCACGCTGTGTAAGCACATTCTAAATACACATTGAAATCACATTGAAATTGGCCGTCTGTCTGTCGTCTGTCTCTCCTGTACCATGTGACGTACAGGTCACATGGTAACCATAATGCTCTTGTGCATGAATGATGATGTAGTATCGCGGGATGTCGGGGCTGACGTCTAAAACAGGAAATGACGCAGCCCCGACATGGACACTGAATCTTTCCAGCCGGGTCCCAGCTTACCGGAATGAAGGATGATACGGCGCATGCGCAGTATACGTAATGACTCGAGAAAATATTGATAACACGGACAGGAGGCAGGTACAGTAAAAATTACTCATGGCAATTCATAGTTAATAAAAAACTACAAAATGATATGCAAAGACAACATTTTGGGTATACAACCACTTTAAGCATAGGAATAGTCAACTGATGAGGTGCCCTACGGCCTCTAAATAAAACTACCTTGAGAGCTTCTATGGAACCTACTACTGCTGCTTCCAGACGGGTAGAGGAGTTACTGTGTTTGATGGCGTATAAGACTACCTTTTACACTTAAAAAAACTGGTCAAAAAGCAGGGGTGGTCTTATACACCGGGTCATCTGCTCGGATGCCTGCTGGATGTGCGGTAATACTGTATGTAGCTTTGTATATAGTATATACCTCTAAGGCCGCGTGCACACGATCGGTTTTGTCCGATGAAACTGGCCTTGAGGTCAGTTTCATCGGTCCAAACCGAGCGTGTGTACGGCCCATCAGGCCGTCGTCCGTCGGACCAAAGTTTTAAAACTTGCTTTAAAATCGGACCGATGGACGCCTGACCATCGGACCAAACCAATGGTTAGTACGCAAAAGCATCGGACCAAAAACCCGCGCATTCTCAGAATCAAATCGACGCATGCTTGGAAGCATTGAACGTCATTTTTTTAGCACGTCGTTGTGTTCTACATCACCGCGTTCTGACCCGATTGGATTTTGGACTGATGGTGTGTACGCACATCAGACCATCAGGCCACTTCAGCGGTGAACCAATGAAAACGGTCCGTCGGACCATTCTCATCGGGTTGGACCGATCGTGTGTACGCAGCCTTAGCCAACCCCAGTGAGCGATGTATTTAAATTAATTTAGGGCCTGCTCGGATTGGCTTTGAGAGCCAGAGAGGCATGGGCTGATGATGTTACAGCCTCTGCCAATCCAAGCAGACTTTGTATTAATAAATAGAATACATTGCTCGCTGTGATTGGCTCCAGCAAGAATGAAGAAGAATATGGCTCCAGAAACAAGAAATATGAAGCGTCGGAAGGGGGGTCGTCTTATATGTACTTATTAAGTACAGGCAAAAAACATTAAAAACTGTAAAATTAGAGGGTCATCTTATATGCCCTGTCGCCTTTTACATCGGCAAATACGGTATATAAATCTGGGTTTAGCCACCATGCCGCCGTAACTAGCTGAGTGGCCAAAAAATATTTATATAGATCCGAAAAGCTAATCCTCCCTTTTCGCAGGGGCACATCAAGGTGCTTAATTTATGCCTGCGCTTAGTACGCCCCTCCCACAAAACCACCACACTTACACGCACTCGAAATTGGGTTAACATGCACGCACTTTGGCCACGCGGTCTCTAAAAAAAGAGAGGCGAAGGACTAATAGGGCTGGCTGAGCGGGCTAGATCCTATCACTCCCTCATAGGGGAGTCCCTCTGCCCCGTTGGGCTTCAAAGCGGAGCAGGTAGGGCGGGCTGTGTGGGAGGACACCCTTACACCCGCCATTGCCACCCGGGGGCATGGAGAAAGATGGCAGATTGCCTCTGGGGGAGGTCTGCCTACTCCCAACTCCTGCAGTCCGGCTCCTCTCTCTCGTACATGCACAAAAATACACTTTAAAAGAAAAAAAAAAGAAATCAGCTGATTTAGACTTTTGAAAAACATACAGGGAGCCATTGGGGAGAATTTCTAAATAGATACATAAATTTAGGTATAATTTTCATTTTTAAAAGATTAATGCGTCCCAGTAGGGACAATGGTAAAGACTTCCATACTTTAAATTTAGACTCACTATTTCCCAAAATTGGAGTCAGATTCAAAGACATGAATTCAGAAGACTGGCGGGAAATTACCACTCCTAAATACTTGAAATGATCTACCCACTGCAGTGGAGTATCCTTCAAGGGGTAGTTCCCCCAAAAACCTTTTTTTTAACATTTATTCAGGCTCGTTATGTCAAGGGGAATCAGGTTTTTTTTTTTTAGAAATGAAGCAGTACTTACCGTTTTAGAGATGCATCGTCTCCGACGCTTCTGGGTATGGGCTCCGACTATAGGCGTGCCTATTTGATTGACAGGCTTCCGAGGTCGCATACATCGCGTCACGATTTTCCGAAAGTAGCCGAACGACGGTGCGCAGGCGCAGTATAGAGCCGTACCGTCGCTCGGCTTCTTTCGGCTACTCGTGACGCGATGTATGCGACCGTCGGAAGCCTGTCAATCAAATAGGCACGCCCAGACCAGACGATCATACCCGGAAGCGACGGAGACGATGCATCTGTAAAACGGTAAGTATTGCTTCGTTTCTAATAAAAAACCACCCGATTCCCCTTGACATAACGAGCCTCAATCAATGTTAAAAAAAGGTTTTTGGGGGAATTACCCCTTTCAGAGCCGTGCTACGAGCCTCCATATCTATTGGAAACAGCAATGACTTGGTCCAGTTTGCCTTCAGCCCTGTAACCGTTGAAAAATAATCCAGTATATCGAGGGGCCAACATCATTTTAAAAAAAATGGAGGTCATCTGCATACAGAGCTACCCTCTCTTCCAGCCAACCGATCAGCAATCCCCTAATATTAGGGGAAGTACGTAGAGCCTCTGCCATCGATTCCATAGTAATCGCAAAAAAGGTCTGGAGAGAGAGGGCAGCCTTGGCCAGTTCCCCTAAATAATAAGAAGGATGCTGACAACCCTCCTCCCAACTTTACCGCAGCTATGGGATTTTTATACAAGAACTGTAGCCATTTTATAAATACCATTGGGAAGCCCATTCTGCGGAGTACTTCCCACAGAAAGGGCCACTCTAAGGCGGCGTACACACGACCGATTTTCTCGGCAGAATCCAGCAAGAACCTCGATGGGAGACGTATTCTGCCGAGGAAACCGGTCGTGTGTACACTTTTCGCCGAGCAACCCGTCGAGGAACTCGTCGAGCCAAAAAGAGAGCAGGTTCTCTATTTCCTCATTGTTCAATGGGAAAATTTGGCTCGACAAGCTTTTTGTCTGCCGAACTAGGAACTCGACGGGTAGAACGATGAGTTTCGCCCGACGAGTTTCTCGGTCGTGTGTACGCCGCCTCAGGTATCAAAAGCCTTCTCAATATCCAGAGAGGCAATGACTAGACATGTGCAGACTGGAATATTTTGTTTTGTTTTTTCGTTTTCGTTTGGAAAATAAATTTATTTAGTTACTCCCGAAAATAGTTTTGATTTATGTCGTTTTCGTCGGGAAAGTTTTCGTAGGTAGAAATTGAACGACGAAAATTCGACGATTTTCAATGCTTTGTCGAATTTTCGTCGTTCAATTCTTACCTATTCACTGTATTCAGAACGATGATTTTCGATGCTTTGTCGAATTGAACGACGAAAATTCGACAAAGCATCAAAAATCGTCGGATCTGAACGAAAACTAAAATAAAGCATTTTATATGTCGAAACTTTCGGTTTTAGTTTCTTGCGCTTTCGTTTTCATTCGTTAAAACGATAGCGAAAATACCCGATTTTCGGACGAAAATGCATTCTAACGAAAACGAATGCACATGTCTAGCAATGACCCTAGATCCCACATTGAGATGTGAGACATGAATATTGGTATATAATCTCCTTAAAGCGGTAGTAAACCCTCCTAAAGAAAAACGATTTGAACAATATTATAAAATAACTATTAATTTAGATTCAAATGGGCGCTATTAGTAAGCATAAAAATAGTTCTTACTGCAAATATTCTTTATATTCGAAGTGCTGCTTCTTCATAATAGCCAGCGTCATCTCAACTGTGGTCTTCCATATCTGAAATATTATTTATTTCCGCCCGCTGTACATTTTCGACTATGTAAAAAACCCAGGCATGCTCAGAATCAAGTCGATGCATGCTCTGAAACATTGAACTTAATTTTTCTCGGGGTCGTTGTAGTGTAGTGTCGTCGTAGTGTTTTACGTCACTGCGTTTTGGACGGTCGGAATTTGGTCTGACAGTGTGTAGGCAAGACAGCTTGAATGGAATTCCATCGGATTTTAGGCCATCAGAGATTCCGATCGTGTGTACAGGGCATAAGTCTATACATGAGGCGGTCTTATAAGAGGTTGAGAAATATGAATATGTTCTAGTGAGTGGGTTTTTCCATCGCCAAACTTCTACCAAATCTACCATCTGGGCCCAATTAAGGAGCCCTGCAGAGAAATTTTTTGAGGGAGTCAGTCTATCCAAAACATGATCGAGTGTGGCATTAAAATCGCCCATTATCAGTAACTTAGCTGGACCGGTCAAAGAGATTTTTCCCGCAAGACTGTATAAAGGGGTCGCCAAAAAAGGAGGTGGTATGTAGACACTAACAACTATATATCTCTGGCCCCATAACAGAAACACAACCAAAACATATTTACCCTGGAGGTCAGAGAATACATCTTCCACCGTGCAGGATAAGGATCTGCTAATCAGTATCAAAACCCTTTGATCACCTCTGGGTTTTTTTTTTTTTGTTAAAAAAATGGAAAAATACCTAAAATTTTGAAAAAACAAACAAAACGGTTACACTGATGGGTACTGATAAGACGGCACTGATACGCATTGATAAGGCAGCACTGATAGGCACTAAGAGGTGGCACTAGTGGGCATCACTGAAGGGCATTTATAGGTGGCACTGATGGACGTCACTGAAGGGCATTGATAGCTGTCACTAATGGGCACTGATGGGTGGCACTGATGGGTGGCAGTAATGGGCACTGGTGACACTGATAGGCAGCACTGCTAGATTGATAAGTGGCACTCTTAGGCATTAAAGGTAGCACTGATTGGTGGCACTGATATTCACTGTGGGGGCACTGATTGATGGCATTGTGGGCACTGGCAGGTGGCACTGGCAGGCGGTAATGTTGATACAGATGAGTCGGCTGTGCCTCTTTCTCTTCTAAACCGATGCCCCTTCAACTGAAAAATGGGTGGAAAAATATATAGACAGCCGCACACCAAAAAAACCTTGTGAGGTAGTCTTTAATGGTGAAAAGGAATAAAAAGCACTACAAAACACAGCAAGCAGTGGGATATACAGCTGACACGTTTCGCCAGTTTTTTTTTTCCAAAGAGAATGTTTATTGTATACATTTCATACAATGCAAGGGTATACAGATTCATAAAGTTTACAAATACAGAGTCATTGTATAGAGGCAAGATAACAGTGATAAATCCTACAGTTAGAACGACGTGTAATTGAGGCTTATGAGAAGGTGGTGGTCAGATTATAGAAATTAATAGCTCAGGGTAGAAGTATATAAAACCATAGCCGGCATGATGCAGGCAACATGGATAAGCATAATATTGAAGTCGTATTTGTTATATCTCTAGGAGTATCTGTATTGTATCAAGCGTACAAAATATCTACATGTGTGGTATCTCTTCATATCGGTTTAGGTGTGTTTAGGTGTGTCTGCCTAGGTTAATGGCCTAATGATTTTCTAGGTGGTGGTGTCTCGCAAGGTTGCAGTTACTAGCAATCCTTGTCCAATATAGTGGTTTAAAGGGGACAATTCCGTGGTCAGGATAGTCCAACATAGTTATATGGAAGACAAGTAGTGTGATGTAAGAATATTGGGGGGAACTGGGAGATCTAAGATTAGGGAGGTTCGGGAGTGTATGGAAAGAAGTTGTAGTAGTGGATTTTGTTCAACATTGGATGTTGATGTGTGTCTATATTATCAATGTGGGTTAAATGAGCTGGGGTGGGAGTAATCAGGAATACGGAATCTGTAACAGTGATTCCTTCCTACTCCTCCAAGCTCACAAAATGTTTCATGAACATTTTACCTGGACATTATTTGGGAATATTCAGTAGAAATCTGAAAATGGTGCCAGCACGTCCAGATTTTCTGGAAGAGGGTAGGGGTATCCAGGACCGGACTGACAACTCATGGGGCCCCTGGGCAATACTGTAGGTCTTTGGTCTTACTGTCCCTGGTTTTATTGAGGCTGGCAACCCTGATGGGGCCCCCTAGTGGCATGGGGCCCTCGGTCAGTCCGCCACTGGGGCTGTCCCTGGCTTGATGAATCAGTTCTTCCATGTCTGCAATTTTGTTTATGCGTTTGAACCAATCCAACATAGTTGGGGGGGTGGGTGCTTTCAATTGTGCCGGGATACACATTTTTGCTGCGTTGATTAGGTGAAGTGGTAGGGATCTGTGATAATGTTTTCTAGGGATGGAGGAGTGATGTAATAGCATTGGGGCCGGGGAGAAGTCTATTGAGTATGTGGTTATCTTGGTAGTGAGTCGATGGACTTCTGTCCAGAAAGGCTGAATTCGGGGGGCAGGACCACCATATATGAAGGAGTGAGCCATCTTTGTCTGCGCACCTCCAACAGTTAGGAGGTATGGTGGGGGAAATTTTGTGTAACCTGAGGGGCGTTTTACACCATTTGGAGAAAACCTTAAATCTGTTTTCTTGTGCCAAAAAGTTGATGGAAAGGTTTCTGAAAGGTTTAAAGAAAGTTCCCTTTCCCATCTTTGGCTTGCTATATTGCCTTTAGGGCTGTATTTTGAGAAGAGAAGGAAGTATAAGACCAATATTAGGTGCTTTTGTAGTTCTGTTGTTGTACATAGTACTTCAAAGGGTGTGGATTGTCTAGCGTGTGCTTCGCTATATGGATGATTTAAGAAGTGTCGTAGTTGGATATAAGACCAAAAGGGAAAGTGTTGTCCTGGTGACTGTGTGGTCAGAGTGGTTATAGTCAGAAAGGAGTTTCCATGGAAGAAGTGTTCAGCCCGCATGGTTGGGTGAGGCCAGGTCCCTGAGAGGAAGGTGTATGCGAGACCTGGTGTGAAGTCTGGGTTGTTTCGGATGGGTGTCAGTGGGCCCGGTGTGGATGATATTCAAAATTTCTGGCATGCCTGTAACATACGGTCCCTTAAGCCAAATGTTTTGAGGGCTTATAACATGTAGTCCCAGGCCTCTCTATCAAATGCCTTCCAGAGAAAGGAAAAAGCCACAGTGTTGAGTAGAGGTCAACCATCTGTGTATATTGATTTCTTTTATGGTGTTATCTCTTGTTTCTCTGCCGGAATGAAGCCCATCTGATCTAAGGAGATGAGTTTAAGTAGAAATGGCAGGAGTCGATTGGCCAGGATTTTAGCGTACAGTTTGAGGTCTACGTTCAGTAGAGGAACTGGTCTTTAATTAGTGACTAGTGAGGGATCCTTATTAGGTTTTGGGATTACTGTAATATGGGCACTAAGGAGGTCACGAGGTGGGGGGTGGTCAGCCGTAATGGAATTAAATGCTCCCAGAAACTGTGGGCGGAGTGTGTCGCTAAAAGTTTTGTGGTAACCTGATGTAAGGCCTTCTGGGCCAGGACTCTTTCCCGTCTTTAGTTTGAGTGCAATGTCAACTTCTTCAGAGTAGATGGGGATCTCTAAGCTTAGATGGTTTTTGTATAGAGATAGTAGTTTGGTTAATTTGTTATTTTGTCTTTTGGGTTTGTTATGTTCATGTTTACTGTGTGCTGTGTTTTCTGTGTTCATGGTTTGCTGTGTTTCACTGCAAATAAATATCACTTTAATGATATATATTTTGGTCTCAATTCCCTTGTATAGCTACGTGTCTGGTCTCCTTATCTGCTGTTCCCTGACATTAGGTTTTGTCCACAGTTGTGCTTGAAAGCAAAAAGGCAGCTTTCAAAAACCGTAAATTAAGGCAGTATAGAAGAGGTGTAGTGCTTACTAGAGGTCGACCGATATATCGGCAGGCCGATATATCGGCCGATATTTGGCCGTTTTGGAGAAATCGGCATCGGCCGATTCTTCTCCAAATTAGGCCGATATTTCTACATGCCGCTAGCGCTGCCACGGCTCCGGAAGCTAGGCCGCGGTCACAGCATCAGGAAAGGCCACGGCTTCGGCCTAGCTCCGGAGCCGCGGACATCTTAGTACACCCAGCGTTGTCGGCGGCGGCCGCCGATTGGCTGTTACAGGCGTCAGCAGATAGCATCGAGCGGGCCCCTCCTCGTCTGTGGGTGTATACAGAGAGGAGGGGCCCGCTCGCTGCTATCTACTGACATCGGCGGCCACGGCTGCCGACATTCTACACTGTAAAGAAAAACATCCCCTGACGTGCAGCGTGCCCGGCTTCTGCCTACAAACCCCAGAATGTTACTGGCCCGCTCTGCATTCTGGGGTTTGTAGGCAGAGGCCAGGCGCACAGCACATCAGGGGACTTTTTTTTTTTTTTACAGTGTAGAATGTCGGCAGTGGCGGCCGCCAATTGGCTGTTGCAGACAGGGGTGGATGGCACAGGGGTGGATGGCACTGGTTGGCACAGGGGTGGATGGCACAGGGGTGGATGGCACTGGTTGGCACAGGGGTGGATGACACTGGTTGGCACAGGTGGTGCACTGGTTGGCGATGCACTGAGGTGATTGCACTGGTGGGCATTGATGAGGTGGCACTGGTGGTGGACACTGATGGGCTGCACTGGTTGGCATTGATGAGGTGGCACTGGTGGTTGACACTGATGGGCTGCACTGGTGGGCATTGATGAGGTGGCACTGGTGGTGGACAATGATGGGCTGCACTGGTGGGCATTGATGAGGTGGCACTGGTGGTGGACACTGATGGGCTGCACTGGTGGGCATTGATGAGGTGGCACTGGTGGTGGACACTGATGGGCTGCACTGGTGGGCATTGATGAGGTGGCACTGGTGGTGGACACTGATGGGCGGCACTGGTGGTGGACACTGATAGGCTGCACTGGTGGGCATTGATGAGGTGGCACTGGTGGTGGGCATTGATGAGGTGGCACTGGTGGTGGACACTGATGGGCTGCACTGGTGGGCATTGATGAGGTGGACAGTGGTGGGCATTGATGAGGTGGCACTGGTGGTGGGCATTGATGGGCTGCACTGGTGGGCATTGATGAGGTGGCACTGGTGGTGGACACTGGTGGGCATTGATGAGGTGGCACTGGTGGTGGACACTGATGGGCTACACTGGTGGGCATTGATGAGGTGGCACTGGTGGTGGACACTGATGGGCTACACTGGTGGGCATTGATGAGGTGGCACTGGTGGTGGACACTGGTGGGCACTGACAGGCTGCACCCCACCTCTCCACCCTAAACAATTATCTCCTCCCCACCTCTCCACCCTAGGTTTTTTGAGTTGAGGAGAAAAAAAAAAATCTAAAATAATGGCCGCAAAAATCGGCAACACATATCGGCCATCGGCCGCCCCGATTTCGAAAATATCGGCATCGGCCAGAGAAAAACCCATATCGGTCGACCTCTAGTGCTTACTCCCGTAGGAGCTTACCCAGGTTCTTCCCCAGTAGACTGTCCCACAGCCAAGCACGCAATCTCAGCCGCCACACCTTTCCTCAGTAACCAGTCTAGGGGTTTTGTTTTTGCTCTTGTTGTTTTGGAGAACGTTCTTAAGGTTGAAAGAGAATTAAGTGGGATACTTTAAAAACAGAAACTGTGTACAGGTTGAGGATAGTGGACTCCTTTCTGAAAAGCTGAAGCAGAAGCCCTGGCATATAGCAAACTGGGGACTTGGCTTATAATTAGGGTTGTCCCGATACCACTTTTTTAAGACTGAGTACAAGTACCGATACTTTTTTTCAAGTACTCACCGATACCGAATACCGATACTTTTTTTTTTTTTAATGTCATATGACAGGCAGTAGTATTTTATTTTTTATTTTATTTTTTACTTTTACAGTGATTTTTTTTTTTTTTTAGGGGGGCAGGTTGGATGTCAGTGTGTCTTTTTTAGTATTATTATTATTATTATTATTATTATTAACATTTTATTTTATTTATTTAAACAAAAACATTTATTGCAATTTTTTTTTTTAAACAGCCCTGTTGGGGGTCTTTGGAGAGATGTCAGGGGTCTCTTAACAGACCCCTGACATCTCCCCTTTAAGACAGAGAAAGGGACTAGGGACACAGATTCCCCAGTCCCTTTCTCAGCAGCCTCAGCTGAAATGAATGGAGAGAAGCTCCTCTCCATTTATAAACTGAAGCATCATAATCACAGGTTACAATGCTCAGTTATATGAATGGATGGAGTCAGTGATCACTAACTCCATTCATTCGGAAAAGGTAGGAGCCGGGTTTAGCGGCTCCTACCTCTGCTCTCCCCCCTGACAGATTGAGGGGGGAGAGCAGCATGGAGGGGGGAAGAACGCACTGCACGGGGGAGAAAACACTGCAGAGGGAGAGCGGCATGGACGGGGGGGGGGGGGGGAGCGGACAGCACGGGGAAGAATGCACTGCATGGGGGAGAGCGACATGGACAGGGGGAGAGCGGACAGCATAGGGGGGAGAGCGGACAGCACGGGGGAAGAACGCACTGCACGGGGGAGAGCGGCATGGACTGGGGGGAGAGCGGACAGCATGGGGGAGAGCGGACAGCACGGGTGAGAGCGGCATGGACAGGGGGGAGAGCAGACAGCACGGGGGGAGAGCGGACAGCACGGGGAAGAACGCACTGCACGGGGGAGAGGGGCATGGACAGGGGGGAGAGCGGACAGCACGGGGGGAGAGCGGACAGCACGGGGAAGAACGGCATGGACAGGGGGAGAGCGGACAGCACGGGGGGAGAGAGGACAGCACAGGGCAGAACGCACTGCACGGGGAGAGCGGCATGGACTGGGGGGAGAGCGGACAGCACGGGGAAGAACACACTGCACGGGGAGAGCTGACTGCACCTGGGGGAGAGCGGACTGCACCTGGGGGGAGAGACAGACACTGAGTAGGGTCAAAGACAGCAACTCCCCTGCCTGCCCAGGTATCAGATTTGTCATCGGAGCATTTCCCCTGAGTACAAGTACTCGGGGAAATGCTCGGTATCGATGCCGATACCGTTACTAGTATCGGTATCGGGACATCCCTACTTGTAATAGAAGCAGACGTCTTTCTTTAGAGTCCCTTCACAGAGAACTAGATAGACTGAGCTCTTCAGAATTTGAGCCAATGTCAACTTTGGTCAAACATCCATAGCCTACTCTCTAGTTAAGAGGGATGGCAGCAGCCCAAAAGTCTCTAAGATCTCTTAGCAGTCTGTAATTACAAAATGTCCAAGGACAGTTGGTTGCCTTCTTCCAACTTCCAAGCGACACTTTTCCCAGGGATACCAGACTAGATCTTCACCAGACAGCCCTTAGTCAGCTCGCTGTAGCTTCAGCATCCAGACCCTCATGTTGTCCACCTGAGGCCTCTTTAATAGCAAACATGTGGCAGTGTTGCCCTGGAGGGCAGCAGCCCTCCTAGCTGGACTGATCCTCTGCAGAAAAAGAACCCCATAGCTCAGTCTCTCAGAGTATTTATGCAGTTTCCCAGCAGCGTTCAGGGCCCTGCTCCCTGGAATTGGCAAGGGCTGCATAAATATTCATATTGCCACCTGCATAGCTCCACGCCTATGTTCCAGAAAGTTCTTACAGCTCTCTGGAAAGCAGAGGGAGCTATCAGAACATTGAACTGACCTAATTAATCAGTTGTACTGGTTACAGTGAGCTCAACTAAATTTACTTAACACAATGATTACGGCCACACTGGTTACAGCAAGGCAAGCAAAAACACACCCAGCTTCACTGAACACGGTTGCAGCACCTAGGAGGGTGCAATATTCATAAAAAGAAACTCATCAATATGGCAACACTAGTAGGTGTAGTGCTGTACAGCAGAGCATTCATTTGCAGGATATGAAGTCCAGATCCAAGTCCCTGAATATCCCTGGTTATTAAAGTACAATGAAAAAAAAACTTAAGCAATGTTGGTTTGTAACTCAGTAATAGGGCATTCAACTGAGAAAGCTCAGCTCCAAATGTATACCTCCTGGTAGCTTTAATCCATAGTTGTGCATGAAAGGAAAGATGGCAGCTAGCAAGGAATTCAGTATGAAAGTGTTAAAAGAGAAGTTTTATAACGTTGGTAAAGAATGGGAGGTATAGCTTAGTGGTAGAGCCTTTGACCGCAGATCATCGAGTCTCTGATTCAAACCCAGGTGCCTTTGCCTACACATACACTATGTTACCAAAAGTATTGGGATGCCTGACTTTACATGCACATGAACTTTATTGGCATCCCAGTCTTAGTCCGTAGTGTGCAATATTGAGAAATCCATGCATCCAGCAACGAATGTAGATAAGGGGGTCGGATGCATAAATAGGGGGCGGTGCCCATGGGCCCCAATGGACAGGCCGCCACTGGTCTTGACCTCAACCCAATAGAACACATTTGGAATCTTGTCCAAGATCAATGTCTGACCTCACAAATGCGCTTCTGGAAGAATGGTAAACATTCCCATAGACACACTCCTAAACCTTGTGGACGCGTTCCCAGAAGAGTTGAAGCTGTTACAGCTGAAAAGGGTGGGCCAACTCGATATTGAACCCTACGGACTAAGACTGGGATGCCAATAAAATTATGTTCTTGTAAAGGCAGGTGTCCCAATACTTGTGGTAATATAGGGCCAGATTCAGAAAGGACTTACGACGGCGTATCTCCAGATACGCCGTCGTAAGTCCGAATGAGTGCCGTCGTATCTCGGCGACTGATTCAAAGAATCAGATATCCTGGAATTTAGGCAAGATCCGACCAACGTAAGTCTCTTACGCCGTCGGATCTTAACTGCATATTTACGCTGGCCGCTAGGTGGCGCTTCCGTAGATTTACGCGTCGAATATGCAAAAATTAGGTAGATACGCCGATTCACGAACGTAGTTGCGCCCGTCGTATTGATATACGTCGTTTACGTAGGCGTTCGACTGGCGTAAAGTTACCCCTGCTATATGAGGCGCAGCCCATGTTAAGTATGGACGTCGGAACAGCTTCGAATTGTACGTCGTTTGCGTAAGTCGTTTGGGAATGGGGCTGGGGGTATGTTACGTTCCGTCGATATCAATGATTTATGTGGGGTCACGATTAGTTTACATACAACACACCCACTACCAGCATACTTTGAATTACGCGGGCTTACGCCTGCACATTTACACTACGCCATCGTAACTTTGGGCGCAAGTTCTCTGTGAATATGGCACCTGCCTCTCAGGCCGCGTACACACAATCAGACATGTCCGAGGAAACATGTCCGACGGACCGTTTCCATCGGACCACGCTGAAGTGGTCTGTTGGTCTGATGTGCGTACACACCATCGGACAAAAATCCCCTCGGACCAGAACGCGGTGACGTAGAACACAACGACGTGATGAAAAAACGAAGTTCAATGCTTCCAAGCATGCGTCGACTTGATTCTGAGCATGCGCAGGATTTTGGTCCGATGCTTTTGTGTACTAACCATCGAACATGTCCGAGGGACAGGTTTCCAACGGACAGGTTTCTAAGCATGTCTAGAAACTTTAGTCCGCTGGAAAACGGTCCGATAGGCTGTACACACGATCGAACATGTCCGCTGAAACTGGTCCGTGGACCAGTTTCAGCGGACATGTTCGATCGTGTGTACGCGGCCTCAAAGTTACGGCGGCGTAGTGTAAATGAGAGAGAATGAGAGAAAGTTACGCGATTCTATCTGAATCTGGCCCATGGTGTATTACTGGGAATAATCCCTATTAAAAAAAAAGAACAATTTTGCCAGTGATAGAAAACTAATTTTATTGTGACCAAACCATAAAGATGGGGCATTGCTGTAAATCAAAAAGCAGCAGGATTTCTGCTTGCTTGAGGTCTGTTTTTGTGAGATGTATTAAAAAGATTTGTTCACTCCAGTTATTGTGGCCCCGAGCAAAGCATTCATGGAAGATAATTTGATCCCTGGGAATCTATGTTTTCAATTCAGAGAGATAATTGTAGTTGGTCATTCATTGTCTTTGTGATAACTTTGCAGGTGACAGTAACTTTCACAAGCTCAGGATAACAATCTCCCTAGACGCTGCTAGCTGTATCTTGATGATAAGATTGTCCAAAGCCTGGGCACATAAATTGTATTTTGGTTTTTGTTATATCTGGCTTGAAAACAAAACAAAAATAAAAATGACTTTTAGGTCTTCCTGGGGTCCTCTGTAGTTTTGAGTTACTGTCCTTTCAAAAAAACTGATGAGAAAAAAACATGATACGTCATCCCATCCAAATATTATTGTCTTTCATAGATGGCTGAATGTCATTGTAGACCTCAAATCCCTGTGAATTTCAATGGGCATTTTTGAACGTACTTACACTGACACATGATCACAGTAAAAGCACATGGGATATTCATTGACTTGAAGCATCTAAATACTGGTGAGTACACTAGGGACCAGGGTACTAGAGGGGGTATTTTAATGGTGTGCGAGTCGCTGCTCCTCCCAACTCAGACACAACCATACATGCTGGCTTTGGAGAGACCTTAATGTCCCCTACACGCGGTCGGAATTTCCGTCAGCAAAAGTCTGATGTGAGCTTTTCTTCGAAAAATTCCGACCATGTGCATGCTCCATCTGACTTTTGCTGGTGGAGATTCTTGGAGAGCAGGTTCTCTATTTTTTCGAATCATCTGTAGCAATTCTGAGGCCGTGTACACACCACCGAGGTTCTCGCTGAAAACCAGCGAGAACCTCGCTGGAATGTGCATTCCAGCGAGGACCTCGGCCGTGTGTACGGTCTCGGCGAGCTTCCCGTCGGGAAACCCGTCGAGCAGAAATAGAGAGCACGCTCTCTATTTGCTCGACGGCCCGCCTGGAAGAATGGCTGGTTGCCATTCCCGACGGGCGGATCGCCGATTTCGACGGCCGGCAGGGAACCTCGACGGGCGGAACGATGTGTTCTGCCCGTCGAGGTTCCCTGCCGTGTGTACACGGCCTAAGGTGCTGGTCTTATGCCTTATTTAACCTCCCTGGCGGTATGATTCTGTCTGGAATTACGTACCAAAAGCGGTACAATTATTTTGCATGGAAATTCTGCGTTTTATACTGTAGGCCTGCAATTTTTAGGAATAACTCACTTAAATTTGTCCAAACCAGAGTCTAGTAGACATCCCGGGTATGATAAAGTTTGAAACACAAAATCATAAAATTATAATATAATAAATAACTATAAATAATTATAACAAATAATAATGTAATTATAATAAAAATTATTCACTAATGTAATCAAATCAAAATCACTGAAATTTGCTCAGTTGCAGAATTGTCGCTGTCATTACTTTTATTTTTTTATGACGAATTTCCCCACAAATCGCTATCGCTCAATTCTGCAAGTGATTATCATTTATTATCGCTGTTTTCTAGCTGCTCTAAAATCACTTTTGACATAAAGGGACACTTTTGGTTGCTATGGACAATCTACAGTTTGCAGGCACAAAAAAAATGTTTTTATTATGTAAAAGAACATGCAGGGCACTGGGCAGACCACTAGGGACAAGGGGGGTGTGTACTTTTTACATACAGTACTGTAATCTATAAGATTACAGTATTCTGTATGTAATGTGTTTGTTTACTTTTTTGAATTTGCCGCCGGTCTCTGCCCCCGTGCGCCGTTACGTCGCAGGGAACGGAGATCGGCAGCGCGCGGGCACTGTGTGAGTCGAATGGAGGACGCCACTCGCTCACACAGCGTGGATGCATCGCTGGATCCAGGGACAAGGTAAGTACAGTACCCTGCCTGGATAAAAAGGTAAGCCAGCGCGCGCTGCAGGCTCTGCATATTCACCCCGAGCGCGACTCGGGTATATCGATATTTACATAAAAAATCCACCCCGAGTCGCGCTCAGGGATACCGGCAGGGGGGTTAAAGTCCCACCAACCCTCTTTTTGCTCTAGATATAGGGATGGAGGTGATTGTACACATGCATTTCATACAAAGTCTCAAAACCCTTAATTTTGTACCCATCTGGTACAAGTGAGTGACTGTTAATATAGCATTTAAAATTGTATGGTACTGTAAGCCAGATCTCTATCCAGACCTCTCTGGATGAATTTTAACACCAAAGTAACCAATGGGCACATGGAATTGAATGAACTCTATGAGACAAATGTGGAAAATATATCCCAAAGACTGATATGAGGCCTCGTACACACGACCGGTTTCCTCGGCAGAATCCAGCAAGAAATTTGTTGGGAGACGTGTTTTGCCGAGGAAACCGGTCGTGTGTACATTTTTCATCGAGGAAACTGTCGAGGAACTCGACAAGCCAAAAAGAGAGCATGTTCTCTTTTTCCTACGGGAATGGAGAAAATTGGCTCGTCGAGTTTGACAGCCGAACAAGGAACTCGGCGAGGAAAACGATGTGTTTCGCCCGATGAGTTCCTCGGTCGTGTGTACGAGGCCTTAGTGGACTTTATCCTGGCTTGAAGGAGTTTAGTGATCTTCAAGTCTCAATCTGGCCATGCATAGCAGGTTTAAATTACCCAGGACCGGGGCTTTTTTTCCTCAAACAATAGGTGCTGGAACTCAACCATTTCCCCCCAAAACCCCTCCATCCAAATCACATCAAATAGTGGGTGTGGTCAGTCACATTTCACGAACAGTAAGAGGGTCTTAAAGGGGCATTAAATACCAGAATTGCATTACAAACAGAGTGCAGAGTTGTCACTTGTAAACACAGAAATTGGACTTCTGTGTTTACAAGTGATTGTGGTGAGCAGGCACCAAAGGGTCTGAGCCTGAGATGGAGGAACTGAGTTCCACCAAGTTCCCCCTGAAAAAAAAGCCCTGCCTATAGGCACAGAGGAATCAATGAACTCTCTGAGGCAAGTGGCAAAAATGCCCCCAAACTCTGGAATTAGAAGCATTTGATGGCTTTTTCCTAGCTTGAAGTCGTGTGGTAGACTCTTTCGATCAATCTGCAAGCTGTTATGCTTAATCTGGCTGCATCAGGATGGTTTAGATCAGTGGTCCCCAACCTTTTTGGCTCCGGGGACCGGCTGCGTGGATGAAAATTGTGCCAAGGCTCGGGGTTGGGGTTGGGGTTGGCACGTAGGTGGTAAGAGACTGTTCGCGGGCTATTTGTCAGCGCATTAGTTCTATTATTACATTGCAGTAATAAATGACATAGTTCAACTCACCATAATGCAGAATCCGTGGGAGCCCTGATCGCGTCACTTGCCACGTCGCATGCCACCAGATGCCGAATGTCAATTGCCACATCACCTGTCATGCTGCCTGCCACAAGATGCGGAATGTCACTTGCTATGTCACCTGCCGCCAGATGCAGGGCGGCCTTGTGTAGTGTGTTGCGGCAATTAACAGGGAACAGAGAGAGACAGAGAGAGTGTCATTTTTTTGCAGGTAGATAGAGCAGGCAGGCAGGCAGGCTAGCCAGTTAATGTTACAGTATGTAGAGGATATATATATACATCCCAGGTGTTTACTGGCAGGCAGGTGATTGTGCTATTTAAAGACGTTATCACAGGTATAGACACCCAGCAGGTACAATATTTAAAGGAATTTTTTATTTTTATTTAACCACTTAAAGTGGAGGTTTACCCAAAAATCAACTTTCTGACATTAGATCCAGCATACTGCTAACATCTGCAGTATGCTGTTTTTTTTTGTTTTTTTTTTGTATTTTTGGTTTTATGAGCCGTTGTTATCTGGCTAAGAGCGGGGAATCCTGCGGGGAATGGGCGTTCCTAAGCCAAGAGGAGTTGATTGACGGGCTGCTTAGGCGTGTCACGCCTTCCAAAAATACCCAAAGTGACACTCGGGTATTTTCGGAAGACGTGACATGCCTTAGCAGCCCGTCAATCAACTCCTCTTGGCTTAGGGACGGCCATTCCCCGCAGGATTCCCCACTCGGAGCCGGATAACAACGGCTCATAAAACGATTAGTACAAAAAAAACAAAAAAAAACCAGCATACTGCAGATGTTAGCAGTATGCTGGATCTAATGTCAGAAAGTTGATTTTTGGGTGAACGTCCGCTTTAAGACCCGGACCAAAATGCAGGTAAATGACCAGGCCCCTTTTTGCGATTTGGCACTGCGTCGCTTTAATAGACAATTGCGCGGTCGTGCGACGTGGCTCCCAAACACAATTTGCGTCCTTTTCTTCCCACAAATAGAGCTTTCTTTTGGTGGTTTTTGATCGCCTCTGCAATTTTTTTTTTTGCGCTATATACAAAAATAGAGCGACATTTTTGAAAAAAAACAATATTTTTTACTTTTTGTTAAAGAAAAATCAAATAAACTACATTTTAGTTAAACATTTAGGCCAAAATGTATTTAGCCACATGTCTTTAGTAAAAAAAAATCGCAATAAAAAAAATAGATACCTAGCGGGAACAGTGACACTAATACAGCGATCAGAAAAATGATCGATTAGTGACACTGGCAATAGGGAGTGAAAAGGTTAACTAGGGTGGTGATCAAGGGGTTAAAACTTTATTAGGGGGGTACGGGAGCTACCCTGGACCTAACACTAAGGCTGCATTCACACCTAGGCGTTTTAACGCCTGAAGCGCGACGCTACAATACACCGGAGGGATGAAATAACATTATTGTCTATGGTGACTGTTCACATCTTAACGCCGAACGCCGAAACGCCGGTCGCGTGAAGCTCAAACAAGTCCCGGACCTTTTTTTGTCGCGCGTATCGGGCGGTTTGGGCGTATTTGAGCGTTTCCATTTCCCATAGAAAGTAATGGAAACGCTCGATTCAAGTGACTTGTGCGACAACGAGCGTTTGCTACGGGCGTTTTGTCGCTCTAATCAATAGAACTTTTCACCCAGGCAGAAGAATAAAAAAATCTACCAACATAGCAACAAGTAATGAAAAGATGATAATTTTTCCTATTGGCTAAAATAAAAAAAAACTTTGAAGTACAAAAACGTCGGACGACACTGTATGCAAACGCGCAAATAAGCTTGAATACACGTGACAAAACGCCGGCAAAAAACGCCCAAAAAAACGACCGAACGACCGACGCTCAGGTGTGAATGCAGCCTAACTGCCTGTCACACTGACACTAACTGCAGTGATCATACATATGATCACTGTATTCAGTGACACTGTGACAGGGGGGAGGGGGTGGGGGGGGTTCGATCACGGGGGTTAAATGTGCTTATGTGTCTGTGTGTCAGTGTAGTGTTGTGTACACTTACTGTGCGATGTGATCTCTCCTCAGCGGTGGTTGAAAAAAACGCCGAGGGAGAGATCACATCACTTCCTCCTTCCTGTGTTTACAGGAAGTGACACACGGGGGGAGCGCACGCTTTGGCTGGGAGCGATCCGGAGGGGGCGGACAAAAACGAACCGCCGCCCCCTCGTCCCCGATCGCTCTTACGGCAAAACGGACCGTCGCATGTACCGGAGGGGGTCCCGATCGGCCCCCCGACCCACGTCAACGCAGGCACGTATATATACGTTGATGTGCCTGCCTGTGCCATTTTGCTGACGTAAATGTACATGCGGCAGTCCGCAACCAGTTAAGCATCATTAAAATCACTGCTCCAGGAGCAGTGATTTTAATGATGCTTAAATGAAAAATTCCTTTAAATATTGTACATGCTGCGTGTCTATAGCAGTGATGGCGAACCTTTTTAGGGCCGAGTGCCCAAACTGCAACGCAAAATCAATGTATTCATTCCAAAGTGCCAACATATACAGAAGTTGATGAGCGTGGGATATGATGTCTGCGGGTGAACATGGGACACATCAGAAATCATTGTGTATTCACCATGTAGTCAGTGTTTTGTACAAGAAGATCTAAAACTAGAACACATTTCGACAAAAGTTTAATTTTTTGGAAGCTGTCCTAACATTGTGCAATCAAATTCCAGTATCACTATTCTAACTATACATTAATATTCAATACACTCAAGTTGCATGACAGGTGTACTTTAAATTACTAGTTGTTCAGTAGAAGCACTGGCTGGATGATAAACAAATCCTGTCAGGCCGCGTACACACGGCAGGGAATCTCGACGGGCAGAACACATCGTTCCGCCCGTCGAGGTTCCCTGCCGGCCGTCGAAATCGGCGACCCGCACGTCGGGAATGGCAACCAGCCATTCTTCCGGGCGGGCCGTCGAGTAAATAGAGAGCGTGCTCTCTATTTCGGCTCGACGGGCTTCCTGACGGGAAGCTCGCCGAGACCGTACACACGGCCGAGGTCCTCGCTGGAATGTGCATTCCAGCGAGGTTCTCGCTGGTTTTCAGCGAGAACCTCGGCCGTGTGTACGGCGGCTTACAGGGGGTGACATGCAACCAGAAACTCTCCAGCTGCAGCAGAACTTCCCAGTCCTCCCATTCCCTGCTGGCACACATTATGCTCTCTTTAGTTGTTAAGGCATGTTGAGATCTGTAGTTCTACTCCAGCTGAAGACATCCGGTTGCCCTGCATTGCTGTAGCAGAAGACTAGTTAGAAAATCTCTCATTCCTGACTATCCTCATAGTCCTCAATGTCCAGGAAACATCCTTCTGAAAGTGAACATTTAGACAACTGTAACAATGCTTTACCAATGGTTCACTTACAATGCCTGTACAGGAAAGCCCAGAGTGACATGACAAAAAAGACAAATAACGGAAGGCTGGGCATGACTGTGTGAGGAGTAGTGCAACAAAAGGGTTAAGGAAGGAAGGAGGTGCTTTCAGGGGAGTGGCTGTAGGAGGTCTGGTGACTGGGTAGGAGGAACCCCCTTTATAAAGGGGGGCGGGGGCACACGTGGGACATTCAAGGAAGTGTAGCACGCTGGGAGGCAGGTTTTTCCCTGCTCCCAGCTTTCATTGAGAAGACAGATTGGGGACTTTAAGGCTGGGTTCACACTTGTGCTGTGTGTATTTCAGCTTTTTTATCTCTGCAGATAGATAAGGGAAGTGTTCAGCAGATTAGCTCCGTTTTTGCTGCGAATTTGGAGACCTGGGATAAGTTCCGAGTGAGAGGAGAGTGGGGGAGAAGTGTATTGAGCTGAATGACAGAAATTCCTGAAGAGACCTGAACACATCTGCGAATCAGCTGCGTACCCATAGTAGATAATGGGACTGAATTCGCACCTGAGCCGCACCGCAAGGCCTCCACAACGCATACGGATTTCCGGCAATGTGCAGTGCCAATCGCATCGCACATATGTGAACCAGCCTCATTGAAAACAATGTATTTAAAAATGTTCTGCGTATTAGATGCGGTTTAAGCCGCAACCAATTCGCATAGGTGTGAACCCGGCCTTAGGCGGCGTCTGCTTCACAAACACCCCCGGAGGGCTTGATTCACAGGTAGGTGGCTGTATGGGACGAGGTCGGGGGGGTCGGGTACAACCGCGTTGGGGTCCCCACGCGCTCGGCGGCCGCGGGTTTTTATTGTTGCTTCCCAGGGCCCGGGCCACAAACACAGCCGATGTACAGGAGCCCCCAGGTGGATCCTCTGCCCCCGCCGGCTGGGCACACGTTAGCCCCGGCTGGCGGTGATGGCGGGGGGCAGGCGTCTGGGTGCAGTGGGCGGGGCGTTGGGCAGTAATGGCGCCCGATCCTCGTCCGCAAGGTTACAGCCTGTTGCCAACCCAACCCCCCCCCTCCCCCACGGGCAGAGGAACGCATTTTTCGGCCGGGGAGGATGGCGGACGCAATCCGCCGCTTAGTCTGAGCCCGGTGGGCGGGGCTTCGGGCCAGGAATGGCGCCCGATCCTCGCCACGCGGTGGAGCAGTGTGGATGGAGCAGCCCCCCCCTCCCCCCACACTCACTGGGACATCAAGGGGGGATCTCAATGGGACAAAAACCGGGGGAACAGCCGGGGGGTCGTCCAGGAACGCGACCACCGGTTCCAGGGCAGTGGGGAGGCCGGAGTCCCCGGATCGGAGAAGGGAGGTCGAGCGGAGGTCCGTCGGTGGGAGCAGCGGAATGGAGACGGCCGGGTCGAGTGGTAGAGGACGATCCGCCGAGAGGCTGGGATCTTCGGCCTCCAGGCCTTCCGTGCCTGGGAGGCAGATGTCAGCGAGGACGCCGGCCTCGGAAGATCGTTTGGAGGGGGAGGCATCAGGATCGTAGGAAGAGGGTCGCATGGATGAATTCGCCTGCGGTGGAGTTGCCGGTGACGGCTGTGTGGGACGTTCCTGGCCAGCCTGGTGAATCCACTAACAATACTTTTGGGGAATTTTTGTTACTGCAGGGTGTTCGCTGGTGGGGGGCGGGGGTCCCCCTGTAATTGGGGTAATGTGGGGGGGGGTAATGTTTGCCGACAACCAGGGGCCCCAGGGGGGCGGGAGTGTTGCCTGCTGCCCAGGGTTCCCCTGGGGGGGGGCTTACAGGATTTGTTGTGTGTTATTTTTTGGGACCTGGTACAGCGTGGCCAGGGGGGGGGGTGGGGACGCCATCTCAGGCGGCACCCTGGGTTAGGGGATCGGCTTGGGGGGGTTCCTGTGGCTGTTGGGGTACCTCCCCCGGTGGGGGGGGGTACGTGGGTGGTGCAGGACAGTAGTTCCTGACGTGACACGGGGCGTGAGAAGACGGGGGGGTCAGGACGGACGTGGTACGGATGGCTGATGCGGCCGAAGGTGAGTTGTATATGTATGCTTGGGGGGGGGCTGCTGGGGGGCTCATCTGAAGCAGGAGGTCAGGGGAAAAATCGAAAAAGGTGAGTATGCAGAGATTCTTTCCCTGTTGCTTTTGGAGAAGTTTAATTTGGATAGGGTGAAGCCAGACAGTTTTGGAAAAGGATGACGAGGTGAAGAGAAGGTAGGGGTGATTCCTTGTACGTTCGGCGATTGGTTGCAGGCATTTGTGATCATGGCCAGCGCCTTGGGGAGAAGAGCCCGGAGCACTGTTCTGCGCTTTTCTGCTATATGGACTCTATGTGGGAAGCTTATCGGGTATATGGGGGGTCAAAGTATGATGAGCAGTTTCATCAGCGGCGGGCTGGGCGCCTTACGCTGCGATGGGACCACAAAGATATCAGTTTGTGGATACGGATGATTTCCGCGCCCCGGTCTAATACTCAGTTTTTCAGGGCGGGGCCGAGGGTACGCCCACTTCTGGATCGCCGGCCGGGAAAAAAAATAAAAAATGGGGGGGTGTGTTGGGGGAACAACGCCAGTGAGGGGGGAAAGGAGGGGACCTTTTTCGCGTAGATACCCAGACAGGGCGGCAGCGCCGCTGCTCGTGGAGGAGTTTTTCCGAGGGATTTGTCATTCCCTGTTCTTTGTCGAAGGTGCAGGGGGATCGTGATTGACTCGGGGGCAATGGAGGGTATGCTGCTGGGGGACAAGGTGGAGGACCTCCGGCTGGTGTTCCGGGGGGATGTTGGGGTGGAATGAGGTTCAGCTAAAGGGAGTTGCAGTCACTGCTAGGTAAGTTGACCTTCGCCTGTCGTATCATTCCCATGGGCAGGGTGTTCTGCGGACGGCTGTCGGCAGCTACAGTGGGGGCAGGGCCCCCGACTCCTTCCATTCGCTGGTCAGGGGAATGTAAGGTGGATCTGCAGGTGTGGCACACCTTCTGGGAAGAGTACAATGGGCGAGCGTTTTGTATGTCGGGGCCGGTGAGGAACTTTGATTGGTAGATCGTCAGGGACGTGGCGGGCTCCATGGGTTACGGGGGCTTTCTTCAGGGGACAATGGAGCGGGGAGGCGTGGCCGGAGTCCTGGGTGGCGGCGGGTTTTGAAAAGGAACCTGGTGCTGCTGGAGCTCTGTCATGTGGTGGTAGTGATCGAGCTGTGACAATATGGGGTTGGTGGAAGTTATCAACCGAGTTTCCGGATCCTCGTTGCCGGTGGTTCGGTTGCTGCGCCACCTCGTGTTGCGCTGTTTACACTGGAACATCTTTCTGTACGCTGGGCACATTCCGGGGTGTAGACAACAGACTCGCTAAAGCTCGGTTTTTCAGTGGGACAAGTCAGAGAGCTGGCTACGCAGGAAGACAGAGGAGGGGCCCCAGGCCCGGGGGGGATGTGGGGCATTGCGTTGGGGTCGCCACAAGCTGGCTCAGGAGGTCGGTGAGTGGGCCGATGTGGGCGGCGTACGTGAAGGTAAGGGACGAATGGTCTGTGTTAAAACGGCGGGTGGATGCCGAGCTGGGGGAGGTGGAGCTGGGTTGGTTGGTGGTGTATTTTGCGGCTGGACAGATGGGAAAAAGGGGGGTAAAACAGGCGGGTAAGGATTACATAAAAGTCACGTTCTTAGGGAACGGCGGGGACCGGTGAATTTTCGATTTTGCAGAAGATTTGTGGCGTTTTGGGGGACATCCAGTTATGGGGTGAGTTTTTTACTCCATACGGTTTTGTGGTGGCGTTTTTTCAAGTTTTTTAGGGTGGGTGAGTTGGTTGGCCCTTCCAGATAGGTGGTGGGAGGTCTAATGGTAGAGGATGTGCAGTCAGTGGAGGACAGCGTGGTTTTCGGCTTTGTGGGTCCAAAATGGATCAGAGGGAAAAAGGGGGTGGATGCGTTTGTATCCTTTGCTGGGTTCGGGGGGTCTGCCCTGTGCGGACGGTGCAGGAGTTTTTCAACGATACGCCCTGGGTTGGAGGGCCCTTCTTTATGCATGGGGATGGTTCGTTTGTGTCACGGTTTCAGTTGGGACAGGTGTGTAAGAAATGTCTGACAACGGCTGGGTTTGCTGAGTTACAATTTACCTCACACTCCTTCCGCATCGGGGCAGCCAGGTGCGGGTTGGATGAGGTGGCGGTCAAAAAGGATCGGGTGGTGGGGAATCTAGAAGATTTTGTTCTTGTGTGCGCCAACACATGGCGCTGGATTGAGGTGTGGTGGTGAGGTATGGACTTGAGGAGGTGGGTTCATGATATTCTGGAGGGTCGTGGCATGATTATCACTGTTGTTATTTGTTTTCAAAGGGAGGTCACTCACACCGCGTGTGGATCATGGGGCATTATTCTGTTTGCAAGGGGGGGGCAAGGAGAGTGGATGCTAGGCCCGGATGTAGACAGTTGAGGATTTCCAGGTGGGAGGTGAGAATTCGTTGGCTGTAGGTTTCCTGGGATGGGGTAGGGCAGGGTGCTGCCGGAGGTGCAGCGCTATGCCCGGCTCGACCGGCCGCCCGACGTGTCAGTTTTACACGTGTGGGGCAATGACCTGGGGGGTTCGGCCGATGGGGGATTTTATCTCCGCTGTTAAGGCGGACATACTCATGTTCAGGGCAGCTTTTCCAGGGATGTTGCGGGTGTGGCCTGACATAGTAGCTCGGACCACATGGTGCATTGCAAGGTCAGTGGCTAGCAAGAGGAACAAGGTGGTGGGGAGGTTTGTGGCTAAGCACGGGGGGTTGGTTGTTCGTTACACGGAGTTGGAGGTTAATGTGGGTCTGTACCTGCTTGTAGATGGTGTTCACCTAACCGTTGTGGGTATGGATTTGTGGGTACTAGGTTACAGGAGGGGATCTAGAGGGCCCTGCGGGTGTGGAGGGGTCCGTAAGGGAAAGGGGGTTCCTCTTCCGGCCTGTGGCGGTGTCCTTTGGTCTTTGATGGTGACAGTTAACAGATGGAATGAAAATGGTGGGGGGGCTCATCGGTGGGATGGCCCCCGTATGGTGTTATTCCAGTGGAACGGTGTCCGCTGGAATACGGTTATGGTACACTGCGGTGTAAAAAGGGGGTGTCTCCGAGCTGGAGTCGGCTGGGGGCCGGATATGGTAATGGTAACGCAGTGTAATGGAAAATAAAAAGGTTTAAGTGGGGTTGCTGTCAAAGACCAAATTGGACGGGTGTTAATAAAGTTATTTGTGTTAAATGTTAATGAATAAAGTTTTGGTTACTTGGAATTAGTTAATTGGATTTAAATATTTAATTTGGTTTGAAAAAAATAAATAGGCTATCTCGTTAATGGGTAAATGGAAAAATGTTTAGAGAATTTGGGGGGTTCTAAAGGTGGGGAGTAAAAGGTTGGACTATCTAATCTACACTAGTCAAGTTCAATGCACGTCAAATGCAAACTCCAAGCAACATCTCTACACCTCTCTGTATAATGCCAGTGATTCTGGACTGTCTGTCATGTGACTCTGGTGTCATGAAATAAAGGGGGGTGGCAGGGACAAAAATTATTTGTATTTACATCTCACACTGTACTGCAGTGATCTCTGCAAAATATAGCAGGCATTCCCAGCCAGATAAACATGAATAGCCAACAGAAAGCATGAGACATCTGCTGTAACACGGACAGCATATAAAACAGACCGCATATAACACAGACAGTATATAAACAACATTATTCTGACCATACAATTCCATATTTTGTGGCAATGTTGGGAACAAGAAGAAAAAAAAGTCCCCAAGGAATAGATTATTTTTGAAGAGGCACAGAAACAGTGTACAGCTAAACACATTTATTCTCCACACAGCATGTACACTTACTTTAACGATTGCCACAGCACTCCAATGCATCAGCCCACTCAGTCAGTTCCCGGGCATAAGAACGGCCTGTGATTGGGCAGCTTCAGTAGGCACCATCACGGCCCCCCATTGGCTCAATCCCCACTGTGTTCTGCTTGCCATCCAACCCGGAGCAACTCTTCATCTCGTCCACGCCCCATCCTAGCCACTGCCCCCCATTGGCTCAATCCCCACCACGTGTTCCGCCTGTCATCCAACCCAGAGCAACCCTTCATCTCTCCATGCCAATCCTAGACACATCATCCCTGGCTCCAGAGGCTTATGGGAGATGTAGTTCTAAGTGAAGGGGAGCTGTGGACGCGATATACCTTAGTATACAGGATTTTCTCACGTGCCCACAGAGATGGCTCAGCATGCCGGCTGTGGCACGCGTGCCACAGGTTCGCCATCACTGGTCTATAGTTTGCCTGTGAAAACGTCTTTGAGAACCCGGGTCTTGCATGAGGGAACATGTATCAATGGAATTTTTTTTTTTAAATGGTTGTTTTTTCAGGATTCCTGCTCCTGAAAAAACGACAGTTTTTTAAACTTTCTTCCATTGATACATGTTCCCTGGGGCAAGACCCGGGTTCTCAAAGACGTTTTACAACAATAACTTGCATATTAGGCTTTAAAATTAGCACTTTTGAATTCGAACGTTCAAGTCCCATAGACTTCAATGGGGTTCTCAATGTTTACGCGAACGTTCGGTCCGTTCGAAGGTTCTGGTGCGAAAACGGGGGGTGTTCGGCTCATCCCTAGTTGTTTGCTTGCCTTGCTTTGTAATGATGGTCTTACATGTTGCTGCTGCAGTTTGTTGTGTCATGGCTGGTCAATACCCCCATGTCCATGTCTTCATTCACCTAGCTTCTCCCTATTCACTAAAGGGACAGCCAATTTCTTGTTCTGGGTCATGCAGTGTCCAGCCAATGCCTTGCCATTTCTCTGTGTTTATCACAAAGGTGGGAGTGCTAACATGATGAAAAGTCTGTTTCAGATCTAATTACTATATCGTTTTCACCTGCAGAGCAGTAGACTGAGAGACCCAGGGATTGTGGCATATGTAGTTTCTTCACCAGAAGTACACTACAGACACCATGCTTCACTGTTGCCTGCAAATACTCATTATTGTTCCACTCTCCAGCCCTTTGTTAACAAACTGCCTCCTGCCACAGCCAAATATTTCAAATTTTGACTCACCAGTCCAAAGCACCTGTTGCCATTTTTCTGCACTCCAGTTCCTATGTTTTTGTACATAGGGCATGAAAACACGGCTATCTCAACTATGCATGAAAACATAGAGACTGGGGTGCAGAGAAATGGCAGCAAGTGCTCTAGACTGATGTGTCAAAATGTTAAATATTTGGCTGTAGCAGGAGGCAGTTTGTTGGCGAAGAGCTGGAGAGCGGTATAAAGAGTGTCTGCTGGCAACAGTGAAGCATGGTGGAGATTCCTTGCAAGTTTGGGGTTGCATTTCTGCAAATGGAGTTGGAGATGTGGTCAGGATCAATGGTGTCCTCAATGCTGAGAAATACAGGCACATACCTATCCATCATTCAATGCCATCAGAGAGGCGTGTGATTGGCCCAAAATTTACTCTGCAGCATGACAACAACCTTAAACGGGCAGCAAATGTCATTAAAAACTATTGTCAGTGTAAAGAAGAACAAAGAGTCCTGGTAGCGATGGTTTGATCCCCACAGAGCCTTGATCTCTACATCATCCATTCTGCTTTGGATTACATGAAGAGACAGAAGGATTTGAGTCAGTCTCCATACGCAGAAGATATGTTATTAGTTCTCCAAGATGTTTGGAGCAACCTACCTGCCGAGTTCTATTTAAAAACCGTGATTCCTCTCAAGCCTGCGTTGAAAAACGGTTGTGTGTACGTGGCATAATTATTTTCCACAGTGCTGTATATACTGTATTACATAAACAGTAAACACTATACATTAGTTTAATTGTTCCCCCCCCCCCCCCAAACAAATTGCTTAATTGTTTTAAGAACAAATAGTAAACATACAGTGGCGAAAATAATTATTTGATCCCCTTTGCACTTGCAAAGAAATGAAGGGTCTAAACATTTTTACCATAGGTGTATTTTAAATGATAGAGACAAAATATCGAACAAAAATCCAAAGAAAACACGTGATACAAATGTTATAAATTTAGTTGCAGTACAGTGAGAAAAATAAGTATTTGATCCCCTACTAAGCAACGATCATTCTGACTCCCACTGACTGGCTACAGTATGTGCTCATGTGGTACACAGATTAGTGCTGTGAATGTAAGAAGGTTCTCCTAACAACAACTCGTTATGTGTATAAAAGACACCTGTCCACAGAATCTCTTTCTTCCAATCAAACCCACCATGATTGATGACCAAGACCAAAGAGCTGTCGAAGGACATCGGGGCCAAGATTGTAGACCTGCACAAGGCTGGAATGGGCTACAAGACCATCAGCAAGAAGCTTGGTGAGAAGAAGCGATTATTCACAAATGGAACAAATGCAAAATAACCATCAATCGCCCTCGGTCTGGGGCTTCATGCAAAATTTCACCTCATGGGGTGAGGATAATCATGAGAAAAGTGAGGGATCAGCGCAGAACTACACAAGAGGAGTTTGTGAATGATCTCAAGGCAGTTGGGACTACAGTCACTGATTAAACCATTGGTAACACAATACGCAGCCATGGATGGAAATCCTGCAGTGCCCCCAAGGTCCCCCTCCTCAAGAAGGCCCATGTATAGGCTCATCTGAAGTTTGCCAATGAACATGTAAATGATTCAGAGAATGATTAGGAGAAAGTGCTGTGGTCAGATGAGACCAAAATTGAGCTCTTTGGCATTAACTCGACTACAGACAATCCCCGAGTTACGAACACCCGAGTTAGGAACGACTCCTTCTTACGAACGGCCTCAAATGCTGCCCACTTGTGCTCCACGCTGGTCCTGGATACCTTTCGAGCACCTCCGGACACATCCCACACTGCCGTACTACGCCCCAGATAACATAACAAGTGCCCGGAACATCCCACATCCATGCACAGGCGGCAGTTACACTTACGAACACTTCCGAATGCAGTGTTCCGACCAGAAGTTACACTTACAAATGCAGTGTTGTTACACTTACAAATGCAGTCCTTATTGTGTTCGTAATTCGGGGACTGCCTGTAGTCATGTTTGGAGGAAAGGATAGGCTGACTATGACCCTAAGAATAAGATCCCTACAAGCACGGAGGTGAAAACATGATGCTTTCTGTCTGTTTCTCTGCTAAAGGTACAAGCCGACTTTGCCACATTGAGGGACCAATGGACGGGGCCATGTATTGTAAAGTCTTGGATGAGAACCTTCTTCACTCAGCTAGAACACTGAAGATGGAGCATGGATGGGTCTTCCAGCATGGCAATGACACAACACATACTGCCAAGGAAACAAAGAAGATGCTTAAGAAGAAGCACATTAAGGTCATGGAGTGGCCTAGCCAGTCTCCAGACCTTAATCCTATAGAAGATTTATGGAGGGAGCTAAAACTTTGAGTTGCCAGCTGACTCCCAAAAAACCTTGGATTTTTAGAGACGATCTGTAAAGAAGAGTAGGCGAAAATCCCTGGTCACCAACTACAAGAAACGTCTTACCTCTGTGCTTGCCAACAAGGGTTTCTCCACCAAATACTAAGTCATATTTATTTTACTCACTGAACTGCAACTGCATTTATAATATTTGTATATTTGAGACGCTGTCTTGGAACCAGGAGACACACGCCTACACTTAACCGCCAGGAGCACAAATTGTATTCTGGCCTGAAGGAGACACCCCCTCTGCTCAAAATCAAAACTATACCCTCTTTTTCCTTCAGACTTAATTGTTTGTTGCTGGGGTCTCCACTCACTCTGTTATCTGCACATCATCTGACCAAGTGGACTCGATCTACACTGGTCAGTGCCGTGGCATCTTCTGCTCTCCTCGCTAGTGGGGATTCCTTGGGCTGCGTTTTGGCACAAAAAAAATCGGTTATTAGCAGTATTGACCACATAATCCAAAAGGAAAAATTTGCAAGGCCCTGATGAAGCACCTGTGTGCGCAACCTGTTGGCTGATATTTATCCTGCTGTCTGTAACCAATGTGGTCTATACTAATGTCTGGAATTGTTTTTAATAAGTCTTATTAAATGTTGATACATTTTCACAAAATAATTTGTGTCTATGGTGCTTGCCTTTTTTACGACAATTGACTCATCACACTTGAAAATCCCTTTGTTTGGGAGAGTGGTTTACCCCTCTCAAAGTGTCCCTTTTTTTCTTTAATATGTGTATCGTGCTTTTTCTGGTTGATATTCTGTCTCTATCATTTAAAATACACCTATGATAAAAAAAATATAGACCCTTCCTTTCTTTGTAAGTGGGCAAACTTTCAAAATCTGCAGGGGATAAAATAATTATTTTCCCCACTGCAAAACTGTTTCTAAAGCTGAAAACCCCCAAAATAGAAGTGTCCCAACAATCATTACACTTTTCCTCAAAGAATTGTCTTTTTTGTGTTTTTATATTTTTTGGTCCCTTTAAATAAATCTTTAGTATTGAATCCAAACCTTTCACATTCTAAACAGGACTGAAACATCTCATCCCACTTAGGGGATTAAATGTACAAACTATCTTGGACACTTTGCTGGACTGTTATCTAGTTACACATTGCCTTCTTCCCCCCGGGAGCCATAATACGATTTTCACAGGATTCAGATCGACGTTATCTGCTTCTTATTTCAGTCTTATCTCATTATTCTCAATGTAAGATTCATTAGTTTTCCTTGAGTTTGCCTGGTTTTTCTCAATAAAGTCACCCTCATATTACAGTACTTGCAATCCAGGTAAGTCAATATTTATTTGCATTATACACTAAAAACCTGTTATTATTTTATATATTAATGTAAAGTTTATTTTTTCATGTAAACTGTTATTTGCTACTAATACATATTGAATGCCATTAACAGTTTAGCCATGTTGAGTTTTAAAATCAAAAGCTATAATTCTGTTTAATGCAAATGCCATTTACTGTTAAGACAATTTTATTCATTTTCATTTTAAAGGATTGTAGTTTTAATTTCAAATTAATTCAGAAAAATAATGAAATATTTATTTTTTAATTTCCAATTTTTTTTCCTTTTAGTAACATGTACTTATTTATATATTATCTTTTAAAATAATTTTTTTTTAATTAGGTTGTATTATTTAATTCTAGTTAAAAAAAAAATCGTGAACTTTTACACTTTGTTTTCTTTTCAAAAAACCTTTGATAATACTTTCAAAATACACCTTTTACCATCAATGATGAAACTGGATAGAACTGGACATTTTTACAGTTGAACAAGCAGGTTACATGGCAGAATATAAACTGAGAGCAGACTCTCTTCTTAAATTACCCCTTATATACAAGAGATTGCCAGACACTCTTGTGAAGTTAATGGAACATTTCATAATGTCAGTGATTTTACAGTTTTGTCAATGGCTTGTTAAAATGACTGTTGTTAGCTTAGAAACGACAAGGAAAATATGTTTTTTTTTTTGTTAGTCACCATAACTTTAGCTGTGTGTTATTTGTATTACATTTAGAGTTAAGGCATTGTTATTACAAAACTTTTTGACATATAGTGGGATGATTATGTCTATACAAAAACTATTTTTATTTTTAACCTACAGAGTACTTCAAATGTTTTATTGTGGAAATGATTTTTGACTTTTTAACACTGACATAAATATAATGCAATCTATGCCAAAAGTTTTTGGAATAGGCAACTGAAACTCTACAATTTTATTTCCAATGTTTGGACCAGGTAAAGCGGTAGTAAAGTCTGATTTGTTATTTTTAGCTGCAGGTAAGCTTGTAATAAAGCTCACCCGTATGTAAAATCAATATCTCTTAAATGTGCATTGTGTAGAAGATATTCGCTCTTGGCAGCCGATGACATCACCGGTGCATGCTCCTTCAGAGCGCTGTTCTGTGGCCGTGACTCTCGTGTGCAGGAGTGACATCAGTGCGGCTTGGCCATTCAAGCTGCAGAAGCCCGAAAAACCGGAAGGAAGACTGGGTAAAGATGAAAGCCCTGTCAGCGGTGACAGCAGTGGTGGCCCATGCATTGTGGGCGCACAGGCACAGCCCCTCTAACACCTCCATCCAGGGCTGCTGATAAGGCAGTACAACTGGTCCTGTTGTATGGGGCCCAGGCCTCATCAGCTAAACAAGGGGGCCCAGGGCAACTTTTTGTTAATTTCTGTCCAAATTAATAAATGGATTTACTAGATCACACCCCCACCCCTACTTGCTTACCAGGGCTTAAATTACATTTCCCTGGGCCCCATCAGGTCAATAGAGAGACTCAAGAGTAACTATTTTTCAATTTTTGGGGCGAAGGGGAAGAAACTCAGTGTCACTGTTTCGCTACACCCTAGGGGGATGGGTGGGGGTGTAAGCAGGGTTGAGTGGGCCCTGATAGGAAGGCTGTACGGGGCCCAATAATTTCTAACAGCGGCCCTGCCTCCACCACCCTCCCTATCCATGTGCCCGGCCCCTTTCAGGATGCCAGACACATGAATTCCTATGGTGGTGATAGGCGGGGGGTGTGTATTTTGAAGCACGTCATTAGAACCAGAGGCTCTAACAGGCTTCAAAATAGGGTTTGCATTAGGCGCAGAGCACTGCGTCCCCCAATCCCACCCAGTTGTGTGACGATAGCAAATTTATTTTTGCTATGGCCACACTACAGTTTCTCTCCGCCAATCAGGAGGCAGGTCTGTGAGACGTGTTTCCCGATTGGCCAAAGCGCCAGGTGACCCTATTGGACCCGGCAAATCAGACTTAATAAAAGTCAGAGTTAGGCAGATATGGGTTCCCCTTTAATGTGGTGAGTACTTCTGACTCAGTGGATGACAGGAACTGACCGTCATAATTAATGATCTTGCCCAGTGTGTCAAAGTCCACACACAACAACACCCTCCAGGATTTACAGAAGAATGCTGCAGTAGTAAACAATCTGTAGAATTTAGGATCCACCCACTGCCAGAGTAAGAGGAAGGTGAAGAGGACCCATGATGTTATGGAGCAAGACTGAATACGCCTCAAAAAAGCTACGTATATATAGATTTATTTTAAAGTGTCAGGGGTGCTCCAATGTGTCGGGAAAGGGACAAAATAGCAGGGGCGACTTATCTTTTGGGCTTTAACTCTTCAATATCTAACAAAAGCTGAAATATCAGATTGGGATTGGACTGAACCTTTAAGCAATGCCACCCATAATATAATACCAATTTCACACACAGGGACCTCTGTGTTTTATCCAATGATCCAGCATGCCATGTTTTCCTGAGAGTGTCCCCATGACCCTGGTCACCGGCTTCATGTGTTTTCTGCTGTTCCTCAACATTGGTAAGTTATACCTTACGTGTCTATTGGTATGCTATTTGAATTATTCTTTAACTCTTTAATCATCAGTATTTAGGATGATAAATACAATTTATTTAAAAATCAGCTTGGCAGAAAATTGGAAATATACAATGTTGTAGTATTTTAGTGGTGTAGAGAGGCTGATGTTAAAGTTTAGTTTCAGCTAGGGCCAGGTTTACCATTAGACTCAGTAGACATCTGCCTAAGAATAGCAGAGACAAATATGTTTAATATAAGATTATTTACATGTATTCACAATAGTTTAGACCAGGGGTGCCCAACCAGTGGCCTGGGGGCCACACGAGGCTCGTGGAGCCCTCTGATGTGGCCCGTGACCTCCTGCTCTGGGATGGAATAAAATAGATTAGAATACTGTTATTGAAGGTAAGTTTATTACTAAAATCACAGTGTATATAAGGACATATATGGGCATATCTGTTTTGCAGGGGTTACTAGGCTGCTTTCAAACTGATCCACAGGTGCAGAGAAGTGTACCTGCGGGTTACCTGTACTAAGCCATAGACTTCTATTACCTGTGAGTTTGGTGTGCTGAGAGTAGAGTGGGGTCTATAGAGCCGAGTGGGCTGCCATCCACCCGCTCCACTCATTGTTGTCCGTGACCGGTTACCAAGTCGCTTAAGTGGCCCTTGCTCTTCAAAATGTTGGGCATCCTTTTTTTAGACAGATTAGGACAAGGAAAACAAGGAACCTACCTGTTTCTAGTATTGTTGTAGCAGAAAGCTGTTACATGTTACAGAAGCCGCATGCATAAAGCCTAAAAAAAAAAAGAGCTATGAATTTAGCATTTGTCAAATAATACCAAATGCACTTGTCACCAACTGAATTTATCCTACAGGGCCATGCCTAACGGGAGATAAACAGAGAGAAAAAAGGATTGCTATCTTGGGAACCACAGGTAACCCCATTGGGCTACAAGATCTGTTATACATTTTGTTATAGCCACTATGCAGCCAAAAGTTTGTGGATACTTGACCTCTGCACCTAGGAAAATGGCCAAAAGGATGTGGACACTACTCTGAATTGAGCTCAGGTGTGAAGGACACTGTTATGCTACATTTTAGATAATTCTGCTGGCCATGTTCTGTTCCAGCATGACTGATGTCGGGTACTGGTGTTCAATGCCAGGGTCTATGCCCCTTTGCATTGACTCAGCTGTGAGGACTTTGCTATGCAGGAACAAAGTTCTGACCTCAACCCTACTGGTAATTGAGTTCAGGTGTTTCCAGTGAAGGGCACAGTTAATGCTGCATTTTATATGATTTTGCCCTCAAAACCTTTGGCAAATTTGGGAAAGGCTCTTCCAGAACTGGAATAGAATTTTCAACAAGAACACATGGATGGGAAGATCAGGTGTCCACAAACATTTGGCCATACAATCTACACATAGATTTGTGATTTTACGAACTTTTTCCTGCATTCTCCTATTTTTTGTCTTACGTAATTATAGTATGGTATAAAATTCACCTGTAAAATTAAGGTAATCGTGTTTAAAGAGCAACACAAAGTTTAAATAAACTTAAGTGATTGTAAGCCCTAGCAAAAAAAAAAAAAACACAAGACAAAGGCATAGCATACTAGCTAATTATGAATTACTTACCTTACATCAAAGCCCCCACAGCGGTCCTCATACCCCCTCCAGCCGGCAACATCTCTCCCGGAGTTACTTTCTGGTATCGCAGGCTCCAGTGCTGTGATTGGCCGGAGCAGCTGGTAACAGCACACTCACTGATGCAATGGCACATACATGCCATTGCTTCAGTGCGTATGTGCTGATGATATCGCCAAAACCGTTTAGGGTTTACAACCACTTTAAAGTATAACTAAAGGCAATAGCAGGATCCTCTCTCATATATATATCTTCTTTTTACCTGCAGTTGGAGTTATATCCCTTACGTTTATAAACTTCCCTAGGTGATATGAGGCCGAAAACACTTAAAATTAGATGCTGGAATGTTCGGGGGATGGGTGACCAGGTTGAAAGAGCCACAATCTTCTCTATGCTTGAGTGGCATAGAGTGGAGCTAATTTGCCTGCAAGAGACGCACTTAACAAGGGAAACAAAGTTAAAGTTAAAAAATCGAAAATATCCATATCAGTACCATTCGGTCCACTCCTCCTATTCTAGGGGGGTGAGCATAATGGTAAAAAAAAGGAGTGTCTTTTGCATGCAAGGAGCTCAAAATAGATGAATTGGGCCGCTATATATTCTTGCACTGTCTAATAGAGAATGCACCATACATACTGGCCAATATTTACATCCCGCCACCCTTCAAAATGGAGATCCTGTACAAATTAATTTAATTTGTAATACATAAGGAAAACATCCCGGTAATAGCAGTAGGGGACTTCAATGTGACATTGAACAGAACAAAGGATAGATTCCCACCAGGGTTGCAGGGAGATAGCAGGGGTGAGGGACACTTAAACCAATTTCTGGAAGAAGTTGGATGGTGTGACATGTGGAGAACAAGATATCCAGAGGTGCGCCAGTACTCTTGTTTCTCGAGTACACATTCCACCTTGTCCAGAATAGACATAGCCCTGGGTAATAGGGCAAGCGTACAGTTAGTAGGTGAAATTGCCTATTATCCAAGAGGTGTGTCGGACCACTCTCCACTGGTATTAACATTGAATATGGGGAGTAGGTGCCCCATAAACAATTGGAAGATAAGTCCATTCTGGCTGGAACTTATGGGAAAGCCGGAGGAGAAAGACATAAAATTAAGAGAGTTCTTGGACTTTAATTCAGGGACAGCACCGGTGGGAGTGGTCTGGGACACCTTGAAGGCGTTCCTTAGGGGACTATTGATCCAACAGGTTGCCAAGATCAAGAAAAACTCTAGGGACTGGGAAGAGAAAATGAGGAAAGAAGTTCTGGAGGCAGAAAAACAATTTGTAGAGGACCGCTCTCCGATTAAACAAAAAAGATGGCTCGAGAAACAACAAGGGTATAAAATGGCAATTAATAAAAAAGTGGAGAATAAACGCCTATTTCAGAGCCAAAGATTATTTGCGGAGGGGGAGAGTGTAGGTCACACCTTGGCACTTCTAGCCAAAACTAACTTGACCCCCTCCAATATACTTGCAATTCGGACAGCGGGGGGGGGGGGAAATATCCTCACAAACACCTGTAATCTTGGATACATTTGAGGCATACTATCAGGAGTTATATAAATCAAAAAGTAGGGATGAAATGCCACAAATGAATGAATTCCTAAGGAAAATAGAAACGGCAGCTCTATCAGAGGAGGCTAGAAGGACCGTAGAAGCTCCTATAACCTTAGAGGAATTACAACAGGCACTGGGGGGGATGACCAATCAGAAGTCCCCAGGACCAGACGGTCTACCAGCAGAAATTTACAAACAGTATAGCGAGGTGCTGCTTCCAGAATTGCTTAAGGCGCTAAATTGGGCATTAGAAGGGGGGAGGCTACCAATGCTTGCTTCAATGTCAGAAGCCATCATTATAGTATTGCAAAAGGAAGGGAAAGATCCACTGGATACAGCATCTTATAGACCAATATCCCTGCTATGCTCTGATGTGAAATTATTGGCAAGGGTACTGGCAGCTAGGATAAATAAATGTATCCAGAAACTTATACATACCGATCAGTCCGGTTTTATACCAAACAGATCAACCAGCATAAATATTAGAAGACTGTACCTGAATTTACAAACGCCAACAGTGAATGCGGGAGACAAAGCCATCTTGTCCCTGGACGCCACCAAGACGTTTGATAGCCTTGAGTGGGACTATCTTTGGCATGTCCTGGGAAAATTTGGATTTGGCCCCACATTCATTGCTTGGATAAAAACGCTTTATAACTCTCCAAGTGCAAAAATAAAAATTAACAATGTATATTCGCGGTTGTTTAAGCTAGAAAGGGGGACAAGACAGGGATGTCCCCTGTCGCCTCTCCTTTTCGCTTTAGCAATAGAGCCAATGGCCATCGCGATTAGAAGCGACCAGGATTTACAGGGCTTCCAGAGAAGAGCAGGAGTGGAAAAAACAGCACTTTATGCAGATGACATTCTGATCTTCCTGGGGGACTCTACAAAGTCCTTAAACAAGGCACTAGAGATAGTGAAGGCTTTTGGTCGTCTTTCGGGCTTAGTGATCAACTGGGAAAAATCTGTACTTTTACTGGTGGACCCAGTGGATAACATGACATGTGCAGAAATACCCCAGTTGAAAATAGTGGAAAAAATGGAATATCTGGGTATAGTTGTAACTCGTGACCCAGAACAGTATATAAGTAACAATTTAGAGCCACTTTTGGCCAAACTCAAAAGGAAAGCAGACATTTGGGGCAGACTCCCTTTATCGGTAGCCGGACGTAGTAATCTCATAAAAATGATCTGGATGCCACAATTGCTGTATGTATTTCATAATTCACCTGTGTGGATAGGAAAGGTATGGTTTCAAAGAATAGAGACCCTTTTTAGGGAACTGATCTGGAAAAAGGGGAAAGCCAGGATTAGTCTCCAGACATTACAATTACCAACAAACATGGGAGGCCTGGCAGTTCCACACCCCTACAGCTATTTTCTAGCAGCTCAACTACAGCACCTGGGGGGTGCGGCACCATAGGAGGAGGGAATGTCAGCGGGAAAATGATGTTAATGGGGTCCCCACACGGGTCCATAATAGAAACCTTGGAGGCCGACTCCTTCCCAGTTAAGAACTCAACACTGAATCTGGTCAAGAGAACCTGGCAGGTAGGTAAGTCAGCTCTGGGGTACAAGGGGTTAACAAAATACTCCCCACTCTGGGACAATAAAAACTTGCAGGAGATTGTAAACATGGGGTAGTTGAAAGAATGGGAAAAGCTAGGCATAACCAGATTGGAACAATTATTCAAAGATGACACATTGAAGCCCTTTGCAGTACTAAGGGAAGAATATGCCATACCAAACTCCCTGTTTTACACTTACCTACAGATTAGGCATGCCCTACAGGCTCAATTCAAGAGGGACCCGGTAAGAAAGCAAAACATTTCCCATCTCCAACGGTTAATCGAGTCTGAGATATCTAAGGGAACTATCTCGGATTTGTACGCAAAGCTGAGTGATGGGTTTATAGGGTCTATAGGGGAGAAAGACTGGGAAAAAATAAACAAAGGTGGGAGGAAGACATAGGCCAAATAACAACTGAGCAATGGGAACAGATACTCCCGGCAGGGAAACTAGTGTCACTCGCTCCATCACAGAGAGTCTCACATCTGTTTTTACTTCATAGAGCCTACTACACACCAAAGAAGCTATATAAGTTTGGCAGGAAAACAGATGATAAATGCTCCAGATGTCAAAACATAGGAGATCTTATACACATGGTGTGGAAATGCCCGAAATTACATACTAGATACTGGGTTAAAGTACTAGAGATTATAAATACTACCTTAGGGATCAACTTGGCACTGGAGGCCAGGGTCTGTATATTGGGGTGCATAGAGGAGAGATTTGAGCAAAAAGGCAGAAAAGTAGCAGCTATAAGGTGCCTGTTTCAGGCCAGGAAACTGATAGCACAAAAGTGGCAGGCAGAGAAAGCACCCACAGTAACAGAATGGGTAAAAGTGATAAATGCCACAGTATGGAAGGAGAAAGTAACCCTAACTAGACAAGGCAACTTTAATAAATTTAAAATGTTGTGGGAACCATGGCTGAATAGAATGGGTTGCCTTAAGTAGAGGAGAGGAACCTAGCTAGGTGGTTGGGGAGAGGAAGGTGTGTAAGAGCGAGGTAACAGGGAGAGAGAGATAGAGACATCCGAGAGACAACATGCTGCTAATCGTGTAAAAAGGTATTAAGGGAAAGGAAAGGGAAATAAAAAAAGGAAAAGCAGTATTTATAGTAAAGTGTGCATATATGTGTATAAATAAGAAGGGTGGGGGGGGGGGGGGTTATGGGTAAAAGGTGCACAATATAGGTCACAAACCACGGGCTTTGTATACAAGAATGTATGTTACGTAAACTGTATTATGCCTTTGGAATGCAGAAAATTAATAAAGAATATTTGAATTAAAAAAAGGCAAGATTTTTTTTAAATTTAAGGTAGAGTGGAGAGGGATTAAAACACATATTAGGTTTTTATTGCTGTCTGTGCCCCTCATTAGGGAGATTCACCCTCTCTATTTGTCCTGTTTACCATTGAAAGTAAAAGTAAAAGAAAACCCCAAATTTTGAGCTGCCACAAGAAAAGTGATAGGGGGGAAATTTTCCAATGGGGACACTAGTTGGCAAAAAAATAAATAAACTGACAGAGGTTATAACCCTCCCTCATTCTATTCAAAATAAAAAAAAAAACATTTTGCCTATAGTTCTACTTTATTTGCATAAATCTGAAAATATATGTGGAAGCTACGCTCTTCTATCTTCCAAGGGTCCCAACTTTTGCATATGACTGTATATAAAGACAAAGGCCCAGATTCAGGTACATCTGCGCATTATTGGACCGGCGTAGCGCACCGCCTTTACGTTAGACTTGCGCAATTTTGCCGCGTAATCACCCTATTCACGTAGCTTTTGCGCAGGAAATTGCGCATGTGTAACGTTTTTTCCGAGGCGTAAGGAGGAGTAATACAAATTGGGAAGGACGTGGGCGTGTAACATTGAAATGAGCCGTGACCCCATGCAAATGAAGGGCCGGCCGGCTCGCGCATGCGCGCTTGAAGGAGACCATGGTCAGCTCCGCTGTGCGCATGCTCACAACTCGGGAGCGGCGCAATCAGTGAAATTGGAAATGGACTAGGGCAACGTTGTGAACAACGCAAACAGCATAAATAGACACACACAAACGCACTTGCATTGCAAAAGTACATCCCTTTGTCCCTTCCCATTTAACCTAGTGCTTTTGTCCTGTTGTTCGTTGCGGTGTGTTTTGTAGTTGTCAGATTAGTGTTCTGTGTGATCAAGTGTTTGTTAGTAGATCTTTGAAAGTGTTTTTTGATAAGTGTTTGAGAGACTGTTTGTTTGATTGATATATTTCTGTTCGTTTGTTTTCCTGTTTTTTTTGTTTTGTTTTTTTGTGACTGTTTCTTGCTGAGTAGTTTTCTCTTTGTGTGTGTTCTTGCTTGATTGGTTGTGCTTGTTTGTGTGAGTGAATTTTGTTGACTGGGAGTGAGTTTTTTTGGAAGTATGACAGAGAGAAAACGAAAGCTCAATTTTACAGTTGGGGAAAAACAAATTCTTGCCCGGGCCATTAGCGAGTATGGGCGTTTCCTCCACGGCCCAGACAGTGCCAACACCACCCCGGCCAGGAGGAGGGAGATTTTGGATAGGATCACTGAGCAGGTCAATTCAGCGGGGCAGGGGGAGACACGGACCCGGTCTGGGATTGACAAAAAAATCAATGACCTCCGGCGTCTGGTCAAACAGAAGCTGGCCAGAATGCATGCCCATGCCAGGGGCACAGGAGGGGGCCCACCATGCCGTATTAGGCTGACAGCGGAGGAGCGTGCGGTGGCCCTGACTTTTCATCGGCATGAAGTTGAGGGCCTGCCCGGCTTTGACTCAAGTCCGGAGCCCGTGGTGTCAGGTAAGTATTTTTTTTAATATCAGGTGTGTAGCATGTGTGGGGGAGGGGGTGAAAGGGAATATGTGGCAAGTGTTTGGATCCTCCAACCTGTGAATGTTTTGTGTCATCCACAGATGTGCAGGAGGGTGCAGGGCCATCTGGCCTGACCGCACCAACCCCAGGACAGCAGCCTAATGAGGCCCCCCCAACAAGGCCGGAGTCCGCGGAGGAGGTTCAAGAGGAGGAGGAGAATCATGAGGAGGAGGAGAATCATGAGGAGGAGGAGTCCATGTCAGGCACTGGACGTTTGGTTTTTGAGGACTCTTCCCCTCTGGCTGGCAGCAGGCAGCCCTCCCTAAGGGGGAGCCCCCCCCCTCCTCCCCCAACATGGCTCCCCTCACAAGGGCCTCCCCTTCTCCCCGGCCACAAGCATCAGCTGGAGGCAGGATTTCATCCCAGAACACCAGGGGGGTGGCCGATCTCCTGCCCGCCACTCTGAGAAGGGACCAGTTCCTCCAGACCCGCCATCTGGGACAGGTCAGCCAGACATTGGTGCGGATGGAGGAGAGCCTGTCCTCCATCAAGGATACGCTGGGGAACCTGGACTCCCACTCCCGGGCTTTCACAACCTGCCTAAACAAACTGCAGACGACATCAGCAGGCACTTGGTGCTGCCCTGGACAGAATAGCCGTGGCCTTAAAGGGCAGGCCGCCAGGTGGGCAGAGATCAGGGGCTGCTCCTCCTTCCCCGGTTTTCCCCCTCCCCATGAGTCTCCCTGAGAAGCCGGGGCCGGGGGCGCCCCAGGCGTGGCTCACGCAAAGGGCATTAATTTTTTTTTTTTCCCTTTTTTTTTTTTTTGCTGGAAAATTTTTGCTTTTGCAGGTAATTTTTTTTTGGGGTTGTAAATGCTGTTTGAATGTGGGGGTGACATTCCTGCCGGAAAAGGGGTGTCACCCTCAATTTTGGTGGAGAAGGGTTCCCCAGGACCAGGGAGAAGTGATCCCCAGGTCCGTGTGAATGGTGTATGAATGTACAGTGACATAATTGGAGCCTTGGCGTGGCGTTGCTGCTCACAAGTCCTGCATGGTGGACTGGTGCCAATCCAATTTGATGTGGATGTGGGGTGTGTGTGCTAGGGACCACAGTGGTGTGCATGCATGCATTCTCATTGTGCCATGATTAATGTGTGTGTTTAACGTGCAAAGATGCCCAATGTGAGTTGTCTCCTGGCTGCTCTTCCCTCAGAAGACGGGGTAGCCTCGGTTAGGGGGGGATTGTCTGGTTCAGGGGTCAGGTCATCACGTAGGTCAATCTGCAGGCCCTTTCTTACTGCGAAGTTGTGCAGCATGCAACATGCACCGATGATCTGGCACACGAAGTTTGGGGAATACAAGAGGGTACCCCCAGACTTATCCAGGCATCGGAAACGTGACTTTAGTAGGCCAAAGGTGCGCTCCACCACTGCTCGTGTTTGGGCATGTGCTTGATTGTATCTTTCCTCTCCTGGGGTTTGGGGGTTCCGGATAGGAGTCATGAGATGGGGTCCCAGTGGATATGCAGAGTCACCTGTAAGGGAAAAGACAGGAGGATGTTAGTCATGCATGTGGCCCTTGTGATGTGTGCATCATGGGAGGGTATAGTCATGCCTGACTCCCATGTCACTCACCAACCAGCCAGGTGTCCCCATACATGTTCTGTTCGAATTCCATTCGGATGTGAAATTGATTGTATATGTAGCTGTCATGGCTGGACCCTGGGTGTTTGGCACGGACGTGCCATATGAGGCCTTGGGCATCGACTATCACCTGTACATTGATGGAATGCCAATGCTTCCGATTGCGGTTCATGTGCTCTGTCTCCTGGGAGGGCTGGAGTGCCACATGTGTGCAATCAATGGCCCCCACAGTGCGTGGGAATCTGGCAATTCTGTAGAAATCTGTCATTGCCTTCAGTCGCAGCTCCTCAGTGGTGGGTTTGATGATTTGGTTGTCCATGCGTCTGAGGATTGCAGGGACAACCTGGTGCACACATCTGCTCATGGAGGATTGTGACATCCCAGCCACCACTCCACTTGTTCTTTGAAAAGAGCCACTGGCAAGGACATGGAGTGTTGCCATGACCTTGACCAGTGGTTGCACTGCATGTGAGCGGTGTGTTGGGCTGGTGATGTCCTCCTGCAGGGTTGTGGTTAATTCCAGGATGACATGAGGGGTGAATCTGAAGATGCGAAACACCTCAGAATCACTCATGCCGAACAGGTCTATGCGGGTGCGGTATATCCTCTCCCGTGCCATCCTCCGTGCCCTCATCCTTCTTTGTTCATCTAAAGTCAGTAGTATAGCTATGTGCGACGATGCCCCTGGCATGTTGGCATACAGATTGTTGTGCAACACGTGTGACTGCTGAGCTCCTCACTAACAGTGTTGCTTTATCTAACAAGTAGACTTTTTTTCTCTTTTTAGACCAGCTTTTATATGGTCTAATTTTAGACAGGACATTTTGCTGTTGCGCACACTGCGTCGCCTGCGCTGCCCCAACGTTCTTTTGTGGATCCCCGTAAGTCCCTCATTAGCATATTTGACTAGAAAATCAATGGTCTGTCTAGCGCACTTTTGCGCGGACGGATGCGCCAGTCTAACGAAATTACGCGGGACAAAAAAAAGTAGATTTTTTGCGTATCTCGTTCTGGAGATGCCGTGCATCGAAACGCACGCGCACATTTCGACTTACGCACGCGCATCTCCTGTTGCGCAGGCGTAATCGCTCTGTGAATCTGGGCCAACGATTTTTAAATGTCAATAGTATAAGAATAATATGAGAAGTTCCAGTAGGTTACCAGTGCCAATTGCTATTGAGAATGGAGAAGTTTAAGGATCTCTCTAAATTCACTCACTCCTTAAAGTGGAGTTCCGACGGCGGGCTTGCAGTGTTAAAAAGTCACGCCTCCTCGGCCTGTTCCGTGATAGGCGGAACATTCAGTTTCTCAGCAGACACTGTGTTCAGTGTTCCGCCTATCATGGACATCCTCTCGTCCATCACGGACTAGAGGACATCTGTGATAGGTGGAACATTGCACACAGTGTCTGCTGGGAAACTGAGTGTTCCGCCTATCATGGAACAGGCCGAGGAGAAGGCGCAACTTTTTAACACTGGACGCCCGCCGTCTGAATATGCATGTCGTGGACTCAGGTACACAGACTCGAGTATAAGCTGAGGGGCTGAAAAACGTGGCTTATATTCGAGTATATACAGTACCTTATATTTACCTTATATTTAGTTAGAGTTTTCTTTGTGTATTTAAGGTAGCTTAGTCTACTTAATTTTGTGCTTTGTATATTTTTGTTTCTTTTTGTGTATTTGGACGCTATTTGTTTACTGCCACTTTACTTGTTTTCTATTTCCATTTTTGCTGCAATATTTTGTGAAAAATCTTAAAATATGTACACTAAAGAGGGCCAATTTAGACCGATAAGCCAATTGGTGATGGGAGTCAGTCCTCCGCACTGTAATGTAATGGGGCACTGTGACATAAAGGGGACTGCACAGTGTAGTTCCCTTTTCATCACAGTGTCCCAACCAATTACAGTGCCCCCTGCAGTCATGCCCCCTCCTATTCCTCTGTAATCACAGTGGCCCCATTTACTCTCCGCCTCCCCTGCACAGTCCTACCTTTGGCAGGGCAAATGCAGGATTCAGCCTGTGTGTCCTCTATCGTCTGGATCATATTAACAAATGGTGATTATGGGAGACTCCCTCTCTCTGTGCAGATCTCCAGCTGCTCCCGCCCCTTACTCTGCTCATATGATGACATTGTTGGAGGGGTGGGAGGGCCAGTAGAGGACACACAAGCATGGCCGAATAGCATTCTGTATATCAGATCTATGTAAGTAGATCACTCTCTCAAATAATGATGGGGTTGGCTTTAAATGCTGTGATAATTCTAGTTGTACTTTCCCCAGTATATATATATATATATATATATATATATATATATATATATATGTGTATATATATCTTTTTTTTTTTTTTAGGGTGGACCTCCGCTTTAAGAAACAATACATTACACAGATGAGATAGGTGCAAAAAACTCACCCAAGTCTATAAGTCCATGACCCTTACATACTGTGCTAGAGAATCTATTTCTACATTGCAGGAACATTTATCAATAATAAATAAATACAATTAATAAAAATAGAAATACTTTGGTCTTTTCAGATAGAATTCAAGCTAAAAGGATGTGTAGATAAAGCCATACAGTTCAGTTCTTTTTTTTATTAGGACGTTGTTTAAGTGCAGTGAGTGAATACATGAGGGTTAAATAAGGACTATTTCTGTTTCAGAGATCCCAGCTGCCTCCGTTGACCTCTCTCAGTTCAACTTTACTGATCTGGTAAATGGAATGCTCAACCGGGCTCTTAGGGGTGAGTGAACTCCCGGGAATGTAGAAAAATAGATTTTGATGTTGAGTTTGTTTATTTGAAGAGAGAATTTGGAGGGGTTAAAATAGGTGTATTTTCTAATATAACATTCTTCTACGTGCTGGCGGATATAATCCCCATTTGGCTAACATTGTCAAAACAGAAACATGTTCTGGATATGAAGTCCTGGCCAAAATTCTTGGCATTTTCTTCAGTTTTTTCCAATGAGTGAGTGAATAACTTGTATAGCGCTACAAATGCAAACTAAATCGCCTCAAGGCGCCTTGTATCCATAGTCGTCCTTAATCCTTCAGAAGAGGTGGCTCTTACGTTTTTTCTGAAGGCCCGATGATTTTCTTCCATGCAGATGGTAGTTGGTAGAGCATTCCATAGCCATGGACTGCGAATCTTCATTCTTCTTTAGACTTGTATCGGGACTTGGGGATTTGGAGGAGGTTTTGGTTGGTTAATCAAAGAACATGATTAGGGTTGTAGAATTTTATTTTCTCGCATTAATATTGAGGGGTGTTTCCTTGTGTGCATTAGTGAGTGAGGCAGAGGGTCTTCAAAGTCACCCGATCCTTAATGGATAGCCAGTGGAGGGTCCTGAGGGACAGGGTGATTGATTCTCATGTTTTTTTCCTGTTACCAGTCTGGCTGCCGTGTTCTGGACGACTTGTAGACTATAAATCTGGTATTTGGGTAGTATGAGGTAGAGGGAGTTTGCATAGTCGAGTCGGGAGTTGATAATTGTTCCAACTACTACTGAGTCTTCATAGCAGGCGGGGGAAGATGGTCAGATCTGCTGACTACTGATCCTATTTGGGAGTCCATGGTCATGTCTAAGTCAAAGGTGACTCCTAGACTTTTGACTTTGGTGCTTGGGGTGATGGTTTGTCCCAGGATGGGGGGAGGTGTTCATCTAGTCCTAGAGTTTGTCTTTTGGTTTGCGTGAAGTAAAAGAAGTTCTGTTTTGGATTCATTAAGTTTGAGGGAACTCTCCGTCATTCAATTGTCTGTCAATGTGAGGCATTTTTCTAGTCCGTGGTATTGGTCTTTTTTGTTGCTGATGCAAAAGTAAAGTTGAGTGTCATCAGCGTAGAGCAGGTCCTGTTTGCTGATGATTTTGAGAAGTGGGCGGAGGTATATGTTGAAGAGTACGGGCGACAGGGGTGATCCTTGAGGGACTCTGCATGAATCCAAAAAATGTTATTAGTTAAATACAGAAGTAAATGATTGCCACCATTCTTTATTTCAGTTTTACGGCAAAATTGGATTGTTTGGGGAAAAATGGAAGGAGTACCTATCATTTTGACTCATACTATAGATATGGTGCTATCAATGTTATTATAAACCTGTTTTACTCCCCAGATGCCAGCAATCTGTATATTGCAATTTACAGCCACAGTGTCATTAGAATGTTAATTAACCTTCCACCTGAGAACTAGGAGATCGCAGCTGTGCACACGTTTATTTCCATTTTCGACAGCTGCAGAGATCGGTAGGCATGTGCAATTCATTTAGTTCCGAATACATTTTTTGTTTTTTAAATTCATTAATTCGGAGTCATCCGAATGAATGAAAACCCATTTAATGATTTTTTCTGGATGTTCGTAAATTTGAAAACCCGAAAATTAGAAAATCTGAAATAATAGCTAACTATTAAATTCTAGGTATTGGAATTTCCCTTCAAATATGGCTGTTAGTGAACATAACAAATACGAATTTATCCGAAGTTACGAATTATCCAAAATAACGAATGCTGTATCGAAACATATGGCAACGTAACAAATTAATATTAATAACAAATAATAATAAAAACGTTTTATTATATATTTTATTATTTATTATATATTAAGATATTTTTTCTTATTTTCAGATATTTGAATTTACGAATTTTCTAATTTACAAAATTACGAATTTTCAAACTTACACATTTTTGAATTTACGAATTATGGAATTTACAAATTTACGAATTTATAAATTGTGATCATAACGAATGACCAAGAATTTTTTAAAAAAAAATAAACTAAAACAAACAAATTTTTGGGCAGTGCACATGTCTAGAGATCGGGGCATCAGGATGGGTGTCATTCCCAATCATGTGATCACCAGTTTTGGTAAAGAGTTTTTCTAGAAGCTTACAGGTATATGGAGATAGATTCCGGTACAGTTACTATCTGTATTCATAATTGCAATTTGTAGGCAGCATATTGGCTTAGTATGATGTAAAGAAAAATCTGGTTGGCCGCACTTCCGTAAAATCACATTTATGACCTAATCACCTAGATCAGTGTTTCTCAACCTGGGGGTCGGGACCCCCACGGGAGGATCAAATGATGATTTGCCAAGGGTCACCAAATCCTGGGCTGTTCCTGAAGCCCGTACCACTCTCCCAGCCTATTCCCAGCTGCCCAGCAGGGCTGTCCCTGGAGCCTGTGGAAGCCTAGCTAGGCTGCTTCTGGAGCCTGCAGCCCCCCACTCAGTCTCTTCAAAACCGCCCACTCAGTTCATGGGTGTGGGGCCAGAGACTAGAGGTCAGGTGATTGGTCAGAAATATGAAGTGGGAGGGGCTGGAGGAGACCCCATCTCCTGATTTCAGCATAGGTGTCACTGCTGCGAGACACCACAGAGCTGGAGACACAGTGAGTAACAGCACTGCCACTTATCCCAACTCCCGGCCAGCACTGCCACGCATCCCATTGCCCCCTCAACCAAGAAGTAAGAGAAGAAATAAAAATAGAGAATACATAGAAGGGAGAGGAAAAGAGGGGGGGGGGAGAGAAAGAATAAGAGAGCTAGAAAGACGGCTACAAAGAGAGATGGGGGGGAAAAACAAGAAATTAGGAAAGAGAGAGATAAAAGGGAAAGAAAGGAGAATAAAAATAATTTTACTGTTAGGGGTCCCCACAACTTGGGAAATTTTATTAAGGGGTCATGGCACTAAAAGGTTGAGAACCACTGACCTAGATAGATATCTCTTATGTCACTATGTTCTCAATACCTGTATGATCTTTTGAACCCCCAGACCATGGTGCCCCCCCCCCCCCCCACTGTTTCTGTTACTTCCATAGGCCTTTACCTGTTAAGCAAGATATTTTTGTGTATATATTTTTTATAAATCTTGCTCAATTTATGACAATGTAGTAAATTGTCATCTACTTTGTTGCTATTTCATGATACTGCTATATTAATTTCTACCTTCCCTTATATTTTTGGCAGTTGTTCCTTTATGTACTGTATGTGTAACTTATTAAAACCTTTGTTAAAAAAATCAGAATAAAAATACATTTAAAAAAAATAACCTTTAGTGATTCACAATGACAATCTACAATGTACAGATTAAGGTATTTAGCCATCAGCTAACGCGTTTCATGCTAACCTAGGCGCTTAATCATAGCTCATGAGCTATTGTAGAGCTCATTATTAATTTATGTTTATTTGTTTCCCAGGTGCCAACAATTTCTTCTCCTTTCTGAGTGTGACTTCATACAGTTCCTTTGCGTTCCACAAGGTTTCAATCCTTATTTATAATAGTATGTGTTGCTTGATTTATCGATTTCAGCCCTTCATTATAGTGTATGTATTCTAGAACCAAGAACAAGAATGTCGTATATTGTAGCTTACCAGTCCTTAGATGTGGTGGCTGTTTTGTTTTTCCTTTTTTTAGATAATTTTTCTTTCATTTCCATCTGGTGGTCCTGCCAGGAACACACTTCCTGTCCTGGGTTGACAATGCCCATCCATTGTATTGTATTGGTTTATTTACTAAAGGCAAATAGACTGTATACTTTGCAAAGTGCAGCTGCAAAGGGCACTCCTGTCTCCTGTCATTTTTACTTTTTTGACACTTTGTTTTGGTGAATGAGTAGGGTTACAATGTACTGCGCAATTGTCAGTTAAAGCGACGCAGTGCCGAATCGCAAAAAGTGGCCCGATCATTTGGCAGCCAAAAGGTTCAGGGCTGAGGTGGTTAAAAGAACAAAAGGAAGCAAATTAGATGCAGTTTATTGTTAACTCTTACATTTGATATGATAATAGATTGTATAATGTTTAAATTGATTGTAAATGATAAACCAACCCATTCAGATTAAAATATAAATGAAAGGCAAAACGTGTGTATAGATATAACAAAAAAAAAACACTATAAATACCTTTTCCCCCTTTTTTTTTTTATAAGTGATCACATTCCCTCTGTTCTCAGCTGCATAAGAGCTGGGGGAGGAGAATCAACAGCACACTGAGCTTCCCAGTAAAAGGTTGTGCTGAAGGGGTGTGTCAGGGCAAGTCCATAGCTTCCAACTGTCTCTGATTTCAAGGGACTGTCCCTGATTTGGAGCATTGTCCCTCTGTCCCTCACTCCTCCTCACTTGTCCATCATTTTGGTCTGATCTATAGAGTTTTATATAAAATGTACTATTTATCTATCAAAAGATGTTTTCCAGCACTAAACCTTTCACCTGATTTCTAAGTTGTTGCATTTGTATATTTCAAAAGCCAATATAAAGGAATCGTAGTGGTAAAAAAAAAAAAAGCCCTTGTGGGTTTAACCAATCTTCTTTTTTTGTACAATTCTGCTTTAAGGGGTGTGACAAGGGGTGTGTCCTATACCTGCATACTTTTGTTGATAGGTGTCCCTCATTTCCATCTCAAAAAGTTGGGAGGTATGCAAGTCTAATCATTGGCGGAGAGCAGGCTGAGTTCCCAGCATAGCTAGAGAACGCATGTGCTCTCTTGCTTAGTGTGGTCAGTTTTTAATAGGGGAGCAGAGGGACAGGCAGGAACATCAGGGATTTCACACAAAGGAAGCAATACAAAGAGAACAGGAAACATATTCATACATGGTACAGCAGCCACATATCAGGAATAGGAAATGTTGGGGTAACAAACTCTTTAACTATGATGTTTTCTTTTACTATGCAAAATGTAATATTATCATTCTTCATTGCAGTTTCTAACCTAAAACATGTAGATTACCACAAGTTTCCCATGAGATATTGCTACTGCTTAAACAACAGGACCAATGACTTGGCAGGTACGTTTTTAAAGTCTAAGTGAGCCCTCACCTTGTAAAGCAACCCATTCCGTTTAACCACTTCCCGACGGCCGTACGACTTTGTACGGCCGCAGGGTGGTTCTACTGTGTTTTTACGGCCTCCGCTCCTCCAGGCCACTGCCGATGCCGATGCGCGTGTCTGGCAGTTGCAATGTCCGCTAGGCACTCACGATCGGCGGTTACAGGGACAAGACGTGTGTGTAAACACAGAGATCCATGTCCTGTCAGGGGAGAGAGGAGACCGATCTGTGTCCCTTGTACATAGGGACACAGATCGGTCATCTCCCCCAGTCACCCCCTCCCCCTACAGTTAGAACACAATGCAGGTACACATTTTAACCCCTCCCTCACCCCCTAGTGTTAACCCCTTCCCTGCCAGTCACATTTATACAGTAATTATTGCATATTTATAGCACTGATCGCTGTATAAATGTGAATGGCGCCAAAAATGTGTCAAAAGTGTCCGATGTGTCCGCCATAATACCGCAGTCACGAAAAAAAAACGCTGATCGCCGCCATTAGTAGTAAAATAAAAATAATAATTCTGTTTCCTATTTTGTAAGCGCAATAACTTTACAAACCAGACGCTTATTGCGATTTTTTAATTTTACCAAAAATATGTAGAAAAATATGGTTTGTTTGGGAGGCACGTCGCACGACCGCGCAATTGTCAGTCAAAGCGGCGCAGTGCCAGAAGCTGAAATTTCACCTGGTCAGGAGGGGGGTATACGTGCCCAGTAAGCAAGTGGTTAAAATAGAAATGGAAGGCAAACATTTGTGTATTTACAGTATATATAAAAAAAATATATACATACCGTTGTGAACACATACTCTCGGTTCTCAGTTGCATACAAGCTAGAGGAGGAGAAACAGCAGCACACTGGTCTTCCCAGTGAATGTCAGTGCGGGGCAGTAGCAGAAGTCTGACAATTAGAGGACAGGCAGACTGTTCTCCCTGCACAACCATTAAAACTAACCACACTAGAATAGATGTGCTCACATGCCGAGCTTAGTCAGTTTGAAATAGGAAAGCAGAGGGCTTGGCAGGATCACTGGGAATGTCATTCAAAGGAAGCAATACAAAGAGAACAGGAGACTTCAATCACATGGTACTACAGACACATATCAGGAATATAAAATGTTGATCTGTAAAGCGATATGTCCGGTCTGTAAAAAAATATTGTGCTCCAAATACTGTAATATTGTAAAACCAGTTTAATAAAACGCTATGTGAAAAACTTCAACCATTACACTCACATCACATCACTTCAAAGCCAGCAAGTAAAATCACAGCAACAACTCTTGGAGAAAACATCTGTAGTAGTGTATAGTGTGGTCAAGGCGGACCCGAGGTGTACGGCTTAGATATCATTCTCGCCCGCTCCTCTAGCTTGAACCGTAAGTCTCTAATCTGGTGTACAGCATGAAGTGCTTACAGATGGTTGCAGTTTAGCCACGCCCCGACATGTTTCGTCATACAGACTTATTGCATGGCTTGGGTATATGATGTACCATGTAGGGCAAATCAACAGGTTCTCTTTAAAGCACAGGCACCAAGCAGGGCATACTCAGTTTTCCTTCTCTCCTCCACTACCAAAGAAAGTACTGGGCACTTATGGGTGTAGGGGAGTGTGACACTCACTCTTACCACGATGTGTACAGGCGCTTGGGTAGGAAAGGTAGGAAAGCGTATCTTTCCGGCGGCGTAACTTTTCTTATTTACATTACGCCGCCGCAACTTTACTCGCAAGTGCTGTATTCACAAAGCACTTGCGTGTAAAGTTACGGCGGCGTAGCGTAAACTGGGCTGCCTAATTCAAATTCGGCGGGTAGGGGGCGTCTTCTATTTAAACTAGGCGCGTCCACATGCCAAACGTACTGCGAATGCGTCGAAAAATCACAGTGCGCATGCTCTGAATTATGACGGTGTTTTTGATGTGAACGTAATCAACGTAAATCCCCATTCACGGACGAGTTACGCAAATGACGTAAAGATTTTCAAATTTCCCGCGGTCACGACGTCCATACTTAACATAGGATGCGCCTGCTTTTGGCAGCTTTATCTTTACGTTGGGAAACCCCTTACGGAAACGGCGTAAAGTGACTGCGTCGGGCCGGCGTATGTTCGTGAATTGGCGTATCTCGCTGATTTACATATTCTTGGCGTAAATCAGCGGGAACGCCCCCAGCGGCCATTTTAAAATTGCAGTTAAGATCCGACGGTGTAATTCAATTACACCTGTCGGATCTTTGCTGCAAACCGGCGTATCTTGTTTTCTGCATACAGAAAACTGTTACGTCGGCATAACTCTACCTGAATCTGGCCCTTGGAGACTCCAGCTGGTTGGAATACAGTATTCATGCATGCATGACATAAAACAGTCAACACATTTGAGGGAATTGGGGCTCTCCCTTCTTTAATCCTTTGTTATGCCACGTACACACGATCATTTTTACGGCATTAAAAAAACAACGTTTAAAAAAAATGTCATTAAAAATGTGGGTTTTACATAATTTTTCTGAAAAACAACATTTTTTTTTCCGAACATGCTGCATTTTTAACGACGTTTTAAACAATGTCGTTTTTTGGGTAGTAAAAAATTATCGTGTGTGGGCTAAAACGGCGTTAAAAACCTGCGCATGCTCAGAAGCAAGTTATGAGACGGGAGCGCTCGTTCTGGTAAAACTAGCGCTCGTAATGGAGTAAGCACATTCATCACGCTGTAACAGACTGAAAAGCGTGAATCGTCTTTTACTAACAAAAAATCAGCTAAAGCAGCCCAAAGGGTGGCGTCATCCGCATGGAACTTCCCCTTTATAGTGCCGTCGTACGTGTTGTAGGGATGAGCTTCGAGTTCGAGTAGAACTCATGTTCGACTTGAACATTGCCTGTTTGCCGAACAGCAAACTATTTGGGGTGTTCGCGGCAAATTCGTGTGAACTTTAGAACCCTGTTAAAGTCTATGGGACTCGAACGTTTTAAATCTAAAGTGCTAATTTTAAAGGCTAATATGCAAGTTATTGTAATAAAAAGTGTTTGTGGACCTGGATCCTGCCCCAGGGGACATGTATCAATGCAAAAAAAGTTTTAAAAACTGCAGTTTTTTTGGCAGCAGTGATTTTAATAATTCCTTTAAGTGAAACAATAAAAGTGAAATAATTTTGTACCTAGGGGGGGTGTATAGTATGCCTGTAAAGTAGCGCTTGTTTCCCATGCTTAGAACTGTCCCTGCACAAAGTGTCATTTCTGAAGGAAAAAAAGTAATTTAAAATCACTCGCGGCTATAATGAATTGTCGGCTCCCGGCAATACAGAGAAAAGTCATTCATAAAAAAAAATGTGTGGGGGTCCACTGCATTTGTTTTTAAATTTGGGGTGGAGTTCCCCATAAAATCCCTACCAGACCTGAAGGGTCCGGAATGGATATTTGGGGGGAGCCCCACATAATTTTTTTATTTGACGCAGGGTTCCCCTTAATATCCATACCAGACCCTAAGGTGAGTGATTTTAACCACTTGCCGACCAGCCGCCGCAGTTATACGGCGGCAGGTCGGCACTCCTACGCGAGAGCCCGTAGCTCTACGTCGGGACTTTCACGGCCACTAGGGGGCGCGTGCGCACCGCCGGCGGCCCGCGCGAGCGCCCAACGCTCGCCCCCGAGCGTGCCCGGCGGGCGCGATCGCCGCCGGGCACGCGCGCTCGTTCGTTACAGAGCGGGGAACGGGAGCTGTGCGTGTAAACACACAGCTCTCGTTCCTGTCAGCGGGGGAAACGCTGATCTTCCGTTCATACAATGTATGAACGGAAGATCAATGATTCCCCCTAGTGAGTCCACCCCCCCCCCACACAGTAAGAACACAAATAGGAACACACTTAACCCCTTCCCCGCCCCCTAGTGTTAACCCCTTCACTGCCAATGGCATTTTTATAGTAATCCAATGCATTTTTATAGCATTGATCGCTATAAAAATGCCAATGGTCCCAAAAATGTGTCAAAAGTGTCCGATGTGTCCGCCATAATATCGCAGTACCAAAAAAAAAACGCTGATCGCCGCCATTACTAGTAAAAAAAAAATATTAATAAAAATGCCATAAAACTACCCCCTTTTTTGTAAACGCTATAAATTTTGCGCAAACCAATCAATAAACGCTAATTGCGATTTTTTTTAACGAAAAATATGTAGAAGAATACGTATCGGCCTAAACTGAGGAAAAATAATGTTTTTTTATATCTTTTTTGGGGATATTTATTATAGCAAAATGTAAAAAATATTGCATTTTTTTCAAAATAGTCGCTCTATTTTTGTTTATAGCGCAAAAAATAAAAACCGCAGAGATGATCAAATACCACCAAAAGAAAGCTCTATTTGTGGGAAAAAAAGGACGCCAATTTTGTTTGGGAACCATGTCGCATGACCGCGCAATTGTCAGTTAAAGCGACGCAGTGCCGAATGACAAAAAGTGCTCTGGTCTTTGGACAGCAATATGGTCCGGGGCTAAAGTGGTTAAATGACTTTTTTCCTTCAGAAATTACACTTTGTGCATAGACAGTTCTAAGCACAGGAAACAAGCGCTACTTTACAGGCATACTATACACCCCCCTAGGTACGAAATTTAAAGGAAAATTTCAATTTTATTGTTTCACTTTAAGCATTATTAAAATCACTGTTTTTTAAAACTTTTTTTGCATGATACATTTTGATTTTGCATGCTTAATTTTTACTGAATAAAGAAAACTTTTTTGGAAGTTCCCCTGGAGTGCGGCTATACAATCCTTTCCTCTGTTTCTTCAATTGCTACGTGCACTGCCAGCACCCTGATGTTCCAAAGGTTCTTTGATTGCAGCGCTTACCTGGAGCGGTGACTCTTCCCTCTCTCCCCCAGTCTTCTTCAGGGGGTGGTATATTCTGCTAGTAGTCATAGCACTATATCAAATAAAAACAAGATATAAATGTCTAAAGCATACATAGCAGTAGTTTTTACATATATTCAATAATGTTGGCCGCAACGCATGGCTTGGGTATACGATGTACTGTGTAGGGCAAATCAACAGGTTCTCTTAAAAGCACAGGCACCGAGAAGGGTATACTCGGTTTTCCTTCCCTCCTCCACTGCCAAAGAAAGCACTGGGCACTTATGGGTATAGGGGGCACTCCCTCTTACCACGTTATGTACAGGTGCTTCTATTCATGTATGGCATTCCTCACTTGCCTGACAAATATTCACACATTTTAAGGGACCCGTGTTCTTGTTCTGGATCTGTGACCCAGAAGCCCTGAAGCCACGCACGGTCAGGCAAAAAGCATTTTCAGAAGGAAGGGAGTGACCCCCAAATATTTCTCATGGCAAGTGCTCTTCAAAGTCCATCTCCAGGCAAGCCCCGCCCAATCCTTCCCATACTACCTGGCCCCCTACTTAAAAAATGTGATGCAGTCTCTTGCATGACATCATCATGTCACTGCCACTGGAAGTCTGTAAGGACGCCACCGATGGACATCTTTGTCAGCCACCATGGAACAACGTGGGCACACAAACCCACACACACTACACTCACTAAACAAAAAACTCTTCCCCCCGAGTGTCACATAATGGCAAATTCAGGTAGGTAAATAGGGTTATCGGCAGATTTTTTTTAAATACAATTATAAGTTGAGTTAAAGGGGATGGGGTCAGATGGAATTTGTTAAACCCCCTTTGCTACACCTGGAAATCACCAATAAACACTAATAATTGTATTTTCTTTCCAGATTACACAGTTTTGCTATTGGACATAATTGGAAATTCATCTAGTTCTCTTACAGAACTTTTCAAATCCACGTCCATTGTGTCCGGTAAGTTTTTAAAGTATACGATTTTGTTTTGTGTGGGTTTTAAAGAGATTCACACTGGATTCTTTCCCGGTCCCTCGGTTCTTGACAGAGAGAGCTCCTCACCTTCCGAAAGCAGTAGTGATTGCCGATCTGCTTTAAGCTACTGCTGTTGCCATTGTGTCACAACTGCTACTGCCGTTGTGTCTTCAATCTTATTACCTAGGGAGGCTCCACATTTGGGTCTGTGATGCTAAACAATAAATCACAGGGAACAGCTTAAATGAGTGCCGCCCCACACTCCGTTTCTCCTCCCTGTGGCGCCGCAAACTCTATCTACAAATGGCTCTGATCACATCACTTCTTGTCGTAGAGTTCTATTTAGAGCAGTAGTGCTTTACAACAAGGTTTAATTAAGGTAAAATGCGTTAAAGCCCAACAGAGCAAACATGCTCTACCGAAAACTACCTGGAAGACTGGGAACTGATGCTCTGGCCCAAGTGGGGATCCGTAGTGGAGAAGGATCTGGGGGTTTTGGTAGATCATAAGCTCAATAATAACATGCAATGCCAAGCTGGGGTTTCCAAAGCGAGAAAAGTCCTTTCTTGTATAAGAGAGGTATAGACTCCAGAGAGAGAGATATGATTTTGCCCCCCTGTACAAATCAATAGTAAGACCTCACCTGGAATATGCAGTTCAGTTTTGGGCACCAGTTCCCAAAAGGGATATCGGGAACTGGAGAAATTGCAGAGAAGGGCAACCAAATTGATAAGAGGCATGGAGGAGCTCAGTTATGAGGAAAGATTAGAGGAACTGAATTTATTCTCTCTTGAGAAGAGGAGATTAAGGGGGATATGATCAACATGTACAAATATATAAGGGGTCCATATAGTGACCTTGGTGTTGAGTTATTCACTTTACGGTCAACACTAAGGACAAGGGGGCACTCTTTACGTCTAGCGGAAAAGAGATTTCACCTCCAAATACGGAAAGGTTTCTTCACAGTAAGAGCTGTGAAAATGTGGAATAGACTCCCTCCAGAGGTGGTTCTGGCCAGCTCAGTAGATTACTTTAAGAAAAGCCTGGATACTTTCCTAAATGTACATAATATAACTGGATACTGACATTTATAGGTAAAGTTGATCCAGGGAAAATCTGATTGCCTCTCTGGGGATCAGGAAGGAATTATTTCCCCTGCTGTAGCAAATTGGATCATGCTCTGCTGGGGTTTTTGGCCTCCATCTGGATAAACTGTGGGTGTAGATTGAGTATATGGGATTGTATGATATAATTACATTTTTGTTTATTTTTTTATGGTTGAACTGGATGGACTTGTGTCTTTTTTCAACCTGACTAACTATGTAACTATGTAAGTGCCCTTGGAATGTACCAACAATCCTCTACTATAATGAAGCCAGCTACTTAGTAACATCCATTGCTTCAATGCTTTATTGGCTACATGGCAGGATACAGCAGTAACACGCTAATGCATTTGAGTTTAAGCCTTACTCATAGATGATATGAGTTAAGCCTTGTACACACGATCGTCCCATCCGATGAGAACGGTCCGACGGACCATTTTCATCGGTTCACCGATGAAGCTGACTGATGGACTGATGTGCCTACACACCATCGGTTCATGTACCGATCGTGACAGAACGTGGTGACGTAAAACACAACGACGTGATGAAAAAAACTAAGTTGAATGCTTCCAAGTATACGTCGACTTGATTCTGAGCATGCGTGGATTTTTAACCGATTCTCATGCATACTAACGATCGGTTTTAAACTATCGGTTAGCCGTCCATCGATTGAATTTTAAAGCAAGCCCTCTGTTTTTCGACCAAAGGAAAATTGACCGATGGGGCCTACACACGATCGGCTTAGACCGATAAAACGAACCTCAGTCGATTTTCATCGGCTTGAACCGATCATGTGTACGCGGCCTAAGGCTTTGGCCGAAACGCGTTGACCAGAGTGAGGACTGGCACCTGTCAAAGCCCAGACTGGGGATGAGCACTCCACAAAGTAGTTGTATCTTTCTGCATACACAAGAAGAAGCAACCTATAAAAGATAGTTTATTGTTTGAGTTGCATGATTTAAATATTAATTTCAGGGTTAAAATGCCTACTGCTGGCAGGGATACACATGGCAGAAATTTAAAATAAGAAAAAATTACGCTACAAGGATCTAGAAAAAAACAGCAGGTGGTGATACCAACTAGACCCATATTGTATATGCAGATTCAGTAAATAAAATTGCTGGGCTAATGTATGTACATATTGAAAGAAATAGATCAAAACGTACAGTTTGTATCATAAAGAAATCATATAAGTCCCAAGGTGATCAATGTGAAAGTTGTTATTAGGGATAGTGTCTTTCCATCATCCGTTCCAAACACCAGTGTTGTGCCACCACCTTAGATCAAAATGAGACTCTTACCAGAGTAAATGGACTCTTATTAGTTAAAGAGTCACATGCGTTTGTATTAGAAGGTCTATAGAATCACCTGGAGACTGTCTACAAGCTGCAAATCCACATGGTTACTCATAATAGTGTATCATCTGATAAGAGAAGACATCCTATAGGTACATAGAGAAAGATGAGCGTGAATATACTAAAGCACTGATATGAATAAATAAACAAGGTGATATTAAAATATAAATAAATGATTACAGCTTCAACTATTTAAAAAGTGTTCTGACACCACAAATAGTACTAAAATACTATTAAGAAAGTCACGTGACGTGACGCAACGCGTTGGGAGGAGCCAATGACGACATCTACGGTGCTTGATTGTGCTGGATGTGTAGTGAGGAGGAACTCGCTGTTTGCAACTGATCATTTTATATGCGTGTTACTACTGAACAAATGTGTGCAGAATTATCGGAACCCCAGATTCAATATTATTAGGGCTTTTGCTGATTAAAATTTTCATGTTTGATTAATATATTTTTTTTTTAACCGATTAATCGACTAATTTCAATTAATTATAACGCACATACATTTTTCGGGTTAAACCACCATTTATAGTCACCATTGTAATATCCACAGACATCTCCCCACTGTAATATCCACAGAAATCTCCCTACTGTAATATCCACAGACATCTCCCCCACTGTAATATCTACAGACATCTCCCCCACTGTAATATCCACAGACATCTCCCCTCTGTAATATCCACAGACATCTCCCCTCTGTAATATCCACTGACATCTCCCCACTGTAATATCCACTGACATCTCCCCCACTGTAATATCCAGAGACATCTCCCCCCACTGTAATATCCACAGACATCTCCCCCCACTGTGATATCCACAGACATCTCCCCCACTGTAATATCCACAGACACCTCCCCTCACTGTAATATCCACAGACATCTCCCCCACTGTAATATCCACAGACATCTCGCCACTGTAATATCCACAGACATCTCCCCCACTGTAATATCCACAGACATCTCGCCACTGTAATATCCACTGACATCTCCCCACTGTAATATCCACTGACATCTCCCCCACTGTAATATCCACAGACATCTCCCCCCACTGTAATATCCACAGACATCTCCCCCACTGTGATATCCACAGACATCTCGCCACTGTAATATCCACTGACATCTCCCCACTGTAATATCCACTGACATCTCCCCCACTGTAATATCCACAGACATCTCCCCCCACTGTAATATCCACAGACACCTCCCCTCACTGTAATATCCACAGACATCTCCCCCACTGTAATATCCACAGACATCTCGCCACTGTAATATCCACAGACATCTCCCCACTGTAATATCCACAGACATCTCCCCCACTGTAATATGGTCCACATCTCCCCCACTGTATAGGAAGATTAGTGCTTGCTTAGTCTTACCAGAGAAGCCGGCCAAACACGAGCAGTTGAGGCCCGGGTGATGACTAGTGTTGCTCACGAATATTCGCATTGCGAATATTCGCTACGAATATTGCATATTCGAGTATTCGCGAATAACACGGATATCGCGGCGAATATTCGCTATTTCGAATATTCGAATGTTTTCAATTTTTTTTTTAGAACAGATCACATCCTAGAGATCCCCATCGACGTCTAAAGGCATTGCTGGTATGATTAGAGACCTTGGGCCGAGTAGCTGCAGCGCTCATTTTATATTGCCGAAAAATCGCAATGCGATTATTCGGCAATAGCGATATCGCGCGATTATTTTATATTGTAATATATCACAAATATTCTGAGCCAATCAGAGTGCTCCATTCCGCATTTCTCGAAATTTCGCAATTATTTTGTATTGTAATATATCACGAATATTCTGAGCCAATCAGAGTGCTCCATTCCGCATTTCTCGAATATTCGCAATTATTTTATATTGTAATATATCACGAATATTCTGAGCCAATCAGAGTGCTCCATTCCGCATTTCTCGAATATTCGCAATTATTTTATATTGTAATTAGGGCTGTGCAAATTAACTTTTAATTAATCGATTAATCTTTAATTTTTTTGATCGATCAAAATATTTTTGATTGATTAAAATTATTTTGACTGGTACTCGCCTCTCCGCCGGCTTCTGGGCCTTCAGCGAGTTCCGTTGGAGATCCAGTAACTTCACGGACACCGGCGGGGCTTGCGGTATCCATCTAAAGGGCTCCTTAGCTGTGCCTTTATATCTGCATGGTGGCAGACCTTACAATCTGCCACATAGTAGCTGTTACACTTCCCTCTATCACTTCCTTTTATTAACCTGGGATTTTACAACCATCCACTTGGAGTTGTGATAGTTGCCTTCATGGGACAGCTACATGCCGACGGACTGATGGTAAGCTCTCCTCATCTGGTATCAGCAGTGGTATCGTTGTACACATTTTTATACCAGTATCATACTTGGCTACATATTTTTATGACTGCTTTTGGTACCGTTTGGAATTACTCGCACCATTATTACAGTTTATGTAGCTACATCGATTTTATCTCCAGTGCAATATTTATTTTGTTACCTACTTGAAGATTATAAAAGTTTTAATGCTATTCTCATCGAGCGCTGCTTTTGTGTGTTTTTTGTATCCTGCTGTTGGTAGCTGCACTGGGAATCGGCCTGCAAGGAGATCAGCTAAAAGTTGTTGGATCTGTATGTGCGTTATAATTAATCGAAATTAGTCGATTAATCGATTAAAATAAAAAACGATTAATCGAACACAAAAATTTTGATCAGTAACAGCCCTAATTGTAATATATCACGAATATTCTGAGCCAATCAGAGTGCTCCATTCCGCATTTCTCGAATATTCGCAATTATTTTATATTGTAATATATCACGAATATTCTGAGCCAATCAGAGTGCTCCTTCCGCATTTCTCGAATATTCGCAATTATTGTGTATTGTAATATATCACGAATATTCTGAGCCAATCAGAGTGCTCCTTCCGCATTTGCCGAATATTCGCAATTATTGTGTATTGTAATATATCACGAATATTCTGAGCCAATCAGAGTGCTCCTTCCGCATTTCTCGAATATTCGCAATTATTTTGTATTGTAAAATATCACGAATATTCTGAGCCAATCAGAGTGCTCCATTCCGCATTTCTCGAAATTTCGCATTCGCAATCGCAATTCGCATTCGCATTCGCATTCGCAATAGCGAAAATTCGCAATCATTTCATTTCCAAAAAATATCACGAATATTCGTATTTAGCGAATATATCTCGAATATTCGACTATATATTCGAGATATATCGCGAAATCGAATATGGCATATTCTGGTCAACACTAGTGATGACGTCAGCGCGCCACTCTAGGCTCACCTAGTGTCACGGTCTGGAGTCAGGCTTAGAGGCCAGTAGCTATAGCAGCAGAGTGGATATTTACCCAGGTCACCCTGGCTGATGACACGGGTTCATCTGAGGTGCGGGTCTAAGCAATATCCGGTATTCACCAGAGCTCCTCATGGTGGAGATGGGCTTTGCTGCGTGTTAGTGCCAGGTCGCGGTCCTCAGGATAGCCCCACCAGGAGGTGAGCAAGCCAGGGTCCGGAAGCAGATATAACAGGTAGGGCTCAAGCAGAAGCGGAGTCAGGGAACGAACCAAAAGTTGGTAACAGATAGTTGCATTGGTTGGGATTCAGCAGAAGCGTAGTCGGGGGAAGAGCCAAAAGTTGGTAGCGAATGGTAGCAAAGTCTGTTTGGCAGCAAGAGAGACAGGAGCAAGGTATTGGCTGGTGAAGGCACAATATTCTGGCAACCAGGAAGTGCAGGGACATGGCTTTTATAGGAAGTTCATGGGAGGAGAAAAGGGGTCAAGGTTCAAGGCAAACAAGATTCAAGACAAGATCATTCAAGGAACTATCCAAAGAACTGTCCAAGGAGCTGTCCAGCATTTCAGGTGGCTCAGCAAGCAGAGTCACTACCAGACACACAAGAGGTCCCAGGTTCAAGCCCAGGTCCTAAAACCTAGGCCTCCACAGGGTGGACCAAGATGGCCACTGCTCCAGGAGCTAGGCCGAAGCTGCGGCCTTTCATATGGCCGAGGCAGCAACGGAGCTGCGCGGATCACGTAGTGTGCCGATCCGCATATGGTGATCATTTACAATCCGTTGCACCACTAGTACCGATCAAAAGAATTTTGATTGATCAAAAAAATTTACGATTAATTGTTAATTTCCGCAGCCCTAAATATTATTAGAGCAATCTTGCGCAATGATGATATTTTGTTTTTATTTGAGAACCATCGCACACAGAGAATTCCAGATAGAACTGTGAGCTACCATTTGGAAATCAATCTATGGACTAATTGCAATAAGGATAGGTGTCTTTAAGCTGACGGCACTCATTAATTGTTTTTAGAAGGTGAGCAGGCGAATCACAATCAGGTGGTGGTGAACACTTGTCGGCACAGTGGATTTTTACTGTCACGGTTAAAGATGTTTCATTTGTTTTTTAGATATTCACATTATATCCCACCGGGTATATTATATAGTTCTGTGCAATATTAGGAGGTTGATTTTAACGTACTATTGTTTAATATTTTAGTACAAAGCTGAAAACCCTTAAAGACATTTTTTATTAAAAGTACTAACTACTCACATGAATAAAAAGATAAAGTGCAAATCATCAGAAAAACACAGTTCCCGGGATGGGATCCTTCCTAGCCGAGAAGAGCCTAGTGACATCACAAGCACTGGCTCCGTCCTACACATTTCGTCACAACTAACGTCATCAGGGGCGAAGGGAATATATATGTCAATAAAAACCTGAAGTATCTACGACTTTCACATAACTTCCTAAACTCCATTAAAAAGTTGCGGCTTTACTTTCTCTTTAATCCCTTGTTGCGATAGTAAAACTTTTCCTTTCTTGCTCAACACTTTCCAGTAGATTTATTCTGAATACAAAACTCATGAAATTAACAGAATATTGAATTCTAACGTTTCCGAACAAAGTTGTTTTTCCTGATTAATAAGCAATGTCTTTTTTTTTTTTCTTTCAGTAAGCCAGAGCAATGAATCAGATTGCATATATTTCTGTGTTATGACAGGCAGAACAGGTAACAGAAATACACTTATCGAATACAAGAGCCCAGAACAGGGAAATTGTCATGTTACTTATGGAAATATATATTTTTTCATTAGGACGAAATTTATCCGACTTTTGGGATTTGACAGAAAAGATGCCCGTCGTAAATGTTACCTTCCCCCGATCTAATTCTACCATTACGGGTAAGTCATCTCTGTTTTATTTATTTATTTATTTTTTCGAATAACTAATTAATATGTTTCTGTACCGCCGACATTATTTTCTGGAAGGGAGGAAAATAAACATGAAACATTTCAATTTTTATAAATCGCTGTAATTAAATAATAACATGATAACTACAGCGAGGCTGGCTTGTTCCCTGCACCTAATTGCTCATTCATCTCAATAAGTTCGTATTCTTTGTATTTCTCAAACCACTTCCATTTGTCAATCATGTAATCAAGCGAGCGCAGCAGAAAACAGCTCATTAAACTGCTGTAGTGAAGTAGAAGCCAATTTATTTTCATCATATTTATTGTTAACCCACAGAGACAAGGGTGGTCTTCATGAGTTTTTAAGGGGAAACTTAAGTGTATAAGCGCATGATTGTAAAATATACCTTAATGTTTAACTTTGTAGGCAAATAAAAGACACAAAGTAATGCAGCATCATACTTAATACAGCATACATAATTAAAAGTGCTTTTAACCACTTGCCGCCCGCCACTGGCTGGGCGGTGTGCGGCTCTCTTTCTGGGTGGACGCCATATGACGACTGCCTAGAAAGACCAGTCTTGCTTGCCCCCCGGTGGCACACAGCGCGGCAATCGTGGGCGTGCCATGTTGCTAGGACACGGCGCGACACCCGTTCTGTGTAAAGAGCCGCGGTCGCCAATCACAGCCGGTCACATGTAAACAAGGCTATGCCGGTAATCGGCTCTCCTCTGCCTCACACTGACAGAGTGTGAGGAGAGGAGAACCGATCAGCGGCATCTCCTCACAAGGGACAGCTAGGTATGTAATCAGGGCACTGATCATCAGTGTCCTGATTACAATTAAGTGCCACCAGTGGCAGCAATGCTTGCCCACCAGTGCCAACCAGTGCCCATAATTGCCACCAATCTGTGCACAAAAGTGCCTGTAAACAATGCCCAAAGCTGCCAGCAGTCAGTACCCACAAGTAATGCCAGTCAGTGCTGGCTGTTAGTGCTGCCCATCAATGCCCTTCACTGGTGCCCATCAATGCCCGCCAGTGCCACCCATCAGTGCTGCCTATCTGTGCTGCCTATCTGTGCCCACCAGTGCCACCTATCTGTGCCCACCAGTGCCACCTATCTGTATCCAGTGCCCACCAGTGCCACCTATCAGTCCCGCCTATCAGTGCCACCTATCAGTGCCTGCCCATAAGTGTGGCATATTCGTGCTTCCTCATCAGTGCCACCTAATCCGTGCATATAAGTGCCGCCCCATCAGTGCCCCATTATCAGTGCTCATTAGTGCAGCCTATCAATGCCCATTGGTGCCGCCTCATCAGTGCCCATCAGTAAAGGAGAAAAATTACTTATTTGCAAAACTTAATTTTTTTCAAAAGTATGGGACTTTTTTGGGAAGGAAATAAAAATCCTAGGAGTGATTAAATACCACCAAAAGAAAGGAAACATTTTTTAATATTTTGTTATAACATTTTTCAAACAGGTTATTTTTCTCCTTCACTGATCGGCACTGATGAGGTGGCACTAATGAGCACTGATAGGCTGCACTAATCGGCACTGATGAGGTGACACTGATGGGCACTGATACCCTGCACTGATGGGCACTGATAGGCACTAATAGATGGCCCTGATGGGCACCGATAGGTGGCACAAAGTAGTGGCACTGATTTATAGGTGGCACTGATGGCATTAATGGGACTGAAGTCGGTTACTGGCTGACAGCGTGAAGAAAAAAAAAGTGGGTTACCAGCTTCTGTTTACTTCCATCATCAGCTGTCAAGGTAAAGGACCCACTGTGATAGGCCCTTCACCCTGCTCTGCGATCAAGCAAATCTGAAGTACTCAGCGATCACAGAGTGCGTCACACGCTTCCCCCCTGTGGCACGCTGGCGGCGTGAGAACAAGAGGACCTTGATAAATGCTCTCCTAGCATTTGAGGTCCACACTGTAGCCGTATTCAGGGCTGTCTTAATGAGAGGGCACACCTGGGCACTGCCCAGGGGCCCCAGCTGCATGGGGTGGCCCCTGCACTTTCCCCAAAGCAGCTGGTCCTTGAGCCCACTCTGCCCCGAAATTGGGGGCCCCCATGATGGCACTGAGAGTGATGGGGGGATATCTGGGGTGTAGAGGCGCCATAGTGCTGGGGAGGCATCAATCTAGCAGATATATTATATGCACAGGACAGCTTTATTACTTTATGTATGTAGTATTTTCCCATGGTTTCTCTGCTGTACAAAATGATTGTTCATGTAGTTAATGTGGAGCTCCACCCAAAAGGTGCCTCCTACCTACTTGATGTCTGTTTACCTGCACTGTCTCCATTGTAGGGGCTCCAGAGCATTACTTTGCCCAAGGGCCCATAATGCTATTAAGACGGCCCTGGCCATATTTCAGCTATAGCGGTGATGAAAAAAAAAACATATCTACATACATACACCCATGCTGCAGCTATTCCACATCGTCTCTGAGACACAGAACTGAGCAGTCACATGACCGTCGACCAATCAGTTCTCAGCCTACTCCAAGTGGAGAGCAGTGACTTCAGTCACCATTCTCCGCTCTGCTTCTCCAGGTCTTACTGGAGTACCAGGCTGGGAAGGGGGCAGGCGTTGTTGGCTCTGCCCTTAGCTGCATACTGAGAGGCGGAGTCAGCTGTCAATCAGGCAGCCATGGAGATCCTGACAATATTGTTTGGATTCTTCCTCAGCTTGGAGAGCCTCTACCTTGTCAGCTGATAGCAGGCAATAGCCCACTATCAGCTGACTCTGGGTCACAAAAGAGCAAAAGTACTGTAAGTGCACTTCTAAGACCCCCAAGTAAAGTATGGCCAAAAAAAGCTTTGGCCATACTGTACTTCTCTTTTAAGATTTTTTCGATTTTATACATGTGCTATAGAATAAAATGTTCTTTCTCATACAGATCTAGAGACAGTTCTACCAAACCTGATCACATCTGCTGAAAATGCAGAACTTATTATGAACGCTCCCACACAACTCTGGACATTACGAAGTAAGTGTATATTTACCTCTATTGTTTAAGTATTGTTACTTTTATAAGAAAAAATAGATTAAGGAATAGAAGGCAGGATCCAGTATCATCCATAAACATAATGCATGTCAATAATGTATCACGTGGATAGCACTCCACATACATTATGATGTTAATGTGAGCACCAAAACTAATGTTAGAGGAAGATATGGAGGTAAAAAGATGGCAGAGAAGGAATGGGTGAAAGAGGAAGATAAGAGTGAAGAAAGTGGAGAGGATAAGATCCCTTTCACACTTGTACGACTTCAAAGTCGCGCGATTTTACCGCAATTTCGCGGCCGCGATCTTACCGCGATTTTGCCACGATTCGCGGCCACGATTTCAATGAATGCCTGTGTAAGTGGCATCAAAATCGGACCAAAGTAGTGCAAGGACTACTTTGAAGTCGGCACTACTTAAAGTCGTGCCAGTATGAATGGTGTTCATTTAAAATAATGGAGAATGACTTGTCATACGATTTTGCAGTCCAAAATCGTGGAACAAGTCGTGTAAGTGTGAAAGGGCTCTAAGGAAGGTTGTCAGTGTAGGAGAATACAAGAAGAAAGGAAACCATTCTGAAAGAATACAGCCATGGCCAAAAGTTTTGAAAGTGACACAAATATTAATTTTCACAGTCTGCTGCTTCAGTGAGTTTAGATCTTTTTGTGATGTTACAGTAGTATGGTATACTGAAGTATATATAACAAGCATTCCATAAGTGTCAAAGGCTTTTATTGACAAATACATTAGGTTTATGCAAAGAGGCAATATTTGCAGCGTTGACTCTTCTTTTTCAAGACCTCTGTAATTCCCCGCTGACATGCTGTCAATCAATTTCTGGGCCATATCCCAATGCTGCGTAGACACAATCATTTTTCAGGTTGTAAAAAACAACGTTTTTCAGGCTCTAAAAAAAAGTTTTTTTCAACTTGATCATTAAAACGGGCTTGCCTACACACGATGACACGGTGAAAAAAAAAATGCTCTCGCAAAGCGCGGTGACGTACAACACGTATGACGGCACTATAAAGGGGAAGTTCCATGCAGATGGCGCCACCCTTTGGGCTGCTTTAGCTGATTCCGTGTTAGTAAAAGACGATTTGCACTTTTCTGTCTGTTACAGCGTGATGAATGTGCTTACTCCATTACGAACGGTAGTTTTACCAGAACAAGCGCTCCTATCTCATAACTTGCTCCTGAGAATTTTTTCACTTCGTTAAAGCCCACACACGGACATTTTTTACAACCCAAAAAAACGTTTTAAAACATTGTGAAAAAATAGAGCATGTTCGAAAAAAAAAATTGCCCGTTTTTCAGAACCTGAAAAATGCTCTGAAGCCCACGCACGATCATTTTTAATGACAATAAAACAAACGTTGTTTTTTACAACACGAAAAATGATGTGTGTACGCGGCATCACTAATGGCAGCCAATGCTTGTATAATCAGTGCTTGAAGTTTGTCAGAATGTGTTTGTTTGTTTTTTGTTCACTTGCCTCTTGAGGATTGACAACAAGTTCTCAATGGGATTAAGGTCTGGGGAGTAGACATGTGCACACTGAAATATTTTGCTTGGGAATTTAGTTACTCCCGAAATTCAGTTTTTATTTATTTTGTTTCTTTATAAAAATGCATTCGTCTGAAAATCGGAATGAATTAAGGTCGAATCTGTCAATTGAAGGCTTATGGTGTCTATCGAATGTTCTAAGAAGATTCGACGAAGCAGCTAAACTGTACGACGCCACAATCATACATTTCCGGTTGAATGTTCCACCTATAAGCTATAGAAGAATTCCAATGTTGTATGACACTAGTAATAATTATATTTATGAATTATTATTACTAGTCAACTAACATTCAAATTCTTCTATAGCCTATGGTTTAGCTGCTTGTCGAATCTTCTTAGAACTTTCGACAGACACCATGAGCCTTTAATGACAGATTCAACGTTTGTATGTTTTTTGCTGCTTCGTCGAATCTTCAACGTTCACCCCAACACTGTCTCTATAATGTTGAATCTTTTCTCTCTATGTCAAATCTTTTCTCTCTATGTAGAATAATCTTGAACTAATAGAGTTAGGTAAGGCAAATTCAACCGCAGGTTCGATAGACACAGATCGCTATTGTCAGCGTCATGTTGAATCTCCTATCTATATTCAACTGTTGTAGCAACGAAAATAAAGCTTTTTTTATGTCGGATCTTTCGGATTTCGGATTCTGCACATCCGTTTTCGATAAAACAATAACGAAAATACCCGAAATTCGAAATTTTGCCTTATAGCAAGGTGCTCCATCATGCTGGAAAGTGCATTGTTCCTCACCAAACTGTTCTCGGATGGTTGGGAGAAGTTATGCCGCGTACACACGACCATTTTTCGGGTTCTAAAAAATGACAGTTTTTTTTATGTCATTAAAAACGATCGTGTGTGGTCTTCAGAGTATTTTTCGGGTACTAAAAAATGGCCAATTTTTTTTCCGAACATGCTCTATTTTTTCACAACGTTTTTAAGGTTGTAAAAAATAGTCGTGTGTGGGCTTTAACGACGTGAAAAATCTGCGCATGCTCAGAAGCAAGTTATGAGACGGGAGCGCTCGTTCTAGTAAAACTACAGTTCGTAATGGAGTAAGCACATTCATCACGCTGTAACAGACAGAAAAGCGCAAATCACGAAATCGGCAAAAGCAGCCCAAAGGGTGGCGTCATCCGAATGAAACTTCACCTTTATAGTGCCGTCGTATGTCACCACGCTTTGCTAGAGCATTTTTTTTCATGATCGTGTGTAGGCAAGGCCATTTTAATGATCGGGTTGAAAAAAAGTTTTTTCTAGACCCCTAAAAACGTAATTTTTTAGAACCCGAAAAACGGTTGTGTGTACGCGGCTTTACTCTCGGAGGATGTTTTTGTACCATTCGTTATTCATTGCTGTGTTCATAGGGAAAATTGTGAGTGAGCCCCTCACTCCATTGGCTGAGAAGCAACCCCACACATGAATGGTCTCAGGATGCTTTACTGTTGGCATGACACGGGACCATTGGCATGCGCACAGGGTGTGCCAGGTGTGCCCAGGCACACCCTAATCACCCTGTGCAGAACAGATTCCGCCACTGACCTGGCTCCCCCTCCTTCTCCCCAAAGCACTTACGGCTTCCCTCCTCTCCCACTGCCGGTTGTTGTTGTGGATGTTTTAGGATGAGTGGGGAAAGGGACCAGTAAATATGCAATTTACCTACCCCTTACCTTTCTGAATGAACATCGTGAGTGATCGGTAGAGTGTGTTTGAGCTTTGGGGTGCACACCCTAATGCCAAAGGCTGTGCACACCTATGCACGGGACTGATGGTAGCGCTCCCATTTTCTTCTCCGGACAGATGCCCCAAACAATCGGAAAGGGGATTCATCAGATAAAATGACTTTCCCCCAGTCCTCAGCGGTCCAATCCCTGTACCTTTTGTAGAATATCAGTCTGTCCCTGATATTTTTCCTGGAGAGAAGTGGCTTCTATGCTGCCCATCTTAACACCAGACCAAAAGTCTTCCCCTCACTGTGCATGCCGATGCCCTCACACCTGCCTGCTGTCATTCCTGAGCAAGCTCTGCAGTGGTGGTGCCCCGATCCCGCAGCTGAATCAACTGTAGGAGACGGTCTTGAGGCTTGCTGGACTTTCTTGGGTGCTCTGAAGTCTTCTTCACAAATGCAGTTGAAAGGTTTTTTATGGGATTAAGTTAATTTTTATGGCTAAAAGGGACTTTGCAATTAATTGCAATTCATCTGATCATTCTTCATAACATTCTGGCATATATTCAAATTGCCATTATAAAAATGGAGGCAGCAGACTTTGTGAAAATAATATTTGTGTCATTCCCCAAATGTTTGGCCACAGTAAGGTAAGGTAATGTGCTTGGCCAGAATTGTGCTTTCCAAGCAAAGTTTTTTCTAAGTCTAGAACAGGGGTCTCCAAACTTTCTAAACAAAGGGCTGGATTACTGTTCTCCAGACTTTAAGGGGGCCAGACTGTGGCCATCAGGAGTATAAAATCCCCCATCATTGGTGTCATTGGGAGAAATTCTGCCACATCACTGGGAGGAATTTCTGCCCCATCATTGGTGTCGTTGGGAGTAATTCTGTCCCATCACTGGGAGGAATTCTGTGCCATCATTGAAAGGAATTCTGCCCCATCATTGGTGTCATTGGGAGTACTTCTGCTCCTTCATTGAGGTCATTGGGAGGAATTCTGTCCTTCATTGGTGTCATTGGGAGGAATTCTGTCCTTCATTGGTGTCATTGGGAGAAACTTTGTCCTTCATTGGTGCCAATAAATAAAAAAGCACCCCAAGGGCCAGATAAAATCAAGCAAAGGGCCGCATCTGGCCCCTGGGCCACAGTTTGGAGACCACTGGTCTAGAAGAATGAGTTCCTGGAGAAAACACTAGTCTGTTCAGTATTGGATATAGGAGGCTTGCCAGGGGGGGGGGGGGATATTTAGAAACAAATGAGTTTATTGGAGAAGCTGCAGAATATTTGTACAGTTATGCTCATAAGTTTACCCTGGCAGAATCTATGATTTCTTGGCCATTTTTCAGAGAATGTGAATGATAACACAAAATGTTTCTTTCACTCATGGTGGCAGAAGCCATTTATTATCAATCAACTGTGTTTACTCTTTTTAAATTATAATGACAACAGAAACTACCCAAATGACCCTGATCAAAGTTTACATACCCCAGTTCTTAATACTGTGTTATGCCCTATTTAACATCAATGACAGCTTAAAGCCTTTTGTGGTATTTGTGGATGAGCTTATTTATCTTCTCAGTTGGTAAAGCTGCCCAATTTAAAGCCTCCAGTTCCTGTAAATTCTTGGGCTGTCTTGCATGAACAGCACGTTTGAGATCTCCCCGGAGTGGCTCAATGATAATGACGTCAGGAGACTGAGATGGCCACTCCAGAACCTTCACTTTACTCTGCTGTAGCCAATGACAGGTTGACTTGTGTTTTGGATCATTGTCATGTTAGAATGTCCAAGTGCGTCCCATGCGCAACTATCTGGCTTATGAATGCAAATTTTCTTCCAGTATTTTTTGATAACATTCTGCATTTATCTTGCCCTCAATTTTGCTCAAATTTCCTGTGCCTTTGTAGCTCACACATCCCCAAAACATCAGCGATCCACCTCCGTGTTTCACAGTAGGAATGGTGTACTTTTCATCATAGGCCTTGTTGACTCCTCTCCAAATGTAGTGTTTATGGTCTCATCACTCCAAATGGCTTTGTGCCAAAAGCAGCTGTGCCCTCTTTGGCAGATTGTAACTGGAAAACTTTGCGGCATTCGTGTAGTAATGGCTTTCTTCTGATGAATCGACCATGCAGCCCATCTTTCTTCAAGTGCCTCCTTATTTTGCATCTTGAAACAGCCACACCACATGTTTTCAGAGAGTCCTGTATTTCACCTGAAGTTATTTGTGGGTTTTTCTTTGCATTCTGAAAATTTTTCCTATCACTTGTGGCTGAAATTTTAGTTGGTCTACCTGATCGTGGTTTGGTTTCAACAGAACCCCTCATTTTCCACTTCTTGATTAGAGCTTGAACACTGCTGATTGGCATTCTCAGTTCCTTGGATATCCTTTTTTATCCCTTTCCTGTTTTATACATTTCAGCTACCTTTTCCTGCAGATTCTTTGACAATTCTTTTGCTTTCCCCATGACTCTGAATCCAGAAATGTCAGTCCAGCACTGGATGAAAGATGCAAGGGTCTGTCAGGAGTCCAGAAACATATTGACCTTTTATACACACACACTAATTACAAGCAAACAAATCTCAGGTCAGGATGATTACCTTTAACAGCCATTCAAACCCCTTTGTGTCAACTTGTGTGTATGTTATCAGGCCAAAATCACCAGGGTATGTAAACTTTTGATCAGGGTCATTTGGGTAGTTTCTGTTGTGGTTTTGATGTAAAAATAGTAAACACGATTCTCTATTGAGACCTTGGTAAGATATTGTAAGCCAGTAACATTATGGATACAGTTCATCGATATTATTACTATCTCTATTATGTAACGACCCCGGAGCCTTTCCTCTATCCTGTACTCCCTTTCTTATCCTATTGTTTTCATCACTTTCCACTTTTTATACTCCACATTCTGTCCTTTTTCTTTCTTTTTATCTCTCACTTCTTCAAATATATAGCTCAAGCTATCTCATTATATAAAATGGTAAATGTGAATATGTAAAGACGATATCTAATTTTGCTCCTATTGTTTTAATAATTAACATGAATAAGATCTTTCTCCCCCCTATTTCGGCCAGTTTTTGAACCGATTCATTGCTAAAATTACAATTGCTCCATAGCTATAGTTCATATCATAATTATATCCGGTTCCATTTATATCACAATATTCTATAATATTTTATATGAGTTCAAATGCAATAGACTAACATGGTTGGTTTGACTATAACCTGCTTTAATGATTCCTTTAAAATTTCTCATAGGATCTACAAATATTTATTGGATTTTTTAAATACTCTCTTATTACATGATACCATTTTTCTTTTTCTGTAATATTTTATTGTCAATTGTATCTACTGTTTTCTCTTTACTTTAACCAATTAACCCCCGGACCATATTGCTGCCCAATAACCAGAGCACTTTTGTGATTCGGCACTGCGTCGCTTTAACTGACAATTGCGCAGTCGTGCAACGTGGCTCCCAAACAAAATTGGCGTCCTTTTTTTCCCACAAATAGAGCTTTCTTTTGGTGGTATTTGATCATCTCTGCGGTTTTTATTTTTTGTGCTATAAACAAAAATAGAGCGACAATTTTGAAAAAAATTCAATATTTTTTACATTTTGCTATAATAAATATCCCTAAAAAGATATAAAAACACTTTTTTTTCCTCAGTTTAGGCCGATACATATTCTTCTACATATTTTTCGTAAATAAAAAAAATCGCAATTAGCGTTTATTGATTGGTTTGCGCAAAAGTTATAGCGTTTACAAAATAGGGGGTAGTTTTATGGCATTTTTATTAATATTTTTATTTTACTAGTAATGGCGGTGATCAGTGTTTTTTTTCAGTACTATGACATTATGGCGGACACTTTTGACACATTTTTGGGACCATTGGATTACTATAAAAATGCCATTGGCAGTGAAGGGGTTAACACTAGGGGACGGGGAAGGGGTTAAGTGTGTTCCTGGGTGTGTTCTAACTGTATGGGGGGTGGACTCACTAGGGGAAATCACTGATCTTCCGTTCATACATTGTATGAACAGAAGATCAGCCTTTTCCTCCGCTGACAGGACCGGGAGCTGTGTTTACCGAGCGATCGCGTGTGTCCGGCGGTGATAGTACCCGCCGGGCACGCGGGCGGGACTCGGGGGCGAGCGGGGACCCCTAGTGGCCGCAAAGTAGCCGACATAGAGCTACGGCCTCTCACCCAGGCGTGCCGACTTACCGCAGTAATATAACGGCGGGCGGTCGGCAACCAGTTAAACCCAATAAACAAATTTGACAAAAAAATAAAAATAGTAAACACAGTTGATTGATAATAAATGGCTTCAGCTAAACACTAACCATGAGTGAAAGAAACGTTTTTGTGTTATCATTCATATTCTCTGAAATATGGCCAAGAAATCATAAATTCTGCCAGGGTATGTAAACTTATGAGCACAACTTTATATGGGGTTACTGATGTGCTCATTTCTAGAGTGAGGTATGGTAGGTCAACCAGAACATTTTATTGAAACGTATTCTCTCTGGACCTTTTTTGAGATAATGGTGGTAAAACAAATCTATGATTCTCTAAAGTAGCAACCCCCAACCTTTTTGGCACCAGGAACTGGTTTAGTCAAAGGCAATTTTTCCACAGACTAGGAAGAGGGAATGGTTGCAGGATGATTCAAGCACATTACATTTATTGTGCACTTTATTTATATTATTATATTATCACTTTGTAATATGTAATAAAATAATTTACAACTCACCATATTTCAGAATCAGTAGGAGCCCTAAGCTTGTTTTCCTGCAACTAAACGGTCCCATCCGGGGGTGATGGGAGACAATGACACACAAAGTGTGTTGCTTTTGTCCATTCTACTCCATAATCGTGTTTTCGCTGCTTTACAAAGATAGGATGTTGGAAATGGAAGCAGGCTTTTTAGTGCTTTTGTGGCAATCTCATGATATTCCACCTTGACTTTAATCCAAAAAAGAATGACGATTTGTAGTTGTCTCAGAAATACTTTTAAGGCCATAGTCATTTGTGATCTCAAGCAGTTAATCCTCTTCTAGCAGGGACAAAGTCAATTCACCTGGGTACAGTGTAACCTCGGATTACGAGCATAATCCGTTCCAGGAGAATGCTCGTAATCCAAAGTACTCTCATATCAAAGCGAGTTTCCCCATTGAAGTCAATGGAAACGAAAATAATTTGTTACACATTGTCTTCAATGGCATGCAATACCGCATGTGGCCAGAGGTGATAGGGCACCGGAGAGCCTCGAAAATGCACAGAAAGGCCCGAGGACAGCTCGGCTGACTTCGGCAAACCTCGGAAAGGCTTAGGAAAGGAGAATTTCAGAGTCTTTCCAAGCATTTCCGAATGGCTCCCAACAGCGCCGATTGGCTCGGCCCACCTAAGGCCAAACGTGGTACTGCACACCGCTTTGGCTTGAATCCTGCTCGTTTTGCGAGACAACACTTGCACTGTATTTAAAAAATAAATTAAATACAGTGCTCGTATTGTGAAACACTCCTTAATCGCGTTACTCGCAATCTGAGATTCCACTGTAATTCACAATGCTAGCATCACCACCTCAGCTCCACCTCAGATCATCAGGCATTAGATTCTCATAAGACGCGTGGAACCTAGATCCCTCACTGTGCAGTTTACAGTGGGTTTGAGCTCCAATGAGAGGCGGTAAAGCGAGTGGTAATGCAAGCAATGGGGAGCAGCTGTAAAAACCGATAAAGCTAAATTGGGGGGGGGGGGCATTTTGTCATTGTCGCCTTTGGCACTAGATGATCTTGCCCAATCTCTGGCCACCACATCTAAGGACTGGTAAGCTGCAATATATTACATTGTGTTTTGGACTTATGTTACACACATTTTTTATGCTTTTTATAAATATTGTGCATTTCCATTTAGCTACTTCAAGTGCTCCTTTAGAAGCTACTGGTGACCAAGTTATCACAAAAAACCTCATAGGAAATTATGAACCCATCCAGAAAGTGTTTCCTACAACAATCCCAATGAATATTCCTGGTATTTCAAAGACAAGACAAAATACATCTTTTTCTGACACTCAAGAATATAATTTGGGAGGTCAAAATCAGATTCCTACCAAGCTTCCACAATTGGTACATGGATTTCCTCTAAAAGAACTCAAAATTGCTCCTACTAAACTGCCTTTGTTGTTGGGAACCGTTGAACAAAAAGGCCACCCACCTTCTGACAAAATATCCTTACTACCACAAAATGTTTTAAGAGAACACAGTATATCATTTTTGACCCATAAAACTCAAGAAGTGTCATCACATAAATTACCAGGCTGGACAACAATTGCCGCTCTTGAGATGTTACAAAGACCACATACTGTAATGCCCCTTTGGACAGAAAAAACTCAACAAAAAATTGCCGTCTCTGTCACTGAAAGAAATATAACTTCGAATGAAGATGTCTCTGCAATGGAAAAAGGTCATTCACCATGGAGCTCAACTCTGAATAGATCTCCTGAAACTCTGGCTACAGTGCATACCCCATTGAAGAGCACTCCACCCAAACATGAAATGCCCATCATTGTAACTCCCCTAAGAGTGGACAGCGAGCTGTTTGAGAAACAAAATGAAGCTACGACAAAAAGGCTTCTGTGGTCACAGTTAACAAACGGGAAGAAGAAAAATCTTCCTTCAGTGCCTATAGCCTTTGTGGGTAAGCAGTGTTTAATTTCATTGATGGGAAGGGATAAAATGTCTTCAGGTTCCTATTGCAATATGGGAAGGTCCCCCCAATGGTTTTTTTAGCAGCAGAGTTTAAAGGGGTTGTAAAGGAAAAAGTCTTTCCACCTTAATGCATTCTATGCATTAAGGTGAAAAAACTTCCGCCCCCCCGTTATACTTACCTGACCCCTCGAAAGTCCCACGCTCGGCCCCGACATCCTCTTTGCCGCTCAGCCTGGCCGTTGATTGGCTAGAGTGGATAATTTGAAATCAGCACAGCCATTGGCTGGCACTGCTGTCAATCGCATCCAATGACGCGGAACGCCGAGGGGCGGGGCCGAGTGATACAGTGAGCGGCTATGCCCGCAAGGACTCCACACTATGTGAGGGAGCTCGCATGAACGTGTGGAGTTCTTGTGGGTAGGACCAGAGACAGCCGCCGAGGGACCCCAGAAGACCAGGTTCGGGGCCACTCTGTGCAAAACGAGCTGCACAGTGGAGGTAAGTATAACATGTTTGTTATTGTAAAAAAAAAATCCTTTACAACCCCTTTAACCTCCCTGGCGGTATGATTATATTGATGATATATGATATATGATTGATGCTGAAAGCGGTACATTTGCCGGTTTATATTGTAGGCCTGTAATTTTTAGAAATAACTCACTTAAATCTGTCCAAACAAAAGTCTAGTAGACATCCCGGGTATGATAAAGTTTGAAACACAAAATCATAAATTATAATATAATAAATAACTCTAAATAATTATAATAAATAATAATATAATAATAATAAAAATTATTCAATAATGTAATCAAATCAAAAACACTGAAATTTGCTCAGTTGCAGAATTGTCGCTGTCATTACTTTCAGTGTTTGATGACGAATTCCCCCACAAATCGCTATTATCAATTCTGCAAGTGATTTTAATTTATTATCACTGTTTTCTAGCTGCTCTAAAACCACTTTTGACATAAAGGGACACTTTTTGGTTGCTATGGACAATCTTCAGTTTCCAGGTAGAAAGAACAGTTTTTATTATATAGAAGTGCATGCAGGGCACTGGGCAGACCACTAGGGACAAAGGGGATGTGTAATTATTTGATACAGTACTGTAATCTATAAGATTACAGTTATCTGTATCTATACTGTGTCTTTACTTTTTTGAATTTGGCGCCAAACTCCGCCCCGTGAGACGCACCGCTTGGGAACAGAGCTCAGCGGCACTCGTCAGTCACCAGTGTGTGAATCGAGCGAGATGACAGCTCGCACATACAGCGGGGAGACATCGCAGGATCCAGGGACAAGGTAAGTAACTTCCCCCTGTATCCTGCAATGTGATCCCGAGTCTGGCTCGGAGACCTCATACCTCCCAAGCGTCCCCGATTCAGCGGGACTGTCCCGCAATTCGCGGAAAATCCCGTGGTCCCGCGATCAGGGCTAGAGTCCCGCGGCACCCCCCTCTCAACAGCTCAACAACTCCGATCCGCGCAACCCCCCCCGCTCAACAACTTTGATCTGCGGAACCCGCCCTCAACAATTCTGATCCGCGGAACCCCCCCCCGCTCAACAACTTTGATCCGGTCGGCACCCGCCCCCCCCCCCCCCCACAAAATTTTCCTGGAAATTTTAAAATGTTGGGAGGTATGCTAGGGGTTACCACTTTTGGTATGTAAGATTCACCCGGAGCCAGACTCGGGAATACCGCTAGGCAGGTTAATAACCAAAAATTTTATAGATTAAAAGTATTGGCTTTATTAAATGTGGATGTATAATATGGTCATAACAGTTAAAATACGAGCTCTGGCAGAGAAAATTGTTAAATTAATACAAAGAATGCAAACACAAAATTGTTACACAGCATTACATATCAAAATACATCTGTATGTATACAATACTGACGCGTTTCGACCCATATAAAGGGGATCTTCTTCAGAGGATTGGTTTGCTGTAAAAAAGTTTATATAATGAATTCAAATTTTTACCAAAATTGGATATTATTGGCAAAAAAGACATGGTATGTAGTTATCAGAGATAGGGGGTATTTGAGAAAAAATCTCTTTGGCCAGAGTTCTTCCAAAAGCCTCCAAGAGGCCTCATAGGCTCCCCGGCCATTCGGCACCCCGGACGACAACGTCGCTGAGCTATGTGTGGCTTGCAAGGAGTCACGCTATAGAAAAGACCCCCTAGGGCAGTGGTTCTCAACCTTCTAGTGCCGTGAACCCTTGATACAATTTTCCAAGTTGTGGGGACCCCTAACAGTAAAATTATTTTGTAGCGTGGGTTGTCAGCACCCAAGGCAAGACAAGTAATTTGTGCCCCTAACCCATGGAAATTTAGCACTCCCTGAGTCCCTTCCACTCATACGGTATTAAATCCCATTATGCTACATTTTAAGATGTAAGGAAAGAAATAATTCCGTGCCAAAACTTATATAAGGTGAGCTACACCTAAGTGAAAATATTACAATATATATTAGTGGTGTGCTGCTCCTCGGTTGTATAGTGAGTGACTGGCTCCCCGCACGCTAAACAAGCCTCCAATCTAGCCTACCAAACCCTGACCTATCTGCCATCCCGAACCATCGGTGAGACATCTGAGTGGAGGAGCTGTGACACATAAACAGCCAAATGGCCTCCTACCCCGGCACTTATCCTGTCCCGCTCATCTGACCTACTTTAACAGAGAGGTCATATCATCTGGTAAGAATATAGTATTTCCCCAGCACTTTTGGTGGAACACGAACAATCTTTTTGGTGAAGGTTTCCCTCACACCCCAGAACCAGCACACTACAATCTTATCACAGACCTGTTCACAGACCTCACCCAATCAAGATTGCACTCTGCACAAAGAAGATCATCTTGATATTTGTTTATCTAATTTTTTCTGGGACATTTAGTTGGACTTATTTTTGTTTGACTCACAATACACCAGAATTAATTTCTATCACTTCACTGAGATTTATTTTATTGTTTATTATGTTCTAATTAGCATTTGTTGTTATCCATCACATTAATATAGCTATTGATGTCTTTATTCACTGATGTTATGTGCTTATCCACAATATGAATTGTGAGTGAGGTTTCCCATTTAGTCCCAGTGGCGCCCTCTATCGTTCTTTATTTTCACATTTTAAGATGTACCACTTTTTCTCTTTGTTCTCCTTTCTTTCCCTTTTATCTCTCTATCCTAATTTTTTTCCCCATCACTCTCTCTAGCCGTCCTTCTTGTTGTCTAATGGCAACTATAATTACTATATTACTCACTGTGTCTCTGACTGTGTGGTGTCTCGCAGCAGTGATACCTATGCTGAAAACGGGAGATAGGGTCTCCTCCAGCCCTTCCCACTTCATTCTTTACCAGTCAGCTGACCTCTTGTCTCTGACCCCCAGCCATGTCATGAACTGAGTGGGTGGCTGTGAAGAGGCTGAGTGGGTAGCGGCAGGCTCCAGGGACAGCCCTGCTGGGTGGCTGAAAAAAGACTAGGAGAGCAGTGCAGGCTTCAGGAACAGCCCAGGATTCGGTGACCCCTGACAAATCGTCATTTGACACCCAAGGGGGTCCCGACCCCAGGTTGAGAACCACTACCCTAGGAGCATACACAGATGGATGGTCAACACCTGCAGCAATTCATCGGGGACAACAATATAAAGTGCATTTCACAATACAACAGATAAATTCAAAATTTGTAAGTTAGCAGACAGAAGATCTCCAAGATATAGCCCTGCGTTTGCATATATCCTATAGTGTCATGGTGTCTAGTAGTATTAATAAATAAGGGTGACATCTTATTATATGTCTGATAGTTTAATGGATGAATAATAAAGAATATATAAATAAAGAGAAGTGGTGAAATGTGAGTATTAATATAATTGTTAACAAGATATAAAAGAGTGATATTAAATAATAATAATTATACTGGATTAGGTGATGGTGAGTGACATAGTGGAGGGTGTAGTTGTGTGCATTGAGGGGGAATAATGTAAGGGGGGGGGGGCATAAATGGGAATAGGCTAGGGCTTGCCTTATCTGTCCCTGTTGGGTAATTTCACACAATTTATTGCTGTCACTAGGATAGGGATAGAGTGAAAATATCTTCAAATGGAGGCACTTGTTTCACTTTGTTTTGGATGCTTCTGAGACTAATCACAATTCAATGAGAGCTGCATTTGACCTGAAGGTGACCTGCTTATAACCTGCAAAATCTGCTTTTGGCAAGAAAAAAGCCTATTGACATAAGCATTGGCCCTTTTCCTGTGAGCGTCATTTTGTTGTGGATTTCCCCATTTTGTTATGGTCTGCCACCATACAATACATATAGATGCCATTTTCCCGTAGTCTGTTATTCACCACCACTGGAGGGAGTTCAAGTCACAGGTCTAACAATAATGGTAACAGCGGATGCAGCATCTCGTTAATTAACCACTTGACCACTGGGCACTTAAACCCCCTTAATAACCAGACCAATTTTCAGCTTTCGGTGCTCTCACAGTTTGAATGACAATAACTCAGTCATACAACACTCTAACCAAATGAAATTTTTGTCCTTTTTTTCCCACAAATAGAGCTTTCTTTTGGTGGTATTTGATCACCTCTGCGGTTTTTATTTTTTTCGCTATAAATGAAAAAAGAACGTAAATTTTGTAAAAAAATGAATTTTTCTTCATTTCTATTATAAAATTTTGCAAAAAAGTAATTTTTCTTCATAAATTTGGCCTAAAATGTATACTGCTACATATCTTTGATAACAAAAAAAAAAAATTGGATAATATTTAGTCTGGGTGAAAGTTATGGGGTCTACAAGCTATGGTACCAATTACTGAAAATTGATCAATTTGATCACATCTGATGTACTGACAGCCTCTCTCATTTCTTGAGACCCTAACATGCCAGAAAAGTACAAATACCCCCCAAATGACCCCTTTTTGGAAAGAAGACATTCCAAGGTATTCAGAAAGAGGCATCGTGAGTTTTTTGAAGTTGTCATTTTTTCCCCACAATTCTTTGCAAAATCAAGATTTTTTTATTTTAATTTTTTTTCCACAAAATGTTCATATTATTAGGTTATTTCTCACACACAGTATATGCATACCACAAATTACACCCCAAAACACATTCTGCTATTCCTCCCGAGTATGGCGATACCCCATGTGTGAGACTTTTACACAGCGTGGCCACATACAGAGGCCCAACATGCAGGGAACGCCATCAGGCGTTCTGGAACACCCAGACCAATTCTGACATTTCTCTCCTACATGGAAAAATCATCATTTATTTGCTAGAAAATTACATAGAACCCCAAAACATTATATATGCTTTTTTAGCAAAGACCCTAGAGAATACAATGGCGGCCGTTACAACTTTTTATCTCGCATTGTATTTGCACAGCAATTTTTTGAACGCGTTTTTTTTTGGAAACAAAACAGTTTTGTGCTTAAAAAAAAAAATAACAGTAAAGTTAGCCCAATGTTTTTGCATAATATGAAAGATGAAGTTACGCCGAGTAAATAGATACCCAACATGTCACCCTTCAATATTGCACACGCTTGTGGAATGGCGCCAAACTACGCGACTTAAAAATCCCCATAGGCGACGCTTTAAATGTTTTTCCTGGTTACATCTTTTTAGTTGGAGAGGAGGTCTAGGGCCAAAATTATTGCTCTCGCTCTAACGTTCGCAGCGATACCTCACATGTGTGGTTTGAACACCGTTTTCATATGTGGGCGGGACTTACGTGTGCGGTCGCGTCTGTATACGAGCACACGGGTACAGGGGCGCTGTAATTTTTTTTTTATTTTTTTATTGTTCATTTTACTTTATTTATTTTAGTTTGACACCTTTTTCCCCAAAAATAAATGTTTTGGTTACTTTTATTCCTATTACAAGGAATGTAAACATCCCTTGTAATAGGAATATAGCATGACAGGTCCTCTTTACAGTGAGATATGGGGTCAATAAGACCCCACATCTCCCCTCTAGGCTGGGAAGCCTAAAAAAAAAACGATTGCAGAGTATTGCGCGGGGGAGTATTGCGCGGGGGAGTATTGCGCGGGGGAGTATTGCGCGGGGGAGTATTGCGCGGGGGTACTGCAGAGTATTGTGCGGGAGTATTGTGCGGGAGTATTGTGCGGGAGTATTGTGCGGGAGTATTGTGCGGGAGTATTGTGCGGGAGTATTGTGCGGGGTACTGCGGGGTACTGCGGAGTATTGCGGAGTATTGCGGAGTATTGCGGAGTATTGCGGGGTACTGCGGAGTATTGCGGAGTATTGCGGGGTACTGCAGAGTATTGCGGGGTACTGCGGAGTATTGCGGGGTACTGCGGAGTATTGCGGGGTACTGCGGAGTATTGCGGGGTATTGCGGAGTATTGCGGGGTATTGCGGAGTATTGCGGGGTATTGCGGAGTATTGCGGGGTATTGCGGAGTATTGCGGGGTATTGCAGAGTATTGCGGGGTATTGCGGAGTATTGCGGGGTACTGCGGAGTATTGCGGGGTATTGCGGGGTACTGCGGAGTATTGCGGAGTATTGCGGAGTATTGCGGGGTATTGCAGAGTATTGAGGAGTATTGCGGGGTATTGCAGAGTATTGAGGAGTATTGGGGGTATGCAGAGTATTGAGGAGTATTGGGGGTATGCAGAGTATTGGGGGGGGTATGCAGAGTATTGGGGGGGGTTATGCAGAGTATTGGGGGGGGGGGTATGCAGAGTATTGGGGGGGGTATGCAGAGTATTGGGGGGGGTATGCAGAGTTTTGCGCAGGGAAGGAAGGAGTTAATGCAGGGATGGCTGAGCAGGGATGGATGGATCTGTGACTGCAATAGTCACAGATCCATCCCACACTGCTGCAGCCATCCGCGCTCTCCTCTCACGCTGTACCGATCGGTACAGCGAGAGGAGGGAAGAACCGGCGTCAGCAAGTGACGCGGTTTGTTTACATGTGATCACGCCGTCATTGGACGGCGCGATCACGTGGTAAGGAGCCGCCACCATTGGCTCCTTACCGAGATCACTGACGCTGCGGGTCCCGTGGACCCGCCGAGCGCCGTGACCGCGTGTGCGCGCCCGCTCGGGCGCGCGGATCTGACGCACGTCAGATTTGTTTACACACGTGGTCGCGCCGTCATTGGACGGCGCGATCACGTGGTAAGGAGCCGCCGCCATTGGCTCCTTACCGCGATCATCGGTGCTGCGGGTCCCGTGGACCCGGTGAGCACCGGTGATCGCGTGTGCGCGCCCGGTTGGGCGCGCACACCTGACTCTAACGGAGGACGTCCATGGACGTCCTGTTAGAGTACAGGAACCGCCCTATAGCCGTATTTCGGCTATAGGGCGGTGATTAAGTGGTTAATATGCAATTAGTTTAGTTCCAAATTAGTTTTTTAACGAATTTTGACAAATTTTTCTGAATATTCGTAAAATTTGTAAATTCGAATATTCAAAAATTTGTAAATTTAAATATTCGGAAATTCAAAAATTCCGTAGTTGTCGTGTCAGTTGTAGATGTTGTTTCAGTTGTTGTATTCCGTTTTTGTTGTTGTGGTTGTATTCAGTGGTTGTTACTGTTGTTTCTTCAGTTGTAGTTGTTTCAGTTGTAGTTGTTGTTTCATTTGTTGTTGTTTCAGTTGTTGTTGTTGTTTCTGTGGTAGTAGTTGTTTCAGTGGTTGTTATTGTTGTTTCTTCAGTTGTAGTTGTTGTTTCAGAAGTTGTTTCGGTTGTTTTTGTTTCAGTAGTTGTTTTCAGTTATTGTAGTTGTAGTTTTCAGATGTTGTTGTTGTTTTAGTAGTTGTTTCAGTAGTTTTCAGTTGTAGTTGTTTCAGTTGTTGTTTGTTTCATTTTGTTTCATTTATAACTTAACTATTACTAACTATTAAATTATAGGTATTGGAATTTCCTTTCAAATTTGGCTGTTAGAGAAGGTAACGAATACTAATTTATCCGAAGTTACAAAATATCTGAAATAACGAATGCCGTATCTAAATGAATGGAACGTAGCAAATTATTAATAATAAATAATAATAATAAACCTTTTTATTATTAATATTAAATTATTTATTCCATTCCATTTGTTTTGAAATATTCGAAAAACCTCAGAAATTGGGATTATGTGGGCAACACATACAATACTTCAAAGATATATAAAATAATTAAATGATTTATTACAAAAAATATATTATAGAAACATTACAAAATTATTAATTTGATAATTTTGTAATGTTTCTATAATATATTTTTTGTAATAAATCATTTAATTCTTTTATATATCTTTGAAGTATTGTATGTGTTGCCCACATAATCCCAATTTCTGAGTTTTTTTTGAATATTTCAATTACTACGGGATGATGGCAACTACATGCCGCCATATATGAGTTGGTCCTTCTTCCATTTGTTTTGATGCGGCATTTGTTATTTCGGATAATTCGTAATTCTTTTGAATGTTCTTATTTTCAGATTTTTGAATTTCAGATTTTTTTTATTTCTGAATTCCCGGATTTCCGGATTTTCGAATTTCCAAATGTTTAAAATTCGATCATAACAAATGACCCAAAAAATAAACAAAAAAAACCGAACACATTTGTCTATTATTTATGAAGGAGCAATTGAGACTGCAAAATAGGTGCTTAACCACTTGCCGACCAGCCGCCGTCATTTTACGGCGGCAGGTCGGCTCTCCTGGATGAGAGCCCGTAGCTCTACGTCAGCTACATTTTCGGCCACGCGCGCTTGCCCGGCAGGTACGATCGCCGCCGGGCACACGCGATCGCTCTTACAGAGCAAGGAACGGGAGCTATGTGTGTAAACACAAAGCTCCCGGTCCTGTCAGCGGTGGAAACGCTGACCTTCTGTTCATACAATGTATGAACGGAAGATCTGTGATTTCCCCTAGTGAGGCCACCCCCCATACAGTTAGAACACACCCAGGAACACACTTAACCCCTTCCCCGTCCCCTAGTGTTAACCTCTTCACTGCCAATGGCATTTTTATAGTAATACAATGCATTTTTATAGCATTGATCGCTTAAAAAATGCCAATGGTCCCCAAAATGTGTCAAAAGTGTCTGAAGTGTCCGCCATAAGGTCGCAGTACTGAAAAAAAATGCTGATCGCCGCCATTACTAGTAAAAAAAATATATTAATAAAAATGCCATAATACTAACCCCTATTTTGTAAACGCTATAACTTTTGCGCAAACCAATCAATAAACGCTTATTGCGATTTTTTTTTACGAAAAATATGTAGAAGAATAAGTATCGGCCTAAACTGAGGGAAAAAATGTTTTTTTTTATATATATTTTTGGGGGATATTTATTATAGCAAAAAGTTAAAAATATTGAATTTTTTTCAGAATTGTTGCTCTATTTTTGTTTATAGCGCAAAAAATAAAAACCGCAGAGGTGATCAAATACCACCAAAAGAAAGCTCTATTTGTGGAAAAAAGACGCCAATTATGTTTGGGAGCCACGTCGCATGACTGCGCAATTGTCCGTTAAAGCGACGCAGTGCTGAATCGCAAAAAGTGCTCTGGTCATTGGACAACAATATGGCCCGGGGCTAAAGTGGTTAGGAAATTTGGATAGGAAATCCAAAACAAAATGGTGGCCATCCAGATCTATATAAGGATATATAGGATATAAAACACATACAAAAAATTACATTGGTGCAAATTGAGGATTACATACAATCAGATTTATATATTTTTATATTTTTTACAATCAGATTTATATATTTTTATATTTTTTACAATCAGATTTATATATTTTTTGATGTTTCTAAAACGTATATGTATATGTATATATATATATATATATATATATATATATATATATATATATATATATATATATATATATATATATACACACACAGTTTTAAAAATAATTATTTGATCTTGTACGTTTTGGATTTTTGTAAGGCAGATTTTGTAAGTTTGCCCACTTACAAAGAAATAATGGGTCTATAATTGTTGTCATAGGTGTATTTTAAATGAGAGAGACAGAATAACAACCAAAAATCCAGAAAAAAAACACATGATGCAAATGTAAGACGGGCGCTCCATAGAGGTTTATGGAGCCACGGATGTCAGCGGTGACATGCCTGCTGACATCCGACCCATAAGCATTTGATCCCCTACAAACCAACAATAATTGTGTCTCCCACAGACTGGCTACAGTATGTGCTCATGTGGTACACAGATTAGTGCTGTCAATATAAGAAGGTGCTCGTTATGTGTATAAAAGACACCTGTCCACAGACTCTTTCTTCCATTCGAAGCTCAACATCATGGGCAAGGCCAAAGAGCTGTCATAGGACATCAGGGACAAGATTGTAGACCTGCACAAGGCTGGAATGGGCTACAAGACCATCAGCAAAAAGCTTGATCAGAATGAGACAACTGAATATTCGCAAATGGAAGAAATACAAAATAACCATCATTCGCCCTTGGTCGGGAGCGCCATGCAAAATTTCACCTCATGGGGTGGGGATGATCATGAGAAAAGTGAGGGATCAGCCCAGAACTACACCGGAGGAGCTCAAAGCAGTTGGGACCACAGTCACCAAACAAACCATTGGTAACACAATGCTGACTATGACCCTAGGATGACCATTCCTACAGTCAAGCATGAAGGTGGCAACATTATGCTTTGGGGCTGTTTCTTTGCTGTTTCAATTTGTTTTTATTCAAATGTTTAAAACATAGACATAATTCACATTACATTTCCAATAGGCGTACACCAAAAGTTCATATTTAAAATACATTTAACATTTCATAGACAAACTTAACTAACATAACAACAATAACAATATTGTCAATATGGGTCTATCCTACACTTCCTAATCTGCTGTTTCTTTGCTAAAGGTACATGCTGACTTTAAGGGGCCAATGGACGGGGCCATGTATTGTAAAATCTTGGATGCTAACCTTGTTCCCTCAGCCAGAACAATGCAGATGGGTTGTGGATGGGTTTTCCAGCATGACAATGGCCCAAAACATACCTCCAAGGCAACAAAGGAGTGACTGAAGAAGAAGCCCATTAAGGTCAAGCAGTGGACTAGCCAGTCTCCAGACTTTAATCCTATAGAAAATTTATGGAGGGAGCTGAAACTTCGAGTTGCCAAGCGACTTTAAGGATTTAGAGAAGATCTGTAAAGAAGAGTGGACCAAAATCCCTCCTGAGATGTGTGCAAACCTGATCACCAACCACAAGAAATGTCTTACCTCTGTGCTTGCCAACAAGTGTTTCTCCACAAAGCAGGGCTTTTTTTCAGGGGGAACTTGGGGGAACTCAGTTTCATCACCTTTGGCTCAGACCCTTTGGCGCCTGCTCACTGCAATCACTTGTAAACACAGAAGTCTGGTTTCTGTGTTTACAAGTGACAGCTCTGCACTCTGTGTGTAACCCCCCTGAACGCTGCACTTTGTATGTAATGCAATCCTGGTATTTAATGCCCCTTTAAGACACTTCTACTGTTTGTGAAATGTGACAGGGGTTGTGGTTTAGTTCCTGCACCTATTTTCTGAGAAAAAAAGCTCTGCCACCAAGAAATAAGTCATGTTTTGCTTGGGGATCAAATACTTATCTTACTCACTGAACTGCAACTCAATTTATAACATTTGTATCTTTTTCTGGATTTTTAGTTGATATTCTGTCTCTATCATTTAAAATACACCTATGATAAAAAATTATAGACCTTTTGTCCCAGATTCAGAGAGAATTGGATTCTCGTAGCGTATCAGAAATACACTACGCCATCGTTTTTTACCTGGCTCTACGTGGAATCCCGGTAGATTTTGTCCAGTAAACGACGGCGGCGTAGTGTATTTCTCCCGTCGCAATCCATCTACGCGAGTAGGGGGCGTGAAGGATTTAAAATAGGCGCGTTCCCGCGGCGATCGAACTGCGCATGCTCCGTTCGTAAATTTCCCGCCGTGCATTGCGCGAAATCACGTCGTTACGTCGTAGTAGCGTCGTTTACGTACATTCCTATTCCCAAACAAGTTACGTTAAAAAAAAAAAAATAATTTCAAATCGACGCGGGAACGACGGCCATACTTTACATGGGTTACGCACTGTTAGACCAGCAAAAAGCTCCTCTAACATTACGTAGCCAAAAAATGACGTGGGCGATTGCGAGGGACACTCGTACCTTCGTGGATCGCCGTAAAAACACATTTGCATATCCCGACGCATGAAAACGACGCAAACTCCTCCCAGCGGCCGCAAAAATATCGCAGCGTAGATCCGAAGGCTTACGAAGACGTAAGCCTCTCGGATCGAAGCCCGAAGCCGGCGTATCATGGTTTGAGGATTCAAACTAGTAATACGGCGCGTGAAATTTGAAATTACTCCTGTCTAACACCAGTTAGACAGGCGTAATTTCTCTGTGAATCTGGGCCTTAATTTCTTTGTAAGTAGGTGAACTACATATACATACTCCATTTTTATCACTTAAAGTAAATTGATATACTAAGTTGGTGATTCATAGTTTTATCTACTATGGGCTTCATTTAAAATTTGCAGTTTGTGGTTTAGAGGCCCGCCAAACTGTTTGGGCGTTAAATTGTGTATAGCAATTTGCAAAGGGTAAATTCAGAAGCCATTAACACATTTGCCTCTTCGGCTCTCCTGCCCCCCCCCCCCCTTCCTGTTGAGTGTCCCACAGCAAGCAGCTTGCTATGTGCGCAACCAAGTGATTCAGACACAGAGCCCCGGTTTGCCCCCAGCCCCTCTCTCTTCCGATTGGCTAACTGACTTTGACTGCAGCGAGAGCCAATGCCGTCGCTGATGTGTCTCAGCCAAACAGAAGGAGAGTTACGAATAGCCGAGTAACTCGTGGACATCAGTAAATGATTCCGGATGGCTGCATTTCCAAAAATCTTTTTATTGAAGCTTTATATGACAAGTGGTTGACAGATGGAGCAGGGGACAAAGAGGTAGACACATTTTGTGCAAATGTTAGCGCTTAGTCATTACCAACTGGTAGAGATGGGGCTCAGATAAGTATTAGGGCTGCTGCACACATTGGGCCAGATTCAGGTAGAGTTGCGCTGGAGTATTTCGATATGCGCCGCGTAACTGTGAAGATGCGCCGTCGTTTCTATGTGGCCGTACCCACCAAACTAGATGCACCCAATAACGGGCCATTTCCGACCGGCGGAACGCTCCGACGCCAGAGTATCGTCAGCGCTTAATTTAGCTTGGCGCATCAGTCGCGCCTATTGATTTCCCCTGCAAATATGCAAATGAGGGAGATTTCCCAATTCGCGAACGGATTAGCACCATACGCTGGCTACATGCGCCGCGCGTATCTCGTCCGTCCGACGCAAAGTTATTTCTACAAAAGGCTGCTTTATCTTTACTCCAGACGGTCACAGGTCAGCAGGAGAGCAGCTACAGCAGCGTTACCGACGATAAGAGCTAGCTGAGCACCCCCACTTGCAGGACAACACCTCTGTCCATGCTTGTCTTTTAAATTTTACAGCCATGGAGGAAGACATCATAGGTCTCCATAGCCGAGATGACAGCTGTCAGCTCCTGGCCATTAAAGTTCAGCTTTCTCCTGTGTGTTTGCGGGGAACGGGAGCAGCCATCTCAGAACAAAAGTAACATCACTGCGGGGAGGGGGAGCAGGATATACTTTAGTGCCGGAATGGCGCATCTACGGGCGCATTTAAACGCCCAACGGAAGGCATTGCGCTGACGTTTCCCGTGAAGTGGTGCCGACGGAAGTTGTGAGCATGCGCACAAAGGGGGCGAGTTGAGCCTCACTTACTGCGCATGCTCCGTGGTTGATGCGCTGAACGTAAGCCTCTGCGCTGGGCTCCGCCCATCATTTACATATGATCACACCCACTTCCCCTTGCGTCGGGTTACGCCAGCGCATTATCGTTACTCTGGCGCAAGTTTACGCGCAACTGCTATGTGAATAACAGTACTTGCGCCGAAAGGGTCTTCAGAGTAACGTAAATGAGAAGCGTTACTCCAGAGGAAAGATACTCCCATCTACCTGAATCTGGCCCATAAGGTTTATTATCCTAATGCATAGAATGCATTAAGATAAAAAAAAACTTCTAATTTTAAAACCACTTTAAGCTAATGGCTAGTTCAACAATGGGGGAAACCATAAAACTGTTTTACAAGGCATCTAAATAAATTTTCTAATACTACTGGCTCAGAATTATCAATCTGTAATTATTTTTCTATAGATCCTCCTCACCTACCTCAACTGAAACCATCAACAGAAGGACATAAAATGTCAGTGCATGTATACACACAGTCAAGTGAGTACTTTTTATTCAACAATAATTCTGCCATTGATTTTAAAACATTAGCCGGTCTAATGATATAAATATATGACCTGCTTAGACCAGCTTTCTCAGTCTTTTTACCATATAAGTTCCTTTCAAATACCTTTTAATACTTCATGGTATCTTAGTGTAAACAGTCAGGCCTCGTACACACGACCAAGAATCTCATCATAAAAGAAACAAAGTTTTCCTCGACGAGTTTCTTGTCAGGCTTTCGTGTCACGCTGTGACGTACAACACGTACGACGGCACTAAAAAGGGAAAGTTCAATTCCACTGACGCCATCCTTGGGGCTGCTTTTGCTAATCTCATGTTACTGCGTGTTAAGTAAAAGTTTGGTAAGAGACGACTCGCGCTTTTCAGTCTGTTACAGCGTGACGAATGTGCTATCTCCATTACGAACGCTACTTTTACCGAAGGTGCGCTCCCATCTCAGACTTTATTCTGAGCATGCGCGGGTTTCTAAGCATACACACGAGAAAAAAAAGAACAAGTTCCCATTTTTTTCTCGTCGAGATCCACGACAGTTTTCTCATCGAAAAACATACACACGACCGTTTTTTTCTGCATAAAATCTCTGCCTGCAAATGTCATTTTCACAATAAACAATGCAATTTAAATGCATTTTTTTGCTGTAAAAATAACAATTGTCCCAAAAATGTATAAAAATTGTCCGAAGTGTCCGCCATAATGTCGCAGTCACGAAAAAAATCGCTGATCGCCGCCATTAGTAGTAAAAAAAAAAAAAAATGAATAAAAATGCAATAAAATTATCCCCTATTTTGTAAACGCTATACATTTTGCGCAAACCAACCGATAAACGCTTATTGCATTTTTTTTTACCAAAAATATGTAGAAGAATACGTATCGGCCTAAACTGAGGAAAAAATAATTTTTTATATTTTTGGGAGAAAGCTCTCTTTGTGGGTAAAAAAGGACGCCAATTTTGTTTGGGAGCCACATTGCACGACAGCGCAATTGTCAGTTAAAGAGACGCGGTGCCGAATCGCAAAAAGGGGCAAGGTCCTTTAGCTGCATTTTGGTCCGGGTCTTAAGTGGTTAAAGGGGACGTACCTGTACGCAAATTTGCCCACAAGAGCCATTGTATTATTTATTATGGTTAAATTGATGCTCAATGGGAAGAATGCCCCTGTACTCATAGCTAAACATATATAGTTGGTGTCAGTGGTTAGAAAGAGACAGAAATTGCCAATTCTCCTAGCAACCTTTGAAGGAACCTTAGTGTTTTGTGGAACCCTGGCTGAGAAAGGCTGGCTTAGACCATATTAAATCTTAGTAAGGTGCTTCACATATAACTTAATTTCAAAGAAACATACAGCAAAGGTTTGTACATTTTTTGAGTATTTGGTTAGAAAAAGAAAGTTGCGCTAATAACCTATTAGATACACCAAATAAAAAATAACAATATAAGGAAAAGTTTGTTGAAACCAAGTCCAAGTGCAAACACAAGAATGAAAGTGTAGTCCAAACGTGATCGGTGGACAAGTGGACGTGGGACTCCCTAGTATCAAGACAATACAAAGAGTGCAGTTGACAACATCCTCCACCAGGGGACACCATATGAGGTTTACCAGGTTGCAATGACCCTCTAATTAAAGATAGGTCAAAGCAAGCAGTGGAAATATGATACAGAGTGGATCTTCAAAGAATAACAACATTTCTTCAGAATAATGTGTAGCGCTTACCCCCGCAGGAGTCGCTGGTTTGTTGTGGGATCAGCGTACTTAAGTTACCCCGCGAGGTGTCTAGGGGTGATGGTAGTGCTGAGAGCAGTGACGGAATGTCCAGGCAATCAATTGACGTTTTCGATGCTTTTATTTCCTGGTCCAACACGGCCAACAGGCAACTTGAGGTAGACAGAATAAGTTGGTGGAAAAGAGAACTTTGCAGATTCAGGCTATGGAGAAAAGAAAAGAAGCAGTCCTGCTTCTTAGGATTAGTCTCAGTTTGTCGCCACTCCAGCCGGACAGGTCCCTCTCACAGGCCTGGCAGCCAGAGCGTCACTCGGAATCGCTGAGGAGGAACAAGTCTCTGCCACCGACTTGGCTCTATTAAGATTAAGATTAGTAGAGGGCCTCTGCCACAGGCCCAATACTCAAGTGCTTGAGATGTAGAGCGGATCCTCTCAGTCAATAATTTGGGAGCCACGACTAACAGTTTGCAACATACAACCTGTCTGTGTTTGGTCACCCAGCTCCCCGATGGCTTGTCTGAGTCTTGTAGGATCACCTGCCTCCGGGCTCACCCCAGGACGACTCCCCACCAAACAGCACCTCCAGCCTGGGATCTCTCTCTCCGTGTGAGGACCCAGTAAGTCACTGGGGCCCCTCTGCGACTTTAGTTGCCCTGAGCCATGAGGGCCCAGAGTTTGGAACTCCCCGTAGAACGTGCGCCTCGGCCAGGTGGGCCATAGTAGCGGGGCCCGTGACGTGCGCACACCCTAAAGGTGGGTGCCGCACCTGCGACCCGTTGCGGGTAGAAACAATGGTGTCGATGCCAGAAATACCCTCCCTCAGCTTCCCCAGCGAGGGAAAACTTTCTCTAATTGGCTGCTGGGGAAAGGCGGTTCCTGTCTGGGCCCTCTGGCGCCACCTGACGACCAAAGAATGGAAGTGCATCCCCAGTAGACAGAATAGGACCACAGGAAGCCCAGCCCAAACTATTTTACACAATAAAAAATGGATGAGAGCAAAGTAACTCTCTCATCACCCCTCTAAATTTAAATAGCATCCTAACTGGCAGTATAGGGGCACTACAAATGAAAATAGGAATCTGCAATAAAGGTTGTTATAATCCTTGCAATGTACATAGGGGAATGTTTTTTTTTTCTCAACAAAAGTGAAGTTACTCTTTAAAATAAATTATTATTATTAAATTCATATCTCTGTATTAATACGTTTGAAGTGAAGTGGGGGGCTTAGAACAGGATCTAGCTAATCCAAGCACGTCACCATTTTTATGTTATTCCTTATGTTGTTATTCTATGTTCACCTGATAGTAAACCTTAAAGCCCCGTACACACGACAGGGAACCTCGACGGGCGGAACACATCGTTCCGCCCGTCGAGGTTCTCTGCCGGCCGTCAGAATCTGCGACCCGCCCGTCGGGAACGGCAACCAGCCATTCATCCCGACGGACCGTCGAGCAAATAGAGAACCTGTTCTCTACAGTGCCTGCCGCCGAGAATGTGTTTATAGCACGACAGCATCGCGCTGATTCTCGGCGACAGGCTGCCGACATCTCGCACTCGCTGGAATACTGTAGTAAAAGCACATTCCAGCGAGTGCGTCATAGAAGCGACGGGGATCCGACGTGGATTCCCGCCAATTCTACACGTGGGCGGAGTTTGTTATGAATCCTGAGAAGGAAGTCCCCGCCGGATTTTAAATAAAAATTCGGCATGGGTTCCCCCCTCAGGAGCATAACGGGCCCTTAGGTCTGGTATGGGTTGTAAGGAGACCCCCCCACGCCGAAAAAACGGCGTGGGGGTCCCCCCACAATCCATACCATACCCGTATCCAAAGCACACCGGCCGGCCGGTCAGGAGGGGAGTGGGGGGCGAGCGCCCCCCCCCCCTCCTGAGCCGTACCGGGCAGCATGCCCTCAACATGGGGGGGTCAGGTGCTCTGGGGCAGGGGGCGCACTGCGGCCCCCCACCCCAGAGCACCCTGTCCCCATGTTGATGAGGACAGGGCCCCTTCCCGACAACCCTGGCCGTTGGTTGTCGGGGTATGCGGGCGGGAGGCTTATCGGAATCTGGAAGCCCCCTTTAATAAGGGGGCCCCCAGATACCGGCCCCCCACCCTAAGTGAATGAGTATGGGGTACATTGTACCCCTACCCATTCACCTGCAAGAAAAGTGTAAACACAAATAAACCACACAGTGTATTGAAATATTTTATTAGTTGGCCGCCGGGGGGGGGTGTGTATGATCGCTTTTATAAAAGCGCCCCCCTCTGGCGGGCTTCTGCGGGGGGGTGGGTGCCGCTGTTCTTCACCGCCGTCTGGTTCTCTTCCGCCGCTGGGGGGGCGCTTTGATAAAAGCGCCCACCACCCGGCGGGCTTCCTTCGACATCTTCGGCGGCGGGGGGGTCTTCTCCCACTCTCCGGGGTCTTCTCCCACTCTCCGGGGTCTTCTCCGGCTCTCCGGGGGTCTTCTTCTTCTTCAGGACTCGCCGCCGCTATCTTCGTGTTAGCTCAATTACTGGCGGCGGCGAGTCCCCTCTTCTGTGACGTCTTCTTCTTCTTCTCTTCTCCAGATGTTTACGCGACGCTTCCTTCAGCTGTTATGGCTGGCGCGCGGCTCGCAGCGAGTTATATAGGCCTGTCTTGTGACGTCGCAGTCCCATCATGCTCCGGTAGGTAGCACGTGGTACCTACCGGAGCATGATGGGACTACGACGTCACAAGACAGACCTATATAACTCGCTGCGAGCCGCGCGCCAGCCATAACAGCTGAAGGAAGCGTCGCGTAAACATCTGGAGAAGAGAAGAAGAAGAAGACGTCACAGAAGAGGGGACTCGCCGCCGCCAGTAATTGAGCTAACACGAAGATAGCGGCGGCGAGTCCTGAAGAAGAAGAAGACCCCCGGAGAGCCGGAGAAGACCCCGGAGAGTGGGAGAAGACCCCGGAGAGTGGGAGAAGACCCCCCCGCCGCCGAAGATGTCGAAGGAAGCCCGCCGGGTGGTGGGCGCTTTTATCAAAGCGCCCCCCCAGCGGCGGAAGAGAACCAGACGGCGGTGAAGAACAGCGGCACCCACCCCCCCGCAGAAGCCCGCCAGAGGGGGGCGCTTTTATAAAAGCGATCATACACACCCCCCCCCGGCGGCCAACTAATAAAATATTTCAATACACTGTGTGGTTTATTTGTGTTTACACTTTTCTTGCAGGTGAATGGGTAGGGGTACAATGTACCCCATACTCATTCACTTAGGGTGGGGGGCCGGTATCTGGGGGCCCCCTTATTAAAGGGGGCTTCCAGATTCCGATAAGCCTCCCGCCCGCATACCCCGACAACCAACGGCCAGGGTTGTCGGGAAGGGGCCCTGTCCTCATCAACATGGGGACAGGGTGCTCTGGGGTGGGGGGCCGCAGTGCGCCCCCTGCCCCAGAGCACCTGACCCCCCCATGTTGAGGGCATGCTGCCCGGTACGGCTCAGGAGGGGGGGGGCGCTCGCTCGCCCCCCACTCCCCTCCTGACCGGCCGGCCGGCGTGCTTTGGATACGGGTCTGGTATGGATTGTGGGGGGACCCCCACACCGTTTTTTCGGCGTAGGGGGGGTCTCCTTACAACCCATACCAGACCCAAGGGCCCGTTATTCTCCTGAGGGGGGAACCCATGCCGGATTTTTATTTAAAATCCGGCGGGGACTTCCTTCTCAGGATTCATAACAAACTCCGCCCACGTGTAGAATTGGCGGGAATCCGCGTCGGATCCCCATCGCTTCTATGACGGCTTTGTCTCCATCGCGGCAAGCCAGCTCGGCGCTGGCTCCCGCGATGGGGCTCGCAAGTGCTCAATCTCGCCGAGAAAGGGAGCGAGATTGACACAATATCGCGGTCAACCACTGTATTTGCTCGACGGGTTTCCCGACGGGCGGGGCGAGCAGAGAGCGTACACTCGCTGGAATGCAGCTCCCAGCAAGTTTCTCGTTGGTTTCTGGCGAGAACCTCGGCCGTATGTACGGGGCCTTAGAGGGGAAGAGCAAAGGAGGTGGGACTTTAATTGAAGCACATGTTTGCAAAAGATAGTAAACCTTGTTGGGATTTCACCATTTTCACTTGTTTGCTGTTCAATATTTTCTTGCTGGTATTTTATGGGTTGGTATCATAGTGGTTAGCAATTCTGCCTTGAACCTCTGGGGTCTTTTGATGGAATCCCAGGCAGGGCACTACTTGCATGGAGTTTGCATGGTCCCTGTGACAGATTGTCACACTAAAGATATGTTGTTGGGTTAAGTTGGCCCCAGTATGGATTGGTGTGTATGCATTTAGATTGTGAACTCCTTGAGGGTAGGGACTGACGAGATTGATTAGTCTGTAATAATTATGCCTTGTACACACAATCAGAATTTCAGATGGAAAACGTCTGGCGGAATTTTTCATCGGATATTCTGACCGTGTGTACGGCCCATCAGACTTTTTTCCAACACAGTTAGAAAGAGAACATGTTCTCTTTTTTTCCGACGGAAATTCCGTTTGTCTGTATGGAACTCCGACGGAGAAAAAAAACCTGCATGCTCAGACACAATTTGACGCATGCTCAAAAGCATTGAACTTCATCTTTCTATGCTTTTTGTAGTTTTGTACGTCACCGCGTTTTTGACGGTCAGAATTTGGTGTGACCGTGTGTATGCAAGACAGCTTGAGCAGAATTCCGTCGAAAAAACACATCAGAGTTTATTCCGACAGAAAAAACTATCTTGTGTAGAGTTTTTAGTGTAAATTGCCAGCACTATATAAATGCCTAAAATAATTAAATATGTAGATAGCGGTGGCTGGTCCATAAGGGGCGCAGGGGCGCCGCCCCCCCTTCTATCTATGCACCGGCCCCTTATTTCCATAAGGGGCACACAGTTAGAGTCTGAGGCTCTATTTGGCTTCAAAAGGTTGGATTTGGGGCACAGGGCACTGCCCCCCCAGGTTCACCCACTTGTGACATTGGCGAATCAACATTCGCTATTGTCTCCCTGCTTCTCCTCCCAGCCAATCAGGACAGGAATTGGGCCCTAAGACCGTATTGGCATGGAGGAGAAGTGACCGGATTGGCTGGGAGGAGAGGACGGGGAAGCCGCCGAAGCCACCCACGACCTGGATGGGATAAGGGCGGGCTGGCGAGTGGGTGGGGGTTTGTTTGCCGCCCCCTCAAAAAATGGAGCACCAGCTGCCACTGTATGTAGATATTTCTATCTTCCTGCTGGTGGATGTCTGTATCTGAAAAGGTTAGCTATTGCCCTTGCTGTAACTGCTGAGTTAAAACCACAACATAGTCTACCAGACGACAGTGTCATTTTCACCCAGTTTGAATTGTGCTGCGTTACTATTGTCAGGAAGCACAGCATGCCTATGCAATGTGCAACTATGGCTGATAGGAAAAAAACAAGTTGCGCTAAACATTGTGAATAAACATACAAGTATATGTTGTTAAAACTAATAAAGAATAAATCACTTATCATATGATCAATTAACATACAAAGAAATCTCAAAGAAAATGTCCATAAATTGATAGAAGATCAGATCACAATTTGAACAAAGTGGCTTAGTCCTTCACCAGTGAAGAAAAAAGGAGTCCACATTTGGACAATCAGATGAAACACCAGATCGGAGTGACAATCAAATAGATAGAATCCTCCACCACCAGAGCATACCAGATTTCCAGCGGTTCCTTGATTATAGGGGACCCCAGGTAGCATGTAGGTTTAAGGATTGGCGGAGCTGCAAGCTGGATGAACACAGTTTGATAACGATCGTCACCTCATTTCAATAATTCAAAAACGTGGATGACCGTATTTCATAGAAAAAAGAAAACATAGGGGGCCTCAATAGTGTAAAACCATTTATAAAAAACTTTATTTAAATAAGACAAAAAAACACTCACATATTGTCAGTGGGTATAGAGCCTTTCAGTCTGATGTCCCGGCCGGAAACAAACGGACTACCCGTCCAACAGGAAAACCAAGCAGTCAAAGGGGAGGTGATGCCGACGTACCCCACGTTCCTCCCAACCAGTTTCGCGAAAGATCGCTTCTTCAAGGGGCACGGACGGCACACCGCATCACCCCCCTAAATACTTATCCATGTGTGAAGCAATCACGGTTCCAGCGTGTGCACAAATGCGCGAAAAATCCAAGCCTCGTCTGGAATTATCCAAATACCTAGTGCGCATGCGTGTGCAAACCAAAGCCAAACAACCGGGCCTCGTTATACATCTCAACCGATACTAGTGCTCTGTAGATAGAGCACTGGTGGCTTAGTATGGATAAGTATTTAGGGGGGTGATGCGGTGTGCCGCCCCTTGAAGGAGCAATCTTTCGCGAAACTGGTTGGGCGGAACGTGGGGTACATCGGCATCATCCCCCTTTGACTGCTTGGTTTCCCTGTTGGACGGGTAGTCTGTTTGTTTCCGGCCGGGACATCAGACTGAAAGGCTCTATAACCATTGACAATATGTGAGTGTTTTTTTTGTCTTATTTAAATAAAGTTTTTTATAAATGGTTTTACACTATTGAGGGCCCCTATGTTTTCTTTTTTTCTATGAAATACGGTCATCCACGTTTTTGAATTATTGGAATGAGGTGACGATCGTTATCAAACTGTGTTCATCCAGCTTGCAGCTCCGCAAATCCTTAAACCTATCAAGGGACCGCTGAAAATCTGGTATGCTCTGGTGGTGGAGGATTCTATCTGTTTGATTGTCACTCCGATCTGGTGTTTCATCTGATTGTCCAAATGTGGACTCCTTTTTTCTTCACTGGTGAAGGACTAAGCCACTTTGTTCAAATTGTGATCTGATCTTCTATCAATTTATGGACATTTTCTTTGAGATTTCTTTGTATGTTAATTGATCATATGATAAGTGATTTATTCTTTATTAGTTTTCACAACATATACTTGTATGTTTATTCACAATGTTTAGCCCAACTTGTTTTTTTCCTATATGTTTATCACTGTTTAACCACTTTAGCCCCGGACCATATTGCTGTCCAAAGACCAGAGCACTTTTTGTGATTCGGCACTGCGTCGCTTTAACTGACAATTGCGCGGTCGTGCGACGTGGCTCCCAAACAAAATTGGCGTCCTTTTTTTCCCACAAATAGAGCTTTCTTTTGGTGGTATTTGATAATCTCTGTGGTTTTTATTTTTTGCGCTATAAACAAAAATAGAGCGACTATTTTAAAAAATGCAATATTTTTTACATTTTGCTATAATAAATATCCCCAAAAAAGATATAAAAAAACATTTTTTTTCCTCAGTTTAGGCCGATACGTATTCTTCTACATATTTTTCGTTAAAAAAAATCGCAATTAGCTTTTATTGATTGGTTTGCGCAAAATTTATAGCGTTTACAAAAAAGGGGGTCGTTTTATGGCATTTTTATTATTATTATTTTTTTACTAGTAATGGCGGCGATCAGCGTTTTTTTTCGGTACTGCGATATTATGGCGGACACATCGGACACTTTTGACACATTTTTGGGACCATTGGCATTTTTATAGCGATCAATGCTATAAAAATGCATTGTATTACTGTAAAAATGCCATTGGCAGTGAAGGGGTTAACACTAGGGGGCAGGGAAGGGGTTAAGTGTGTTCCTGGGTGTGTTCTAACTGTATGGGGGGGTGGCCTCACTAGGGGAAATCACTGATCTTCTGTTCATACATTGTATGAACAGAAAATCAGCATTTCCCCCGCTGACAGGAACAAGAGCTTTGTGTTTACACACATAGCTCCCATTCCCCGCTCTGTAACAAGCAATCGCGGGTGCCCGGCGGTGATCGTACCCGCCGGGCACGCGCGCGGGACTCGGGGGCGCACGTGCCGCCGGCGGCGCGCGCACGCGCCCTACAAGTCTCTGAAGGGAGGACGTAGAGCTACGTGCTCCCGCGAGACAGAGCCACCGCTCCGCAGTAATATGACGGCGGGCGGTCGGCATGTAGTTAATGTTACACAGTATATGTAAACAAGAAGGACATGCGCCAAACTAAGTGCAGTAAATAAAGATTTAATGAAGTAAATTAGTAAACAGTAAATTGGCTACTCACAAGACAATGAGAGCATAGGCACATAGGGGGTTAATGACTGGTCCGGTGTCACACCTATCGTCCACAGCTGCAAAGGTCCAGGCAGGCTGACTTGGCCAAGTCAAGGGGGATGTAAGAGCCCATCCTGGGGAAGCCTAGGAGAAGCAACAGGGGGTCCAGGAGCCGTGTATCCTAGTTAGGACGCGCTGTGCATTCCAGCATGAAGCACAATCCGTCGCCGTACGACCGGAAGTGACGTCGAACCTCGGGCCAACCAATGGGATCCCAAAACTTGTTGGAAATTCCATCCGTGTGTACACAATTCCGACGCACAAAATTCCATGCATACTCGGAATCAAGCAGAAGAGCCGCACTGGCTATTGAACGTCATTTTTCACGGCTTGTTGTAGTGTTGTACATGTTCTTTTATTTGTTTTAGTTTTTTGTAGGAGTACATTTTTTTATTAGTCTTTTTCAAAATTACAATTCATACCTTTCAATATAAATATACATAAAAACACACATACATACAACACAAAGACCTCAATATTAAAATGTATTAGGCCCCTTTCACACGGGGCGGATCAGTAATGATCTTCCGCCTCCGTGTGCTCCGTAAGCTCAGGGGGGATCGCTCCGTTGATCCCTGCTGAGCCGGCGGATGACAGGGTGGTCCCTGCACACTGTGTAGGGACCGCTCTGTCTTTTCTCCGCTCTCAACTATGGGGGGGATCAGATGAACACAGACCGTATGTCCGTGTTCATCCGATCCGATCCGCAGACAGAAGAAAAAATAGGGTTTTCTTCCGTCTGCAGAATTGGATCATTGCGGAGGCGGACGAGATCGTTCATTCGCTGACACCAGCAATCTCATAGGGACCAATGTATGTCCCTTTTTCATCCACCAAGGTCCGCACGTGTGAAAGCGGCCTTATTGATCCTAGTAGATATCCTCCTGGAAAGTCAGCTTTTTTATATATAATATACCCCAGCATATGTTCCCCTAATCTATGTCCATTGATATAGAGGGAGGGAGGAAAAAGAGAAGAAGAAGAGGGGAGAGAGAAAAATAAATGAAAAGTGGGGACTAAATAATTCAAAAGATCGGGTAAGAAGGGGGGGAGGGGCGATGGAAAGAAAGGAAAGAAAAAAATGTATAAATAATAAAATGGGGGGGTGAATCTGTAGTAGTTTATGAAGGCTTCTTATGAAAGCCTATTAATAAGTGTCATATATATATAAAAAGGGAGAAATGGGCGCTGGCTGTATCACAGGAGTGCGCCCGCAAGAACTCAACACCATGCAAGCTTGCATTAAGGTCTTGAGTCCTTGCCCGGGGGGGGGGGGAAGACAGCTGCCGAGGGACCCCAGAAGACTGTGTTCGGGGGCCACTTTTTTGTTTTTAGCGCTGTTGCACTTAGAATGACAATTTAGCGGTCATGCTACACTGTACCCAAATTAAATATTTATGTTTTTTTCCCACAAATAGAGCTTTCTTTTGGTGGTATTTGATCACCTCTGCGGTTGTTATTTTTTGCGCTATAAACAAAAGAAGAGCAACAATTTTGAAAAAACACCATATTTTTTACTTTTTGATTTAATAAATATCGACATTAAAAAGAAAAAATCTTCGACATATTTTTGTTAAAAAAAATTGCAATAAGCGTATATTGATTGGTTTGCGCAAAAGTTATAGCTTCTACAAAAAAGGGGATAGATTTATGGCATTTTTATTTACTATATTTTTTTTTACTAGTAATGGCGGCGATCTCCGATTTTTATTGTGACTGTGACATTGCGGCGGACACATCGGACACTTTTGACATGTTTTTGGGACCATTCACATTTATACAGCGATTAGTGCTATAAAACTGCACTGATTACTGTGTAAATGTGACTGGCAGGGAAGGGGTTAACACTAGAGGGAGCTGAAGGGGTTAATATGTTCCCTGGGAGTGATTCTAACTGTAGGGGAGGGGGACTCACAAGGGGTGGAGACCGATCTGTGTTCCTCTGTTCTGGGAACACACATCGGTCTCCTCACCTCTGACAGGAGGTGGATCTGTGTGTTTACACACACAGATCCACACTCTTGCCATGTTTGCCGGCAATCGCAGGTGCCCGGCGGTCATCACGACCGCCGGGCACGCTCGCTGCGCCACGCACCCCTTAGCGGGCGTGATGCACAGGATGTCATGTGACATCCACTCTGAAGGACGGACAGTTCCTGCCAACGTCATATTATTATGGCTCGGTAGGGAACTGGTTAAAGGCAGGCGTCTCAATACTTTTGACAATATAGTGTATATGCATTGAATGCTATTTAAAGCACTGTTTAAAGTTCCAGTGCTGTATAAATGGCATAAATATATATATATATATATATATATATATATATATATATATATATATATATATATATTAGGGCTGTTACTGTGATCAAAAATTTGGTGTTCTTTTTTTTTTGTGTGTTTTTTTTTCTTAATCGATTAATTAAATAATTTCGATTAATTATAACGCACATACAGATCCAACTACTTTTAGCTGATCTCCTTGCAGGCTGATTCCCAGTGCAGCTACCAACCACTGGATAATGGATAGCAGGATACAGAAAACACACAAAGGCAGTGCTCGATGTAGCTACATAAACTGTAAAAAACAGTCATAAAAACATGTAGCTAAGTATGATACTGGTAAAAAAATGTGTACAACGATGCCACTGCTGAATCCAGATGAGGAGAGGTTAACATCAGTCCGTCGGCATGTAGATGTCCCATGAAGGGAACTATCACAACTCCCAGTGGATGGTTGTAGAATCCCAGGTTGATAGAGGGAAGTGATAGAGGGAAGTGTAACAGCCCTTGTGTGGGGCAGATAGTAAGGTCCCTCCGGCATGCAGATATGAAGGCACAGCAAAGGAGCCCTTCAGATGGAGACGGCAAGCCCCGCCGGTGTCCATGACATCACCAGATCCCCAACAGAACTCCCTGAAGGCCCAGAAGCTGGTGGAGAGGTGAATACCAATCAAAGGAATTTTAATCGATCAAAAAAAATTAAGATTAATCGATTAATTAAAAGTTAATTTGCACAGCCCTAATATATATATATATATATATATATATATATATATATATATATATATATATATCCTTTTTGTATCTGAAAAGTTTAGCCATTGCCTTCGGCGTCATGCAAGGTCATGATATTGGTTGCGCTGTACAAATTAATAAACATGTCCAATTTTCTCCCATGCAGCCAAATGATTCTATTTTAAATTAGACTATGCTCAAACCATTGGAATAATGTGTTTTCATTGTGTTTTTTTGTGATATCACAAAATGTTTGACATGCGGAGAAGATAAAACACAGTTTGGCCTTTTCACTAGAATGACTCTGATTAATACAACCTGGCCTTTCGTTGTTCCTTATTGAAAAATCTTGACAATACACTAATGTTGACCATGACCTTTTAACAAATACCTGAAGATTGCCCTGGGCGCGGAGGGGAAATGTTATTGATATTAATATTTCAACGCACAAAAAAATGAAAAAAAAAGATATTCCCAGATAATTGATCTCCTTCTTAACTAATTTCCAGCTAAGCTTGTAGAACAAATGATTAAACTAACAAGAAAGAGCTGAATTAGTCATTTAGTCGTGTAGCTGCTCTGTTTTCCTCAACACAAAGGAAACTTTGATTCTTGTGCGTAGCGGAAGATAGACGAGCCTTTGTTCCTCTGAGCAGGCGAAAACCGATGTATAATTTCACCATATGTTTGCAAGTCAATATTAAGTTGTCAGAATCAAACACTTAAGTTAGCTTTCAACGCGACATAATCAAGCCCACTGAGGGCCTTATGACCTTCCAACATTACTGGAATTGCATGAAACCCGAAGTGGCTCATGCATAGGACCAGGGAAGAAAATTTCTTAAAAAGATTTTGTTTCTTGGATTCATCACAATGTCTTTAACCGCTTAAGGACCCCTTCACGCCGATATACATCGGCAGAATGGCACAATCGCGTACATATACTTTGCCTTTAAGAGCCCAGCCGTGGGTCGAAAGCTCCTATCGGACTTTTTCTGTCGGAAATTCCGACCGTGTGAACGGGGCAATAGAAGGTCTAAATACTGTGAAATCGAAAAAATTAGTAAATAGAAGCAGAATAGGGGGCCTTGTTGCCTTACAAACCAGTGTGTACAATAGTTTATCATGCTAATGGTGTATATTTCAAAATCCATATTATACCTTTTCCTAGGTCTGTTGGTCGCAACCTATAGTCATACCTTCTTTCTTTTCTTCTCAATTTCTCAAGAACAGTCTTATTTCTAAAAATAGTTATTTTTGTATCATCCTTGAACAGACATGTATTACTTTATGAATCAATTCATGAACAATGATATGACAAGTATACTCTCTAAAAAATGTTGAAAACTACTGATCATAAATTTCTTAATATAGTTTCATACAAGAGGTATTGAAAGCTCTCCTGGTGTCTATATGATGATCTCCCCGTATTGTTTAATTTCATTGGACTTTGTGTGCCAGTTTTTACAACTTAATAGTGAGGACATTTTTTAGCTTATAGACAATGGACACGATCATCCCCAACATAGTGCACTGTCTTTCAAACCTGTATTTTATGAAAGAGAGGTAACTCTAAAGTATGGCTATATAAACAAACCACCCCACAGATAAAGACTGATATTGATTATTAGACATGTGCATTCGTTTTCGTTCGAATTTCATTGTTAATTTTAAATTTTATTGTTTTAACAAACGAACGCACAGAATACGAAAAACGAAAGATCCGACATAAACAAATGCTTTATTTTTGTTTTCGTCGGTCGAATGTGCCTAACCTTAACTCTATTAGTCCAAGATTATTTTACATAGAGAGAAAAGATTTGACATTATAGAGAGAAAAGATTTGATATTATAGAGAGAAAAGATTCGACATTATAGAGAGAAAACATTCTACATTATAGAGAGAAAAGATTCGACAGAGAGAAAAGATTTAACATTATAGAGAGAAAAGATTCTACATAGAGAGAAAAGACTCAACATTATAGAGAGAAAAGATTCTACATTATAGAGAGAAAAGATTCGACAGAGAGAAAAGATTTAACATTATAGAGAAAAAAGATTCTACATAGAGAGAAAAGATTCAACATTATAGAGAGAAAAGATTCGACATTATAGAGAGAAAAGATTCTACATAGAGAGAAAAGACTCAACATTATAGAGAGAAAAGATTCTACATAGAGAGAAAATACTCAACATTATAGAGAGAAAAGATTCAACATTATAGAGAGAAAAGATTCGACAGAGAGAAAAGATTTGACATTATAGAGAGAAAAGATTCAACATTATAGAGAGAAAAGATTCGACAGAGAGAAAAGATTCAACATTATAGAGAGAAAAGATTCGACATTATAGAGAGAAAAGATTCTACATAGAGAGAAAAGACTCAACATTATAGAGAGAAAAGATTCAACATTATAGAGAGAAAAGATTCAACATTATAGAGAGAAAAGATTCTACATAGAGAGAAAAGATTCGACATTATAGAGAGAAAAGATTCGACACTATAGAGAGAAAAGATTCAACATTATAGAGAGAAAAGATTCGACAGAGAGAAAAGATTCGACAGAGAGAAAAGATTCAACATTATAGAGAGAAAAGATTCGACATTATAAACAGAAAAGATTCTACATAGAGAGAAAAGATTCGACATTATAGAGAGAAAAGATTCGACACTATGGAGAAAAAAGATTCGACATTATAGAGAGAAAAGATTCGACATTATAGAGAGAAAAGATTTGAAATTATAGAGAGAAAAGATTCAACATTATAGAGAGAAAAGATTTGACATCATAGAGAGAAAAGTTTCAACATTATAGAGAGAAAAGATTTGACATCATAGAGAGAAAAGATTTGACATTATAGAGAGAAAAGATTTGACATTATAGAGAGAAAAGATTGCTGCTGGAATTGGGTGGGGGAGGTAATATAAAAATAATGATGATGATGAATTTTATTGGCTGATTGTAACCAAAGAGGAGGAGCAGTAAAATAGCAAGAACTGACTTGACAATTCAACATGAATGACGAAGAGTCAACAAAGCATCGGAAAACATACAAACATACAAACGTAGAATCTGTCATTGAAGGCTTAAGGTGTCTGTGGAATGTTCAAAGAAGATTCGATGGAGCAGCTAAACTGTACGACGCCACAATCGTACATTTCCGGTCAAATGCTTGGCCCATAGGCTATAGAAAACTTGTAGTTGACTAGCAATAATAATTAATAAATATAATTATTACTAGTCATACAACATTAGAATTCTTCTATAGCTTGTAGGCGAAACATTCGACCGTAAATGTACAATTCGACTTACAGTTTCGCTGCTCCGTCAAATCTTCTTTGAACATTCGACAGACACCATGAGTATTCAATGGCAGATTCAACCTAAATTAATTCAGATTTTCGAAGGAATGCAATTTCTACCCGAAAAACGAAATAAATAAAATCTAATTTCAGAAGTAACTATATAAATACATTTTTAGGACGAAAACGAAATTCCAAAACAAAATATTTCAGTGTGCACATGTCTATATGATTATGTAAGCATTTTGGCATAGTACACTTGTTTTAAATTCGTCCGATGCTCTAACCTCCAATTTTGTACTGGTGGTGGTGAGTTGTGTTTCTTCCAGGATGTCGGCAGACAAAGCTAGCCGTGACCACCACTTCCTCCGCACCTGCCTTTCCAAAACTAAACTCTTGCGTCATGGAGCTCTGTCGATTTTTCCAGCAATGTCTTTGTATTAGTCAAGAGCAATATTCAAGACACAAGAAGAGGAGGTACTTATCCACGTTGAGTTTGTAATTTTTGCTATCAAACCAAAAGTATAAAAAATTGTAAAAACTTTTGCTTGTTTGGACAGTGCCCTCATGCTGTATACTCATATATATGTTGTCCTAATACTTGACTGCTAGTTAGTTACTCACCAAGTAGTGGAAAAAGAGCCAAAAATGAGAGCGCGGGTCCTACACTTACACCAGGTAAAAAATGGCAGCTCTCATATTTCTATCCAGATAGGTTCTTTTTAAGCCAGAAAGTGGTATGGGCAATTCATCTCAAGAAGCAGCCTTTTGGGGTTACAAAAGAGCAAAAAATAAATGTTGTTGCCTGTACATACCTTTGACCATTTTCAGAAGCACCAAAAAATCTCCTTAACTCATGGAGATCCTTGATAATCAAATGATTATCAATGACTGATTCTTCTATAGATACCTCACTTAAAGCGGAGTTCCACCCAAAAATGGAACTTCCTCTGGTGTCACATTGGGCACCTTTCAGGGGAAGGGGGAGCAGATACCTGTCTAATCCAGTCAGGGGTGGACTGACAACTCATGGGGCCCCCGGGCAATAGATTATGGGGCCCCCGGGCTTACAGATGGCCACCATGCCAGGAGGCAGTGCAGAGGGCGGGGCAGCTAAAATGTCAGGATTTTCACATCAAAAGCATGTCGGTTTCGGACATATCAGGCACAAATGTAAAAAAAAAACATAGATTTTTACATATTATCCCTGGTTTTACTGATCCTGGCAACCCTGATGGGGCCCCCTAGTGGCATGGGGCCCTCGGGCAGTGCCCGAGTGTCTCAATGGTCAGTCCGCCCCTGAATCCAGTTATTTTCTCCCACTTCCGGGCGTAGATAGCCGCAGTATCCGCGGCTATCTCTGCCATGTTCGGCCCAGCGCGACTCACGTATGCTCAATAGGGAACCAGGAAGTGAAGCCACAAGGCTTCACTTCCTGATTCCCTTACCGAAGTTGGCAGCGCCTTCATCCGGGAGCCCAGGGACAGATCGTCTTTGGGGTGAGGACATCACAGGCACCCTGGATAGGTAAGTGTCCTATGATTTAAAGTCTGCAGCTTCAGTATTTGTAGCTGCTGACTTTTATTTTATTTTTTCCGATGGAACTTCACTTTAAGCCTAGTATACATGAGCCGAATGTAGGGCACCATTGGCCGGTTCAATAGAAACCGGTCGAAATTTGGCCCATGTGTATTGCAGCCGGTTCGACAAAAGCTAACTTTAGAAGGTCTGCCGATCAGTATCCGAACGTGCTGACTGGGGTGTTCTGGCGGGGAGGTGGGTTAGGGGATTGGAGAGAAACACAATTGCTCAGCAGGGGAGATCACTATACTAACATTGGATTTTTAGTACAGTGTTTCCTCCTGAGCTCTTCAGTTTTTTCGTTCATCCAGCTGGGTTGAACAAAAAAAGTAGCGTGTACCAAGTTTAACTCATTACACATGTGCTCCATGTTCAACACCTGTCCAATGAGGACTTTCACTTAAAATCCCTATTTTTATACATTTGCCATCTACACTTTGTAGCTGCACCAAAGACAGACTGAATAAGTTAAATCTGAGCTTGGATTTATGCTTTACCTTTCAACACCTGTACTATGTGGTGTTGTGGACACCTGACCATCACACCTATATAAGTTTATTGGACATTTCATTTCAAAACTTATGGAGTTGACCCGCCTTTGGAATAAAGCAGCCTTCCACTCTTCTGCCACACGTTTTGGAAATTTGTGGAATTAGTGTTCCAGTTTATCCCAAAGGGTTGAGGTCAGGGCTCAGCGCAGCCTACTGAAGTTCCTTTACACCAAACTCAACTCACACATCAAATCATGTCTTTTTGAAGCAAGCTATGTGCATAAGGGCACAGTCATGCTGGAACAGAAAAATACTTTCCCCAAACTGTTGTCACCAGACTGGTTGTCTAAAATATCTTTTTATTTCAATACCACAAACCATATCCTTCACTGGAAACACCAACACCGGAGCTCACAAATACAGAGAAATGTTCACATACTTTAGGGCATTAATGTGAGTTTGATGGTCAGTCCACAAAAGTTTGTCTATATAGTGTATGGTCCTAAAAGTTTTAAATTGTCTCCTAACCAGATTGGGTATGTGAAGCCAACTCTTAAAATCTGCTGGTCAATTATACTTTGAAATGTTAGAATTTTACATAAAATGTGTGGTGTATTCATAGTTAAAAATGTGTGCTGTTTGCTGAATCTCTAGGCAATGCGTTCAGTACTATTCCTGGTACCTGAAAAATGCTACATACATCTGTGAAAGAGTTCAAAGGAATTCACAAAGGCGCAGTGAGTATTTATCCCTATAGACAATGATACTTGAATTTTTAGAAAACAATATACAATTTACAAAAGAACAGAATACAAACTAAAGAACAGAAAAATAAACTACAATGTCAGACTGGCTTTACCTACCTTCATGACAGCTAAACTCCAGCCAGCTACAAGCCTATGTAACACAAACCACTATGTTAATTTAGCGAAAAAGGTTTTTAGGCATTGGATCTCAATATAAGTTTACCTGAGGGATTATTGTTTTCAAATAGTAAGGTAGAGGGTGTGAATGATTCAGCATTAAACTGAATCTGCTATGATCAGTGTGGGCGGCAAATGGGACAAAACTGGAAGATGGAACTGATTATGAGCAGAGTGAGAAGGAAGGCTTTAGGCCACATGCACACTGGGCTTTTTACAGCTACTGAGTAGGGATGAGCCAAAGACCCCCAGTTCGGTTTGCAGCAGAACATGCGAACAGGCAAAACATTTTGGCAAACACAGTTAAAGTCTACGGGACACAAATGTGAAAAATCAAAAGTGCTAATTTTAAAGGCTTATATGCAAATTATTGCCATAAAAAGTGTTTGGGGACCTGGGTCCTGCCCAGTTTTTAAAATGGCCGTTTTTTCAGGAGCAGTGATTTTAATAATGCTTAAGGTGAAACAATAAAAATGAAATATTCCTTTAAATATCGTGCCTGGGGGTCCTCTTAGTCTGCCTGTAAAGTAGCGCATCTTTCCCATGTTCATAACAGTACCACAGAAAAATGAAATTTCTAAAGGAAAACAAAATAATTTAAACTGCTTGCAGCTGTAATGTATTGTAGGATCCCAGCAATATAGATACAGTGGGGATCGAAAGTTTGGGGACCCCAGGTAAAAATTTTATTCATTGCATAACAAAGCCAAGGAAAGATGCAAAGATCTCCAAAAGGCATTTAATTACAGATTAGACATTCTTATAATAAGTCAAAAAAGTTAGATTTTATTTCCATCATTTACACTTTCAAAATTACAGAAAACAAAAAAATGGCGTCTGCAAAAGTTTGGGCACCCTACAGAATTTATAGCATGCACTGCCCCCCTTGCAAAGCTGAGACCTGCCAGTGTCATGGATTGTTCTCAATCATTGTCTGGGAAGAACAGGTTATATCAATCTCAAAGGATTTAAATGCCCAGACTCATCTGACCTTCCCCCAACAATCAGCACCATGGGTCTAGAAAACTGAAACTGAAAATAGTTGACGCTCACAAAGCTGGAGAAGGCTATAAGAAGATAGCAAAGCGTTTTCAGATGTCAATATCCTCTGTTTGGAATGTAAATAAGAAATGGCAGTCATCAGGAACAGTGGAAGTTAAAGCAAGATCGGGAAGATCAAGAAAAATATCAGACAGAACAGCTCGCAGGATTGTGAGAAAAGCAAATCAAAACCCACGTTTGACTGCACGATCCCTCCAGAAAGATCTGGCAGACACTGGAGTTGTGGTACACTATTCCACTATAAAGAGATACTTGTACAAATATGGTCTTCATGGAAGAGTTATCAGAAGAAAACCTCTTCTACGTCCTCACCACAAAAATCAGCGTTTGAACTTTGCAAATTAACATATAGTCAAGCCTGATGAATTTTGGAAACAAGTTCTGTGGACCGATGAGGTTAAAATATAACTTTTTGGCCGTAATGAGCAAAGGTATGTTTGCACAGAATTTAATGAAAAGAACCTCTGTCCAACTGTTAAGCATGGGGCTGGATCAATCATGCTTTGGGGTTGTATTACAGCCAGTGGCACAGGGAACATTTCACGAGTAGAAGGAAAAATTAATTCAATAAAATGTTAGCAAATTTTGAATGGGAACTTGATGCCATCTGTGAAAAAGCTGAAGTTAAAGAGATGATGGCTTCTATAAATGGATAATGATCCTAAACACACCTCAAAATCGACGGGGGATTACATCAAGAGGCGAAAACTGAAGTTTTTTTTTATGGCCTTCACAATCTCCTGACCTCAACATAATTAAAAATCTATGGATAGACCTTAAAAGAGCAGTGCATGACAGACAGCCCGGAAATCTCAAAGGACTGGAAGACTTTTGTAAGGAAGAATGGGAAAAGATACCTCAAACAAGGATTGAAAGACTCTTGGCTGGCTACAAAAAGTGTTTACAAGCTGTGATACTTGCCAAAGAGGGTAGTACAAGATATTAACTCTGCAAAACTTTTGCAGACACCATTTTCTTGTTTTCTCTAATTTTGAAAGTGTAAATGATGGAAATAAAATCTAAGGGCCAGATTCAGAGAGCCGTAACTCTTGTCTAACTGGTGTTAGACTGGAGTAATTTAAAATTACGCGCATTTTTTAGCTAGTCGGAAGGCTCAAACCATGAATAGACGGCTGCGGGCTTCAATTCGACTGGATTACGTGTTCGTACGCCTTCGGATCTACGCTGCAATAAAATTGCGGCCACTGGGTGGACTTTCCGTCGTTTTCCGTGTCAGGGTATGCTAATGAGCTTTTGCCGGCGATTCCCGAAATTACGATCTTCAATCGCAATCTCTTACGGCATCTTTAGTCATCTTTTTTTTGCGTAACACTATACCAGCTTTTTGCTGCTCTAATATTAGACAGCCCATGTTAAGTATGGCCGTCGTTCCCGCGTCAAATTTCTACGTTTTCCGACGTCTTTTATTATTTTTAACGTAAGACGTCCAGGAATGTTCGTAAACGAAGCTACTCAAAAACAAAATGACGTAACGACGTGATTTCGCGCAATGCACAGGGGGAAATTTCTGAACGGAGCATGCGCACTTTGATCGCCGCGGGGACACGCCTAATTTAAATGCTTCACGCCCCCTAACCGCGTATTTCGATTACGCGGCGAGAAATAGACTACGCCGCCGTAGCATACGGGCAAAAATCTACCAGAATTCGATGTAGAGCCTGGTAAAATACGGCAGCATAGAGTATTTCGATTACGCAGCGCAAAATTACGTTTATCTGAATCTGGCCCTTACTTTTTTTTTACATATTATAAGAATGTCTAATCTGCAATTTGATGCCTTTCCATCTTTCCTTGGGTTCGTTATGCACATTAATACAAATTTTTACCTGGGGTGCCCAAACTTTCGCTCCCCACTGTAAAAATCATTGAAAAAGACAGCGTGGGTCCCCCCTCCAGCTAAAAAAACAAATTGTGTGGGGGTTCCCCCAAAATCCATACCAGGCCCTTCAGGTCTGGTATGGATTTTAAGAACCCCCGCGAGAGAAAGATTCCCCCCTCCTGAACTGTACCAGGCCACATGCCCTCAACATGGGGAGGGTGCTTTGGGGCCCCCCTCAAAAAAAACTTGCCCGGTGGTTGTGGGGGTCTGCGGGCAGGGCGCTTAATGGAATCTGAAAGCCTCCTTTAACAAGGGGGCCCCCAGATACCCCCCCCCCATGTGAATGGGTATTGGGTACATTGTACAGGAGACAGTTTTTGACCATTCCTTTATTACAAAAAAAACATGTCCCGCGATGTAAATACATCCTCAATCACAGCGCCAACTGAAAAAAAAAACGGGAAAACTTCACCTTGATGGGAGGCGTCTTCGACCTTTTCGCAATGACAGCTGTTATATAGATTAAGGCAGGGCCACTCGGTGACATAACCGGATGACCCCGCCCCTTCTGAAGTCATGTGATGTCAAAGGTGACAGGGTCACCTGTTCATGTCACCGGGTGGCCCCACCCTCAGCTATATAACAGCTGTCATCGTGAAAATGCTGCACCCATGGAGGTGGATTTTTTCCGTTTTTTGTTCTCCGGACCATCACGCTGTGATTGAAGATAGATGGACATTGCGGGACACTTTTTTGATGATCTCACAGTGCGTTACACGGATGCTCGAACTTCCCGCGAACGCTCCATATTAACAGATACCAGGCGGTCAATAATCTTGAAAATTGCTTTGAGCACCCAGACTGGGGAGAAAATATCTGGTTAAGACCATAAAGAAGTATCAGTCATGTCATTATAATAATAATAAAAACAATTAAAATACATGGCCAACAATGACCAAATTAAGATTTTTTTTCTATTGACATATAGAAAATATAAAATGCTAATTTAACTCATTCCCATCCAATGTCTACAACTTTTTCTGCTCGGTTACACTGAGGTCTTCTGTATCGGCTTCCGGCAGTGTAATGTTACGATGTTCGCAGAATACCATAACCTTTGGAAATCATTTGGATGTAATAGACATTAGTCTTCTCACTAACATGCTACAGTAGCTCCAGTAATGAACCCACTTCATTTCCTCTCCTTGGCTGACCGCTTTCATCATGTCTTACATGTTCCCATCTACTGTTTAAAAGGCAGAACGAGTTACTGTAAGACTGAACAATGGTACAATGAAGCAATCTAACCAGAAATTCAGTAATAACAGGTGGAGGCATTCCTATTCCTCCCTCCTTCCCTCCCCTGACTGTTGAAGGACCACACATCTCAAGGTGGACTAGTGTTGCTCACGAATATTCGCATTGCGAATATTCGCTACGAATATTGCATATTCGAGTATTCGCGAATAACACGAATATCGCGGCGAATATTCGCTATTTCGAATATTCGAATGTTTTCAATTTTTTTTTAGAACAGATCACATCCTAGAGATCCCCATCGACGTCTAAAAGCATTGCTGGTATGATTAGAGACCTTGGGCCGAGTAGCTGCAGCGCTCATTTTATATTGCCGAAAAATCGCAATGCGATTATTCGGCAATAGCGATATCGCGCGATTATTTTATATTGTAATATATCACGAATATTCTGAGCCAATCAGAGTGCTCCATTCCGCATTTCTCGAATATTCGCAATTATTGTGTATTGTAATATATCACGAATATTCTGAGCCAATCAGAGTGCTCCTTCCGCATTTGCCGAATATTCGCAATTATTGTGTATTGTAATATATCACGAATATTCTGAGCCAATCAGAGTGCTCCTTCCGCATTTCTCGAATATTCGCAATTATTTTGTATTGTAAAATATCACGAATATTCTGAGCCAATCAGAGTGCTCCATTCCGCATTTCTCGAAATTTCGCATTCGCAATCGCAATTCGCATTCGCAATAGCGAAAATTCGCAATGATTTCATTTCCAAAAAATATCACGAATATTCGTATTTAGCGAATATATCTCGAATATTCGACTATATATTCGAGATATATCGCGAAATCGAATATGGCATATTCTGCTCAACACTAAGGTGGACCACAAATTGCCATTCCTCAATGGCTGGCTGCTGCAAGTTCCCATATATAGAGACAACTAAGTGCTTGGCTAGGTCATGTTATGGCTATCCATTTCAAAAGCACATGTTGTTGGTAGACTTATGCCAAGTACACACGATCGGAAATATCCGGCAAGAAACCCCGTGGATTTTTCTCAGACAGAATTTTGGCTGAGGCCTCGTACACACGACCGAGAATCTCTTCGTAAAAGAAACGTTGTTTTCCTTGACGAGAATCTTGACAAGCTTTCTTTGCATACACACTGTCAAGACAAAATCTCGTCGTTCTCAAACGCGGTGACGTACAACACGTACGACGGCACTATAAAGGGGAAGTTCGATTCCACTGGCGCCACCCTTGGGGCTTCTTTTGCTAATCTCCTGTTACCGTGTGTTAGTAAAAGTTTAGTAAGAGACGTGCTTTTCAGTCTGTTACAGCGTGACGAATGTGCTATCTCCATTACTAACACTACTTTTACCGAAGGTGCGCTCCCGTCTCATACTTTATTCTGAGCATTCGCAGGTTTTTTAAGCATACACACGAACGTGTTTCTCGTCGTAAACCAGCCTGACGAGAAACACAATGAGAAAATTGAGACTCCCGACGAGAAAAAAGAGAGCATGTTCTCTTTTTTTCTCGTCGAGATCCACCACAGTTTTCTCGACGAAAAACATACACACAACCGTTTTTTCTCTTCAAAAATGCTCTGCCAGCATTTTTCTTGATGGATTTTGCCAAGAAAAATGGTCGTGTGTACGAGGCCTCAAATTTGTGTTGCATACACACGGTCACGAAATTCCGACCGTCAAGAAGGCGCGAGGTAAAACACTACAACGAGCCGAGAAAAATTAAGTTCAGTGAGTCCGAGCATGCGTCTAATTGATTCAGAGCATGCGAGTGAGGCCCCGTACACACGGCCGAGGTTCTCGCTGAAAATCAGCGAGAACCTCGCTGGAATGCACATTCCAGCGAGGACCTCGGCCGTGTGTACGGTCTCGGCGAGCTTCCCGTCGGGAAGCTCGTCGAGCCGAAAAAGAGAGCACGCTCTCTTTTTTCTCGACGGCCCGCCTGGAAGAATGGCTGGTTGCCATTCCCGACGGGCGGGTCGCCGAATTCGACGGCCGGGAGAGAACCTCGACGGGCGGAACGATGTGTTCTGCCCGTCGAGGTTCTGGGTCGTGTGTACGCGGCCTCAGAATTGCATACAGATGATCGGAATTTCCGACAAGAACTTTTCCCGTCGGAAAATTTAAGAACCAGCTCTCAAATTTTTGCTGCCGGGAATTCTGACACAAAAAGTCAAATGGAGCCTACGCACGGTCGGAATTTCCAACCAAAAGCTCACATCAAACTTTTCTTGTCGGAATTTACCTTAAAATAAAATATGATTTTCACTTTTTTAAATGCTTTTGCCTACTGATTTTTTTACTGTTATAAACATAGAGATTTGAACTCTTTCTTTGTAATGTCCAAATAGGGAAAACAAACTAGTGCAACTACCACATCTGAACTGGTAAGCTGCAATAAAATAGTTTTTTTTTGTTTTAGGTACATTTAAAATTAGTGTATCTTTTCATCATAAGGATACCTGTTTACCCCATCTTTAAGGTGGGGTAAAAGGGGCAGCTGCCCTAGGCCCTGTCATTGTTCTGGGGCCCAAAGCAACTGCCTCATACTTGCCAACTATCCCAGTCTGAATTCCCTTGTCCCTGGAAGTTTTAGTCCTTTGCTGTGTCCTGATACCTCAGTGTGAAGTTATGTTACTAATGCTACCCAGCTCTGCCCTATTATTGTGTACAGATGACTCACCTGCAGACCCTTTGTTTACATGTAAACAACTGTCATTTCATATGTAAATAACGGGAGCATTCATATGTAAATAGCGGCTACATTTAGTGAGCAGTATTACTGTACAGTAAATCATGTGCTGTAACCTCTAGCAACTAGTCAATGAGCTATTATGTGTGCTGTGATCTCTAGCAACCAGTAGTTATGATATGCTTTAACCTCGGACAACCAATCACAATCACTGCCTAATCTGATACAGTAAACTGATTTTAAGTCTAGCTAAAATGTATTGTATATCGCAGAGCAGGTGGAAAACAAAATTGCATGGGGGGGGGCAAGAAATGTTTTGCCCAGGGTCCAATCAACATTAAAGACGGCCCTGTACCTGTTATTTCTTACTTTCAATATTTTGTTTTAATGTAGAGAATACAAAGTGTGGGGGGGGGGGGGGTTATAGGTGCAATTAGTACAAGAACATACCAAATTGAAAAAAATCACAATTTATTAAAGTTACAGGGTACATAAAAACAATATTATACAATACATGAACAGCTTTATAGTCATTTAAGACATGTTATTGTAACCTACATGTTTCACCAAATGGCTTCTTCAGGGACAAATGTGCTTATTGGGTCTACTATATGAATGAGCAGAAAGCAAATTACAAACAATACATGTAGTGTTATATCAGTAAATACCAACAATATACATAGCATATACACCCGGACAGATTGCTATTTCTGTGTGCTTGGCAATAACTGGGTTGTACTTTCTATCATTGAGGTAAGACTCCATTTCGGGAACTCTTGCCAATGGATAAGATGTATCATGCATTCAATTTATTGTATATGCTATGTATAGTGCTGGTATTTACTAATATAGCATTACATGTATTGTTTGTAATTTTTGTTAATTCATATAGTAGCCACAAAACCATGTTTGTCCCTGAGGAAACAATTTGGCGAAACATGTAGTATCAGGATGTGGGAACAACTATAGGAGCTACAATAACATGTCTTAAATGACCATAAAGCTGTCCATGCATTGTATAATATTGTTTTTATGTACCCTTTTAACTTTTTTTTATTGTGATTTTATTAAATTTGGTATGTCCTTGTACTAATTGCATCTATAAAGTCCTGTAACGGAACCCCAAATGGGACAGGGGTTAACGCTGTTTAAGATATTTCATTCCTGAACCCAAGACAGCTTATCGACACTCCACAATCCAGCGAACACGACCCATACGGATTCCCCCAGAAACGAGACACAGCTCTGTTCTCTGGTTCAAAAAGAATAGACTCTTTAATGAGAAAATCAGGCTCTTTATATACAGTTAGTAACCAAAAATGAACAATGACTCAACCCCACAACATGACACAAGGAGCTCAATACACATCTTTTTGGTAGACCTTCTGGCACCAGCTCTTGATCTAATTTACATGAGCTAATTAACTAATCACTTACCCCCCGGGAGCTGCGGTGGCTCAACGCGATTGGCACTGCGCTGACAAGCTGTTCACCTCTGCAGCCAAGGGTTCGGATCCCGGTCTCGGCTGCATGTGAATTGAGTTTGGTGGTCTCAGCCCGGCTCCCAGTGGGTGTGCTGTGCGAGGTAAGCCTGTGCTTAGTATGCCCACCCCCTCCCACAAAAACCACCACACTTACACGCACTCAAAATTGGGTTAACATGCACGCACTTTGGCCACGCGGTCTCTAAAAAAAAGAGAGGCGAAAGACTAACAGGGCTGGCTGAGCGGGCTAAATCCTCTCACTCCCTCATAGGGGAGTCCCTCTGCCCGGTTGGGCTTCAAAGCAGAGCAGGTAGGGCGGGCTGTGTGGGAGGACCCCCTCACACCCGCCATTGCCACCCGGGGGCATGGAGAAAGATGGCAGATTGCCTCTGGGGGAAGCCTGCCTACTCCCAACTCCTGCAGTCCGGCTCCTCTCTCTCGTACACGCACAAAATACACTTAAAAAAAAAAACTAATCACTTACCCAGACAGGGTGACTCCGAGATATGACCTTTCAAGATAGACACCTGCTATACAATACACATTCCTTTTGTAGACATAATTTACATGAGCTTATTAACTACAGCTGATAAGTCAGACATCTGACCTTTAGACTGTGTTAACTCACAATACACATTTATCATTAATAGAACCTCACACAATTCAGTGTCCATTATCACAACACAATGAAAGGTTCTTAGGAGCCATACTAAAATTACCGTATTTATCTTGCTATAACGCGCCCCGGCGTATAGCGTGCACCCCCAATCTAGAAAATTCCTGAAAAAAAAATACTTACAGTTTGGATGCCCCTCGTCAGTGTCTTGCCCGCCGTCCATCGCGTCCATCGTCCGGTCCGGCGTCCTTTTGCAGCCATCGTGGTGTCCTCCCCGCTCGATCCCCGCTTCCCGTGCTGTGTTTTAACCACTCCGCCGACATATACCGAGCGCCGTACACTCGGGTATAGTCGGGCAGGCTCGGCTCCTATCACGTAAAGGACGTACAGGACATGACCGCGAGTGGAGCCGAGCCTGCCTGACTATACCCAAATGTACTGCGCAGTGGTTCAAACACAGCGCGGGAAGCGGGTATCGGCGTATATCGCGCACCCACGATTTTGCCCTGATTTTCAGGGCAAAAAAGTGCGCGGTATACGCCGATAAATACGGCACTTTACATCACAGTAGCAGACGATATTAACACCTTAACAGTCTGTGTTCCCACATTGAATGAGTCACTCTTTCAATTAACCTGTAGAGTTCAGAATCAACAACCTGTAAATAGTTCTTACAGACATCCTTGAATTTATTGTGGATTACAAGCAATCCAAGATATGTCCGTTACTTCCTGGCTCATACTTTGTAAGAGCTTCTGGGTTCCACAGGCCCCCCCGTTACAAGTCCCACCCCCACTAATTTGTAGTCTTTTTACCTTTACGAGGAGGTTTGTGATGTAACATAGTGGGCCAGATCCACAAAGGAATTACGCCTGTGTATCTATAGATACACGGGCGTAATTCGAATTTCCCGCTGGCGTGTCATTGTTTTCTATCCAGAAAACAAGATACGCCGGAATTACGCTAAGATACGACTTGCGTACGTTTCTTACACCGTCGTATCTTAGATGCATATTTACGCTGGACGCTAGGGGCGCGTCCGTGTTAAATATGCAAATGAGGTACATACGGCGATCCACGAACGTACGTACGCCCGGCGCAGTGTGTTTACGTCATTTGAGTAAGCCTCTGTACGGCGTAAAGATAAAGCCGCTATAGTGAGGCGCAGCCAATGTTAAGTATGGACGCCGGGACCGCATCGTATTGGACGTCGTTTGCGTAACTCGTTCGCGAATAGGGAATTGCGTATATTACATACACGTAGTTTTCATCGACTATTTTCGAATATTTGCGCACTAGGGTACGTCCACGGCCGGCGCATGCGCAGTGTAAAAAAAGCGTTGTTTGCTTCGGATCATTCATAATTATACTAAACCACGCCCCCCACTAGTTAATTTGAATTACACCCTCGTACGCCGGCCCATTTACGATACGCCACCGTAAGCTACAGCGGAATTTCATTGAGGATTCGTAATACGCCGCTGTGGCTTACAGCGGCGTAGTGTAAATGGGATACGCCGCGTGGGCGTCCCATCTTTGTGGATCTGGCCCAGTATTTTTAAATTCCACTTAAACTACATATAGATGTTTTTTTCTTTAATGATTTGATAACTTCAGAGACCACATTTTAAATAAATGTAGCATATTAGTTAGAAGGCAATTCCAAAGCCAAATTTATTGGTAAAGATGTTGGCTTGGTTAGCTTCATGCCTCATAGATTGTCGATTTAAACATAAAATATATCAGAAAATAATAGTGTAATATTATATTTGTGTAATATTATATTATAAGAATATATTATAAGAAAATAAAAGACTTGAATAAATAGTTTGTTTTATAAAATAAAAAGCAAAAAATATAAATAAACATTTCAAATAATATCAATAATTTCCTAATAAATTGTTACTATATGCACAGTTATTATAGTGCTTTATAAATAAATTAAATTCAAACAGTAACTTTAAACAAAGAAAAAAAAAAGCTAAATAACTCATGACTTTGCTACCTGCTCTGAAGTTTTGCTTTTTTTTTTTTTTTTTACAGCTTTAAAGCAAAAATGTATCGCAAACATCTGCAAATCCATCTAAATTCCTGTGGGAAAATGTCGGGATATCACATTACTTGAAAAAATTTAAGTTATTTAATTATAACACCCTGAAGCCAAGTATTGAATATTTACTTTTTTAAATAATTACTGAACTGCTGATAAGAACTGCTTATGATAAACTTAACAGTTTGAAATTACTGTTAATATAAATGACCTTTGTAAACAATTTTATGGCTAAAATTTTAGATTGAATTAAAGTTTAGTAATAATATTTTTAAACATATCCTAATTGTCATTTTTAAACTGCCTAAAATGTGTTTCTAAACCAGTTTATAACATATAAATAAAATATTTTTATTCGTTCATTTTTTTCCTGCGTATTTTTTATTTTTTTTTGTTATTACGTTATCTTTATTCCTGCATCAATCCTAAATAATGACATCAGACTAGAAAAGGTGGATTTATAAATATTGGAGAATAAATTTAGAATAACACCTAATTTCAAAAATTGATTTCAAAATCAACTTACCCAGAAGTATGGCTCAGCAAATTAATTTTTAACATATGGGCCTGCTTGGGGCTGACATTTATTGGATTGAGCAGGGATTGTTTTGACATACAATTTCCTGCAGAAATGCTGAAAAGTATTCAACTAATATACATCTTGAAATTGTATAGTAACATTTACCTTTAGACATTCACATTTTGACTTGCTTACTGTTCCATATTTTGATTCTGTTTTGTCATTTGCATACAGTGCCTTGAAAAAGTATTCATACCCCTTGAAATTTTCCACATCTTGTCATGTTACAACCAAAAACGTAAATGTATTTTATTGGGATTTTATGTGATAGACCAACACAAAGTAGCACATAATTGTAAAGTGGAAGGAAAATGATAAATGGTTTTCATTTTTTTTTTTACAAATAAATATGTGAAAAGTGTGGGGGGTGCATTTGTATTCAGCCCCCTTTACTCTGATACCCCTAACTACAATCTATTAGAATCAATTACCTTCAGACGTCATCGAATTAGCAAATAGAGTCCACCTGTGTATAATTTAATCTCAGTATAAATACAGCTGTTCTGTGAAGCCCTCAGAGGTTGAGTGAGTGAGTGAGTGAGTGAGTGAGTGAGTGAGAAACTTATATAGCGCAGCAACATGCGAACTGAATCGCCTCTGGGCGCTCAATGTCTATTTCTCCTTTGTCCTCAGAAGAGGTGGGTTTTAATCTTTCTTCTAAAGGCCAAGTAATTCTCCTCCAACCGAATGCTGGTTGGCAGAGCGTTCCATAGGTCCTTGGACCGCAAATCTTCTTTCTCCCTTGGACTTGTATCTGGCTTTGGGTATCTGGAGTAGATTCTGGTTGGTGGATCGCAGAATGCGATTGGGGTTGTGGGCTTTTAGTTTTTCGCATAGATATTGGGGGGCATTTCTTTGGACACACTTATGCGTCAGACAGAGTGCTTTAAAAGTAATTCTGTCTTTTACTGGCAACCAATGAAGGGACCTCAGTGAAGGTGAGATTTAATCCCAGGGTTTTTTCCCAGTCACAAGTCTAACGGCCGTGTTTTGAACGACTTGCAGGCGAGTGATTTGGTATTTTGGGAGTCCGAGCTAAAGGGCATTTGCATAGTCAAGTCTGGAGTTCACAATTGTTCCCACCACGACTGCTATGTCTTCTTTAGGAATAAATGGAATAAGTCTGTGTAGTAGGTGCAGCAGATGGTGCGACATGCTGAATACTGACCCTATTTGTGCATCCATTTTGTTAGAGAACCTTTGTGAACAAACAGCTTCATGAAGGCCAATGAACACGCCAGACAGGTCAGGGATAAAGTTGTGGAGAAGTATAAAGCAGGGTTAGGTTATAAAAAAAATATCCCAAGCTTTGAACATCTCAAAGAGCTTGGTTCAATCCATCATCAGAAAATGGAAAGAGTATGGCACAAATGCAAACCTACCAAGACATCGCCGTCCACCTAAACTGACAGGCCGGGTAAGGAGAGTTTTCAGAGAAGCAGCCAAGAGGTCCATGGTAACTCTGGAGGAGCTGCAGAGATCCACAGCTCAGGTGGGAGAATCTGTCCACAGGACAACTATTAGTGGTGCTCTCCACAAATCTGCCCTTTATAGAAGAGTGGCAAGAAGAAAGACATTGTTGAAAGAAAGACATAAGAAGTCCCATTTGCAGTTTACGAGAGGCCTTGTGGGGGAGGGGACACAGCAAACATGGGGAAGAAGGTGCTCTGGTCAGATGAGACCAAATCTGAACTTTTTGCCTGAGAGCAAAACACTATGGGCCAGATTCAGGTAGATGGGAGCATCTTTAAGCTGGAGTAACGTTTCTCATTTACGTTACTCTGGCGAAATTTTAGGAGCAAGTGCTGTTATTCATGAAGCACTTGCTCCTAAAGTTGCGGCAGCGTATCGAAAATGAGCTGGCGGAATTCAAATTGGGCGGGTACGGGGCGTGTATTATTTAAACTAAGCGCGATCCCGCGGCGAACGTACTGCGCATGCGTCGACTGTCAATGCATCCCAGTGCGCATGCTCACAACTTCCGTCGGCACCACTTCCTTGGAAACGACAGCGCAATGTGTTCCGTTGGACGTTTAAATAGATGCACCATTCCGGCACTAAAGTATATCCTGTTCCCCCTCCCCGCAGTGAAGTTACTTTTGTTCTGAGATGGCTGCTCCCGTTCCCCGCAAACACAGGAGAAAGCTGAACTTTAAAGGCCAAGAGCTGTCAGCTGTCATCTCGGCTATGGAGACCTATGATGTCTTCCTCCATGGCTGTAAAAGTTGACAGACAAGCATGGACAGAGGTGTTGTCCTGCAAGTGGGGGTGCTCAGCTAGCTCTTATCGTCGGTAACGCTGCTGTAGCTGCTCTCCTGCTGACCTGTGGCCATCTGGAGTAAAGATAAAGCAGCTATTTGTAGAAATAACTTTCTGCCGGACGGACGAGATACGCGGCGGCGCATGTAGCCAGCGTATGGTGCTAATCCGTTTGCGAATCGGGAAATCTCCCTCATTTGCATATTTGCAGGGGAAATCAATAGGCGCGACTGATGCGCCAAGCAAAATTATGCGCTGACGATACTCTGGCGTCGGAAAGTTAAGCCGGTCGGGGAAAGCCTGTTTTCTGTCGCATCTAGTTTGGTGGGTACGGCCACATAGATACGACGGCGCATCTTCACAGTTACGAGGCGCATATCGAAATACTCCAGCGCAAGTCTTGCTGAATCTGGCCCTATGTGTGGGGGAAAACTAACACTGCACATCACCCTGCACACTTCATCCCCACTGTGAAATACGGTGGTGGCAGCATCATGTTGTCAAGCTCTGTCATCCAATCTGACAGAGCTTGAGAAATTTTGCAAAGAAGAATGGGAAAAAATGTCCCTCTCTAGATGTGTAAAGCTGGTAGAGACATCCCCAAAAATACTTGTATTAGTAATTGCAGAGAAAGGGGGTTCTACAAAGTATTGACTCAGTGGGGCACTATACAAATGCACACCACACTTTTCACATATTTATTTGTAAAAAATAAATAAAACAATTTATCATTTTCCTTCCACTTCACAATTATGTGGCACTTTGTGTTGGTCTTCATTCTCCGGTGGTTATCTGCGTATGAGAAATGGGATGAACATTCTTTGCTTAGTGACTTCTGTGAAAATCTCACTCATTGCACTACTGGGAGATTTACTAAAACTGGCACACGCAGAATCTGGTGCAGCTGTGCACAGTGACCACTTCTAGGTTTTATCGTTAAAGCTTAACCACTTGCAGACTGCCCGCCTGCAATGTATTGTGGATGGGCGGCCCACAAAGGCAAAGCAATGAACACCGATGCCTGCTTCTGGGTTTGGGGCGTGCGTATGTGCGCCCTCCCGCCAACACCCGCTGTGATTGTACACAGAGGGAACCTTTCATCAGATCCTGGCCAATGATTCACAGCCAGGACCTGTTGATCGACTGTGTCCAATCAGGGCCCAGAGCTCTGTGTGAGGGAACGATCTCTGTTTCTCATCCCTGAAAAGCAGGGATAAGAAACAAAGAGATCTGTAGTAAGAAACTGCACACATTACATTGTACCTAACATTACAAGTTAGGTACACATTTAACCCCTTGATCTCCGCTAGAGGTTAACCTCTTGCCATCCAGTGTCATTAGTACGGTGACAGTGTATAGTATTATCACTGATCACTGTATTAGTGTCACTAGTGATGTCAGTGGCAGTTAGTCAGTCACCCCTCAGTGTCAGTGTTAGTTATAGATTGCCTACCACACTATCCCAGTCCCATTATAAGTTACTGATTATCGCCATTAGTAGTATAAAAAATATATATATATAATTCCAGTATATACCATGTTTTGTAGACGCTATAACTGTCACACAAGCCAATCAATATACACTTATTGGGATTTTTTTATAATCAAAGACATGTAGCAGAAAATATTTGGGTCTAAATTGACGAAGAGAGGTGATTTTTTAATTATTATTTATTGGATATGTTTTATAGCAGTAGCAGAAAGTGAAAAAATATGTTTTTTTTTCAAAAATGTCAGTATTTTTTTGTTTATAGCGCAAAAAATTAAAATCGCAGAGGTGATCAAATACCACCAAAAGAAAGCTCTATTAAAATAAAAATATAATTTGAGTACAGAGTTGTATGACAAGCTTAACTAGTTAAGGACTGGAAGGATTTAGCCCCCTTAATGACCATGCCATTTTTTGGCGATACGGCACTGCGTCGCTTTAATTGACAACTGCACGGTCGCGTGACACTAAACAGACAAACCGTACCTTTTTACCCACAAATAGAGCTTTCTTATGATGGTATTTGATCACCTCTGTGTTTCTTTTTTTTTTGCGCTATAAACAAAAAAAGACAGAAAATTTTGAAAAAAAAAACAATGGGCCAGATTCAGATAGAGTTTACATTGGCGTATCTGTAGATACGCCGCGTAACTTCTAAGAATAGCCGGCATATCTTTTTTCTGTATTCAGAAAACAAGATACGCCGGAATTTAGCTAAGATACGAGCGGTGTAAGTCTCTTACGCCGTCGTATCTTAGTTGCATATTTACGCTGGGCACTAGGTGGCGCTTCCATCGATTTACGCGTCGAATATGTAAATTAGGGAGCTACGCCGATTCACGAACGTACTTGCGGCCGTGCATCGTATTTTACATCGTTTGTGTAAGAGTTAGTCCGGCGTAAAGTTACCCCTGCTATAGGAGGCGCAGCCAATGTTAAGTATGGACATCGGGACAGCGTCGAATTGTACGTCGTTTACATTGTTTGCGTAAATCGTTCGGGAATAGGGCTGGTGTAAATTACGTTCACATACCACTTGCGACATGATTTGACGCATGCGCACTGGGATACGTCCATGGACGGCGCATGCACCGTTAAGAAAAAACGTAAATTACGTGGGGTCATGATTCATTTACATGAATCACGCCCCCTACATGCCTATTTTGAATTAGGCGCCCTTACACCGGGCAATTTACGCTACGCCGCCTCAACTTACGGAGCAAGTGCTTTCTGAATAAGGAACTTGCCTGTAAAAGTTGCGGAGGCGTAGCGTAAATAGCATACGCTACGCCGCCGGAAAGATACACGATTGTATCTAAATCCGACCCAATATTTTTTACTTTTTGCTATAATAAATATCCCCAAAAAATTTAAAAATACAAATTTCTTCATCAGTTTAGGCCAATACGTATTCTTCTACATATTCTTGGTTACAAAATCACAATAAGCGTATATTGATTGGTTTGCGTAAAAGTTATAGCGTCTACAAAATAGGGGATAGATTTATGGCATTTTTATTATTATTTTTTTAAGGAGGAGGGGGTCCTTTGTAGGTTCACCTTAGACCCCTTTCACACTGGGGCGTTTTTCAGGCATTTTTTGGCTAAAAATAGTGCCTGTGAAGCGCCTGAAAAGCATCTCTCATGCCTCCCCAGTGTGAAAGCCTGAGTGCTCTCACACTGGAGCGATGCGCTGGCAAGGCGTTAAAAAAAAGGCCCGCAAGCAGCGTCTTTGGGGCGGTGAAGGAGCATCGAAAACACAGCTCCTACACCGCTCCTGCCCATTGAAAAGAATGTGCACCGCTGCCGAAGCACCTGCAAAGCGCCTCGGCAGCGGCGCTGCATGGGCGCATTAAACCCTTTTTGCCGTGCGAATGGGCCCTGGGAGTTTTTCTAGCCCAAGGCAGAAGGGTAGCGATGTACAGTCAGTCTAAAATACAGCTAAGCAGAAAGCACAGGCATCTTTTGTAGAAAGAACACATATGGCTGCTTACATGTGTATACATTTAGAGACCATGAATATAATAAATAAATATTTATAAATCCTTAACGTAATAAATTTTAAAAAAAATATATATATTTAAAAACACTTTATTAATCCCAAAGGGAAATTGTAAAAACAAAAAAAAACATTGTGAGTGTGAGAACGTTTAAACTGAAGTGAAGATATTAACAAATGCATACAAAAAATAATAAAGAGATTTACAGACAAAATGACATTAACAACAAATTTAAAATATACATTTTTATCTACCTTCTTTAATTTTGCGATCAATAATCTCCCCTTATTTATTCTTTATGTAATTATTTATTCTAATTATAAACTGTACATGTCTCTGCCAGGTGGGTTCACCTTTTTATTTGTCCTGGTGACCAAGACAGAAAGAGATGGGAAATTCAACAGTTTACATTTTGTTATGAAAGAAGAGTTGATGGTACATCTTCTAATTGGGACACTTCATTTGGTGGTGTCCTGTCAAGTTCTCCAACCCGTCAGAAACTTCAATCGCTTAACTTCTGGTTTATTTAAAACCAGCAGTAATTGCAGTTTTTAAAGAATTAGTGGTTGGACACAACACTGGCAACCTAATAGAATCCGATGCAGGATATTATGGGCGGAGATTCCTACTCCGCTCCGATACTAGCGACAACTTTGTCCTCGTTAGCTGCTGTGCTGTCAAAACAGCTCAGTCTTCGTGTACCGGACTCTATTCAGTTGTCGGTGTTGTGTCCAACCACCAATTCATCAAAGTCTCAGATTACTAAGGTTTTTAAATAAACCGGAAGTGATATGGTTGGAGTTTCTGATGGGTTGGAGATATTGACAGGACAGTGGCAATTGGGTTAATTTACTAAAGGCGAATAGGCTGTTATTTTCTTTTAAGGGAATTTCCCTCTGTTTAATACATGAGGCTAAGGCCCCATACACACGAGCAGACACATTTGTTCAAATCGGTCGGGCAGACCGATTTGAACAAATCTGTCTGCTGGGATGTATTGGTTTGATCGCTGTAGACACGATCAAACCAAAATCCCCGCCGGCAGACGGCGCGGTGACGTGGCGGTGATGTTGACGCTGCCACGTCACTGCACCAGGAAGTAAATCACTTCCGCGCATGCGTCGAATCCATTCGATGCGTGTGCGAGAAGACATGTCTGCTGGTTAGCGTACTAACCAGCAGACATGTCGGGCAGACGGGTTCCCAGCCGACAGATTTGAAAGCAGGCTTTCAAATCTGTCGGCTGGCCAAATCCGTCTGCGTCTGCTCGCCCGTACACACGATCGAATCTGTCTGCTGGGATGGTCTGGCAGACCGTTTCCAGCAGACAGATTTGGTCGTATGTACGCGGCCTTAGATCTGCTGAAATCCATCATGTAATTGTGCGCAAGCAAAAAAAACCATTTTTTTCATTTCAATTTTAATTTTCTGGTACAATATTTTTTATTGAGAAACAATGAAGAGTACAGCTGTAATAATCCCATTTAGGGGATATGAACAGTAGGTAATATACATAAGTAAATTGTTTTATAGAGGAAGTTTAACCAAGGGAAAAAAAAAACACCACCTGCAAGACAAAGGCATAATGAGCTAGTATGCATGGCATACTAGCTCATTATGTAATACTTGCCTCCAAATGAAGCCCCCAATGAAGCTCACCTCCAAATGAAGCCGACGCCTGGCAGCTGACATCTTGCCCGGAGGTTACTTCCGCTTATCGCGGCTCTGGTGCTCTGATTGTCCGGAGCTGCAATGATGTGCTGACACGGCCTCAATGAGGAACAGCACACTACAGTGCGTCTGTGTCGCTGTCTACGGCGCATGCACCGTAGACAGAGGCGCCCGTGATTATAGTAAATATCTCCTAAATTGTGGAGGTTTAGGAGATATTTCAACCACTTTAAGGTGTAAACCATGGGTCTTCAAACTATGGCCCTCCAGTTGTTCATGAACTACAATTCCCATCATGCCTTGTCATGTCTGTGAATGTCAGAGTTTTACAATGCCTCATGGGATGTGTAGTTCCACAGCAGCTGGAGGGCCGTAGTTTGAGGATCCCTGGTGTAAACTGTCAAACAAGTAACCCTCTGACTAGAGCTGGGGGTCAACACAGGATGCCTGAGCCGTAAGGTTCATGGTCTGGGGTGTGGAACAATCCACAAAAATTGGGATAAATACAACAAGGGGACACACAAGAATGAGTAAAAAAAAAGGGGGGGGGAGGGGAGGAGGAGTCAGATAATGGGGGGGGGGAGTGAGAGGTGAGGGGAGTCACAGAATAAGAATAATAGGGAAGAGAAGTGAAGTTCCCCCAGGTCGGGGGGTGGAAGAGGTCGGTTAGAGAGGCCTAGGATGGTCGGGTACACAGGTGGAAGAGCGTAAGGCCACCACAGGGCCCACAACTTTGGAAATTTAGTGCGGGTGTCGGGGAGGATACTAATCATCTTCTCATTAATCACAAGAGTCATTAAGATGCTCTTTACTGTACCCATGCAAACAAAACATCTGGCTTTTTCCAGGCCCTAGTTATTGCACGTTTAGTAGCAATAAATAAATAGGTGGCCAACTTCTGCGCATAGGTGAAGAGGCCCTCGGGATCCGGCATTGAAGCAGAGCCAGTTTGGCATCTTTGCGGGTAGGTACATGGAAAAAGGTGACCAGAAGTCCAAATACCGTCTTCCAAAATCCCTCTAGGCAGGGGCAGGACTACCAGATATGAAGTTCATCTCCTTGTTGACCACATCCCAGTAGTGTATTTAGGTTTTGTGCTGCCCTAGGCCTGACTAAACTTGTGCACCCCTAATTTAAATATAATCCACCCCTTCCTGTCAAGGCCACACCCCTTGCTGTTTAAGAACCGCCCTGGAAATTTACAGTGGGGACACTCGTTCTGAGGGCCTGGGGAGGGCAATGGAGTCCCTTAATTTGCATACATTTTCTCTCACTTCCTGTTTGCCTATAGGGCAGGGGGTAAAGAAAAAAATCTAAAAAATAAACTGACAGGGGCTAAAACCCTCCCTTACTCTATCCAAAATGAAAAAAGTGCTGCCTATAGTTCTACTTTAAGCTCAAATTTCTGATAATTTTATGGAGAGGTCTAAGAAGATATAACAATGCCAATGGTGCAGCAGAAAACATATAGCACAGTGAGGAAGGTTTGTGGTTAAGGATGATAGGACAGTCCAAATTAGAAGCACCGCCACCCCCCACAGTTGCGGATTGCCGGCCGGCCGCCCGCATACCAGAAGCAGTGTGGTCGCTTTATGGGGGCACTAGACTAATTTGCCTCTCAGCCCAGTCTGCTCCATAAGACTGGCACTACACTCAGGGCCGGATTTGCTCTCCCTGCCTCCCCAAGGCCAGGTCCTGCCAACCGAACCCCCCCAAATCAACTGAGAATGGCAACCGAAGGGGACAGGGGCGGCACGGTTAGTTCAAATATTTTGTGTTTCTTTATTTTTTACTTTTTTAGCACTTTTTTTTATTATTCATTTGTAGCTTGTCATTTACTTGTTTTTATTTTTGTGTAATATTCTTATTATTTTGAATATTATTTTTCTTATTCTTTACTTTTTAATTACTTTTTTAATTTAATTATTTTTTTTAGGGTTGTCCCGATGCCTCTTTTTTTAGGACCGAGTACAAGTACGGATACTTTTTTTCAAGTAGTCGCCGATACCAAATCGATACCAAAAACCGATACTTTTTTTAAATGTGTCCCCAAATGCAGCCATGTCCCCCACATATTGCAGCCATGTCATGTCCCCCACATATGCAGTCATGTATGTCCCCCACATATGCAGTCATGCATGTCCCCCACATATGCAGTCATGCATGTCCCCCACATATGCAGTCATGCATGTCCCCCACATATGCAACCATGTATGTCCCCCACATATGCAGTCATGTATGTCCCCCATATGCAGTCATGTATGTCCCCCATATTGCAGCCATGTATGTCCCTCACATATGCAGTCATGTATGTCCCCCATATATTGCAGCCATGTATGTCCCCCATATTGCAGCCATGTATGTCCCTCACATATGCAGTCATGTATGTCCCCCCACATATGCAGTCATGTATGTCCCCCATATATTGCAGCCATGTATGTCCCCCATATTGCAGCCATGTATGTCCCCCATATTGCAGCCATGTATGTCCCTCACATATGCAGTCATGTATGTCCCCCCACATATGCAGTCATGTACAGGTATGTCCCCCACATATGCAGTCATGCATGTCCCCCACATATGCAGTCATGTATGTCCCCCACATATGCAGCCATGTATGTCCCCCATATGCAGCCATGTATGTCCCCCATATGCAGTCATGTATGTCCCCCACATATTGCAGCCATGTATGTCCCCCATATTGCAGCCATGTATGTCCCCCATATTGCAGCGATGCCGCATACCGCCGTATCCCCTGCACAATCGCGTAGCACATTACAAGTTTTCATTCTAAAAACTTGTAAATGGCCGCGCTCCGTGTATTAAAACTCCCCTTCTCCGGATTGGAGGGATCCGTCCAATCCCACGCAAGGGGGAGTGTCTATACGCGGATTCGTGCATAGACACTCCCCCTTGCTCGGGATTGGAGGGATCCCTCCAATCCGGAGAAGGGGAGTGTCAATACACGGCCATTTACAAGTATTCAGAATGAATGCTTGTAATGTGTGCTATGCGATTGTGCAGGGGGATACGGCGGTATGCGGCAGCGGCGGCGTCAGCATATCTAAAAAGGTATGAGGGACGCATCATTGCAATATGGGGGGGAAGTATTCTATTTCAGTATCGGGGGTATTTGCGGGAGTACAAGTACTCCCGCAAATACTCGGCATCGGTCCGATACCGATACTAGTATCGGTATCGGGACAACCCTAATTTTTTTTATCAATTTTTTTTTTACTTTATTACTATCACACAGGAGAAAACAATTCCCTGTGCGATAGCAATTGGAGGTGACAGGTTCTCTTTATTGACCCTGTCATCTCCAAAACAGGAGTCCTAGCACTGTGCTAGAACTCCTGTCACAGCTGAGATGGGAAGAGAACAGCTCACCCCTCTTACTGTGTACATCCGCGGCAGGGACAGGAGACAGACTCGGCGGCTGGGGGGAGGACGGAGGAGTCCCGAAGTCAGAGCAAGGTATGTGGGGGTAGGGGAGGACGGACAGCAGCACACATTTGACAAGTGATTTTGGCGACATCACCGCAATCACTTAACGAGCGAGCGAATTCTCCCACTCAATTCTCCCACACAGCAACTTACTGCCCTCAACTGTATGTTACGGCCGTCAGGGGACTCCATGCCACTGCCACCCCGAGGCACCCTGCCGCCCCCGACTCCTGGCCTTGGTGGCCTTGTGGGAAATCCGGGCCTGACTACACTAATAGTGTAGCGCAAGCCGGCGATGACTCTTTCCGTGCTGCCCCCCTGCAAAGTGCTGCCCTAGGCCTGGGCCTTGTTGGCGTAGGCCAGGATACAGCATTGCCACATCCACAGAAACATCTATCACTGTAAGACGGTTTGATCTGGCAATGTGGGTTGAGACCCAATACCAGCGGAGGAGTACCTTATAGGCTGCCTCCAGTGTGGCCGTATAAAAAGAGCAATTTTCAATACTGGACCAGGCTTTGCTCCAATCCAACAAGCCCATGGAAGATAAATCTTGTTCCCACTCAAAGGCTTAAAGCAGGGGTCTACAAATGTGACAGCGGAGGGGGGAGGAAACGGAAAAGTGGAAGTGCCATTTTTGGGTGAAACTCTGCTTTAAGGTAAAGAAGCTGAGAAACCACTAGAGTTGAGGTATGAGTCAGGGCTGCTGTTAGAAATCACAGGGACCTGGCAGCTCCCCCCCCCCTGAATATATCAAAAATATTTTCACTAAAAATACACTTTGGGCAAAAACATAACAGATAACCTGTGTGAATTAGCCCTTTCTTAATTGTTTTTTATATTTAAAAAAATATGTATATAATTTTTAAAAAAAGTTAACATTTTCAAAATTATTTTATTTTACAATTCCTAAAAATGATTTATTACGTTTAAAAATGATTTATTTTTATATATTTTTTTCAGGATAGAGAAGCTGGCAGTACCGCAGGATGGGGGGCATCACAGTGGCAGGGGACACACAGGGGGGGGGGCAGAAGCAGGCAGAACAGGGAGGATCTGAAAGCCGGGGGGAGATAATCCAGCTTTCAGCTGCTGCAGAGCGCCACACAGGGAATCCTTCTGTAATTGCCCCTCCGCCCGACCGCACCAATTCCTCCTGTTGATCGGGCCCCTCTGTGTGCTTGGGCCCCTGTGTCTGCTTGGGCCCCTGTGTCTGCTTGGGCCCCCTACAGGAGGACTGGTGGTCCTCCCCTATCAGCAGCCCTGATAAGAGTATATCAAGGATATAGTACCAGGGGCTCCTGGGGGGGGGGGGTGCAGGTGAAATTTGAATTTCAATTTCTCTTGCTTGTGATTTAGCTAATTTTTACAAAGGGAATTTTCACCACATTCATTAAGCTAAGGGAGCATTTCCTTGCAAAGAGAACACGCTATTTTCCTTTAGTAAATCAATCCGTCTTTGGGACAGGACGTGAAGGAAAATCTCCTCAAAGGCACATAGCAAAAAAATCAAAAAGATTTGACAAAGATTTAGCTAATAAGAAAATGTAGCTATATATAAGATTAAATATAAAGTTAGTGAGTAAAAATAAAAATGTTATATTATTTTAAACTTCACATTACACTTTAACTAAAAAAAAAAATTCAAAAAAAAACAACACATACATTAAACACGGGATGTTAGGATTGTTAGTCCTTGGATGGGCCATGAACATCTCACATATCTGTCATCATTAGGGGTTACCTGACCACCTCATTAACCTCTCTGCAGCTTTCACATAGAGCCTCTGTAGCAGGTGGAGAACAATAGCACAATTGTTATTTAATTAGTAGCTAAGTATAGAGTCAGACTAGAGAGCAATGAACGGTATTCACAATAGAGCCCTTTAATATAGAAGGTCTAGATATATTATTAAGAGCATATTGACCTTCAGGTATTTTGTGAAAAGGATTACTTTATGAATGTTGAACCGAGTTAAAAGAGATGGTCACATGGGTCCGGTACACAACAAAGTTTATATAAGCCACTACATCCTGTGCAGTTTAAAAGACACTTGCCCTCCAACTTAAGGCTCTTGGGTAAAATTTTAAAGGTAAGACATTTCACCATTTTTATTATAGACAATGATTATACATATTATTTTTATGATAGACACGAATACATATTTTATTTGATATTGTTAAAAAATTAGCACATCATAAACAATTTGAGAAAAAACTAGTTATACAGTTTTTACCTTTATTTTATATTCAGTTTGTTTTTATTAGTTGTATCCAGTGTGCCGAGACAAGCTAAAATGCATATACCTTATTTCAGGGCCCTCCTTTTTTTTTTCTTTTAACAAATCATAATTTTTTTTAATTAAAACATTTAATTTATCATTAACATTTAAACATTAACATTTAATCATTCTTTAAAAAAAAACAAAATGATGCACAACTACCATTATATTTACTATTATGTTTGTATTAGGCTTTGTTTTGTAGAGGAAAATACAGAAAAAAAATGTTTTAATTTTTTCTCAAAAATTATTATTATGTTTTTTTAAAGGGTTTTTTTGTAGAAAAAAATACAGAAAACATATTGACATTTTTTCCCCCCAAAAAAAGTGTGCATAATTCTAAGTCCACTACCTGTTTTTTTTTTTTTTTTTAAATGGGTGTTAAAATATATATTTATATAGATAGGTATCTCTCTCTCTCTCTCTCTCTCTCTCTCTCTCTCTCTCTCTCTCTCTCTCTCTCTCTCTCTCTCTCTCTCTCTCTCTCTCTCAATTTTTTCGAAACAAAAAAAAAATCTTTACTAATTAAATGATATATTATCATGTTTTGTTTGTTAGGCAGACAATGATTATTTTACATCTGATGAGTTTTTTGATGCTTTTGCAGTTTGGTAAGTTAAACTATATACCTTTTATGCTATCATAATATATACCTGTACTTGCTCTAAGAAAATAACGAACGCCGTTGATAATAAATATTCCAAATAATAGTAAAATTGATGTTCTGTTATTTCAAAATATTCTGTGATTGTTTTAATAAAATATTACATTTCGATGTTGTAGTAGTTAAAATAGCGTTACACGCAGAATGTTTTTGGCTCCAATTTTACACCTAAGCGTAGTGTAGCGCGTTTTTTAATTTTTTTTATTGCATCACGTTTTTTGAGCAGCACCATTCATTTTAATGGGCCTCCCTCCGCTCCCAAAAAACGCCCCGAAGAAGCTCATGTAGCAAATTTTGACACAGAGCCAGTAGCCTTTGGCGGTGCGATTTTTGCCGTGATTTTAGCGTGTTTTATCGTTCGACAAACACTGCAAAATTGCACTGCGTTTGGGGTGCTATTAAGAAATAAAGGCCTTGCAAATGCGCCCCGTTGTTTTGCCGCAATTCTGGAATCGCGGGCAGAACCGCGCTATTCCGCCCGCGATTCCAGTACGCTCAGGTGTAAGCGGAGCCTGTTTTTTCACTTTTATCTATCTATTTATATTTCCATACGTTTTTATTTAAGTAAAAGAAGCATACTAGTTTTCTTAATTCATTTGGTGAGCAGTAGGAATGTCTTCTTGATAAGGACAATGACCATTGGTATCACGTGAAGGCATCTTGTTTGGCCTTTTTTAGTGTTGAGCGGAATACGCCATATTCGATTTCGCGATATTGCACGAATATATAGAAGAATATTCGCGAATATTCGCTAATATCGAATATTCGTGATATTTTATCCAAAAAAATGTTGCGAAATTTCGCTAATGCGAAAATGATTGCGAAATTCTCATAAACGGAGATCATTTCCTGTATTACTAAACTAATATGCACTAAACACTAACTCTACACTAACTCTACTTAAAAGAAAGGAGAATAAGGGGGCAAAAGAAGGGCGGAGAAGATAATCACGCAATATTCCTATTGCGCGATTATCTTCTTTGCCCTTCTTTTGCATCAGAGCCAATCAGAATAACTCGAACATTCGGCAAAAGGAATATCGCGCAATATTCCTTTTGCCGAATATTCGAGTTATTCTGATTGGCTCTGATGCAAAAGAAGGGCGGAGAAGATAATCGCGCAATATTCCGTTTGCCGAATATTCGAGTTATTCTGATTGGCTCTGATGCAAAAGAAGGGCGCATCAGAGCCAATCAGAATAACTCGAATATTCGGCAAAAGGAATATCGTGCAATATTCCTTTTGCCGAATATTCGAGTTATTCTGATTGGCTCTGATGCAAAAGAAGGACCGAGTAGCTGATGCGATTCTTTTATGTTGCCGAAAATTCGCAATGCGAATTTTCGGCAACATAAAAGAATCGCATCAGCTACTCGGCCAAGGGTCTCTCTCTAATCATACCAGCAATGCTTTTAGACGTCGATGGAGATCACTAGGATGTGATCTGTTTTAAAAATAAATTTGAAAAAATACGAATATTCGCCATAGCGAATATTCGCCGCAATATTCGAGTTATTTGCGAATACTCGAATATGCAATATTCGTAGCGAATATTCGCAATGCGAATATTCGTGAGCAACACTAGCCTTTTTGAGCTTCAGTGAAGGTCATTTTGCAATTTTTATTGTACTACTTTTTACTTTCACCATTGTAAACTTCTTGTTGAAAAGCATTTGTTCTCCAAAGGATGGGAAAAAAGCCATAGGTCCCTAGTACTCATGTGATCTTTTAGAATCGTACATTGCCTTTTGTAGGAGCTTGGCGGGACTTTTATCAGTGACCACAATGGAGAGTTCATTTTTTTTTTAGAAAGAAAGAAACGTAAATGCATATTGAAGAATTACTAATATAGGTCTGTGATAGAGTAAGATTTGTCATCTGTTAAAATGTTTAGCGTCCTGGAACGTTGTTGATGAACTATAGTCTTTTTGCAACTTTTAGATATATAGGGCCAGATTCAGAAAGGACTTACGACGGCGTATCTCCATATACGCCGTTGTAAGTCCGAATGAGTGCCGTCGTATCTCGGCGCCTGATTCAAAGAGTCAGATACGCCGGAATTTAGGCAAGATCCGACCGACGTAAGTCTCCTATGTCGTCGGATCTTAACTGCATATTTACGCTGGCCGCTAGGTGGCGCTTCCGTAGATTTACGCGTAGAATATGCAAATTAGGTAGATACGCCGATTCACGAACATAGTTGCGCCCGTCGTAGTGATATACGTCGTTTACGTAGGCGTTCGACCGGCGTAAAGTTACCCCTGCTATATGAGGCGCAGCCCATGTTAAGTATAGATGTGGGAACAGCGTTGAATTGTAAGTCGTTTACGTCGTTTGCGTAAGTCGTTCGGGAATGGGGCTGGGCGTAAGTTACATTCACGTCGATATCAATGAATATTTCTGACGTGATTTTGGAGTATGCGCACTGGGATACGCAGTTCGTTCGGCACGTCATTTACGTGGGGTCACAATTAGTTTACATACAACACGCCCACTACCAGCCTACTTTGAATTACGCGGGCTTACGCCTGCACATTTACACTACGCCGCCGTAACTTTGGGCGCAAGTTCTCTGTGAATACGGCACCTGCCTCTCAAAGTTAGGGTGGCGTAGTGTAAATGAGATACGCTACGCCGCCGGAAAGTTACGAGATTCTATCTGAATCTGGCCCATAGTTTTTGGGTATAGGTAATTATTGATCGGGTACCTTGGGGGCAGCCATATTTGTCCATTACATAGGAAGGCTCGACTTCCTTCTTAAAGTGGAGGTTCACCCAAATAACATCTATATAAGACCAAATTCTGATTCACAGCTCCACATGTTCGGCTCCTTTCGGAAACTCTGTGACTCTTGTGACACGCCTACGCAATACGGGGGCGGAGCCTTATCCGCCGGGGGGGGAACTTTTTCTGAAGGACATCAATTATCTGGGCGAACTCCCAGATTACATTGCGGCACAGCAAAGAAATGCCTACTCCCGCGGGAGTGGGTACCCGGAAGCCGGATTGAAAATAGCAATAATAAGGTATGTACAGCCTAAAAAAAAAAAAAAGTGCCTACTGCACATGTTAGAAGTATAAAGAATTTGCTCTTATAGGGCTCTTTCACACGGGGCGGATCAGTAATGATCCGCCCCGTGCACCTCCGTTTGCTCAGCGGGGATCGCTCCGTTGATCTCCGCTGAGCTGCCGGATGACAGGGCGGTCCCCGCACACTGTGCAGGGAGACCGCCCTGTCTTTTCTCCGCTCTCCCCTATGGGGAATCGGATGAACACGGACAGTCTGTCCGTGTTCATCTGATCCGATCCGCCAGACGGAAGGAAAAGTAGGTTTTTCCTCCGGCATACTTTGGCGGATCGGAGCGGGTCGGATGTCAGCGGACATGTCTCCGCTGACATCCGCGATCTCATAGGGATACATGTATGTCCGTTTTTCATCCGACAACGGATGTACGAAAAACGGACATACGGAACGTCCGTGTGAAAAAGCCCATATAGATGTTATTTGGGTGAACCTCCGCTTTAAAACTACTGCACAGTGATTGTACTTTACTCCTTTTTTTCTGTGCTTATCTATGGTGCAGACCAGACCTGGTTGAAAACAACTCTCTGTAGGGCTCCATTCATACTTGTGTGACTTGTCATTCAACTTTGGAAATTAAAGTCGCATGACAAGTCGTTCCCCATGTTTTCCAATAATAACCATTCAGATACACTATATTGTCAAAGGTATTTATGACGCCTGCCTTTACACGCACATGAATTTTCATATTTTGAAGCTCACTTCCCACTGCCACTGGCACTCGGGAAGCTGCGCGGGCCTCCCGAATGCGTCTTGCCAACCGATGACATCATTGGTTGCTATAAGGCGGGACGGGCGTACGCACGGCTTTTTGGGATATGCGAGCCAGCGGAAAAAAGCAGATCACTGGCTCTTGTGTAAGGGACATCGGTCCCCAGTGAAAGAGGCACATCTGCCTCTTTAGTGCCTGCCAGTGCCCCCTGCCAGTGCCCGCCAGTGCAATAAATGCCACCTATTAATTCCCACGAGTGCCACCTATCAATGCCCACCAGTGGTGCCAGTCAGTGCCTCATCAGTGCCACCTCACAGTGCTGCCTATCAGTCTCACTTACCAGTGCTGATCTGTGCCCATCATTGCCACCAATCAGTGGCCATCACTGCCACCTATCAGTACCCATCACTGCCAGCTATCAGTGCCACCTATTAGTGACACCTATTAGTGCCAATTCTCAGTGCCCACCAGTGCCACCTATCAATGTCCTTCAGTGCTACTTCTCAGTGTCACCTCTCAGTGCCCACCAGTGCCACCTTTCAGTGCCCACCAGTGCCGCCTATCATTGCCCACCAGTGCCACCTATCATTGCCCACCAGTGTCGCCTTATCGATGCCCATCAGTGCAGCCCTTCGGTGCCCATCAGGGCAGCCTCTCAGTGGCCATCAGTGCAGCCTCATCAGGGTACATTATTGAAGGAGAAAAATTATCCATTTGCAAAATGTTATATATATATATATATTGCTTCTCATATGTAACCATTGCTACATCTATAAAAATAGCTCATGTCTCCAACTATATTACCTGAGCTATGATGCCTCTCATATGCAAATAGTATTATATCTACAATATTCACCTCAAGTATGTTACTATAATTACCTGAGCTATATTGCCTCTCATACGCAAGTATTATTACTTCACTACGTACCTGTCATATGCAAGTAAGAGTTGTTACTACAACTTCTATTTACTACGAGCTTGACATAAGTACAAATCCTCATAGGACTTGTCCTATTTGTTTGAACATGTTTGCTCTAATTTTCTATGCTAGGGGTTGATGTTATTTCATAGCATCTCCGATAGTGGCCTAATACTAACTTTAATATGATGTAGTGGTGTATTGGAATATTGATCTATAATTTTAAACGCTAAGCTCTGGCCGCATGTTGTAATGCGTCAATGCTTAGTAGCTCAACGCCTTTCTTTATGTGACACAGAGATGATGTATAGATCCCCCAAACTCCTGTTGCGGGAAGTGACGCCTGGGGCCAATACTGAGTTGTCGCATAGAGAATCGCATTGAAATCCTTGCTAACCGCAGTTGTGGTTCACCAGTGCTGTTACACAATAGCATAGAGGATGCCAGGAAATAGGATTCTTATCACTATATTCTCATCTATGTGGCTGCAGTTGATGAGGTTATACAGCAGGAAAAGCAGTTCAAGTCTCGGGAACACAGGAACAAGCTAAAGAACATTCAGCAACTGCTCATACCGTGTTTCCCCGAAAGTAAGCCCTACCCCGAAAATAAGACCTAGCATTATTTTACAGGAGGGTTGTAATATAAGCCCTAACCTGAAAATAAGCCCTAGTTTAAAATGCTTGTAACAGCCTATAATACACTCTATTATAGTATTATGTAATACTGTTTCTGTAATATAATTGCGGGGAAGAGAGCTCCAGCGGGTCACAGAAGCGCAGAGCGGTGCTTTAACGAAGGTATTTGGCACAATTATATTACAGGAACACACACATTGTACATTATATAATACTGTAATAGAGTGAATTATAGGATTTTACAAGCATTTTAACTCAGTTCACACCAGGGATTCCTGTCGGGAAGGAAGAGAGTGGGGGAGAAGAGAAAACGGCACATTACATGGTAAGACCTACCCCAAAAATAATCCCTACTGTGTCTTTTGTTGCCAAACGAATATAAGACCTGGGCTTATTTTCGGGGAAACACGGTAGTGATTGACCAGTTTAAATAGGCCACTGGACGCAAAGTGCTAATTAGTATGTGCATGTACTCGTACAAATGTGCATGTGGAACTGGCACAGCATATGTAACATTGGTCTTTTGCTCATTAAATTGAGGATGTGTGTAATGTGCATGAGCATGAATCCGCACTGGCTATTTGATGCTAGAAATCTGGTTTACCTTACACTGTCGGGCTGGTAAGCAAGCTCTGCCAGGTAGACTTGGTAGTTAGGTTTGCTTGGCTAGAGTCAGGTCCACTCAAAGGTCTTCGGAGATGATGTCAGGATGTCAGCTGGGGGCGTGGCTACACATTTCAGGGTTCCACCTCTATGTCAAGCTGGTCAGAATATGCAAGCTGAGTAATGTATCAGTGTAACACTTCCAGGTATTTATTACGGTACCTCTCACAGAGAAACACTCCACTCCCCCCTTTATCGGCCCCAGCTGTAATTGCAGTGAAAGGCGGTTCTACAAAGTATTGACTCAGGGGGGCTTAATACAAATGTACCCCTACACTTTTCACATATTTATTTGTAAAAGTTTGGAAAACCATTTATCATTTTCCTTCCACTTCACAAGTATGTGCCACTTTGTGTTGGTCTTTACTTTTTTGGTTGTAACATTACAAAATTTGGAAAATTTCAAAGGGTATGAATACTTTTTCAGGGCACTGTAGTAGTTGTAGTAGTAGTAGATGCCTTGGTGCTCCATATGAAAGGGGCAACACAGAAGCAGATGTGGTAGACACTCAGATGACTTCCATAGGAGAACAAGGACAGTCTGACAAGGACAAAATGTACCTCAAACCCTCTTTACATTACACAGTCCCCTGCACAATACACAGCCGACGATGCATATTACAAAGCCCCCTTTACATTATACAGCCTCGGTACATTACACAGCCCCCTGCACATTAAACAGCCCTCTGCACATTACACAGCCCCCATGCATATTAAAAAGCCCCCTTTACATTACAAAGCCCCCTGCACATTACAAAGCCCCCTGCACAATACACAGCCCCCTGCACAATACACAGCCCGTTTCACAGCCCCCTGCACAATACACAGCCCCCTGCACAATATACAGCCCCCTGCACAATACACAGCCTGTTTCAAAGCCCCCTGCACAATACACAGCCCCCTGCATAATACACAGCCCCCTGCACATTATACAGCCCCCTTTACATTACACAGCCCCATTCACAATACACAGCCCCCTGTACAATACACAGCCCATTTCATAGCCCCCTGCACAATACACAGCCCCCTGCACAATACACAGCCTGTTTCACTGCTATCTGCACAATACACAGCCCCCTGCACAATACACATCCCCCTTTACATTACGCCCCCCCTCCATGCATATTACAAAGGCCTATTTACATTATACAGCCTCAGTACATTACACAGCCCCCTGCATATTACACAGCCCTAATGCATATTACAAAGCTCCCTTTACATTACAAAGCCCCCTTTACATTACACAGCCCCCTGCACAATACACAGCCCCCTGCACAATACACAGCCTGTGTCACAGCCCCCTGCACAATACACAGCCCCATTCACAATACACAGCCCCCTGTACATTGTACAGCCTCGGCACATTACACAGCCCCCTTTACATTACTCAGTCCCTTTACATTACAAAGCCCCCTGCACAATATACAACCCCCTTTACATTACACAGCCCCTGCACAATACACAGCCCCCTGCACAATACAAAGCCCCCTGCACAATACAAAGCCCCCTGCACAATACAAAGCCCCCTGCATAATACACAGCCCCCTTTACATTACACAGCCCACTACACAATACACAGCCCCATTTACATTACACAGTCCCTGCACAATGCAGAGTCCCTTTACATTACACAGCCCCCTGCACAATACATAGCCCCCTGTACAACACACAGTCCCTTTACATTACACAGCCCCTGCACAATACACAGCCCCCTGTACAATACACAGCCCCTTTACATTACACACCCCCTTTTACATTACACAGCCCCCTGTACAATACACAGCCCCCATGTATATTATAAAGCCCCCTGCACATTACGCAGCCCCTGCACAATACGCAGCCCCCTGCACAATACACAGCTCCCTGCACATTACACAGCCCCCTGCACAATACACAGCCCCCTGCACAATACACAGCCTCCTGCACAATACACAGCCCCCTGCACAATACACAGCTTCCTGCACAATTCACAGCCCCCTGCACATTACACAACCCCCTGCACAATACATAGCTCCCTGCACAATACACAGCTCCCTGCACAATACACAGCCCCCTGCACAATACACAGCCCCCTGCACAATACACAGCTCACTGCACAATACACAGTCCTTTGCACAATACACAGTCCTTTGCACAATACACAGTCCTTTGCACAATACACAGTCCTTTGCACAATGCACAGCCCCCTGCAGCTATTCCCCCCTTATTCACATTAAACAACCTCTGCAACTTGATTGGGCACGCAGAGCTGAATAGAGGGCAAGAGTTGATGGAGTTAATTCTTCATATTAACAAGCTGGTGATGGGTTGCTGGGGCCAGCTAGCAACCAATCACCCGCTGGTTAACTTGGAAAGTTAACTTTGACAGCTACTTTTATTCAGCGATGCTGTGTCTCCTGCTGTGTGTGGTAGTGACAGCCACGGAGGCAATCCAGCAGTCGGCCCTGGGCGTCACCCCTCGGCATCCCCTGCACCCCAATACCGGCACCACTAGGATTCGAGAACGAATATTTGTGCTGGGAGAGGGAATGGGGAGGATTTTTTTCCAAGAAGGGTTGGGGTAATCTAAGCTAACAGGAGGGATAGGGGGGATTTGTGCTGGCAGGGGGTATTTGGGTGAGAAGATTTGTGCTAGGATCCAAAGTTTGAGAAGAATAAGGATGTGTCATGTGTGCTAGATTGGGTGATTTTTTGGGGTGAGGGTGATTTGTGCTAGGAGGGGGAATTGGGGTGGGATTTGAGCTGGGCGGTGGGATTGGGGGGGCAAAGATTTGTGCTGGAGGGGGGGGGGGGTGGGGGAAATTATGTTTTTATTTATAAAGGAATGTCTGTGCTGTTTCATGATGAAATATTGCTTTGATATTTTCACCTGGGGGGATGTCAAGTAAGCTTACAGGGCCGTGTGATTTCTAACAGTGGCCCTGTCCAGTGCAACTTTACATGGTAGCCAATCAGCTTCTAACTTCAGCTTGTTCTATTAAGCTTTGGCAATAAAACCTGGAAGATGATTGGTTTCTATGCAGAGTTGCACCAGATCTTGAATGCTCCAGTTCTAGTAAATGAGCCCCACGGTCTCCACCTTGACTCTCAGTGCTTTCCTGGTGGTTTTGGGAGAGGACCCACAAGAGGATATGTTATATCTTCATTATCAATATCTCCATTATTAATTGATTTTTATTTTGCCCTAGGAACCACCCATGCACAAGAATCTGGAGTATCTCCTGTTCTACCTGAACTTAACGACCTGCCGCTGGGAAATATTAGTAAGTAACATCATTCTTAGAGTGTGGAGCCAAAACCAAGGGCTTAGAGCAGTGGTCTCCAAACTGCGGCCCGGGGGCCAGATGTGGCCCCTTTGCTTGCTTTTATCTGGCCCTTGGGGCACTATTTCATTCACCGATACCAACAATGGGGCAGTAGTTTCTCCTACTGAAAGCAACAACGGGCCCCAATGACATCAACAATGGGTCACAATTCTTCCCAATGACACCAACGATGGGGTACAGTTTTTCTCAATGACACCAAAAATGGAACCCAATAACGGGGCACAGTTAATCCCAATGAAACAATGGGGCGTTAATTTTTCCCACTGATGTCGGGACCTTTTTGACTCCCACTGTCCGGCCCTCGTAAACTCTGAAGGACAGTAAACTGGCCCTTTGCTTAGAAAATTTGGAGACTCCTGACTTAGAGGCTCCATTGTATTTATGCTAGAGAATGCACATGAAAATGTAACCGATCGCTGAAAAAAACTCAGCTGCATGTATAAACGCCTTCCAACCTGGACTTTTACTACTCCAGTCTACCATACATTGACATGAAGGAAATGTCCAATGGCACTTATCTGAGCACCGATGTACCGAGGGACTTCAATAGTGAAACCAACATACTGAACACAAATGAAATATTAGACATGTGCACTGACGAAAAATGCGTTCGTTTTCGTTTTATTCTGCTTTTTTGGGGGGTAATTTGTTATGATCACAATTCGAAACATTTTCAAAAAATTCATACATTTTCAAAAATTCATACATTTTCAAAAAATTTGCACATTTTCAGAAAAAAACGTAAATTTTTACAAAATTTGTACATTTTCAAAAAATTCATACAAAAAAATCAGAAATTTGGAAAATCGAAATCTAAAAATTTGAAATAAAAAACTAACTATATTGGAACTTCCTTTCAAATTTGGCTGTTAGTGAACGTAACGAATACGAATTTATCCAAAGTTACGAATTATCCAAAATAACGAATGGAACATAACAAATTAATAATAATGAAAACTTTTTTAATTTTTATTATTATTTATTATTAATTCTTTCCATTGTATTTGTTTAGATACGGCATTCGTTATTTCGGCTAATTAGTAACTTTGGGTAAATTCATATTTGTTACATTCACTAACAGCCAAATTAGAAAGGAAATTCCAATATAATGTAATAATTACCGTATTTATCGGCGTATAACAGGCCAGTTTCATTGGTCCAAACCGACCGTGTGTACACACATCAGACCATCAGACCATCAGTCTGTGAACCGACGAAAACGGTCCGTCGAACCATTCTCATCGGGTTTGACCGATCGTGTGTATGTGGCCTAAGAAGGAAGTTTCCGGAAAAATACTTTCCACAGTCCCCTGCGTATAACACGCAGGCACAGTTTACTCTCTATTTTCAGGGTAAAAAGTGGGTGTTATAAACCAATAAATACAGTAGTAATAGTTAAGTTATTATTAGTTAGCTATTATTTCAGCTTTTCTAATTTTCGGGTTTTCAGATTTTCGAATTTTAGAATATTCTAATTTCAGAATTTTCAAATTTATGAATTTTTTTAGAATTTATGAATTTTTTAGAATTTATGAATTTTCGAATATTCGAATTTACAAATATTTGGAAAAGTTAGTTAAATGGGTTTTCATTCATTCAGATATTTCCAAATGAACAAATTTTCGATATCCGTTAAAAAAAAAAAAAATTTGGAACAAAACGAGTTTCACATGTCTATGAAATATTACTTGGTATTTCTTAACTGAGCCTTCCCCTTCCCACCGATCCCCACCATTTGTGTTTTCTGTGTCAGGATTGCTGCACCACCACTTTATACATATTGAGGAAATGTGAGACACATCCTCCTCCAATGAGAGGAAAGGCTGAATTCCAGGTATGGCAATTTTTAAATAGCTAAGTTGGTCCAGCTTTGATCAATGTAAGTACGTATGTGCTATAACTGTGGGATCCCTGTAAAAGCTGGAAATCACTTTAACCAGTTAAGGACCGCACTATAGCAGTAATTCTACACTTCATGTGTGTTCCACCAAGGGGCCACTTCTGATGTGATTGCTGAGAACAGAAGCCGATCTGAGGGTGCCAGGCACTGGATGTCGACACCCGCCGATCACCAGGTAGAGACACAGGTCGAAGCTCTGCCTATGTAAACAAGACAGAACTCCATTTTGAAAAGGGGGAGGTATAGATTTTTGCTTTCCTTCAAAACAGGGAATAAGATCCATCTCTTCCCCTAGTAAAAGCACCTAACACATTACACACAAACACAGGCTAGTTACACAGTTAACCCTGTGATCGCCCCTGATGTTTAGCCCCTTCCCAGCCAGTGTCATTAGTACAGTGACAGTGTTTATTTTTAGAACTGATCACTGTATTACTGTCACTGGTGCCCGCAAAGTGTCAGTTAGTGTCCGGCTGTCTGCCACACTATCGCAATCCCGCTGAGGTCGCTTACTAGCATAAAAAAATATATATATTTTTTTTTTAAATTGCCAGTCAAAATATTAAAACCACGAGGATCAAATTAAATAAATAAAGCTCTATTTGTGGGGGAAAAGGACGTACATATTATTTGGGAAGAGCGTCGCACGACCGCGCAATTGTCAGTTAAAGTAACGCAGTGCAGTATCACAATAAATGGCCTGGTCATGAAGGAGGGGGGTAGATCTGTTAGAGGGCAAGTGGTTAATAGTCACCTCTACTTCAGTGATTGCTGCTAGCTTCTGGGTCCCATGCTTGCAGCTTCCCCGCAGCTTACTGAACACCGTTTGATGCAGGCACCATTTAACCACTTGCGGATCACCCGCCAGCAATGCACTGCTGATGGGAGGCCCATGCAGGCAAAGCGACATACTGGTACGTTGCTGTCTGCTTCTGAGTTTAGGACACGTGCATGTGTGCCCCGCCACGGACACCCGATGTTACTGTATACAATGGAAGTCTGTCAGCAGATGCCAGACAATGATTAATGGCCAGGACCTGCTGATTGGCAGTGTCCAATCACAGCCCAGAGCCTTGTGATGACAATCAACACAGGGCTCTGTACAGAGGGATAAGAAACAAAGAGATATTTAGTAAAAAGCAGCACACATTACAGAAATTAACACGTTATCAACACATCAGGGGGTGAAGTCATATTTGTTACGTTCACTAGCAAAGAGGAGGAGGCCTAGCAGTGATCTACAAGTCTCACCAAACCAGATCCACAGAGCTCGCTACCATTCATGGAAACCCTCACTCTGCAACTTCAAACAAATCCCCAGGACACCGTTCACATTCTTCTCTGCTATAGACCACCTGGACCAAAAACGCACCTCCCCACATCGTTGACAGAATTAATCTCCACCTATACCTTAAACATCAAACATCTCTGGTACTTGGGGACTTCAACCTCTGGGCCAACTCCTCACAGGACCCCGTCGCCGACACCTGCATTGACCACTTGGAAGGACTAGGTCTGCAGCAACTGGTAAATTAACACATTATTAACACATCAGGGGGTAAAGTCACGTGAGTTGTGACGCAACGCGTTGGGAGGAGCCGGGTGACGTCACTTCCATGTCAAGGCGGACCAGAAGTTTCCCAGAGAAGCATATCCTTTTTGCTGCACTGATTTTACATGGTGTTAAATGTGAGTGTTACTTTTGAATTGCTTTTACACTATGGAGAATCTTCTAACATATTTATGACCTTACCTGGGAGACAATCAGAGAGGAGGAACTAAAAGTGGAAATATATGGGCAGTGTATGGGAGACCCTAACATTAAGGAGAGGCGCACTGACAAGCTTGTTTGGTCTATATGAGAATACCAGAATCTTAGAGGTGAGTCACCACCCACACAATAGTTTGGAGCACGTGGTGGAGATCTATATTTTCGGATATAGTGGGTGATTAATAGTGGGTGATGCCACCTGTCCAGGTGAATCCCGGACAGGTGGCAACCCTAGTTGAGGGTTCTATGCGTCAGAACAAGGATATGATTATCCTGTAGAAAATATGTATCCACTGCAATCACAGACCTGAAAGGAAAGAGACAATCCATAAACTAAATATTCCTCATAGGAAGCCCAGAGGCTGATGTCCAGGTTTCCGTCATCAGAACCCAGCACTGATTTTAAGGATTATACACACAGGCGCCTGCTCAGGATTCAGTTCCCAGTAGGGATATTATTTTTGGACTCCCTTCCTTCACTTCCTCCAAGTGCTCCAGTTTCTTCCCAAAATGCAAAAGCATATCTGAAGATAAACTAAATTCCACCCGGACTGACCCCAGAGGGATTGTGTGACTTCAGCAGAGACATTAGATTGTAAGCTCCTCGGGGCAGAGGCTGCTGTAAGGTATAATCTTTACAATGATAAATCTCACACATTTATATGAATATACAGTATATATATATATATATATATATATATATATATATATATATATATATATATATATATATATATATATATATATATAAAAAAATATATGTATGTGTGGATAACATAAGCTGGTGACTCCATCCTGTAGATTCCTACAGGAAAATGATGATTTATGTATTAAGTATAATCCATCTCTCTACACATGTCAGCATCCGGCTCACCTGATAAATATAGCACAGCCAGAGACCACAACTATTTTAGGAGGAAAGAATGTGGTTTTAATGAGCAGCACAACTTATTCAGCGCCTTCATCCTTCATATCAGTGATACTCCAGCCTAACTCTCACTTTGAGCCGGCGTTTCTGTTTTCTGTAAGCAGAAAACAAGAAACGCCGGGATGGAGTTCCTATACGAGCGGTGTAATTGTATTTCGCCGTCGTATCGGAACTGCAATTTTAAAAATAGCGCTCGGGGCGTTCCCGCTGATTAACGCCGAGAATATGTTAATCAGCAAGAATCGGCAATTCACGATCGTATTCGGGCCCGACGCAGTGACTTTCCGACGTTTCCATAAGAGATACGCGGCGTAAAGAAAAACATGCCCCCTAGGTGGAGTATCCTATGTTAAGTATGGCCGTCGTCATCGCGTCGAATTTAAAACATTTTGCGTCGTTTGCGTAAAACGTCCGTGAATGGGGATTGACGTCATTGACGTTCCCTGACAGAATTTGGAGCATGCACACTGACAGTCGACGCATGCGCAGTACGTTCGCCGCGGGATCGCGCCTAGTTATAATAATACACGCCCCCTACCCGCCCAATTTGAATTCCACCGGCTCATTTTCGCTACACCGCCGCAACTTTAGGAGCAAGTGCTTTGTGAATAACAGTACTTGCTCCTAAAGTTTCGGCGGAGTAACGTAAATGAGAAACGTTACTCCAACAAAAAGATGCGCCCATCTACCTGAATCTGGCCCTATATATATATATATATATATATATATATATATATATATATATATATACACACCGTATTTATCGGGGTATTGCACACTCCGGCGTATGGCGCACCCCCCTAAAGTGGACCCTGTAAAAAAAAAAGATTTTAGTACTTACAGTTTTGGTGTCTTGCACGGCGTCCATCGGTGGCCTCGTCGGGTCCAGGGTCCATCTGCGACTTTGGTGGTGTCCTCGTCGGGTCCAGCGTCCGTCTGCGGCTTCGGTGGTGTCCTCTTCGTCGGGTCCAGCGTCCGTCTGCGGCTTCGGTGGTGTCCTCATTGTCGGGTCCGGCGTCATTCTGCAGTGTCCTCCCCGCTCGATCCCCGCGCTGAATTTGAATTACTGCGCTGGCATATACCGAGCGCAGTACACTCGTGTATAGTCGGGCAGGCTCGGCTCCTCTTGCGGTCACGTCCTGTGCGTCATGTACGTCCAGAACGTGACTGCGAGAGAAGCCAAGCCTGCCCGACTATACACGAGTGTACTGCGCTCGGTATATGCCGGCGCAGTAATTCAAACTCGGCACGGGAAGCGGGTATCGACGTATATCGCGCACCCACGATTTTGCCCTGAATTTCAGGGCAAACAAGTGTGCAGTATACGCCGATAAATACGGTATATATACACAGACACACACGTACATATACTGTATATATACAGAGGCCGCTCTCTAATTTGGCAGCCACCTAAGGCCTCGCATTTCCTAAGGCTTTGCCTAATGTGTGTGTGGTGAGTTTGAGGGAATGTCCCCTGGTCGGGTTCCCCATCTTGCGCTCGGGGCTGCAACTAGTTTTCCCCACCATGGGGCAGAATGTCACTGACCACTTGAGCACTGCCCGAGGTCGCAGTGTTAGTGGGTGACACCATCAGTTCAGTGCCGATCCTGACCTCCCTGGGGCCCTAAGCAAAATGACATGTCACATTAAAGTTGACAAGCGGGGGGGCTGCCGAAAAATGAAATGTTACATAAAAAAATTGAGCGGGGGACAGTGTTTTCTGCTGTCGGACTTCTTACCTCTTCTCCCATGCAGCCAGTGAGTTGAGAAGTGGGGTGAGGTGCTGAAAAATGACTTCTCACCAGGCGGGGCCTCTAGTAATTGGGAGGGCCGTCCGCAGCTTTGCGGGACACTAAGCGGCTTGCATAGTGAGCCTATAGGGTCGATCGGCCCTGGGCACCATCATATGTGTGTATATATGGCCTGGATTCACAAAGCACTTTCGCCGACGTATCTCCAGATATGCCGCGTAAGTACAAATATGCGCCGTCGTATCTGTGACCCACAAACTAAGATACGCCTAAAACAGACTTCATCCCACCAACGTAACTTGCCTACGCCGGTGTAGAGTGGGCGCATATTTACGCTGGAGGCATGTGGCTTTACCATTGATTTTCTATTCAAATATGCAAATGAGGGAGATACGGCGATTCACGAACGTACTTGCGCCCGGCGCGTGATATACGAGGTTTGCGTAAGTTTTACGTCCGGCGTAAAGTTATTCCCCATAGATGAGGCGCAACCCATGCAAAGGTGTGGACCAGGGAATACAAGCCTACGTATTGTACGTTGGCTGTCTGTAAATATGGGCCGCCATGGGTCTGGCTGGGCGTAGGTTACGTAAACGGCGTACACAGTGATCTGGCGTATCTTAGGCAGTTGTTCCGACGTGGTTGTGCACATGCGCGCGGGGATACGTCCACATCTCGATGCATGCGCAGTTCATTTTAAGTACTTGTCTGGTGCCCGGCCCATCATTTGCATGGGGTCACGCTTCATTAACATTGATTACGCCCATTTCCAGCCCACTTCCACTTACGCTGGCTTACGCCTACGAAATATACGCCATGCTGGTGCAACGTTGGGAGCGTTTGTTCGTGAATTTTATGCATGCCTCTCTGCGCTGCGTCGGCGTAGCGTAAAAGAGATACGCTATGGCGGCATTAATGTGCGCCGATGTCTGTGAATCCGGGCAGGTTTTTTTTGTAATTTTTCAAATGACAATTTTTTTTCATTTATATTGCAATTTAGTGACCCCCAGATCTCATATTTAAGAGGACCTGTCACGCTTTTTTTTTTTATTACAAGGGATGTTTACATTCCTTGTAATAGGAATAAATGTGACCCACATTTAAAAAAATAAAATAAAATAAAAAATAAAATAAAGTAAAAAAATAAGAATTATTTTTTAAAGCTCCCCGTCCCGATGAGAAGCAAAAGCATACACGAGCAGCTCCCGCATAAAAAACAGTATTCAAACCACACATGTGAGGTATCCCCGCGATCGGTAGAGCGAGAGCAATAATTCTTCCACTATAGACCTCCTCTGTAACTCAAAACATGCAACCTGTAAACAATTTTAACCTCCCTGGCAATATTATTCTTTCTGGTTTTAGGTGCTGAAAGCGGTACAATTGTTTTGCATGAAAATTTGGCGTTTTGTGTGGTAGGCCTGTAATTCTTATGCCGCGTACACACAATCGGTCCATCCGATGAGAGAGGTCCGACGGACCGTTTTCATCGGTTACCGATGAAGCTGACTGATGGACTGATGCGCCTACACACCATCGGTTCCGATCGTGTCAGAACGCGGTGCCGTAAACACAACAACGTGCTGAAAAAAAATGAAGTTCAACGCTTCTGACTTGATTCTGAGCATGTGCGGCCCTTTAACCGATGCTTTTGCATACTTACGATCGGTTTTGACCCATCAGTTAGCCGTCCATCCTTTCAATTTTAAAGCAAGCCATCTGTTTTTTGACCAAAGGATAACGGACCGTTGGGGCCTACACACAATTGGTTTGGACCGATGGAAACCGAACCTCAGTCCGTTTTTATCGGTTTGAACCGATCGTGTGTACGCGGCTTTAGAAATAACTCACTTAAATCTGTAGGCATCCCGGGTATGATAAAGTTTAAAACACAAAATCATAAATTATAATATAATAAAAAACTATAAATAATTATAACAAATAATAATATAATTATAATAAAAATTGTTCATTAATGTAATCAAATCAAAAACACTGAAATTTGTTCAGTTGCAGAATTGTCGAATTGTCGCTGTTGTTACTTTCAGTGTTTGATGACAAATTTCCCCACAAATCGCTATCGCTCAATTCTGCAAATGTTTATAATTTATTATCACGGTTTTCTAGCTGCTCTAAAACCACTTTTGACATAAAGGAACACTTTTTGGTTGCTATGGACAATCTACAGTTTCCAGGCAGAAAGAACAGTTTTTATTATATAGAAGTGCATGCAGGACACTGGAAAGACCACTAGGGGTGTATATTTATTTTATACAGTATACTGTAATCTGTAAGATTACAGTATACTGAATGTGTACTATGTATTCACTTTTTTGAATTTGACGCCAATCTCCGTCCCCGTGCGTCGTAACGTCGCAGAGAACGGAACTCGGCGGCACAAGGGGACTGTGTGAATCGAGCGTGGCGGCAGCTCGATCACACAGCGGGGAGACATCGCAGGATCCAGGTAACAAGGTAAGTAAGTCTGCCTGCCTGGATACTGTGATGCGATCTCGAGTCTGGGGATACTGCTAATGGTACAGGATTTCCACCACGAGCCCAACTCGGGAATACAGCCAGGAAGGTTAAACATCGCCTATGGAGATTTTTAGGGGTAAAGGTTTGTCGCCATTCCATGAGCGGTGCGCAACTTTGAAGTGTGACATGTTGGGTACCAATTTACTCGGCGTAACATTATCTTTCACAATGTGAAAAAAAATTGGCTAACTTTACTGTTGTCTTATTTTTTTATTCAAAAAAGTGTATTTTTTTAAAAAAAAAGTGCGGTTGTAAGACCGCTAGGCAAAAACCGTGTAACAAAAAGTATTGTAATGACCACCATGTCATGTAGGGGTAAAAGTTTGTCGCCATTCCATGAGCGGTGCGCAACTTTGAAGTGTGACATGTTAGGTACCAATTTACTCGGCGTAACATTATCTTTCACAATATGAAAAAAAATTGGCTAACTTTACTGTTGTCTTATTTTTTTATTCAAAAAAGTGTATTTTTTTAAAAAAAAGTGCGATTGTAGGACCGCTGCGCAAAAACGCTGTGACAAAAAGTATTGCAATGACCACCATTTTATTCTCTAGGGTGTTAGAAAAAAAAAATTATAATGTTCGGGGGTTCTTACTTAGTTCTTACTTTTCTAGCAAACAAAATTGTTTTTAACTTGTAAACAACACATCTGAAAAAGAGGCTGGGTCCTTAAATGGGTTGTAAAGGAAAAACATTTTTTTTCCATACTAAGCATCCTTTACCTGCAGACATTCCTCTTTTCACTCCCTCATTGTTCATTTTTGCTCAGAAGTTGCTCTATTTCTTCTCTGTTCTGTTCACTTCCTGCTTGTCTGATTGTTACTCACCACGGTGAAGGGAGACTTTACTGCGGTGGTCAGTGACGTGCTCGCCCCCTCCTGGGAACTACATCTGTGCGGCAGGACGCTCTCTACGCGTTAGAGACTTCAAGGAGGTGTGAGTTATACATGCATACTGGGAAATGTAGTTCTTACATGAACGAGCGCCGCAAACCAGGAAGTGAATGAGAGAACAGAAACTAGAACGCCGGAGGTGATATAGATGAAGGAATTTAATAGGTATTTACTCGTTTTTTTAACAGAATCATTACACTATTCTGTCTGTCTACCTTGCAGACATTAATTTTAGGTAACAAAGTTTTTTTCTTTACAACTCTTTACCCTTTAACTACTTCCCGACCGCCTACCGCAGTTATACGTCATGACTTTGGAGATAGATATCTCGATAACGGCAGCAGCTGCTGCCACAACCGAGATATCCATCTCTTCTGTGGGCGGTCGGGTAAACGATAATGGCGGTCTCCGCAGCGGATTCGCCGCGAGATCACCGTTATCGGTGGCGGGCGAGTGTCCCCCCCCCCCCCCCGTCCCGCTGCGCTCCCGTGCCCTCCGCCGCTTACCGGAGCCGTCGGTAGCGGCGGAGGTGATCGGGTGCGCTCGTCTGCTCAGTGGGGATGCGAGTGAGGGAAAAATTTCCCTCGTCCATCCCCGTAGCTCTGCTGGGCGGAAGTCACGTCAAAACGTCAGTTCCAAACAGCGTCTTAAAGAGACATTTTTTTTAAATGTCATTTGAAAAATGACATTTTACATTTTTGATATTTTTTTTGCATTTAAGCCTAAATACGAGATTCGAGGTCTTTTTGACCCCAGATCTCATATTTAAGAGGACCTGTCATGCTTTTTTCTATTACAAGGGATGTTTACATTCCTTGTAATAGGAATAAAAGTGATATTTTTTTTATTTTTTTGTTTTACTGTTAAAAATTGGTAAAATAAATACAAATAAATACGAAAACAAACAAAACATTTTTTAAATCGCCCCTTCACGACGAGCTCGCGCGCAGAAGCGAACGCATACACGAGTAGCGCCCGCATATGAAAATGGTGTTCAAACGACACAAGTGAGGTATCGCCGCGATCGTTAGAGCGAGAGCAATAATTCTAGCCCTAGACCTCCTCTGTATCTCAAAAAATGCAACCTGTAGAATTTTTTAAACATCGCCTATCGAGATTTTTAAGGGTAAAAGTTTGATGCCATGCCACGAGCGGGCGCAATTTTTAAGCGTGACATGTTGGGTATCAATTTACTCGGCGTAACATTATCTTTCACAATATGTAAAAAAATTGGGCCAAATTTATTGTTGTCTTATTTTTTTATTTAAAAAAGTGATTTTTTTCCAAAAAAAAGACCGCTGCGCAAATACGGTGTAACAAAAAGTATTGCAATGACTGCCATTTTATTCTCTAAAGTGTTAGAAAAATATATATATAATGTTTGGGGTTTTAAGTAATTTTATAGCAAAAGAAAATGTTTTAGTCTCGTAAACACCGAATCTGAAAAACAGGCTCGGGGCTGAAGTAGTTAAGTGGTTAAAATTGCATGATAAGCGACACCGGTGTGAACGGGGGCTTTATTACTGTTGCTGCATATGGTCAGGTATGTGTTGATGCAGACTTGTAAAATTACTAAAAGATCCACTTTAATTTTGCTTGTTTTGTTTCAGATAACTTCACATTCGATGGGGTGTTTAAGAACATAGAAAGTGTGACATCATTTCTAGGTAAGTTATAACAATACCAAATGAAATCCAATTCTATCTTCAATGAAAACATCTTCTCTCTGCAGGTAAATTACATTACAATGCAAGTGATTTCATTAAAGGGTAACACTTTGGAAAAAAATTTAAATATAATTAATCTTTATTTTTTATAGCATATATAATCACTACACAAGCCATACTGTAATTGAATATTATTAACAGCTTGACCTCCAAAAAGATTTACCCCCCTTTATGACCAGGCCATTTTTGCGATACGGCACTGCATTATTTAACTGACAATAGCGCGGTCGTGCGACGTTGTACCCAAATAAAATGAATGTCTTTTTTCCCCCATAAATAGAGATTTCTTTTGGTGGTATTTGATCACTTCTGCGTTTTTTATTTTTTTGCGCTATAAACAAAGGCCAACAATTTAAAAAAATATATACCGTATTTATCGGCGTATACCGCACACTTTTTGAACGCCACCGAAGACATATACCGAGCGCATTACACTCGGGTACACTCGGCCAGGCTCGGCTCCCCTAGTGGTCAGGACCGGAGCCTGGCCGAGCGTGCCCGAGTGTACTGCGCTCGGTACATGTGGGCAGCGCCATTCAAATACAGCGCGGGAAGCGGGGATCGACTCAGAGACAGCATGGGAGAAGCGAGGAGAACACCACCAAGGCCGCAGACGGACCAGAACAAAACGGCCGCCGATGGACGCCGGGCAAGACACCGACCAGGGGCATTCAAACTGTTAGTATTTTTTTCTGAAATTTCCCTTCTTGGTTGGGGGTGCGCGCTATATGCCGGAGAGCGCAATACCCCGATAAATACGATATATATTTTTTACTGTCTGTTAACCAGTTCCCGACCGGCTCCTGAACATTTACGTTGGCAGAATGGTACAGGTGCACCACGAGCTCCGTGACCATGCCCGTGGGACCCATGGACTCGATGTCCACCGGTGTCCCGCGATCGGGTCACAGAGCTGCAGAACGGGGAGAGCCCTGTGTAAACAAGCATCTCCCCATTCTGCCTAGTGACACTGTCACTGATCGTCTGTTCCCTCTCATCGGGAGCAGTGATCAGTGTCCTGTCACTCGTAGCCACGCCCCCTAACAGTAAGAATCACTCCCTAGGACACACTTAACCCCTTCAGCGCCACCTAGTGGTTAACCCCTTCCCTGCCAGTGTCAATTATACAGTAATCAGTGCATTTTTATAGCACTGATCGCTGTAAAAATTACAATGGCCCCAAAGATGTGTCAAAAGCGTCCGATGTGTCCGCCATAATGTCACAGTCACAATAAAAATCGCAGATCGCCGCCATTACTAGTAAAAAAAAAATATTAATAAAAATGCCATAAAACTATCACCGATTTTGTAGACGCTATAACTTTTGCGCAAACCAATCAATGTACGCTTATTGCAAATTTTTTACCAAAAATATGTAGAAAAATACATATCGGCCTAAACTGATAGGGGATATTAATAGAAAAATGTAAAAAATATAGCTTGTTTTTCAAAACTGTCGCTCTATTTTTGTTTATAGCGCAAAAAATAAAAACCGCAGAGGTGATTAAATACCACCAATAGAAAGCTCTATTTGTGGGGAAAAAAGGACATCAATTTTGTTTGGGAGCCACGTCGCAGTTAAATTGATGCAGTGCCCGACCTGTGGCCCTCCAGTTGTTGTGGAACTACAGGTCCCATGAGGCATTGCAAGTAGGGTTGTCATGATACCAATACTAGTATCGATATCGGGACAGATACCAAGCATTTGTTCAAGTACCTGTACTCGCACAAATGCTCCTTATGCCTAATCCAATACTTGGGAGAGGCGGCGTTGTGCGCAACCGTAAGTCAGGGGGCAGAGCGGAGAGCGAGTCCTTAAGCAGTGGAACTAGGTAAGCTGGCAGGGGTGCAGGGCGCAGCCACATTTTCCTTTAGAATTGGTGACCGGAGCGTCACATTCGGTAACAGAAGTGATGTTCTGTTTGAACATCCCGACATCCATCTTTGTACACCTTGCACTCGGCCACAGTAAGCCAGCAGCATACATCTTGTTACACCCAGTCCATATAGTTTGGGCTGGGTGTAACAAGATGTCCACTGCTGCTTACTGCGGCGGAGTGCAAGGTGTACAAAGATGGGCATCGTAGACAGAGTAGCATTGAAAAATAAATCCTTTCCTCTCGTCTCATGTCATTTATTGCTGCATTTCAGTGCCACCTATCTGTGCCATCTATCAGTGCCAGCCATCAGTGCCAGTCACCTGTTAGTGCCACCTACCAGTGCCCATAAGTCAGTGCCACCTATCAGTGCCAGCCATCAGTCAGTGCCACCTATTAGTGCCAGCCATCAGTCAGTGCCATCTATCAGTGCCACCTATCAGTGTCCATCAGTCAGTGTCACCTATCAGTGCCCATCAGTCAGTGCCAGCCATTAGTGCCTGTCACATAACATAAAAAAAAAAAAAATGATAAACGATATCTGTGAGTACTTGAAAAAAGTAGCGGTACTCGTACTCGGTCTTAAAAAAGTGGTATCGTGATAGGGTGACCACGTGTCCCTGATTGCCCGGGACAGTCCCGCATTTTGCAGGTCTGTCCCGGGCACCTTCATTCCAGGACAATACAGTGTCCTGAAATGAAACCGACACAGCCACACCACCGGGCCAATCTGATGCCCCAAAAAAGGCCGCCACATCACCGATTTACTCACTGACAGTACTTGTCCTGGCCGGGAATACCTGGAGGAGCACAATACCGCCCCCTGCTTGTGATTGGAGAAATTATAAATCCCGCCTCTTGTGTCCAATCACTGTGCTGTGATTCGTTACACCACAAGCTGATTTTTGGGAAGGGAGGGTGTCCCTGAATTGGTAGTTTGGAAATGTGTTCACCCTATATCGGGACAACTCTAATTGCAAGGCTGCCAGTTACAAGCATGACTCCCAAAGGCAGAGGTATGATAGGACCAGGGGCGGACTGACCATTCGGAAACTCGGGCACTGCCCGAGGGCCCCATGCCACTAGGGGGCCCCATCAGGGTTGCCAGCCTCAGTAAAACCAGGGATAGTATATACAAATCTTTTTTTTTTTAAATCCCAAGATTAAAGCTGCCCCTTCTCTCCAGTACCTTTTTTAGTGTGTGTATGTGTATTCTGTGTGTCTGTGTATACTTTGTGGCCCCATAATCTATTGCCCGGGGGCCCCATAATCTCCTATTGCCCGGGGGCCCCATGAGCTGTCAGTCCGCCCCTGGATGGGACTTGTAGTTCCGCAGAAGCTGGAGGGCCACAGGTTGAGCACCCATGCTTTAAGGAGTCAAGACAGCAGTCTTGCTGTGAAAGCAATAAATGTATGTATGTGGAGTGGGACACAGATGGGTGAGGATAGGGGGAGTTCTATAGCCCAGCAGACGTGGCTTACAACACTGGTTGGGATTTCAGGTACTACTCAACTCAAACAGGAGGTTAGGAGCACACTGCATTTCTGGCAGATCATCAAATAATTTTCTATACTGTAGAATAAAACATAAGTAAAGAAGTGTGTATTGCAGAGATTTAGTGAATGTTTTTTTTTTTTCTTTATTTATGCCCTTTATATTGTGTTTTTATTTTGATAGACTGCCTGGGTTCTCAGTTCACGTGGCTGCAAGTTATATTCACCAATTTCCCATCTCTGCTGAACTTTGTGAGCAAACTGAAGTGTGTGACCGGTCTGTGCCCCAGGGACCTGGAGGACTACGGCTGTGCCTGCAGATATGAGCTGGAGGGTCTTCCTGTAGACATGGTGGACAGGTGACGCATGCAAAACGCTCAAAATAATATAATAATGATTGCATTTTTATAAAAGGGATAGTGCACTCTCAATAGTCCTTAACTGATTGTTAGGGACATTAAGACTAGGTCCACACATATGCGGGCCGGGGGGGAACTAGGGTGCCCACGTGTCCCGGATTGCCCGTGACTGTCCCGCAATTGACATGACTGTCCTGGGTCCCAGGGCACCCTAATTCTCGTGACAATACAGTGTCCCAGAATGAAATAGAGGACACAGCCACCCCCTACTAACTACATTTCTGAAACTCGTTGCTAGGGTCGGCGTGGCCTGGCTTCTTGCATCGGGTGAGAAATTACTTTGAGACAGTGAGGCCGGGAGCGAGGCCTGTGCTTAGTGCAGCACTGCAGTCCCCACCCACCTTGGCACCTCCTCCGGCACCCAGCAGTAGTGTTGCTCACGAATATTCGCATTGCGAATATTCGCTACGAATATTGCATATTCGAGTATTCGCGAATAACTCGAATATTGCGGCGAATATACGCTTTGGCGAATATTCATATTTTTTCTAATTTAGTTTTAAAACAGATCACATCCTAGTGATCTCCATCGACATCTAAAAGCATTGCTGGTATGATTAGAGAGAGACCCTGGGCCGAGTAGCTGATGCGATTCTTTTATGTTGCCGAAAATTCGCATTGCGCGATATTCCTTTTGCCGAATATTCGAGTTATTCTGATTGGCTCTGATGCAAAAGAAGGGCGCATCAGAGCCAATCAGAATAACTCGAATATTCGGCAAAAGGAATATTGCGCGATTATCTTCTCCGCCCTTCTTTTGCATCAGAGCCAATCAGAATAACTCGAATATTCGGCAAAAGGAATATTGCGCGATATTCCTTTTGCCGAATATTTGAGTTATTCTGATTGGCTCTGATGCAAAAGAAGATAATCGCGCAATAGGAATATTGCGCGATTATCTTCTCCGCCCTTCTTTTGCCCCCTTATTCTCCTTTCTTTTAAGTAGAGTTAGTGTAGAGTTAGTGTTTAGTGCATATTAGTTTAGTAATACAGGAAATGATCTCCGTTTATGAGAATTTCGCAATCATTTTCGCATTAGCGAAATTTCGCAAAATTTTTTTTGGATTAAATATCACGAATATTCGATATTAGCGAATATTCGCGAATATTCTTCTATATATTCGCGCAATATCGCGAAATCGAATATGGCGTATTCCGCTCAACACTACCCAGCAGCAGGGACTGGTGTGATCTTCACTCTCCAGATAGTGACTCCACTCCACGAGGGAGTGACAGAAGCACTGCATCTGGTGGCAGGCTATGGGTGGCAAGTGGCACTGCATCTGGTAGCAAGTGGCACATTCACCTGACAAATAACCCGCCACCAAATTCCCCATCAACCCCAAGACTACATTTCCCCCCGCCCCCTCATCTTTTTTGGGGAAAGGAGAGAGAGGGGGCATGTTGATGAATGGCAATTGGGAAGGTGGTCACCCTAGGGGGAACTTGTGTCAATCGCAGATGTTCCCTGACCTGCAGACAAAAGGGGCTGCTCTTTTGCAGAAGCGTGGGGTGCCGTTAATTCTTAATGCACCCACATGCATCGGAAAAGGTGGTGCATTTTGAGGTGCTACCATATTTAAAAAAAAAAGGGCCAGGGACTTTCTTCCTGTGTTTCCTGCAGGTAAAGCCTATGGCTGGTTAGGAAAATGCTCAAAACTTACCTCCCCTCCTATTGCTGATGGCAACGGTGGGGGAGGAAAAGAAGGGTAGGTGCTTCTGGGGAGGTAAAAGCATAAATTCTCTTAAAGAGTTATTAAAGGTTTGCATTTTATTTATTTTTAATAACAAACATGCCATACTTACCTCCACTGTGCAGCTAGTTTTGCACAGAGTGGCCCCGAACTGCATGTTCTGGGGTCCCTCGGCGGCTCTCTCGGCTTCTCCCCGCCTCAAATAACCCCCTCTGGGAAGCACTTTCCCAAGGGGGTTACCTTGCGGGCACGCTCCTGTATCCATCATTGGGGGGTCAAATGGACATTTGTTTTCAACGGCAGAGATAAGAAAATTCGAAGAAGCAAAATGGAAAATTTGTCTTAAATGAACAAAATTCCAACAGTGAATATGATTTTTGTTTGGAAAAGTCCATTAGATCCAAGTTTTTCAAACAAATGGCCAGTTTATTGTCCTTCAGACTTTAGGAGGGCCGGATTGTGGCCAGCGGGGAGCAGGAAATGTCCCGGGCCCGACATCAGTAAGAATAAATATGGCCTCAGGATTGGTGGTCAGTAGGAGGAGGAGTAGTGCCCCTATTAGTAGGAGAAATAGTATCCCATCATTGGTATCAATGGAAGAAATATTGCCCCATTGTTGGTGTCAGTGGGAGGAAATAGTGTACCAAGGGCCGGCTAAAGGCTAGCAAAGGACCACATCTGGCCCTCAGGCTGCATTTTGGGGACACCTGGTCTAGAAGACTTGTTAAAAAATTATTTAAAAATATAAAATATAAAATTATTATAAAATATTTACTCACCTGATCCTCTGCTTCTCCTGGTAGCTAGACTGCTCCCTGCAGTGTCTTCTCCCCTGCACTCCAGTGGTCTAAGGTCTCCTCATTGGCCTACCCTAACATAGGCTATCCCCTCTTTAATACGTCATGAAAGCTGCAACCAGACTCAACCACCTTACCAACTGCTCAATATCCGCTACCCCTCTATGCCAAGGGATCGCCCTTGGCTTCCGCTTACTCAACGGATAAAGTTAAAAATACTAACAACAACCTGCAAACCTATCCATAACTCAGCCCCCCAACTACATTATTAACCTCATCTTATGCTAACCAAGCTGTTCTCTTTGCTCCTCCCAAAACCTCCTGCTCTCTAACTACCTCGTCACCTCCTCTCATGCTCGTCAAACCATTATTTTGGCTTCTCCCAAGCGCTCCTTCTCTCTAGCTCCCTCAACACCTCCTCCAATGCTCACCAAGCCATACCCTTTGTTGCTCCCAAGACCCCCTGCACTCTAACTACCTCATCACCTCCTCCCATGCTCGCCAAGTCATTATCTTTGCTGCCCAAGACCTCCTGCTCTCTAACTACCTTGTCACCTCTTTCCATACTCGTCAAACTATTATTTTGGCTTCTCCCAAGCGCTCCTGCTCTCTAGCTCCCTTAACATCTCCTCCCATGCTCACCATGCCATTCCCTTTGCTGCTCCCAAGACCTCCTGCTCTCTAACTACCTCATCACCTCCCCCCATGCTCGCCAAACCATTATTTTGGCTTCTCCCAAGCCCTCCTGCTCTCTAGCTCACTCATGACCCTCACGACCTCCTCCCATGCTCACCAAGCTATTCTCTTTGCTGCTCCCAAGACCTCCTGCTCTCTAACTATCTCCTCACCTCCTCCCATGCTCACCAAACCATTATTTTTTATCTCCCAAATGCTCCTGCTCTCTAGCTCCCTCATGACCTCCTCCCATGCTCACCAAACCGTTTTCTTTGCTCCTCCCAAGACCTCTTGCTCTCTAGTTTCCTCATCACCTCCTTCCGTGCTTGCCTCCAGAACTTCTCCAGAGCCTCTCCCATTATGTAGGACTTTATACCCCAATCTATCCAACTATTTCCTTCTCTAGCTGCCTTTAGGCGATCTCTAAAACTTTTCTCTTCAGAGAGGCCTATCCTGCCTCTAACCAATACAACTATATTTATATATAACAGGTCCACCTTAATGTTACCATTGACCTTTAAAATACACTCATTCACTGCTATATTTTTTTTTTTTACCAGCTGTTGCTTTCAGCACCGTAAATGTTATGAAGAAGCACTTGAGATGGACTGTGTTTGGGACCCGGCTAAAGTTTCATCTGACATCAGCTGCCTCTCAAAGAACCTCACTTGTGGTAAGGGAGATGATATAACACTTATTAAATGTCGGACATCTCTTGAGAACCCCCTCCCACTGATCCTGATTTCATTGTGCTGCCCTGCCTCTCAATTGCTTCGTCAAAGCCTTCATCACAAAGCTTATACATTTGCAATAAAAAGTATGTGAACCCTTTTTGGAGTGATATGGATTTCTGCACAAATTGGTCATGAAATGTGATCTGATCTTCATCTAAGTCACAACAATAGACAATCACAGTCTGCTTAAACTAATAACACACAAATAATTAAATGTTACCATGTTTTTATTGAACACACCATGTAAACATTTACAGTACAGGTGAAAAAAGTATGTAAACCCCTAGACTAATGACATCTCCGAGAGCTAATTGGAGTGAGGTGTCAGCCAACTGGAGTCCAATCAATGAGATGAGATTGGAGGTGTTGGTTACAGCTGCCCTATAAAAAACACACACCAGTTCTAGGTTTGCTTTTCACAAGAAGCATTGCCTGATGTGAATGATGCCTCACACAACAGAGCTCTCAGAAGACCTACGATTAAGAATTGTTGACTTGCATAAAGCTGGAAAGGGTTATAAAAGTATCTCCAAAAGCCTTGCTGTTCATCAGTCCACGGTAAAACAAATTGTCTATAAATGGAGAAAGTTCAGCACTGCTGCTACTCTCCTTAGGAGTGGGTGTCCTGTAAAGATGACTGCAAGAGCACAGCACAGACTGCTCTATGAGGTGAAGAAGAATCCTAGAGTGTCAGCTAAAGACTCTGGCATATGCTAACATCCCTGTTAGCAAATCTACGATACGTAAAACACTAAACAAGAATGGATTTCATGGGAGCATATTACAGAGGAAGCCATTGCTGTCCAAAAAAAAACATTGCTGCCCATTTACAGTTTGCACAAGAGCACCTATGTGTGGAGAAAAAGAGGCACAGCACACCAACATCAAAACCTCATTCCAACTGTGAAGTATGGTGGTGATCATGGTCTGGGGCTGCTTTGCCGCGTCATGGCCTGGACGGATTGCTATCATCGAACAAAAAAGAATTCCCAAGTTTATCAAGACATTTTGCAGAAGAACTTAAGGCCATTTGTCCACCAGCTGAAGCTCAACAGAAGATGGGTGTTAAAAGAGGACAACAACCCAAAGCATAGAAGTAAATCAACAACAGAATGGCTTAAACAGAAGAAAATACGCCTTCTGGAGTGGCCCAGTCAGAGTCCTGACCACAACCCGATTGAGATGCTGTGGCATGACCTCAAGAAAGCGATTCAGACCAGACATCCCAAGAATATTGCTGAACTGAAACAGTTCTGTAAAGAGGAATGGTCAAGAATTACTCCCGACCGTTGTTCACTGATCTGCAACTACAGGAAACGTTTGGTTGAAGTTATTGCTGCCAAAGGAGGTTGAACCAGTTACAAAATCCAAGGGTTCACATACTTTTTCCACCTGCACTGTGAATGTTTACATGGTGTGTTCAATAAAAACATGGTAACATTTAATTCTTTGTGTGTTATTAGTTCAGATCACATTTTATGACCAATTTGTGCAGAAATCCGTATCATTCAAAAAGGGTTCACATACTTTTTTTGCAACTGTAGATGGTTGAGGGGTTCAGTCTTTACAAAATTGGCCATAGCAACAGTAAAATAAGAAGGATTAAAAATGAAAAGTACTAGCAAAGTATTCCTGGTCCTCGGCTTCTGTGCAGAGTCCAATTTATTCCAAATATGTTTGATTTGATAGAGTCACTGGCTTTCTATAAATTACTCTTCCAGTATAATTACTAGTTTTTATGAAAAACAAGGTCTCCTGAGTTGCAGATGCAGCCATCAATTTCTGGCCCCTGAGGAGGGAATTTACAGGAACCCAATCAAAGGGTCTGAAGAGTTTTCTCAGTGTTTTAGGATAGTCCAGTCCACGCCCTCAATATCATTTTTTCTTATTGTGTCAATAATTCCAGAAGACCATGTTTTGCAATCTGACAACCAACATATTATTGAACAGAAGGAAATTACGATTTGATAGAGCTTAACTGCGATATAAATCAAATGCCTGTAACACTTTTGACATTTTTAAAACATGCTAAAAAATATTTAAAAAGTCTGTTCACATTTAAAATATGCCCATAGCACTATAATAAACAGCGTCCCATCATTGGTGTCAGTAGGAGGAATAGTCCCTCCATTATTGGTGTCAGTGGGAGGAATAGTGCTCCATCAATGGGAGAAATCGTGCCCCATCATTGATGTCAGTGGGGGGAATAGTGCCCCGTTATTGGTGTCAGTTGGAGGAATAGTGCACCATTGTTGGTGTAAATGGCAGGAACTATGCCCCATTATTAATGTCAGTGGGAGTAATAGTGCCCCAAGGGCTGAATAAAAGCAAGCAATGGGCCATATCTGGCCCCTGGGCCGCAGTTTGGAGACCCCTGCCCCAGGGTGACAACTCTGTTCCTCCATACATACAGCACAGTGAGGAAGGGTTGCCACCCTAGGACAGGAAGTGAAAGGAATAGTGCCTCGTCATTGGTGTCAGAGGGAGAAATAGTGCCCTATTATTGATGTTGTGGGAGGTATAATACCCCAGCACTGGTTTCAGTAGGAGGATTAGTGCCCCATAATTGGTATCAGTGGGAGGAATAGTATAGTATCCCATTTTTGGTGTCAGTAGGAGGAATAGTGCCCCATCATGGTGTAAGTGGCAGAAACGACGAACCTTTGGTAATGTGAATGGAAGGAATAGTGCCCAAGGGCCGGATGAAAGCAAGCAAAGGGCCACATCTGGCCCCAGGGCCACAGTTTGGAGACCCCTGCCCTAGGATGACAACTCTGTTCCTCCATACATACAGCACAGTGAGGAAGGGTTGTCATCCTAGGGCAGGAGGTGTGTTTTTGGCAGGATTACCAGGTTAAAATAAAGGGAGAAAACTGAAAAAAAATAAAACGAATGCAGCCGTCACATCTAAGGGCTGGTAAGCTGCAATATATATCATTTCTGTTCTTGGGTTTAGATATGCTTTAAATTTAAACTTTAAAAATGCATACTTAGTAATCAGTCCCTGCTATACTGCTTTGATCACGACCTTTGTGCCCGGGAGGTGCCCGGTCAGTGTAGAGGGCAGAGATATTGTATATGCTCATTGTACACATAATTACGCTCTTTAATTCCGGCTATAAAGCAGGACAGATGGCAGAAAGCGGATCTATAAAAGGGGGTCTTGTCTCCTCTCTACCCCCACCAGAGCCTGGCCCCGAATGTGAGAAAGTGCTGTGCCGCTGCGACAAAGCCGCCATTGAGTGTTTTGTGAACACGCACATTAACTCTTCGGTGAAGGGGATGGATATCACGTTCTGCTCGGATCCCGTTACAGGTAATAAGTGATACAATGTTAATCTCTGAGAGCAGGCGACATTCCTCAACTGCAGGTGGCCCCTCCGGCCAGAGGCGCTACGCTGCCCTCTTTTGGTGAAATAAGTTACTGTCACCACAAATCCCAAAAATGTGTTAGGACTTCTTTAAGTGTTTGATTAGAAAAATGAAATGTCCTCTTTAGGTGAACTGTACATACGTTACAGGGATTTTATTTGACTTTTTTTGTAGTTTTATACTTTTTTCTCTTTTCTCGAGAAATATCTTTTTGCTTTACTATGTCATTTCTGAAACCATCTAAGTAACTGACGTTCTTATGTATTTATTTATTTTTATATATATTTGCACATGATGAGTTTTCCAGGTTTGTGACATCTTTTGTAAAAGTGTAATATATACATCAACATTACCTCCTTGCTGTATGCATCATATGCGCCTATGGTGGCGGAGTTCGCTGTGCTGAGAGCGCATTCGCTGTCACTGTCTCTGGTTATGCCCAGGGGCTGGCAAGCAGGGCCGCCATCAGGGGGGTACAGGCAGTACACCTGTAAGGGGCCCGGTGGTGCCCAGGGGCCCTGATGGCATCCACCTTCTTTTTTTTTTTTTCTTCAGCACCCAAAGCCCCCCTGACCTCTAAGGGGCCTGGTGGTCCCCAGGGCCCCGGATGGCATTTCCTTTTTTTATAAATTTTTTTTTTGTTCGTCAGCACTCAAAGCCCCCCCGACCTTAATTCTGGGGAGTGTCGCTTCTCAACTTGCAACACTCCCCCCCCCCTTTCAACTTGCGTCACCCAACCCCCCGCTTCTCAACTTGCAACACTCCCCCCCACTCTCAATTTGCACAGCACCCCCAGTTCTCTGCTCTCTGCTCCAGGGGGCCCATACCTGAAGCTGTGTAAGAAAATTGGGCCCTGGAGACCCTGCTTGCAAGATAGGCGATTGTGCATAGCTCCCAACTGTCCCTGATTTCGAGGCACCTGATTTGGAACAAAGTTCCTCTGTCCCTCATTCTTCCTCATTTTTACCTCCTCATCCCTCCACCACAGGAACCTGTCCCTACACTAATCCAGCTGTCCCTAACCAATGGGGGCTCTGCCCTTGACCTACCCACTACGCACAATGCACACCAATTTATCGCTATTTATTAGCATTGCCCACACTAAAGCACAGCTCCCAATTGTCTCTGATTTCAAGGGACTGTCCCTGATTTGGAGCAATGTCCCTTATTCCTCCTTATTTGTCCCTCATTTTGGTCTGATCTATATAGATGTATATAAAATGCACTATTTATCTTTCAAAAAGTGTTTCCCAGTACTAAACCTATCATCCAATTTCTAAATTGCTGCATTTGTAAATTTCAAAAGCCAATATAAAGGAATAGTATTGGTAAAAAAAAAAACAAAAAAAAACATTTGTGCGTTTAACTAATAATTTTTTGTATATTTCTCCCTTAAGGGGCTGTGTCAGGGGGTGTGTCCTATGCCTACATACTTTTGGTAATAGGTGTCCCTCATTCCCAGCTCAGAAAGTTGGGAGGTATGGATCATGTGACCAGTGTGACAAGCAATCACAGTAATCACATGGTCAGTAAATGCACCCCCCCCCCCCCCCACACACACACACACAGCCGGTGAATATACTCAGTTCAAGGGCTGCTAGGGTGGGGTTGGAAAGGGGGTTAAAAAAAAGTTGGCATTTATAAAATTTCTGTATTGAAGTCTGAAGAACATTGCAACCATGATTAGTGGATCAGGGATAATTCACACGCTCCTGCATTGTTTGCATCCCTGCCTCAGGTCTGTGTGAACGCATGTGTAGTTTGACCTCCCTGCAAAGGTTGCGCTATTCATCATCATCCGACGTGCAGAGAGGGTGGAGGACAAGGGGGAACCCAGGAAGGCCTCCATGGGTGTCATCAGGGGAGCTGCTGCTTTGACTGACCTCCACGGCCATCTTTAGCACACCTCCCAACATTTTGAGATGGGAATGAGGGACACCTACTATAGGGTGACCATACAGCTTGACAGACTAATTTGGTTTAGTGCTTTTTTGTTTGGTAATTTTGAGCCTGGCCACTATGGATATTTTTTATATTCCATAGATATTATTTAATCGCATACTGCTAAAAACGCATCTTATTTAAAGTCCCAAAACATCCAATCTTTTTAACTATAGGGTGACCAGGCATCCCTAATTGAGGTCACTGTCCCCGGACCAAGTCTGTCCCTAGTTTTGTCCCCGGATTGGATTTAATAGGGGGCTGGGGCAATTTCAAAGACAATCAGTGCAGAAATAAAAAAAAAAAAAAAAAAATAGATTTACACACCCCCACTCCGCTGTGCCTACTAGCATAGGGGGTTGTATTTTTCTCATTATCTGTGCCCCTTTCTGATGATCATGTGCTGGTCGGAGCGGGGGGAATATTTCCAGAGTTTCGGGCGCATGCCCATTTAGCTTTGCTCACATGTTCTTCTGCCTTGGCTCAAATCCTGGCCAGCCGCCTGCCTATCTCCTTGTCTTTCCTGGCAGAGTGATCTTTCTCCGCTCCCCATCTAGTAGTAGCCGGGGTAAGTAAGACTTGAGAGGCTGTGAGGCGGGTGGCAACTGGCAGAGAGTTGCTGATTGTCACCATTTACTAGTAAAGAAAAAATATGTCCCTGGATTTCATTTTAAAAATCTGGTCACCTTAACCTACTAGCAAACATATGTAGGCATAGGACACGCCCTCTGCCACACCTCTTAAAGGAGACTTAACCCCAAAAAAGGGTTCATTAAATCCACTAGTGATTTTTTTTTTTACCACTAATATTCCTTTATATTGGCTATTACAATTGACAAATGCAGCAATTTAGAATTTGGATGAAAGGTTTAGCGCTGGGAAACACTTTTTGAAAGATAAAAAGTGAATTTAACTATATGGATGAGACCTAAATGAGGGAGGAAAGAGGGACAGAGGGACATTGCTCGAAATCTGAGACAGTCCCTCAAAATCAGGGACAGGCTTTCAAAATCAGGGACAGGCTTTTGAAATCAGGGACAGATGGGATATGCTTTAGTGTGGGCAATGCTAATAACTAGCACTGTCCCCCTAGGGTTGATGTGCATTGTGCATAGTGGGTAGGTCAGGGGCAGAGCACCTGTTGGTTAGGGACAGCTGGATTAGCGTAGGGACAGGTTCCTGTGGAGGAGGGACAGAGTAGGGACTGTAAGGCCATGTACACACGAGCAAATTAATCTGTTAAAATCAGTCTGACAGACCGATTTGATCAGATTTGTCTGCTGGCTGTTTTGGTTTGATCGCTGTACACACGATCAAACCAAGATCCCCGCCGGCAGACAGCGCGGTGACGTGGCGGTGACGTTGACGCCGCCACGTCACCGCACCAGGAAGTAAATCACTTCCGCGCATGCGTCAAATCCATTCGACGCATGTGCGGGCAGATATGTCTGCTGGTTAGCGTACTAACCAGCAAACATATCGGTCCGACGGGTTCCCAGCAGACAGATTTTAAAGCATGCTTTAAAATCTGTCTGCTGGACAAATCCGTCGGCTCGCCCGTACACGTCAGACCGTTTTCAGCAGATAGATTTGATCGTGTGTACGCGGCCTCACTGTGTTTCGAGGAGTAGCCTTCCTCATTCAGGGGCCCCGTTGTCAGGCTGCCTTCCAGTTGTCGCCTCTGTCGGTTGCTTTCAGGGGTCTACATCATGGGTCTTCAAACTACGGCCCTCCAGTTGTTCAGGAACTACAATTCCCATAATGCCTAGTCATGTCTGTGAATGTCAGTGTGTTACAATGCCTCATGGGATGTGTAGTTCTACAACATCTGGAGGGCCGTAGTTTGAGGATCCCTGGTCTACATGGTGCACAGATATCCCCTGCCTGATTTGTTATGTTTCAGTCCGGTGTGGCCATGTCTTCAAAATGTCGGTGCTTTCTTTGCATTATTCCATTAATACATGTCACATAGCTCCCAACTGTCCCTGATTTAAAGGGACTGTCCCTGATTTGGAGCAATGTACCTCTGTCCCTCTTTCCCTCCTCATGTGTCCCTCATTTTGTTCTGATCTATATAGATTTATATAAAATACACTTTTTATCTTTTAAAAAGTTTTTCCCAGTGCTGTTTATGAAAAGTCCAGTTTGTTTTGTTTAAAAATAACCAGTCATTAGTGTTATGTCTGGAGCTCAGCTCTGAGACCTGGTTGTGGGTTTGTTTATCAACAAAGCCATGTGATCACATGTCACTGCTGACTTTGTTTATAAACAGTTGTGGATATTGTTTTGGTTAACATTAATGTTACGCTGGCCATATGCTTATGGATTTTCGTTTGATTTTCTAATCGTTGGTTCCTTTTCTACCGATGTTCCTTGCGGGAAAATACGAAGGGGCAGAATAGAAAACCTTTCTCGGTCAGACAAATTTTCAGACAGTGTATGTGGTTTTTGTTCAGAAATGACATTCATTTTACAAATAGAATGTTAAACGTAAAACGCAATTTTCAAACGACATTCGTCCATTCATTGAAAGTGTGAATGTTCGTAGGAGACTAGAGTGCCATCTGCTGGCTGGATAGAATACACTCTTTTGTTTTGTGTTTTTTTTTTTAACAGACTAAGGGCGGATCTTTTGGCCGGCGTAACGTTTCTCATTTATGTTACGCCGCTGCAACTTTATGCGCAAGTGCTGTATTCACAAAGCACTTGCTCCTAAAGTTGCGGCGGCGTAGCGTAAATGGCCCGTCGTAATTCAAAATCGGCGGGTAGGGGGCGTGTAGTATTTGAATTAGGCGCGATCCCGTGCCGAACGCACTGCGCATGCCCTGGGCGTCAATGTATCGCAGTGCGCATGCTCCAAATTATGACGGTGTTTTTAACGTGAACGTCAATGACGCCAATCCCCATTTACGGACGAGTTACGCAAACGACGTAAAACTTTTCCAATTCGACGCGGTCATGATGTCCATACTTAACATAGGATGCGCCTGCTTTTTGGTGCTTTATCTTTACGCCAGGAAAACCCTTACGGAAACGGCGTAAAGTCACTGTGTCGGGCGGGCGTACGTTCGGGAATTGGCGTATCTCGCTGATTTACATATTCTCTGCGTAAATCAGCGGGAACGCCCCTAGCGGCCATTTTAAAATTGCAGTTAAGCCGCTCGTATCTTAACTCAATCCCGGCGTATCTTGTTTTCTGAATACAGAAAACAGATACGCCGGCGTAGGTTAGAAGTTGCGCGGCTTATCTAGAGATAAGCCGCGTAACTTCTTACTGAATCTGGCACTAAATTTTTTATTTTTTTTTCCATCCAGTTAACAGTCATACAAATATTTCTTCTTTTTAGCTTCTCCGGAAACCACAATCAGGAAAAGTGAAATGGATGCAAAATGTAAGTTCTGAATGTTTAAAAATTAACTCAATAATATGTTCTTAGAATTACTTCCAGAATATAATTACATTTTTACATTTTTTCAAATGTTAACCGCTTGCTGACCGCTGCACGACTCTTTACGTCGGCAGAATGGCACGGCTGCCCATATGGACGTACCGTCAGGACGCCCACTAACACACAGCTCCTTTCTCTATCTGCAACGTAGAGAGCATCCCGGTGTACCGTCATACTCCGCTCCCCATCACAGACTGCTCTGGGAGTTCTGGGCGGCCAACTGTGCATGCGCGATGCGTTCCAAACGCATCTGCGATGCGTTCCAATGCATTTACGGCAGTGCACACCAGTGAAACCTGACGGCTTCGCTGGTGTGCAGTGTCGTAAATGCTTTGGAACGCATCGCAGATGCGTTTGGAACGCATCGCGCATGCGCAGTTGGCCGCCGCAGCGCTTCTGGAGCAGTCTGTGATGAGGGAGCCGAATATGACACGTCACCGGCTCTCCTGTAGTCCAAGGGAGAGGGCGAGCACGACACTCCACACCAGGGAGAAAGCCTCCCATTACTGTGTGGAGTTACAGACAGAAGAACAGGAAGTGAGGATTTCTCAGAAGAAATAAGGACATTTAAAAGCAAAATGGAAGGATTTGTCATACTTCCCTGCTCTGTGCAGTAGTTTTGCACAGAGTAGTTCTGATCCTCCTCCTCTCTGGTCCCCCGCCGACACTTCTGGCCCCTCCCTCCTGCTAAGTGCCCCAGAGCAAACAGCTTGTTACTGGGGCACCCAAGCAGGCTCGTTGCAGAGACGCTGCTCTTAAAATAGAGCCACAGCTCAGCCCCACCCCTTCTCTCTTTTCATTGGCTCACTGGCTGTGATTGACTGTCTCAGCCAGTGAGGAGGGAGGGACCCCAGAGGGCTGAGGCTCTTGTGCACATCGCTGGATCAAAATGGGGCTCAGGTAAGTATTAGGGGGGCACATGGAAGATTTTTTAACTTCATGCATAGAATGGGAAGGGGGAGGGTGGCCCGCGGCCTCCCACCAATAAAATTGAGCAAGAGGCACCACTGAATTTGATGTTCTGAAAGTTTTGGGAGTCCTCTACTTTGATACAAAAGTTCAGAAGACATCTTTGAAATTGTTTAGCAAGTTCCGAAGTTGGTAATTTGTTCCCTGTAAGTTGTGTGACTGATAGTCTTGTACTGGTTTCCCCAGAATAGCTCATGGGCTTCCAGCAACTAGAAACCAGCTGTCTCCATCTTCTGAATATTCAGCAAGGCTCTTCATTATACCTCCAAGGCTGTGATTTATGCATGCATAGGTGTGCTGGGGAATAAGTGCAGGAGAGGATATTTATAAATGGCTTCTCATATCTACAATGATAATTGTATTCACAAAACAGCAGATGTATGTGTAGAGACGCAGGGCTTTGAAATATTCCTTCCTCCGATATGTGGGAGGGCAGATGCCTCTTGTTTTCTGCCTTTCTGCTTCTCAAAATATAATGCGGTCTCATTTTTTGAATTTCACATATTTTAAAAGAGAATTGATAAGAGCTAGTAGTCTATTTATTTATTTATATTATTTTTCTTTTTTTTTTTTTAAAGTTATTTCTTTATTGGAGTTTTAGATTTTAATTTTCATTATTATTATTTGGTAAGGGCCCTTTCACATGTACGGATCCCATGAGGATCCGTTCCTTTATTATCCGCTTGCTCAGCGTGGATCGCTCCGTTGATCCCCGCTGAGCCAGCAGATGACAATGCGGTCCCTGCACACTGTGCAGGGAACGCCCTGTCAGATCTCCGCTCTCCTCTATGGGGGGGTCGGATGAACACGGACCGTCTGTCTGTGTTCATCTGACCCACAGACGGATGGAAAAATACGATTTTCCTCCGTCTGCAAAAACAGACCCTAGTGGGAACTGATGAGATCGGATGTTCATCCGCTGAGATCCGCAATCCCATAGGGATACATGTATGTCCGTATTTCATCTGAAAACGTGTAAATGAAATACGGATATATGGCCTGCAGGTGTGAAAGGGCCCCTAAGAACCTTTTTTTATTTTACTTTACTTGTAAAACATAAATATTTCATTTAGGGTGCATCAGTGACAACCCACCACTGGCTCTTATAAGCCTCAACATTTGCTGCAATTTTTGTCCCCAGTCTCTGGCCCTCATTTCCTCTAGTATGTCTCCAGTCTATCATTTCCTCTAGTATGTCTCCAGCCTGACCATCATTTCCTCTAGTATGTCTCCAGTCTATCATTTCCTCTAGTATGTCTCCAGTCTATCATTTCCTCTAGTATGTCTCCAGTCTATCATTTCCTCTAGTATGTCTCCAGTCTGACCATCATTTCCTCTAGTATGTCTCCAGTCTATCATTTCCTCTAGTATGTCTCCAGTCTGACCATCATTTCCTCTAGTATGTCTCCAGTCTATCATTTCCTCTAGTATGTCTCCAGTCTATCATTTCCTCTAGTATGTCTCCAGTCTATCATTTCCTCTAGTATGTCTCCAGTCTATCATTTCCTCTAGTATGTCTCCAGTCTGACCATTATTTCCTCTAGTATGTCTCCAGTCTATCATTTCCTCTAGTATGTCTCCAGTGTGACCATTATTTCCTCTAGTATGTCTCCAGTCTGACTATCATTTCCTCTAGTATGCCCCCAGTCTGACTATCATTTCCTCTAGTATGTCTCCAGTCTATCATTTCCTCTAGTATGTCTCCAGTCTATCATTTCCTCTAGTATGTCTCCAGTCTGACCATCATTTCCTCTAGTATGTCTCCAGTCTATCATTCCCTCTAGTATGTCTCCAGTCTGACTTTCATTTCCTCTAGTATGCCCCCAGTCTGACTATCAATTCCTCTAGTATATCTCTAATCTCTGACCATAACTTCCTCTAGTATGTCTCCAGTCTGACTATCATTCCCTCTAGTATGCCCCCAGTCTGACTATCATTTCCTCTAGTATGTCTCCAGTCTGACCATCATTCCCTCTAGTATGCCCCCAGTCTGACTATCATTTCCTCTAGTATGTCTCCAGTCTATCATTCCCTCTAGTATGCCCCCAGTCTGACTATCAATTCCTCTAGTATATCTCTAATCTCTGACCATAACTTCCTCTAGTATGTCTCCAGTCTGACTATCATTTCCTCTAGTATGTCTCCAGTCTGACTATCATTTCCTCTAGTATGTCTCCAGTCTGACTATCAATTCCTCTAGTATATCTCTAATCTCTGACCATTACTTCCTCTAGTATGTCCCCAGTGTCAGACCCTCATTTCCTCTAGTATGTCTCCTATCTAAGGCCATTATTTCTGCTATTATGACTCCAATCTCTGACCATTATTTCCTCAAGTATGTACCCAGTCTCTGAGCATCACCCCCTCTAATATGTCCCCAGTCTTTGACCATCATTTCCTCTTTTAATTTCCCAGTCTGTGATAATCATTTTCTCTAGTATGTATCCCGTCTAGGACCATCATCTCCTCTGGCATGTCCCTGGTCTCTGACCATCATCTGCTCTCAAACATTACATATACTGAACTTTTTTTGCAACCCTTTGGTAATGTCAGGGACCAAACCTGAGGTCCCCTATACCTCATAAATTGACAACCACTGCTTTACATATTTTCCTGTGAATGATTATGTATTGACTCTTTGATATGAAGTGAGTAGTAATGTAATTGAATGTACTATATCCTTGTACCTTTCAGCACTGCAGAACAGAAGCATGGACGTCATGCACATCCCAGCACAGGAAGGTATGCCTAAAGGGAGATTCCACTTCCACAAAAAAAAGGGCCAGATTCAGGTAGAGTTGCGCTGGAGTATTTCGATATGCGCCGCGTAACTGTAAATATGCGCCGTCGTTTCTATGTGGCTGTACCCACCAAACTAGATGCGACAGAAAACGGGCCATTTCCGATCGGCTTAACTTTCCGACGCCAGAGTCTCGTCAGCGCATAATTTCGCTTGGCGCATCAGTCACGCCTATTGATTTCCCCTGCAAATATGCAAATAAGGGAGATTTCCCGATTCGGGAACGGATTAGCACCATACGCTGGCTACATGCGCCGCGCGTATCTCGTCCGTCCGGCGCAAAGTTATTTCTACAAATAGCTGCTTTATCTTTACTCCAGACGGCCACAGGTTAGCAGGAGAGCAGCTACAGCAGCGTTACCGACGATAAGAGCTAGCTGAGCACCCCCACTTGCAGTACAACACCTCTGTCCATGCTTGTCTGTCAACTTTTACAGCCATGGATGAAGACATCATAAGTCTCCATAGCCGAGATGACGGCTGACAGCTCCTGGCCTTTAGAGTTCAGCTTTCTCCTGTGTGTTTGCGGGGAACGGGAGCAGCCATCTCAGAACAAAAGTAACTTCACTGCGGGGAGGGGGAACAGGATATACTTTAGTGCCGGAATGGCGCATCTACGGGCGTATTTAAACGCCCAACGGAACGCATTGCGCTGACGTTTCCCGTGAAGTGGTGCCGACGGAAGTTGTGAGCATGCGCACAAGGGGGCGAGTGGAGCCGCACTCACTGCGCATGCTCCGTGGATGATGCGCTGAACGTAAGCCTCTGCGCTGGGCTCCGCCCATCATTTACATATGATCACACCCACTTCCACTTGCGTCGGGTTACGCCAGCACATTATCGTTACTCTGGCGCAAGTTTACGCGCAAGTGCTATGTGAATAACAGTACTTGCGCCGAAAGTGTCGGCGGAGTAACGTAAATGAGAAACGTTAGGCCTCGTACACACGAGCAGACAGATTTGTTCAAATCTGTCTGTCCGACAGATTTGAACAAATCTGTCTGCTGGAATTTTGGTTTGCTCGTGTGTACACGCGAGCAAACCAAAATCCCCGCCAGCAGACGGCGCGCTGACGTGTCGGTGACGTGGCGGTGACGTTGACGCCGCCACGTCACCGCACCAGGAAGTAAAACACTTCCGCGCATGCGCCGAATCCATTCGGCGGCCGTGCGGCGGCGGTGCGGGACGACATGTCTGCTGGTAAGTGTACTAACCAGCAGACATGTCGGGTGGACGGATTCCCACCCGATAGATTTCAAAGCATGCTTTGAAATCTGTTGGGTGGCCAAATCCGTCGGCTCGGCCGTACACACGATCGAATCTGTCTGCTGAAACGGTCCAGCAGACCGTTTCCAGCGGACAGATTTGATCGTGTGTACGAGGCCTTACTCCAAAGTAAAGAAGCGCCCATCTACCTGAATCTGGCCCAAAGCCTATGCATTTTCTACAGCACTCATGTTGGTGTTTTTTTGTGATTGCAAAATTACCATTACATTCCAGTCTCCTGCCAGCTATGGGGATTTAAAGATGAACCCCAGCCACTTGGCAAAATTAAGCACAGTAAGTCCTCAGTCTAATGCCGCGTTGTTTTAGCCAACACACGATCGTTTTTTACAACCCGAAAAACGACATTGTTTAACCACTTAAGACCCGGACCAAAATGCAGCTGAAGGACCTTGCCCCTTTTTGCTATTCGGCACTGCGTCGCTTTAACTGACAATTGCGCGGTCGTGCGACGTGCCTCCCAAACAAAATTGGTGTCCTTTTTCCTCACAAATAGAGCTTTATTTTGGTGGTATTTGATCACCTCTGCGGTTTTTATTTTTTGCGCTATAAACAAAAATAGAGCGACAATTTTGAAAAAAAATCAATATTTTTTTACTTTTTGCTATAATAAATATCCCCCAAAAATATATAAAAAAATATTTTTTTTCTCAGTTTAGGCCAATATGTATTCTTCTACCTATTTTTGGTAAAAAAAAATCGCAATAAGAGTTTATCGGCTGGTTTGCGCAAAATTTATAGCAAAATAGGGGATAGTTTTATTGCATTTTTATTATTTTTTTTATTTTTTTTACTACTAATGGCGGCGATCAGAGACTTTTTTCATGACTGCGACATTATGGCGGACACTTCGGACAATTTTGACACATTTTTGGGACAATTGTAATTTTCACAGCAAAAAATGCATTTAAATTGCATTGTTTATTGTGGAAATGACAGTTGCAGTTTGGGAGTTAACCACAGGGGGCGCTGATGGGGTTATGTGTTCCCTAATGTGAGTTTACAACTGTAGGGGGGTGTAGCTGTAGGTGTGATGTCATCGATCGTGTCCCCCCTATAAAAGGGATGATGCGATCGATGCTGCTGCCACAGTGAAGAACAGGAACGCCGTGTTTACACACAGCTCTCCCCGTTCTTCAGCTCCGGGGACCGATCGCCGCACTCCAGCGGCGATCGGGTCCGCGAATCCCACGGTCCTGGTCCCGGAGCTTTGGACCGCGGCACACTCCCGTGACCCACGGCTGGATACTAGCACAGCATGTACCTGTACGTACATGTGCCCAGCTGTGCCATTCTGCCTGCGTAAATGTGCAGGAGGCGGTCCTTAAGTGGTTAAAAGACGTTAAAAAAAGCATGTTCAAATCTTTTTTTGGTCGTTTTTCAGAACCTGAAAAATTATGTGTAGCCCACACACGATCATTTTAAATGACGTTTTTCAAAAACAACATTTTTTCATGCCGAAAAATGATTGCGTGTACGCGGCATTACAGGTCAAATGACACTGGGTTCATGACTGGGGACATCTTGTGGTGATGTATGGGTACTACAGGGAACAGCACCAGAGAGAATTGTGTTTATACAATTCAACAGGATATTTACTTAACACAGATTTCAAGTTTAACGTGTCATGGCTACTTGCAGTAATCTGCCTGCACAAGGATTTTAAAACCACCCTCCCCCCATGCTCTCTTGCTTTCCCACCGGAGGTCTCAATGCTTTGTGTTTTTATTCCTACTTTTTCCAAATGTCTTCACAGTATGTCCTCAGTCTTCCAGGTTGGTTGACACTGGGTACAGGAGGACTAGGGACATCTTGTGGTAGAGTATGGGAACTACAGGGAACAGCACCAGAGAGATTTTTTTTTTTCAATTAAATAGAATATTTACTGTATTTATCAGCGTATAACACGCACCCCAATTTAAAGCGGTTGTAAACCGCAAAAAAACACATTTTTTTCTTTTAGACCTGCAAGGGAAAAGCCATAATGAGCTAATATGCACCGCATATTGGCTCATTATGAAATACTTACTTTGGAACGAGGTGTAGGGAACTTACCTGGTGCACGCCGAGCGAGATCTCATCTTGACTCGGCGTGTCTTCTGGGTATCGCCGCTCCAGCGCTGTGATTGGCTGGAGTGGCGATGACGTCACTCCCAGGCATGCGCACGGGAGATTTAAATCTGGCCAGGGTCCGGCGGATGTGTCCTTTCGCCGTGGATTCCCCCTGCGCATGCGCTGCTGCAATCAGCGGCGCATTGCGAGTGGAATATCTCCTAAACCGTACAGGTTTAGGAGATATTCTTTATACCTACAGGTAAGCCTTATTATAGGCTTACCTGTAGGTAAAAGTTTAAAAAAAAGTGGTTTACAACCACTTTAAGAGAGAAGTTTCAGGGAAAAAAAACATAAAAAAATAAATAAACCACTTAGAAGCAAAATAATGGTCACTGTCTATCTGCTACCTGTGTGTCCCTCTGTAGCCTGATGCCCATTTGCAGACTCACCATCTCCTCATACAGCTATCATCTCGTACAGCCGTCATCTCCTGTTCACTCAGGGTCTGCAGTCACATACACACAGTCCCGCCTCCGCCATCAGCATTGGACCAGCTTCTGTGATTGACAGAACACTGGTCCAATGCCGGTGGTGGAGGCGGGACTGTGTGTGTGAAGTCAGAGCCGAGTAAACGGAAGATGACGGCTCGGTGAATTCCGGCAGCACTCGTTCCCCTCCGAGTCCGAGGTGCGCTATCGCTGTATAACACACACCTGTGATTTCCCCCCTATTTTCAGGGTAAAAAGTGCGTGTCATACGCCGATAAATAGGGTACTTAGCACAGATTTCAGCTTTAACATGTCAAGGCTACTTGTAGTAAAATAGTCTCCTTCCTGCACAAGGATTTTAAAGCCCCCTCATGCTCGCTCCCTCCATCTAGAGACCTCCCCTATGGAGGTCTCTAGAGCAGTTTTCTATGCTTTGTGTTTTATTCTTACCTTTTCCAGATGTCTTCAGTTCAGTCACATGATGTTGCAAGATCCTGTTAGCCTTTTCTTTGAGCTGGGCAGCTCTCAATGAATGCAGAGAGTGGCATTTAGCAATGCTCTCTGCCTCATTGCACTCCAAGTAGAAAGCACCATAGTGACACCTCATTAAGGTGCAGGTCCTTGATGCCCTGCATTCATACTATGTCCTCAGCCCTGCACTCACAGTATGTCCTCAGTATTCCAGGTTGATTGACACTGGGTACAGGAAGACTGTGGACATCTTGTGGTAGAGTAGGGGTACTACAGGGAACAATACCAGAGAGAATTGTATTTATACAAATGAATAGAATATTTACTTAGCCCAGATTTCAGCTTTAATGTGTCATGGCTACTTGTTGTAGTAAAACAGTCTCCTGCCTGCACAGGGATTTTACCCCCCCCCCCCCACCCCTCCCATACTCTCTCCCTCCCCCACTGGAGGTCTCTCAAGCACTATTCTTTGCTTTGTGTTCTTATTCTTACCTCTTCCAGATGTCTTCAGGTCCGTCACATAATGCTACAGGGTCCTCTTTATCTCTTCTTTGAGCTGGGTAGCCTGTAATGAGTGTAGAGGGCGGCCCTTAGCACTGCTCTCTTCTTCATTGCACTCAGAATAGAGGGCACCATAGTGACATCTCTTTATGCCGCGTAAACACGATCGGAAAACTAGTCAAGAAAACCGTGGATTTTTTTCCGATGGAATGTTGGCTCAAACTTGTGTTTCATACACACAGTCACACACAATTCCGATCGTCAAGAATGCCGTGAGGTCCAAACACTACAACGAGCCAAGAAAAATTAAGTTCAAATTGATTCTGAGCATGCATGGTTTTTGGTGCGTCGGAATTGCATACAGACGATCAGAATTTCCTATAAGAACTTTTCTTGTCGGAAAATTTGAAAACCAGTTCTCAAATATTTGTTGGGGGAAATTCCGAAGAAAAAGTCAGATGGAGCCTACACACGGTCGTAATTTCCGACCAAAAGCTCACATCCAACTTTTCTTGTCGTAATTTCCGATCGTGTGTACGCGGCATTAGAGTGCACGTTCTTGATGCCCAGCACTCATAATATGTCCTCAGTCTTCCAGGTCTTATGGCACAAGGTACAGGAAAACTGGGGACATCTTGTGGTCAAGGAGAGGTACTACGGGGAACAGCATCAGGGACAAGCTGCTTTTTTTAATTTTTAACACCTTAACAGAACAATTAAACTACACGGAAGTAGATGAGGGGATCCATTTTGTAGGGGCACACTCCTTATTTATTTTTTCTCTACACTAAAAAGGAATAGACACAAGGGCCAATAGTGGGGAGGGTTTTTTCTTTTTTTTTTTTTTAATTTAATTTTTTCAATTTAAGCAGAAGGGGTGGAGGGAGCAGGGATAGAGCAGACATACCCCAAAGCAGCGAGGGGTGATGGAGAGGAGGACTGTGTGTGTGTATATATATGGAATCTCTTTTTTTTTTTTTTCTCTCTCTCTTTCTTTTTTTTTTTTTTCTCTTTTCTCTTCTTTCTTCTCTTGGGGGTGAATTTCTATTGATAAGCTTTTGGATATGAACATTTTAGATTCTCCATGCAATGTTTAAGTTAATTGTGTAATAAGTAAATGTTAGAACACAAGAATGTACAATGTTGTATGGGATGTGTTGAATAAAAAAAAAAATTTTTGATTATAAAAAAAAAAAAAAAACACCCTAACACTATTAGCCTGGAGTTGAGCTTTAACAGCTGCTGATGTGTTACAAAACATCTAGTAGTCTACAGCTTTCTATAAAGGCTGGGGTTATGTTTTATTACATTAATAAAATGTATATAATGGCTCTCCTCCAGCAATGATATGTATTACTCTTTCATAAATGGAATTGCTGCATACTCATTAGATTTTTAACACAATTTACGGAACATGTAGAAGCAGCGGGTTGTGTCACCATGACTGTTCTATGAGTCTAGAAAGCTGGCTATTAAACGTATAGATTTCCAGCTCAGATCATTATCTGCTGTCAGAGAGAAGTCCCCTCAGCAGGGAAGAGCCACGTCTGTGGAAATGAGAGGCAATTATTTTAGTCTCTTGGAAAGTGAGGCAGAAATAACTGTATCGTTTCATTACCGCTTCCACTCCTGGGGGGTGACGTCAGTTAGACCATCTCTAGAAGAAGCAGAGGACGCCCCTGGCCCCCCTCCTGTAGGGGGACTACATGGTCCCAGCATGGCCCATTGTTTGTGGCTTTGCAGGTCTGGGATTCTTGGTTCTGTACCCACCAGGACACCTGGGTTTGTGTCAGTTTAAAAGATGAAAGACACAACTTACTACAGGGCACCAGGGCTCATCCACACTGGTCAGCTTGCCAACCAACTTTTTGGCTAAAAACTTTTTTGGTTTACCAACAGTATAATTGCAATGCAGAGCCTTTGCCTGGAATTCTAAATCACAAAAGCCAAGAATTTAAAGGGATGGATAATCCAGCACCCTTTCTATAACCCTTTAGCGGCAAGCATACGCACATATGCGGCCTCAGCTTTCCCGGGTTATACCGGGGCGATGCATGCAGCTGCATGCATCGCCCCGGTACCGTTTTTAAGAGCGGGCAGTTGGCTCTTTAGAGATAACAACCGATGTGGCTAAAAGCCGCTCAGGCTGGGGGCACTCAGAGAAGAGGAGGAACCTAGAGCACTGGCAGGGGACCCCAGAAAAGGAGGTATAGGGCCGCTCTGTGCAATATTGCACACAGCAGGTGAGTATAACATGTTTGTTTTTTGGTTTTTAACCACTTAAGGACCGCCTACTGCACATTTACGTCGGCAGAATGGCACGGCTGGGCACATCTACGTATATATACGTTGATTTTAGTACCCAGCCGTGGGTCACGGGCGCTCGCCCGCGACCCGGTCCGAAGCTCCAGGACCGGGACCGCGGGATTCGCGGACCCGATCGCCGCTGCAGTGCGGCGATCCGTCCCTGGAGCGGAAGAACGGGGAGAGCCGTGTGTAAACACGGCTTCCCCGTGCTTCTCTGTGGCCGTAGCATCGATCGCGTCATCCCTGTAATAGGGGGACGCGATCGATGACGTCACACCTACAGCCACACCCCCCTACAACACATAGGTCACACATCCCCTACAGCGCCACCTGTGGTTAACTCCCAAACTGCAACTGTCATTTCCACAGTAAACAATGCAATTTAAATGCATTTTTTGCTGTGAAAATGACAATTGTCCCAAAAATGTGTCAAAATTGTCCGAAGTGTCCGCCATAATGTCGCAGTCACGAAAAAAATCGCTGATCGCCACAATTAGTAGTAAAAAAAAAAAAATAATAATAAAAATGCAATAAAACTATCCCTTATTTTGTAAACGCTATAAATTTTGCGAAAACCAACCGATAAACGCTTATTGTGATTTTTTTTACCAAAAATAGGTAGAAGAATACGTATCGGCCTAAACTCAGGAAAAAAAATGTTTTTTTATATATTTTTGGGGATATTTATTATAGCAAAAAGTAAAAAATATTGTTTTTTTTTTAAAATTGTCGCTCTATTTTTGTTTATAGCGCAAAAAATAAAAACCGCAGAGGTGATCAAATACCACCAAAAGAAAGCTCTATTTGTGGGGAAAAAAGGACGCCAATTTTGTTTGGGAGCCACGTCGCACGACCGCGCAATTGTCAGTTAAAACGACGCAGTGCCGAATCGCAAAAAGGGGCAAGGTCCTTTACCTGCATTTTGGTCCGGGTCTTAAGTGGTTAAACAGCTTTACAATGACTTTAACCACTAGGCGTCCGCACATTAGGCGAATGACCGCCACAGGGCGGACCCCAATTGCCGGGAGGCCGCCAATAGACGTCCTCCCCTTTGTGCGCTCGCTGCACGCCCCCGCAGGGCGCGCAGGGCGTGCGCTGTTATCAACGAGTCACTGAGACTCGGGTGATCACAGATCAGAGTAAGAGGCCAATCCTGGCCCTTAAGCCGATCACCGGCTTATGTGCAAGTGACATCGGTCCCGAAGAGGAAGGAGGGACGTATGTCTCATATGTGCAATCCGTACCCCCTACCAGTGCCACTTGCCAGTGCCCACGAGTGCCACCTATCAATGCCCACAAGTGCCACCTATCAATGCCCTCCAGTGGTGCCAATCAGTGCTGCCTATCAGTGTAGCCTACCAGTGCCCATCAATGCCACCCATCAGTGCCCATCACTGCCACCTTTTAGTTCCCATTAGTGCCACCTATTAATGCCACCTATTTCTACTACCTACTTCTCAGTGCCCACCAGTGTCACCTATCAATGCCCATCAGTGTCACCCATCAGTGCCACCTCTCAGTGTCACCTATCAGTGCCCACCAGTGCTGCCTTATCAGTGCCCATCAGTGCAGCCCATCAGTGCAGCCTCATCAGCGTACATCAATGAAGGAGAAAAATTACCTGTTTGCATAATTTTATAACAAAATATAAAAAAAATATAAATTGTTTTTTAAAAAAATTGGTATTTTCATTTTTTTTAACAAAAAATAAAAACCGCAGAGGTGATCAAATACCACCAAAAGAAATCTCTATTTGTGGGGAATTGACCGCGCAATTGTCATTGAAAGTGCGAGAGGTCTGGGCGGGTTTAAGTGCCAAGTAAGCAAGTGGTTAAAGTAATAATACAAGCATGTGGTAAAAAATGGTTGTGGTCCATTACTGCAGTTTGAATCGGATCGAACATTAGCTTGGATAAGCAAATCAAAAAACTAGACCTGAACTGGCGACTAGGGCCCGGATCCACATACCTGGGCGCATCTTTATGCGGGCGTAGCGTACCTTCTTTACGCTACGCTGGCGCAACGTTGAGAGGGAAGCATGGAATTCACAAAGCAAATGCTCCCAACGTTGCGCCGGTGTAGCGTATATTCCTCGGTGTAAGCCGATGTAAGTCAAAGTAGGTGGAAGTGGGCTGGAAGTGGGCGTGATACATTTAAATGAAGCGTGACTCCATGCAAATGATGGCCTGAGCTTCAAACAAGTACTAAAAACGAACGGCGCATGCGTCGTATCTTGGACCCATCCCAGTGCGCATGCTCACAGTCACGTCGAAACACTGCCTACGACGTGAACATAACCTACGCCCAGCTCTATTCACGTACTACGTAAACGGCGTACATGACGTTAAATTCAACAGCGTCCAATCCCTGGTGGTCCATACATTTGCATGGGTTGCCCCTCCTATATGAGGAATAACTTTACGCCGGACGTAACCCTTATGCAAATCGCTTAAAACATGCGCCGGGTGCAAGTACGTTCGTGAATCGGCGTATCTTACTCATTTGCATATTTAAAATGGGAACGCCAGATGCGTCCAGCGTAACTATGCGCCCACGATACGCCGGCGTAGGCAAGTAACGTTGGGCGGCTGAAGCCTATTTTTTAACATATCTAGCTTTGGGAATCGGCGCATAGATACGACGGCGCACATTTGTACTTATGACGGCGTATCTCGAGATACGTTGGCGTAAGACTTTGTGAATTCGGGCCTAGATGTCCTCAGGCTGATGACCAGCTCACTTCCCTTGAGCCCAGGTCATCCTGGACCCACCTCAGCTTGTCACTGGACAGTGAAAGGAGAAGCAGCACAGGGAGTGTCAGTCTGCTCTCTGCTCTTATGCGTATGCTTCTTGTCTGCACATGAACTGATTGGCTCCTTGTTCTGCTTCTTCCTCTCACACTCCAGCCCTGCTGTACAGGGATATAAGTGGCTAATACCAGGTCAGATTCAGGTATTGACACATTTAGAAAATACATTTATTGATGTAATAATGATTACAGAGCTGATATTTGTACCTTATTTGGAGCTCTTTTTTTTTTTCTAGGGCAGCAAAGTGACCCGACATCGATCCCTTCTGCAGAGGAGCTCATGACACCTCTGACAGGTGAGCTTTATTTTTATTCTTTTATTAGGGCCATTTTACACTGGTGCGTTTTTCCCGCGTTTTCGCGCTAAAAATAGCGCTATTAAAACGCCCCCCATGTCCCCCTCCATTGAAATGAATTAAAAACGCGGTAAAATCGCGGTGTTTTTTCCGCAATTAAAATCGCGGCAAAACACTGCGATTTTACCGCATTTTTTAATTAATTTCAATGGAGAGGGGCATGGGGAGTGTTTTATGAGCGTTTTAATAGCGCTATTTTTTCTGCGAAAACACGGCAAAAACGCACCAGTGTAAAAGGACCCTTATTGGCGCCATATAAAGTATAACAAGGGTGTCAAACTCAATTTCATTGCGGGTCGCATCAGCATTATGATTGCCCTCAAAAGGGCCGGTTGTATCTGTAAGATTAGATGTCCAGCGCATCCCCTCCCCTTACATTGAATGTCAAGAGCCCCCCCACCATCAGAAGTTGAGTCCCCCCCACTCTCCCTTACATCACAGTGCTCCCCACTTTCCTTATGCAGCTGCTGGGAAGAAGCTGGATGCATTGCTTGAAAGCAGAAACTAGGGGTCTGGAGGAGAATCGGAGGAGGGCTGGAGATCTCCTGCAGCTGTAAGAGAGGTGTGGGGGCCACATGAAATGGCCTGGAGGGCCGGATTTGGCCCGCGGGCCTTGTGTTTGACACCTGTGCTGTATAATAATCAGGGCTGGACTGAGACAAAAATTTGGCCCTGGACTTCATCCAGACCGGCCCACTTTCATTTCGCAAACAAGCACAAAAACAGTATATACACTAAACGCAATTGTGCAAATTGTAGCGCAAACATAAGGAGTCTTCACTCACCTCCTTCATTATTTCACTTATTCTCCTCTCTATTTTTCTTATCCTTCCCACATTACTGCATGGAGTGGAGGGCGAGCCGCACATCCATTACTTTGACAGGCTGTCACTGAAACCGGCCCACTGAGCCATCGGCCCACCGGGTAAACTCCCTGTAGTCCCAATTGCCAGTACATGCCTGATAATAATACTCATAATTTCGGAGGTGTGAAAGATGACGCCTTACCATGGCAGGCTCCTTCCCTTCATAGAGATGTTACAATCGAGGACATTATGCACGGACGGAATCCTCGCTACATTTGTAAAACAAGAAGGGCCGCTGAAACTCTGAGAGCTACGATATAAACACATTCATCATCACAATTTACAACACAGTGACATTTATATTATAATCCATTAATCCTGGGATTTGGCAGCTAAACTTTCAACAATCTTTATTGTTCTGTTCTACGGCTGAGCTTGGGTAACGCTAGGAGGGAGCGATTTCCAGCGTGATAGTTTCTGGTGAATGAACGCCTTTCACGGATTGTAAAAAAATCTAATATAGAAAAAAATGAAGTTAACCCTTTCCCATCTTTCCTGGTGTCCCTTGAAAAATTCAATGCAGGGGGAAGGGGCAGCAAAGATTGGCCGATCATGTGACCACTGTGATTGGTTGTCAGTACCACCAGCTACTGATCACTAGCGGGTACCAAGAGCCCAGTGATGCATATGTGCAACGAGTGGCGCATATATGTTTTGGGGCAGTCATAAAGGGGTTTAACCACTTAAGACCCATACCATTATGCAGGTTAAGGACCTGGCCCCTTTTTGCGATTCGGCACTGCGCCGCTTTAACTAACAATTGCGCGGTCGTGCAACGTGGCTCCCAAACAAAATTGGCGTAATTTTTTTACCACAAATAGAGCTTTCTTTTGGTGGTATTTGATCACCTCTGCGTTTTTAATTTTTTGCGCTATAAACAAAAATCGAGTGACAATTTTGAAAAAAATGCTATATGTTTTACTTTTTGCTATAATAAATATCCCCAAAAAAGATAACATTTTTTTTCCCTCAGTTTAGGCCGATACGTATTCTACATATTTTTGGTAAAAAAAAATCACAATAAGCGTTTAACGATTGGTTTGCACAACATGTATAGCGTTTACAAAATAGGGGATCGTTTTATGGCATTTTTATTAATATTTTTTTTTTTTTACTTCTAATGGCGGCGATCGTGACTGCGAAATTATGGCGGACACATCGGACAATTTTGACAAATTTTTGGGACCATTGTCATTTTCACAGCAAAAAGTGCTATAAAAATGCATTGTTTACTGTGAAAATTACAATGGCAGTTTAGGAGTTAACCACTAGGGGGCGCTGAAGGGGTTAAGTCTGACCTCATATGTGTTTCTTACTGTAGGGGGGTGGGGCTGAACGCGTGACATCATTTATCATCTTTCCCTATATCAGGGAACAGCCAATCAATGACACTGCCACTGTGAAGAACGGGAAAGGTGTGTTTACACTCACTTCTCCTTGTTCTTCAGCTCCTGTGACCGATCGCGGGACACCGGCGGCGATCGGGTCCGTGGGTCCCACGGCCGCGGTCATGGAGCTTCGGACCGGGTCGCGTGCACGCAACAGAGGCGTGCTCACACAACCCACGGCTGGGCTTTTAAAGGCAACTTACATGTACTTGCCTGTGCCCAGGCGTGCCATTCTGCTGACGTATATGTGCAGGAGGCGGTCCTTAAGTGGTTAAAGTAAAAAGGATGTTATACTTACCTGAGATGTCTCTTTCCCCCTCTTCTGGTAGTCAGCCTTGCCCAGCTCCTGGTGCCTTCTTAGCAAGCTGTGTTTTAAGGAGGCACCCTTGCTTGTACATTGCCAAGCCAGGCTGTGTGCATCTTTAGACCCACATAGCACCAGTAAGCCACTCCCCCCTCCTCACCAGAGTTTGACTGACAGCAGCAGGAGTACATGGCTCCCGCTGCTCTTAGTGGGGTTGATTTAACAAAGGTAAATTCAAGTATACCCCGCTTTAAGTACACTCACTTTACATACACTCGCGTGTAAGGACATACCCGCGAGTGTATGTAAAACGCCTTACAAGTACTGTACAGACATTTTGCAGCCGCAGTAGAAGGAGCTGAAGCTCAGAGAGTATAGCCCGCCCCGTTCCAGTGTGCCCTTGACACCCCCACTATAGCCCCTGAGACCTCAACTACAGGCCCCTGACCCCCTAATACAGCCCCTGACCCCCCACTATAGTCCCTGAGACCTCAACTACAGGCCCCTGACCCCCTAATACAGCCCCTGACCCCCCACTATAATCCCTGAGACCTCAACTACAGGCCCCTGACCCCCTAATACAGCCCCTGACCCCCCACTATAGTCCCTGAGACCTCAACTACTGGCCCCCGACCCCCTAATACAGCCCCTGACCCCCACTACAGCACCTGACCCCCCGCTACAGCCCCTGACCCCCCCACTACAGCCCCTGAGACCTCAACTACAGGTCCTTGACCCCCCCACTACAGCCCCTGAGACCTCAACTACAGGCCCCTGACCCCCCACTATAGCCCCTAACCCCCCACTACAGCCAAGAAGTGAAAAAAGGTATTGTTTCACTTTAAGTACATTTTCGTTTTACATACATGCTCTGGTCCCATTGCGTACTTAAAAGTGGGGTATGCCTGTAGACTGTGCACTCTGCAAGAGCAGTTGCTCCAGAGCTTAGTAAATGAGCAGAAGCTTTGCTGACTTCCATCATCCAATCATGTGCAAACAAAAAATGCTGTTTTTTTTAAATTTTCCTTGCACGTGATTGGATAGTCTTTGCAAAGTGAAGCTTTACCTCATTTACTAAGCTCTGGGGCAACTATTTGCTTTTAGTAAACCAATCCCAGCATCTCCTGTGAAATGCAGAGAATGCATAAAAGTAAAACAAAACTTTAGACTTTAAAAGCACTTTAAAAATGGTTGATTGGTTGAAGATCGCTCAGTATACGACCAGCGCTGAGATTCTTGTTTTCAGTAGATTTCTATGGGGGAATAACATGGGTAGAATTGTGTGGTTTTTACACAACAGTGTCTTCTAAATGTGTTTGCTTTGGGAGGTTCATTATATAATTATGTGTTTGAATTGTATTCTAAAGCATCAAACCAGAGTCCCGCTACCCCGGCGTTGGAGTCCTCTCTTGGTAAGTTGACATCTCTGAATTGCGTTTTGTCATTTTTCTTGCACTTTTCTAGTGGGTAGAGCTTCAGGGCCAGATTCTCAGAGGCGCTACGACGGGGTATCTCAGATACCCCGTCGTATCGCATTTTTTTTTTTGCCTCGTATCTATGCGAGTGATTCTTAGCATCACTTTGGCATAGATACGCTTCAACATCCGACAAGTGTAATACCATTACACTTGCGGATCGTAGGTGTAATGACAACTCCGGCCACTAGGTGGCCTTTACATTGTTTTCTTATTTGCATATGCAAATGAGGCTACTACGCCGATTCCCGATCGCTTTTACGCCGCACCGTCGTCGCGTACGTCGTTTTCGTTCGCGTAAGGTTACCCCTGCTTCTATGAGGAGTAACCTTACGAAGTACCGTCGGATGCCATGTTAAGTATGGCGTCGGGTCAGCGTCGGCTTTTTCCGTCGCTTACGTCGTTTTACTAACTCGTCCGCGAATAGGGGCATTGCGTAGTGACGATCACGTGGTTTTGACGTCGGTTTCAACAACGATTTCCGATGTGAGCTGGAGCATGCGCACTGGGCTTTTTCCCCGGCCGGCGCATGCGCAGTTCGTTCGCCGCGGGGGCGCGCTTCACTTAAATAGAAGCCGCCCCCTTTGAATTACGCGGGCTTACGCTAGGCCATTTTCGCTACGCCAACGCAAACTACGGAGCAAATGCTTAGAGAATACGGCACTTGCTCTAGTACGATGCGGCGGCGTAGTGTAAATGGCTTACGATACGCCGCCGGATTTCTTAGAGAATCTGGCCCTCCGTATCTATCCCATCAATTGAAGAGTAACCATGTTAGTATAACCATTGCTTGTCTATTGAATTCGGAGACTGGACTGCAAAGCTGGTAGGTTAACCACTTGCCAACCAGGCTAATTCTGACATTTCTCTCCTACATGTAAAAATCATATTTGTTTTGCTAGAAAATTACATAGAACCCCAAACATTATGTATGTTTTTTTTTTTAGCAGAGACCGTAGAGAATACAATGGTGGTCATTGCAACTTTTTATCTTGCACAGTATTTGCGCAGCAATTTTTCAAACGCATTTAAAAAAAAAATACAGTTTCGTTCTTTAACCACTTCCATACCAGGCACTTACGCACCTTCCCGCCCAAGCCAATTTTCAGCGTTCAGCACTGTCGCACTTTGAATGACAATTGCGCGGTCATGCTACACTGTACCCAAACAAAATTGGCGTCCTTTTTTCCCCACAAATAGAGCTTTCTTTTGGTGGTATTTGATCACCTCTGCGGTTTTTATTTTTTGCGCAACAACTAATAAAAGACTGAAAATTTAGAAAAAAAAATACATTTTTATTTTTTTCTGTTAACTTTTTTGTAAATAAGTATGTTTTCTCTTTCAATTACGGGCACTTATATGGCGGCACTAATGGGCACTGATGAGGTAGTACTGATGGGCACCGATGAGGTGGCACTGATGGGCACTGATAGGCGGTGCTGGTATGCGGCACTGATGGGCACTCATAGGTGGCACTGATGGGCACTCATAGGTGGCACTGATGGGCACTCATAGGCGGCACTGATGGGCACTCATAGGCGGCACAGAATGGCACTCATGGGTGGCACAGAATGGCACTCATGGGTGGCACAGAATGGCACTCATGGGTGGCACAGAATGGCACTCATGGGTGGCACTGATGGGTACTTATGGGTACTTAGATGGGCACTGATAGGTGGGCACTGGGCATGGATTGGCACGGAGGGGTGGCACTGAAGGACACTGTGGGGTGGCACTGATGTACTTTGAGGGGTGGCACTGATGTATATGTTGCCAGTCAGTGCCCATGTGTGTTTTTTTTTTTTTACCTGAATTTTTTTTTTTTTTTATCCTGTTTTTTTTTTTTATCCTTTTTTTTTTCTTTGCCCTGCCATTGTGGGCATCCCTGGTGGTCTAGTGTGGGCATACGAGGAGGGGCTGCGCTGATAAACAATCAGCGCGAACCCCCCCTGTCAGGAGAGGAGTGAGGAAGAGCCGTCGGCGGCTCTTCCTGTTTACATCGTGATCAGCCGTGATTGGACACGGCTGATCACGTGGTAGCGAGCCTCCGCCGGAGACTCGTTACCGAGAACGGTGATGCAGGGTGTCAGACTGACACCCCGCATCAGTGATCGCCGCGCTGCGCGCCCCCACGGGCGCGCGCGCCATGAAATCGTGCTGGACGTTTGAGAACGGCCAGTCACGATTTCATAACCACTTCCCGGCCGTAAATTTGCTATTGGCCGGGCGGGAAGTGGTTAACCACTTAAGACCCGAACCATTGTGCAGGTTAACCACTTCCCGCCCGGCCAATAACAGATTTACGGCCGGGAAGTGGTTATGAAATCGTGACTGGCCGTTCTCAAACGGCTAGCACGATTTCAATGCCGCGCGCGCCCGTGGGGGCGCGCAGCGCGGTGATCGGTAATGCGGGGTGTCAGTCTGACACCCTGCACCTCCGATCTCGGTAACGAGTCTCCGGCGGAGCCTCGTTACCACGTGATCAGCCGTGTCCAATCACGGCTGATCACGATGTAAACAGGAAGAGCCGCCGACGGCTCTTCCTCACTCGCGTCTGACAGACGCGTGTAGAGGAGAGCCGATCAGCGGCTCTCCTGACAGGGGGGGTTTGCGCTGATTGTTTATCAGCGCAACCCCCCCTCGGATTGCCACACGGACCACCAGGGAGTGCCCACACTAGACCACCAGGGTACTAAAAAAATAAATAAAAAAAAGAACAAAAAAAAAGGGGGGCAGTAAAAAAAAAGATGCCAATCAGTGCCCACACATGGGCACTGATTGGCAACATTGATCCATCAGTGCCACCCCTCAGTGATCATCAGTGCCACACCAGTGTCTGTCAGTGCCAATCCATGCCCAGTGCCCACCTGTGCCACCTATCAGTGCCCACCTGTGCCACATATCAGTGCCCACCTGTGCCACCTATCAGTGCCCACCTGTGCCACCTATGAGTGCCCACCTGTGCCGCCTATGAGTGCCCACCTGTGCCGCCTATGAGTGCCCACCTGTGCCGCCTATGAGTGCCCATCAGTGCCGCCCATGAGTGCCCATCAGTGCCCCATACCAGCGCCGCCTATCAGTGCCCATCAGTGCTACCTAATTGGCGCCCATCAGAACTACCTCATCAGTGCCCATCAGTGCCACCTCATCGGTGCCCATCAGTGCCACCATATCAGTGCCCATAATTGAAAGAGAAAACATACTCATTTACAAAAAAATTAACAGAAAAAAATAAAAACTTTATTTTTTTTTCAAAATCTTCGCTCTATTTTTAGTTGTTGCGCAAAAAAAAAATCGCAGAGGTGATCAAATACCACCAAAAGAAAGCTCTATTTGTGGGGAAAAAAGGACGCCAATTTTGTTTGGGTGCAGTGTAGCATGACCGCGCAATTGTCATTCAAATTGCGACAGTGCTGAAAGCTGAAAATTGGCTTGGGCGGGAAGGTGCGTAAGTGCCTGGTATGGAAGTGGTTAAGGACCTTGCCCCTTTTTGCGATTCGCTACTGCGTCGCTTTAACTGACAATTGCGCGGTCGTGCGACGTGGCTTCCAAACAAAATAGGCGTCCTTTTTTTCCCCAACAAATAGAGCTTTCTTTTGGTGGTATTTGATCACCTCTGCGGTTTTTATTTTTTGCACTATGAACAAAAATAGAGCGACAATTTTGAAAAAAATGCGAACGTTTTTTACTTTTTGCTATAATAAATATCCCCCAAAAATATATATAAAAAAACTTTTTTTTTCCTCAGTTTAGGCCGATACGTATTCTTCTACTTATTTTTTGTTTCGTTTATTGATTGGTTTGCACAAAATTTTTCTAGCGTTTACAAAATAGGGGATAGTTTTATTGCATTTTTATTAATATTTTTTTTTTTTACTACTAATGGCGGCAATCAGCGATTTTTATTTTGTAGAAAAATACGTATCGACCTAAACTGAGGGAATTTTTTTTTTTTTATAGATTTTTGGGAGATATTTATTGTAACGGTCTGGGGTTAACGCCGTTTACAATATTCCATTCCACCAACCCAAGACAGCTTATCGACACTCCATAATCCAGCAGACGAACACCAATAATGAGACACAGCTCTGTTTGAGGTTCAAACGAACAGATTCTTTAATGGTAAACTCAGGCTTTTATACAGTTAGAAACCCCCAAGGAACAATGGCTTAACTCCACCCACACCATGACACAAGGAGCTCAATACACATCTTTAGGAGACAGACAATCTGTCTCCGAGATAATCTACATGAGCTAATTACTAATAATTTACCCAGACAAGGTGACTCCTAGATAAGCTCTTCTCACCTGCTATACAATACACATTTGTCATCAATAGAAATTCACACACTGAAAGGTTCTGGAGAGCCAGACTAAGGTTCATTTACATGACAGTAGCAGACGGCATTAAACACCTTAACAGTCTGTGTTCCCACATTGAATGAATCACTCTTTTTATTGACCTGTTGGGTTCAGAATCAACAACCTATAATTAGTTCTTCCTGACATTCTTCAATGTCTTGTGGATTACAGACCCATGTTAAAACGATCCAACATATGTCCCTTATTTCCTGGCTCAATCTGTGTAAGAGCTTTTGGGTACCATGGCCCTCCTGTTACATTTATTATTATTAAAATATTTAATTTTTTTTTCTCCCTTTTTTTGTTTATAGCGCAAAAAATAAAAACCGCAGAGGTGATCAAATACCACCAAAAGAAAGCTCTATTTCTGGGGGAAAAAAATACGTAAATTTTGTTTGGGTAGAATGTCGCACGACAGCACAATTGTTAGTTAAAACGACGCAGTGTCGAATTCGCAAAAAGTGCTCTAACCAGGAAGAGGGTAAATTCTTCTGCGGCTGAAGTGGTTAATAAAACATAAACATTTGACATCGACTTTCTTACAGATCAAGTAAATACAGAGCAGATTTTCGGAAATTCCCTCCTCATTATTCATCTATCACACAGGTACCTGTGACAGTCACAGATGTGGTGATTATTGGGAGGTGATAACACCCATCATTTCTCCTGTCCGAGAGTAATGAGTGAATCCGCATTCCTGTGTTCATACAATCACATCAGTGCACCACAGCGATCTCCGGCCCTCACAAACCCGAGGATCATAAAAATTGATGACATCCAATTTAATGACTGCTGTGAAGCTGGTGTGACTTGTAACTTATTGCCATAAATCAGACAGGGTGTCTCTGAAGAGGGGAATATATATTGCTATAGACCACCACTACAAGCAGCTAGCTAAAAATAGATGAACATCAAGTCACATGAACTATTTTTATACAGGGAAGCCGTAAAAATAGCTGCTGTCTTAACCACTTCCATACCGCGCCTATTCTGGCACTTCTCTCTTACATGCAAAAATCATAATTTTTTTTGCTAGAAAATGACTCAGAACCCCAAAAACAATATATCAGTTTTTTTTTTGCAGACACCATAGGGAATAAAATGGCGATCATTGCAACTTTTTATCTCGCACGATATTTGCACAATCATTTTTCAAACACCTTTTTTTTTTGGAAAAAAAACAAACGGTTTCATGAATTAAAAAATAACAAAACAGTAAAGAGAGACCAATTTTTTTGGATGATGTGAAAGATGATGTTACGCCGAGTAAATAGATACTCAGCATTTCACGCTTTAAAATTGTGCACACTCATGGAATGGCACCAAACTTCAGTACTTCAAAATCTCCATAGGTGTCGCTTAATTTTAATTTTTTTACAGGTTACCAGTTCAGAGTTACAGAGGAAGTCTAGTGCTAGAATTGTTGCTGGCGCTCTAACGCACACGGCGACACCTCGCATGTGTGGTTTGAACAGCGTTTTCATATGTGGGCGGGACTTACGTGTGTGTTCAATTCTAAACGTGAGCTACTGGGGACAGGGCTGTTTTAAAAATATATATTTTATTTTTTATTTAACATTTATTTATTTTTTTATGTTTTGTTTTTTATCTAATACTTATATTCCTATTACAAGTAATGTAAACATCCCTTGTAATAGGAATGGTTTGTGACAGGTCCTCTTTATGAAGAGATGTGGGGTCAATAAGACCCCACATCTCTCCTTCAGGCTGGAAAGCATGAGATTGGGAAAAAAAATTCACCAATCTCATGCCGACAGCCGCGATTGCGGCTTTGTTTACTTCCGGGTACCCGGGCGTGACATCATAAAATTGGCTGGTGCAGGTACTCCATATAATTAAACTATATTTTTTAGTTTTATTTAATTTAAACACACACACATATACTGTATGTGTGTATATATATATATATATTATGACAGGAAATCAGGTAAATCTGTGGGTGTTGTCACAGACGGGAGATACATTTCTGCCTTGTTTAGACAATTCACCAATTACCATTAGGTGTCGGCTGCAGAAATAGCCAGAAAGGTTTAGGGCGTTGGAAAACTTCAGCTGTTCAGAATGAGGCAATTAAGGCCTCTATAAGTTATCCAAAGGATGACTACTGATTGCTGCATTCTGAGGCTTTTTGAGTTAAGGAGAGCCGTGAGAAAGACCTCTGAAGAGGTGAGGTGGTTGTTGATTTTTCTGTGTGAAAAAAATCAAAAACACTATTGTTTCTCTGCTGTATGACCAGCAGTAGGCTGTGCCAGACTCCATAGGTAGGTTCCTGTGTTGGGAAGGTAGACGCCCCAAGTGGCAAGGGTTTATTTTATGTTTTGTTTTGTTTATGCTGTTTGGATGCTTGCACTTGTATCCAGCAATATGGAAGAATAAACCATATCCTTTGTTTTCAACCGTCTTCGGCTGCCTCTCTGTATAGTTCAGTGTGTAATGAACCCATCCAGGGGGTCACACCCCCCCGCTACCAAGCTAATCCCTTACAGTATATTTATATATAATTAAAAAAAATCTCTTTACTTAGTATTTCACTAATATTTTAAAACAACTGGCAAAATTCGTTATTTTTTTTTTAATTATCACATTTTTATTAGTATTTAACACATCCATTAAATCAATATCATATCACATAAATTCCTATTTATCAAAAAATGGAAACATCCTTATCAACCTCACATTATCCCCCCCTCCCCCCCCCCAAAAAAAGTGATTATAAATGTCCCCCTATCCCTAATCCTCCTCCCCTTCCAAATGCAATATGTTCATTGCTCAAAATATAAAAATAAAAATGAGTTCAATGTTAAACAGTTTCCACTTCCACAATTGCATAAATATAAAAAGACATCAAAATGCATATAAAAAATGTGTTACCTAACATTCTGGAAATAGTGGTGAAATCTATTTTTAAGGTTAGAATGGTGAAGGTGATATGGGCTATATGGCTGTACCATTATAAAACAAAAAAACTGCGCTAGTTAATAATAGATAGAATCAATGAAGATAATGAAAATATAACATTCAATAAGGAGAAAACACATTAGGCTGCAGTTGTCGTGGGATAACACAAAAAGAATCAGAAAACAAAAGCAAAACTGCACCACATAAAAACTGGTAAATGAAAGAAAAAACCGTGTGTACAGTTTTTATAAAGATTCAACACAGCATGAGTCCAATCTGAATTTCAAAAGCACTTCCATTAGTATTGAAGCTGTATGTAAATATAAGGAAACCTCCGTAGCAACACACCACCACAGTGACACACCAATACGTATGCAAATGATCCCTTCACCAAGATAGGAATGGCTGCTTACCAGAAGTAAGCTCAAGCAGAGCAGTTGGCTATAGCCCAGCCACGGCCTTTGTATCCGGAAGTCAGTGATTACTATATGGTTTCCCAGAACTGACAGGAAGGGACACTGTGATGTTCATCCACCGGGATACACTTGGGCGTTTCCAATACTCATCCACAGGGGTTAAAACAGAAAAAGCTCCATAGCATAATTCCGTTTGGAAAATTTTATTCAAAAGGTATAAAATATACTTACAATAAAAAGCATAAAAACAAGCATATAAGAGCCGGCCGGCAAGCGATAGGGAATCTCCCCCACGTGGTGACGTCACAAAGCGTCCCCCAGACGCGTTTCGTCATCAATCGGACGTTTTCAATGGGATGGGCTATCGCTTGTGACTCACCAAGTTAAATACCCCGCCCTTGTTGTGAATTGCAAGAACAAGCGCGGCTCGGGCGCCATCTTTAGTGTGGTAAACGTTGCCCTTAATTCGCAGCACATCAAAAGTCAGCAATAAATGTTTGAATAGGATCTCATTTGGTAGGGAAGGGGGCGATCTTGTAACACGCGGACCTCCACCCTCTGAATTACCCAACTTAAGTGTATTAAAAACCACGCTATTCCAATACAGAACGGCTTGTCATATCCTCCATTTTAGAACGCATGCAAAAACGCCATCTTGGAAATGGTAAACATGCCCATAGTCCCTGAATGGGAATAGGAAAAAAGGTGCCCATAGCAAGGAGGAATGAGAACACGAGTGTTATTGTAAGTATATTTTATACCTTTTGAATAAAATTTTCCAAACGGAATTATGCTATGGAGCTTTTTCTGTTTTAACCCCTGTGGATGAGTATTGGAAACGCCCAAGTGTATCCCGGTGGATGAACATCACAATGTCCCTTCCTGTCAGTTCTGGGAAACCATATAGTAATCACTGACTTCCGGATACAAAGGCCGTGGCTGGGCTATAGCCAACTGCTCTGCTTGAGCTTACTTCTGGTAAGCAGCCATTCCTATCTTGGTGAAGGGATCACTTGCATACGTATTGGTGTGTCACTGTGGTGGTGTGTTGCTACGGAGGTTTCCTTATATTTACATACAGCTTCAATACTAATGGAAGTGCTTTTGAAATTCAGATTGGACTCATGCTGTGTTGAATCTTTATAAAAACTGTACACACGGTTTTTTCTTTCATTTACCAGTTTTTATGTGGCGCAGTTTTGCTTTTGTTTTCTGATTCTTTTTGTGTTATCCCACGACAACTGCAGCCTAATGTGTTTTCTCTTTATTGAATGTTATATTTTCATTATCTTCATTGATTCTATCTATTATTAACTAGCGCAGTTTTTTTGTTTTAAATTCTTATTCTGATATTATTATTGCTGCTGGTTTTTTCATTGGGTTAAACATCCCAGTAGAGTCTTTTCAAAAAATGGATATCTTTGAATTCAGGACCACCAAGCTTAACATCGATGGGGTTTTTGAATTGTATAAGGATGATGATAGTGGGGACCTTGGGGGCCTCTTCACTAGATTAAAAAATCTACTTATATCAGAGAACCATACTAAATGGGATATAGCCTATTTGGAGACATACGTAACCCACGGTATGGTCCCAAGAAGCCTGAGGTGGGAGGTATCGCCCCAAAAGGGTGATTCAGACCTGCAAGATTGGTTTAAATATTTTAATACTGCAGGAGTATAGTTTTTACGTTTTTTGATTGAAAGAAAAACCCTTAAATTAACTAAAATTGATGAAGAGGTCAAAACTATTAAAGAAAAACTTGACCCCTCCAAAGAAACAGGGGATTATAAAGAGAGATCCCAAAATCTCCTTAACCTACTTGAAAAAGAGGATAAGGAACAAAGAACTAAAAAGAAAAAGAAGTTCAACAGAGATTTGGAGGATTATCAAAGTAGTATGGTGTTTAACTGGCAGAGAAAATTATTGGAGGAACAAAATAGAATTAACTCCAATGAGATGGAGGTCACTAACCTTCCAAGCTCTACCCTTCCCTCTACTTACCAGGGCCAGGCCCCCTCGGGACCCAAAAAGAATTTCTCCCATATAAAAACAGGAGGACCACAGGCCAGGAACTCTCCCCGTAGGGGTGCGGGTGGCTCCAGGGGTTCCCAGAGTAGGGGTCAGGGACGCTTCCCTGGAACCTATAATAACTACTCGGGACCACCCCATGGAGCCGGTTCCCGGTTTGAAAATTCCAACTATGGGACTACTCAATATGCAGGACCATGGAATCAGGCTCCACCTTTGAACCCATTCGGTCAGGCACCTCCAAGAGATTGGAGTCAGTTGGGTCAACGTGGCCAGGGTTCCCATGCCAACAATAAGGACAGTTGGAGACCAACCCATCTAGGAGAGGGGGACCAGTCGTCTCCTTCATATTTCAATCAAAGAAGTAGTTCTGGATGGGAGTATAATGTACCAACGTCAAATGCTTTTTTTCCTCTAAAAGATAAGGCATGTATAGAAGGACAACAGGCTTCAGTGGGATTAGGGTACCCCGTAGCAAGCGAAAACGCATGTATGCTCCTCCCTCTTGCTTGCCCCAGGGAGGTCCTAGCTGGCCAGGAGGCCCTCCTGCCTCCAATGGCCCTACACCTTGGGATTTTCACAGGCCAAATCAAGGCACCAAGAGACAAGGCGAAAGAGGAGAGGGTGCAGAGGGGGGAGGCGGTGTAGGGCATCCAAAGCGTACAAAAACGTAAAAGGGAAGGGTATTTTTAATTTGAGCTCCAAACCATTGTCTAATTCAGAAAAGGCCCTTTTGGACAAAGGGCTTAAATTTGCACCACCAAAGGTCTTGAATAAATTTGACACATACATGGACATCCATAGATTTATCAGGAAGTTAAATATTAAACGTTATATGATTGGCAATTCATTTTCGAATCCTGTACCCACAAATGGCTATACACACTCAGGGTTGGCCAACGCATCCTTATTCAACCCTCCGGGGGGGTTGGCACCATCTCTTAAAATCTTTCGAGACGTATTGATTAGAGACCTAGAAGATATTGAAATAAAAAAGGCAAGACTAAATAAAACTCTTCAGGAGGGTCTAGACACCTTATGTAACAACAAGGAACTGGTCATTAGACCAGCAGACAAGGGGGGGGGGGGGGATTGTCATCTTGGACAGAGAGGACTATTTAAAAGAAATGCATAAAATCATAGACGACCCAAAAACCTATACTATGTTGGGGAGTGACCCTAAAATTAGGTTTGTGAAGGATTTGGAGTTACTCCTTCACAAAGGTCACTATGAGGGTTTTTTGTCTTTGAAGGAGAAACTCTACCTCCTACCAAAAGCACCCCGGACCCCAACATGACCCCAATGGCGTTTTTGCATGCGTTCTAAAATGGAGGATATGACAAGCCGTTCTGTATTGGAATAGCGCGGTTTTTAATACACTTAAGTTGGGTAATTCAGAGGGTGGAGGTCCGCGTGTTACAAGATCGCCCCCTTCCCTACCAAATGAGATCCTATTCAAACATTTATTGCTGACTTTTGATGTGCTGCGAATTAAGGGCAACGTTTACCACACTAAAGATGGCGCCCGAGCCGCGCTTGTTCTTGCAATTCACAACAAGGGCGGGGTATTTAACTTGGTGAGTCACAAGCGATAGCCCATCCCATTGAAAACGTCCGATTGATGACGAAACGCGTCTGGGGGACGCTTTGTGACGTCACCACGTGGGGGAGATTCCCTATCGCTTGCCGGCCGGGTCTTATATGCTTGTTTTTATGCTTTTTATTGTAAGTATATTTTATACCTTTTGAATAAAATTTTCCAAACGGAATTATGCTATGGAGCTTTTTCTGTTTTAACCCCTGTGGATGAGTATTGGAAACGCCCAAGTGTATCCCGGTGGATGAACATTACAGTGTCCCTTCCTGTCAGTTCTGGGAAACCATATAGTAATCACTGACTTCCGGATACAAAGGCCGTGGCTGGGCTATAGCCAACTGCTCTGCTTGAGCTTACTTCTGGTAAGCAGCCATTCCTATCTTGGTGAAGGGATCACTTGCATACGTATTGGTGTGTCACTGTGGTGGTGTGTTGCTACGGAGGTTTCCTTATATTTACATACAGCTTCAATACTAATGGAAGTGCTTTTGAAATTCAGATTGGACTCATGCTGTGTTGAATCTTTATAAAAACTGTACACACGGTTTTTTCTTTCATTTACCAGTTTTTATGTGGCGCAGTTTTGCTTTTGTTTTCTGATGGCTGTACCATTGTTGAGTGAAAGAGTGGTGAGGGTGAAATGTTTTTTACAGTATGTTGGTTCCATAGGTAAATTGGAATTCTGGGTTTATACTAGCTAGACTTGGACCTGCTCCCATCCCCCTTCTAACACCTACACTATACTGTATTGCCAAAAGTATGGGACACCTGCCTTTACACACACATTAATTTTAATGACATCCCAATCTGATGCCCCGTACACACGATTACTTTATGTGATGAAAAAAAACAACGTTTTCTGTGAAGTAAAAAAACAACGTTTTTGAAACTTCACTTTTCAAAGATGATGTTGCCTACACACCATTGTTTTTTCACAAAAAGAGAGGTTACGTTCACCACTCTTTTCCATTGAAGCTCGCTTCATAACTAGCTTCTGGGCATGCGCGGGTTGTTTTAAACGACGTTTTTTGCTACACACGGTGACTTTTTGTGAAACAAAAAACGACGTTTTGAAAAACGACACATAAAATTGAAGCATGCTTCAATTTTTTTTTTGTCGTTTTTTACAAGACATAAAACAACGTTTTCCCCTACACACGGTCAATGAAATTGACGTTTTTAAAAACGTCATTTTTTTTCATCACATAAAGTGATCGTGTGTACGCGGCATTAGTCCGTAGAGTTCAACATTGAGTTGGCCCACCCTTTACAGCTTACAGGTCAAGTGGCAGGGAAGGGCTTAAACACTAGGGGGCGATGAAGGGCTTAAGTGTGTCCTAGGGAGTGATTCTAACGGTGGGCTGCATCGGACATGACAGCAGTCACTGCTCCTGCTGACAGGGAGCAGTAGATCTCTGTCATGTCACTGGGCAGAACAGGGAAATGCCTTGTTTACAAAGACATCGCCACGTTCTGCCTCTTGGTCGAACATCGAGTTTGCGAGACCTGCGGGCAAACTCGTGCGGCGCGGAGCACCAGGTGCGCGCTGCGCGCCTGCAAGCTACACATTCAAAGTGATGTACCTGTACACCCATTTGCCTGCCTATGCCATTCTGCTGACGTATATGTGTGTGCGGCGGTCGGCAAGTGGTTGCATAAGTTGCATAAGTAAAACATATCACCGCGCTGTATAGTAAAGTCAGAAACGGACAAATCTCTCTTCAGGGGACACTTCTGGCTGTGCAATGATGTCATTGCATGTAGCTCTGCCCTACGTGTTTTGTCAGAGTTGGCATCTTCCGGAGAGTGGACGAAACACGTAAGGCAGAGCTACGTGACATCATTGGGCAGCCAGAAATGACCCCAGAAGAGAGATTCGAACGTTTCAGACTTTACTATACAGCGCTGTGAGTTTTTTTTTACTTATGTAAGTGCAATTAATTGGTTTAATTCTGTCCAAGACCTACAAGGGTCTACAACAGTTGCGACTGGTGCTCAACATTTTTGGGGGGCGCAAACAAAGGGAAAAAAAAAACATCAATTGCAGCCTCACTTTGCCCATCAAACGCAGCTACTGTGCCCATCAATTGCTGCCACTGTGCCCATCAAATGCAGCCACGGTGCCCATCAATTGTCGCCACTGTGCCCATTAATTGTCACCACTGTGCCATCAATTGTCGCCACTGTGCCATCAAACGCAGCCACTGTGCCCATCAATTGTCACCACTGTGCCATCAATTGTCGCCACTGTGCCATCAATTGTCACCACTGTGCCATGCCATCAAACGCAGCCACTGTACCATGCCATCAAACGCAGCCACTGTGCCATCAATTGTCGCCACTGTGTCATGCCATTAATTGTCTCCACTGTGCCCATCAATTGTCGTCACTGTGCCATGCCATCAATTGTCACCACTGTGCCATGCCATCAATTGTCGCCACTGTGTCATGCCATTAATTGTCATGCCATTAATTGTCGCTGAGATGCGTGTCAGTGTTAACCAGGGAACGCACACCCTGTGCACCCTCTGGTTAACTATTTGGAAGCCGATTAGAGCCCACAGGCTGTAATTGGGAAGCCGCTGGCTCTGATAGACACTTCCAAAACCAACCAACTGCTGTTATTCAGATGGCGGCGCTCACCAGGGGGCCGGTCATCTGAATAGTGGGCAGCAGCGGTGCCGGCGACAATACATAGATTCATGTAATGCATGAATCTATGTATTGTTGACTTGTGTGACGGGGGCAGGGTAGAGAGCGGGCGGCGCTCCTGTGCCCACTATGGACTCACCCCCACTGGTCTACAAGGGTCAGTTGCAGTAACTGCCAATCCAACCTGTCAAAAGCCTTTTCTGCATCTGTAGAGAGATGGGCAAAGCAGATGGGCAAAGCTGAATGGACAAAGCAAACGTTCACTTTAAAAATCGCCGCATTTTAAAGGTATTTCTCGTTTCGCCGTCAGAAAGTCGGGGGGTCCAGTCAAAGTTGGCAGAAAGCATATACAAGCCAATCAAAAAGTCATCTTGAGAGCAAGAATGTGTAATGTATTCGTTTCTTGCCTGAAGCTTATCTTCACATCTTGTCCTCTTTATCCCTCGACGCAGAGCGAAATGAGCACACAGCAGCTTTAGAACTAAGTTCCTGATATACAAAAGGTTACTCTTTACTAAAATTAAAGCGAAGAAGAAAAAGAGTAAAAAACAAAACTAAAAAACACTTTTTAGAATAAGAAGAGAAGCTCTCTTTAAAGTGCAGAAATGTGTGTTTTATTTTTCCTTTTAATCTGCAATTCAGAGGAAACATCAAAGACCAAACAAAAATGTGTGCTTTGCCAGACTAATGCCGCAGTTAAAAAGAAAGAAAAAACATAAATAAAGTTCCAGTAGCGTAGATTAAAGGGTAACTCCAGTTTCTCGGGTAAAAAACATAGCAAATACAAAAATGATATACAGAATATCAGTTGCTACAGCTTTATTGTAATTGAATGTTATTACACATTACCTTCCCTTTTCAATTCAAAGCTGCTGTCATTTTCTGTAAAATGCAATACAGCAACCTGGAGGTGTCGCCGGTACACAGCTGGTATACAGAAGAATTCCAGAAATGTCATTTCCTGCTTGTGTTATTGACGTACTGATTTTCCTGGAATTCTGCACTAAGACACAGGTCAGGCATCATCGGAAACAAAAATGTAATTTATGATGAGATTGTCCCTGAGGAGGTTTAATTATTTCCAAAGGGATGCCAACACTGCAACTTTCCCAACGCTGGAAGTGCACCAGGTAATTAGAATGAACCAGATCCTCCCATTCAGAATCAGTATTCAATGGACAAACAGCTATTTCTTCAGAGCAGAAACAGATAGGAATCTGCTGTATCCTGGCCTAGGCCAACAAGGCCCAGGCCTAGACTTACACTTTGCAGGGGGGCGGCACGGAAAGGGTCCTAGCCGGCTTGTGCTACACTGTTAGTGTAAAGCAAGCTGCTTCTAATTTTGACTGTCCTATCATCCTGGACCACAAAACGTCCTCACTGTGCTCTATGTTTTCTGCTGCACCGTTGGCATGGTTATATCTTCTTAGTCCTCTCCTTCAAATTATCTGTAATTTGTGCTTAAAGCGGAGGTTCACACAAAAAGTAAACCTTCGCTTTTTATATCCCTCCCCCCTCCGGTGACACATTTGGCACCTTTCAGGGGGGAGAGGGGTGCAGATACCTGTCTGAGACAGGTATTTGCACCACATCCGGGTTCGGATCCCAGCAGGGAATCCAGCCTGTGACGTCACCCCCGCTGTCTTCTGGGAAACACTGTTCCCAGGAGAGAGCGGGGACCAGTGTCAGAGCGCCGCGATCCTCGCACATGCGCAGTAAGAATTCGGGCAGTGAAGCCGTCAGGCTTCACTTCCTGATTCCCTCAACGAGGATGGCGGCGGAAGCAGCGGAGGACCGAGCGATTGCTCAGCCTCGGCTGCTGACATTGCAGGCACGCTGGACAGGTAAGTGTCTATTTTTTAAAAGTCAGCAGCTGCCGTATTTGTATCTGCTGACTTAAAAAAAAAAAAAAAATTGGCGGAACCTCCACTTTAAAGTAGAACTATAGGCAACACTTTTTATTTACTTTGGATAAAGTAAGGGAGGCTTAGAGCCCCGGTCAGTTTATTTTTTACCATCCCTGTCCCATTGTAGAGATTTCCCTTCACTTTCTGCCCCATAGCCAAACAGGAAGTGAGAGGAAATCTATGAAAATTAGGGAATCCATTGACCCTCCCTCCAGGCCCTCAGAACTAGTGTCCTTACTCGAAAATCTCAGGGAGGGTGTTAAACAGAAAGGGGTGTGGCCTTGACAGGAAGGGTGGGTCATATTTATTTTAGGGGGTGCACGAGTTAAGTCAGCCCTAGGGCAGCACAAAACCTAAATACACTACTGGCTACAACGTTTGTTAAATTCTTGCAATGAACATCGGTCACACAGAGGGCATTTTTTTTATCAACAAAAGTGGTTGATAGGTTTTTCCGTCAGAATAAACTCCGACAGAACGTCAAAAACGCGGTGACGTACAACACGTACGACGAGCCGAGAAAAATGAAGTTCAATGCTTCCGAGCATGCATCGACTTGATTCTGAGCATGTGTGTTTTTTTTTCCGTCAAAGTTCCATACAGACGAACGAAATTTCCATCAGAAAAAAACAGAACATGTTTTCTTTCTAATGCCTCGTACACACGACCGTTTTTTTCAACGTTCAAAAACCCGTCCGACCAAAGCGCGGTGACGCACAACACCTATGACTGGACTATAAAGGGGAAGTTCCTTTCAATTGGCGCCACCCTTTAGGCTGCTTTTGCTGATCACCGTGTTAGTAAAAGTTTGGTGAGAGACGATTCGTGCTTCTCAGCCTCGTGCTTTTCAGTCCGTTACAGTGTGACGAATGTGCTATCTCCATTACGAACGCTAGTTTTACCAGAACGAGCGCTCCTGTCTCATACTTGATTCTGAGCATGCACGTTTTTCCCCCTCAGAAAAGCATACACGCGACCATTTTTCGCGACGAGAAAAAGACTGACGTGAAACACGACGAGAAAAAAGAGAGCTGGTTTAATTTTTTTTTGTGGGCAGTTTTTTAGTTAAGAAAACTGCTAGGGTGCATACACACACGGTTTTCTCGACAAATATAAAAAATGGTTTTCTCATCGTGAAAAACGATCGTGTGTACGCGGCATAAGTCCGTCGGAATTTCTGAGGGAAAAAGTCCGATGGGGCATACACATGGTTGGAATATCCTATGAAAAAATCCCGTCTGACTTTTTAATCGGAAATTTAGATAGTGTGTACGAGGCAGTACAGTAAAGAACCCTTTACACAGTTTAACGTTAAACCACTTCTCTTCAAGTTTTAGTGAATGGCCGCGTGTCTTATTAAATTCCCTTTAGCGGAAAAGTTTTATCCCTATTGTGGGGTCACCAGTACGGTATTTATACATTGAAATCATATCCCCTCTCAAGCGTCTTTTCTACAGAGAGAATAAGTTCAGTGCTCACAACCTTTCCTCATAACTAATATCCTCCAGACCCTTTATTAGTTTTGTTGCCCTTCTCTATTTCCAGTACATCCTTCCTGAGGACTGGTGCCCAGAACTGGATGGCATACTCCAGGTGCGAGACTTGTAGAGCGGGAGAGTTTTCGTTTTATCTCCGGAGTTAATCCCTTTTTAATCCCAATATTCTGTTTGCTTTGTTAGCAGCACCTTGCCATTGCTGAGCCTGTCATCTACTAGGACCCCCAGGTCCTTTTACATCCTAGATTCCCCCAGAGGTTCTTCCCTCAGTGAGTAGATTGCATTCACATTTTTGCCACCCAAATGCATTATTTTACATTTTTCTCCATTAAACCTCATTTGCCATGTAGTTGCCCCACCCCATTCATTTGTTCAGATCTTCTTGCAAGGTTTCCACATCCTGCGGAGAAATTATTGCCCTGCTTAGCTTAGTATTGTCTGCAAATACAGAGATTGAGCTGTTTACCCCATCTTCCAGGTTGTTTATGAATAAATGAAATAGGATTGGTCCTGTGACGGTATTAGAGCATATCTCCGCCATCCTCTCCCTTCTTCTCCCATAAAAGAAATCACCCCAATATTCCCCGACTAGGAATATCCCTGGAATCGCCGAATAATCCACACATTAGCCATGGCTTAATACTGGATCTAACAGGACACACTTTAATGAAAGTACACAGCACACTTTATACAGGATTTGGAACATCCCGCCCCCAACAACCGCTTTCTTATTGGTCCATTGTAAAGTATGCAGTCTTCACTCTGGTCCTCTAAAAACCATGCAAATGAGGACTTGAAAATGTCTCCGCAGGGATTGGTCCCAAAGCTTGAATAGGTGTGGCCAGAAGCCTGAATATGTGTGTTCAGACAAAAGCCCCAGGGGGTCAATCAATGTACACAATAGCCAGCCACAGAACAATGGAGCCGTCTGGAGAATTGAGACAGGGCAGAAGTAATTTACACCTTATAATAGAAAGGCTTTAAATAGGGTTATCACACAATGGACAATTATCACTTATGAGTCTGTTGACCTGGCTGGGGTTTAGAATAACAATTAACACCTCTACACACTGGACAATAAAATGTATCTCACAAGCCCGACTCCGGTATGCCATTGAAGGGTCATTGTCCAATTATCCAGGTCTAGAGGCACACAGACATTAAGATTAGCAGGGAGAGAATTACATCTTCTGTAATGCATGAATTAGGATTTCAGTATTTCATGGTCCATGACATTACTCCCCCTGGGAAATAGTTCAACATCTGCAGTGGGACCCAAACGGGTCACTCGAGGATGTTGGGCAAGTAGTCTTAAGGTTCCAGGACTGTCTGCCAGGATAACCCATCCGCCTTCCTGCTTTGCGGCCCTGGCCCATAATCGGACGGCAAGAGGCTCGCATTCAGTCCTCTCCAAAAGCCCCTGTCCCGGCTAGGACTGTCACACATCTCCCCTTTTGGCAGGGGACTAACCCAGTAGGAGACACCAGATGGGTTGTCTCTGAATTTAGTCAGTAGTTCCAGTCCCCCAATGCCGGTATCCATACAGTACCCCAAATCACTTGCTCCAAACCGAGCATTACTCACCCCGCCATCCTCTGCCTCTCTCAGGGAACACGTCTGCCGCTGGGGAGAGGCCTGGACTAGCCCTTCTCCCTGGAGTCCTTTCAGCCGCTGGAGAGATGACAGGGTGGCTGGGCTCGGTCCATCATGCTGTTGGAGATCTGGGCCAACTGGCCACCATTTATGGGGTATACCAGTGGAGACTGAAGTCCCATCCACTGGTGTGAGGTGAAAATCCCCCAGTGCTTGCAAAGCAAAGCCGACATCCTCCTCTTTCAGTCCTGTACCATTTTCTGGGGTTGTGCCAGTGGGGACTGAAGTCCCATCCACTACCCCAGGAACCCCTTCTTCTGTTAGGTGAAAGCAGAGGCCCGGGGCACTCTGCTCTGTTGCCAGCTCTTCCGCTGGGTTGCTGTGAGTGGAGACCACAGTCCCATCCACCGATATCCACTCAAGCTGTAGTGGGGTGCAGCCGCCAGTAGCATCCTGTCCTGCTGCCAGTGATTCAGCTGGGAGTAAGAGCTTTACCACCTCAGCTGGTTGCTGGGGAGGGGGGCCAACCGCCCCGGCTCCCTGGAACTCCACAGTTGGTCCCGGTGCTGGGCAGAGATGGCTGGCACTCTGCCCTGTTGCCAGCACTTCTGCTGGGGATGCATAATCCATAACATCCTCTGAACAGTCCATACTTTCTGTAATCTGTGGCTGGGGAGTGATCGCCATCTTCTCACCCTGAGCCTCCAAAACTGCCACAGGGGTGGGGCAGAGGTCTTGAACCCTCTGTCCGGTGACCAGCGCTTCAGCTGGGAAAGTTCTGTGTAACTCCACAAATACTGCTCTTGGGGCTGGGCAGAGCACAGTGAAGTGTGGCCCTGATACCAGCTCTTCTGCTGGAGGCCCATCAGGTTGTTCTTCCTCAGCAGAGAAGTCTATCAGATCCCCTGTCTCTGCAACTGGTGTCTGGGGATAGAGGTTCACCATCACCTGTCTTTCATTTGGTGCTGCTTCTTTAGGCGTTGTCACCGATCGTCGTATTTCTGCAATTCTCAGCTCATGTTGCCGCTCTCGTTCTTTCTCATCAAAAGCTTTAAAAGCTCTAAACGGAGTCTTCCTTGAGTCTGCTGTGCTGTACTCACTGTTTGGAGAATGTGCGGCTGCTTGTCGAACTGCTGCCAGTTTTAACTGTAGTTCTGCGTTTCTTATTTGTTTAGCCTCCTCCGCTACCAGGGTCATCACTTTCAGCACCACATCCGCCGTTGGGTTCGGACCGAACCATGCTAATTTCTCTCTTATTAGCTTGTTAGCTGGTGATTCCTCATCCTGAATCACTGGTGTCCCCATCTTCTGTACTGCAGGCCTTGCTGCAACCGAGTTCTCCTGGTCTAGCTCCATTTATTCTGCTATGATGACACGCTCGGTTTTGCTGCTAGCAATCCTTCCACAAACTTCAAGTAGTCCTTTCCGTGTATTTCTTTTAAGCAGGGTGTATCAGTCTTCCATTCACTGTTCCCAGTGTCTGCTTGGAATCCTGGTGTAAAGGAAAGTAGAAGGGAAAATCCCGCTGCTGCCATCCAGTGTGACGGTATTAGAGCATATCTCCGCCATCCTCTCCCTTCTTCTCCCATAAAAGAAATCACCCCAATATTCCCCGACTAGGAATATCCCTGGAATCGCCGAATAATCCACACATTAGCCATGGCTTAATACTGGATCTAACAGGACACACTTTAATGAAAGTACACAGCACACTTTATACAGGATTTGGAACATCCCGCCCCCAACAACCGCTTTCTTATTGGTCCATTGTAAAGTATGCAGTCTTCACTCTGGTCCTCTAAAAACCATGCAAATGAGGACTTGAAAATGTCTCCGCAGGGATTGGTCCCAAAGCTTGAATAGGTGTGGCCAGAAGCCTGAATATGTGTGTTCAGACAAAAGCCCCAGGGGGTCAATCAATGTACACAATAGCCAGCCACAGAACAATGGAGCCGTCTGGAGAATTGAGACAGGGCAGAAGTAATTTACACCTTATAATAGAAAGGCTTTAAATAGGGTTATCACACAATGGACAATTATCACTTATGAGTCTGTTGACCTGGCTGGGGTTTAGAATAACAATTAACACCTCTACACACTGGACAATAAAATGTATCTCACAAGCCCGACTCCGGTATGCCATTGAAGGGTCATTGTCCAATTATCCAGGTCTAGAGGCACACAGACATTAAGATTAGCAGGGAGAGAATTACATCTTCTGTAATGCATGAATTAGGATTTCAGTATTTCATGGTCCATGACAGGTCCCATGACAGAACACTGGGGGACCCCACTTTCCATCCCGGACAATTCTGAGTTCTCCCCATTTATCACTACCCTCTGAACTCGCCCTTGTAGCCGGTTTTCAATCCACCCTATGGTCCATGCCAACGGACCTTACTTTGTACAGTAAATGTTTATAGGGAAATGTATCAAATGCTTTTGCAAAATCCAGATACACCACGTCTACCATTTTTTTTTAATTGATAGATTCTGATTGATCATTTTCTAATCACATGGGTAATGCTCCACATGGTATTTATAAAAAATAACTTTTGCCTAACCCTCTATCCCCTTTACCCATCCTTTTTACTTACATTTCAGAGAAATTATAACTTTCAATTTGAATTATGTCTATTTTACAGATGTTTTTTTTAGAGATCCTGTGATGTCTGCATTTGGAAGTAAGTACTGAATTTTTGTTTATAATTTTGATTCACAAATTTTCTCCATGTTTATTGCTAACCTAGCCTTCATGCAACCAGGGGTGGATTTTTACTTCCTGTGTCCCCCTCCTACGCCAGTGGATTTGTAAAGCCTTAAAGCGGACAAAACCAAAACATTGCAAAAAATTGTGGGCCTCCCCCCGCATTGCAAGGGTAAAAGACCATGTGCAACATAAAAAGCAACTATACCTACTTTACTCCTTTTTCCGGTGGGCTTCCTCCCAGCTGCATAACCATACCCTAGAGCATGGGTCTTCAAACTATGGCCCTCCAGTTGTTTAGGAACTACAATTCCCATCATGCCTAGTCATGTCTGTGAATGTCAGTTTTACAATGCCTCATGGGATGTGTAGTTCCGCAACAGTTGGAGGGCCGTAGTTTGAGGATCCCTGCCCTAGAGGATTTTTATTTTTCCTGGAGTTCAGCTTTAATATCACACTAACTATATCAAACTTCATAGCCACATACTGTAAGGCACATCAAAATCTTGTGGCAGAGAGGTTCGGTACACCTAGAGGACTAGGAATATTCTACTAGTGGTTCAGACCTATGTGTATGAACCCAGAAAATGAAAAAGGAAAGCACACAGTACACTATTCAAGGCTACTCACCTTTTTTTCTCTAAGGCTGCATTCACACCTGAGCGTTTTGTCACCGGAAGCGTGACGCTCAAAAACGCTAGAGGGGGAAAAAAAACATTATTCTCTATGGAGATGGTTCACAAAACTCCGAACGCCTGAAGCTCAAACAAGTTCCGGACCCTTTTTTGTCGCGCAAATCGGGCGTTTTACATTGGTGACACTGACCTGTAACAGCCTAACCAGCGAACAAAAATCTCCTGCATGCGCCGAATGGATTCTACGCATGCGTGGAAGTATTTTACTTCCTGGAGTGGTGACGTGGCGGCGTCAACGTCACCGCCACGTCACCTCGCTGTCTGTCCGCTGGGATTTTGGTTTGATCGTGTGTACACTGATCAAACCAAAATAGCCCAGCAGACATATCCGATGAAAACGGTCTGTCCGACCGTTTTCATCGGATTTGTTTAGTCGTGTGTACGTGGCCTTAATAGGTGCAATACCAATAAGGAGGTGGTATTTTTCCGCAAGCAGTTTTAAATTCCAAGAAAAAAAGTCATGCCAAATTAAGGAGATAAATACAACATTAAATTAACAGATATGAGCTGTAATGATCAAAAGTTCATAGATCAATAAAAGTTCAGTGAAGTGTCCCTGTATAGGATAAATTGATCCCAGGTAGGAAACTCCTACGGTCCACACCACCAAGTGATGTAAATACAAAAGGTGCACCCAACACCAGATGAAAAAGCAGCTTACCAGAGGGCAAGCACTATAGACGATTGGCTATAGCCCAGCCACGGCCTTTATGTTCCTCGAGTGATCCAACTCTGACCAGTTAGTTCAGGGGCGTGATGACTTTAGGCTCCAATTAGTTCAATGTGGATGAAAGAAAGAGGCGCACATAGCATAACTCCATATAACAATAGGTTTAATAAAAAGGTAAGTGGTACTTACAAACGAACCATAAAAACAGCTTAAGATCAAAGCATTGCCGGCCGGCATGTAGGAGCCCTCCTCCTCAGCGTGGTGACGTCACTGCGTAGCCTCCCAAACGCGTTTCGTCACTATAGGACTTTATCAATGGGGGTTTTAAATTCCTTTTTTTCCTATAGAAATTTAATTTTGTGCAGGGACAGTTCTAAACACAGGAAACGTGGGCCACTTCACAGGCATACTTTAGACAGGTATGATATTTAACAGAATATTTCACTTTTATTTTTCAGTTTTTTGCATTGATACATGTTCCCTGGGGCAGGACCTGGGTCCCCAACCCCTTTCTAGGACAATAACTTGCATATTAGTCTTTAAAATTAGCACTTTTGATTTCAAACGTTCGAGTCCCATAGACTTTAATGGGGTTCTAAAGTTTGCGCGAACGTTCGGTCCGTTCGAAGGTTCTGATGCGAACCGAACCGTTTCCTCTTCAGATGGTCATACATTCGAAAGTTAATTTCTAACTTTATATGATTTTTTTTATGAATTGATATACTATTCTTTTAATGTTGATAATTCTAGCATAATTTGCACGGAGCGTTATCATTGTTGTTAGACAGCGCTGAATCCACACATTTTTATAATAAAAAACATATTGTCAGCCTCTGTATTGTTATACTGTCCATTGGATAATATTATCCTAATTCTTCCCATATGGTGCTTATTCTGCTCTGCTAAAGTAGACAGGGAATAAGATGAATTTTTCATAGATTTATCTGACACACTTAGGCCCCGTACACACGGCCGAGGTTCTCGCTGAAAATCAGCGAGAACCTCGCTGGAATGCACATTCCAGCGAGGACCTCGGCCGTGTGTACGGTCTCAGCGAGCTTCCCGTCGGGAAGCTCGTCGAGCCGAAAAAGAGAGCACGCTCTCTATTTTCTCGACGGCCCGCCTGGAAGAATGGCTGGTTGCCATTCCCGACGGGCGGGTCGCCGAATTCGACGGCCGGGAGAGAACCTCGACGGGCGGAACGATGTGTTCTGCCCGTCGAGGTTCTGGGTCGTGTGTACGCCGCCTCACAGTTTGAACAGATCCTGGCTTTGTGCTATAGATTTTAAAGTTTGGGCCTCAATTATGCTCTTGCTGTGTTAGAATTGAGTTTTATACAGCATACGTTAAATAGAGCCCATGCAGCTTTGTGTAGTCAACTTTACAGAACATATGCCAGCCGATGTGAATGGGTGTACCAAATGAGAACCAGTGAAGGGATGTTACTATTATTATTATATAGGATTAATAAAGCGCCAACAGTTTTTGCAGTGATTTACAATATTATTTGAGACAGCACAGGTACAATATTTTTCCTTTAGCGCCGACCGTACGCACATATGCGGCCTCGGCTTGAAGGGTTTATACCAGGTTGATGCCTGCAACTGCGGGCATCAACCCGGTACCGTTTTTTAGAGCGGGTGGCTGGTTCTTTAGGGATAACAACCGATGTGGCTAAAAGCCTTCTGCCGCTCTTCCCGGGCCTCCCATCTCACCGGGAGACCCGATCCACCATCCAGCACTTCCACTGGCTAGGCTGAGACTGGAACAAAGCCGGAAACGACACTATTCAGAATAGACGTTTTTTGGGAAAGTGAAAACAAGGGATTTAGGGTATTTTAGACCCCGATCCGCCCATAAAGAGTACCTGTCACCACATATTACTGTTCGTGCTGTCTACTAAGGCCTCGTACACACGATAGGTTAGCCAGAGGACAACAGTCTGATGGACCGTTTTCATTGGTCAAAACCGATCGTGTGGGCCACATAGGTTATTTAACCTTAGGTTAAAAAAAAGCCAACTTGCTTTAAAATGAACCTATGGACTCCTAACCGATAGGTCAAAAGTAGGCACGACCATCGGTTAAAAATCCACGCATGCTCAGAATCAAGTCGACGCATGCCTGGAAGCATTTTTTCAGTACGTCGTTGTGTTTTTCGTCACTGCGTTCTGACACGATCGTTTTTTTAACTGATGGTGTGTAGGCACATCAGACCATCAGTCAGCTTCATCGGTTACCCTATGACAACGGTCCTTCAGACCGTTCTCATCGGATGGACTGATCATGTGTACAAGGCTTTGGAGTACCTGTCACAGGTCTAATGATGCACAATTCCGATAATTCGAATTCTGGTGTAATGTGATTCTCATTCCTCTGTAGGTCGAGGTGATGCCAGTGCAAGTGCCACTCCAATCCCTGAGAGTAAGTATTGTTGTTTGTAGCTGCAATTAATAGAAATGTTGAACTTTGAGCATTTTAAGGGAGGAGTGAAGAGACAACGCCCGGCCAAATTCCCAGGGAAGATGAATGTTCAGTATACTGTTTTTGGGTGTCTTCCATGTACCCAGATGTAGACTAGTAGAAATGAATAGGCGGCAACTCGAAACTTCCAAATACAAATTATTTTATTATTACAGGATGAGTATAAAGAAACAAAGGCTTACACGTTTCGACCCATCGCCATTTTTAGCACACGCCTCCAAAACTAAGAGTTGAAGTACAATATTGTTTAGTTAGACGAACAAAGATATACTGCCCTTGAGAAACACAAAATAAGACAAGCTGCACCACTGCCGTGAGATATTATAACAAAATTCAAATATAAATATACTGTGTTGTGCTAAACAAAAAAATAAAATACATTGAAAATTCTCTCAGTGAGTCCAAATGTCAAGCAGGAGGGTCAGGACACTATCTACTTTGCAGATAGAGAAAGGAGCTGTGTGTTAGTGGGCGTCCTGACTCTCCTGATCGCCCCCCTCCCACCTCAAGAGGCTTTCTCCACACCAGGGAGAAAAAGCCTCACATTACTGTGTGGAGTTACAGACAGAAGAACAGGAAGTGAGGATTTCTCAGAAGAAATAAGGACATTTAAAAGCAAAATAGAAGGGTGAGGTAAGTGAAGGAGGACTGCACTGAGGTATAGGAAGCTATTTAGGGGGAAAAAAAATTACCTTTACAACCCCTTGTTCCTGTTTATTCCTAGTTGTGTGTAACAAATACACCAAAATATAACAAGTACCAAGGACTAAAGTGAAGACCCATTCCTACTAAAAACCCAGAAGGATCCTTGTTAATGCTACCTGGTACTGGTAGCTCTAGACAGGGGTGCCCAATCAGTGGCCCGCGGAGCCCTCTGATGCGGCCCACAAACTCCTGCTCTGGGATGGAATAGAATACTGTTATTAAAGGTCAGTTTATTACTAAAATCACAGTGTATATATGGGCACATCTGTTATGCAGTGGTTACTGGGCTGCTTTCAAACTGATCTGCAGGTCTAGAGCAGTTTACCTGCGGGTTACCTGCACTGAGCCATAGACTTCTGTTGTTACCTGCGAGTTTGGTGAGCTTTCTGAAAGTGCACCAAACCAGCAGAATATAATTGAAGTATATTACAAAGTGCAGGAAAGCTTTAGGTACACTGCGTTGCACCGTGGTCTGGGTAAACCGCAGCGCATCAGTGTGAAAGCAGCCTTGGGCCCCTTTAACAAGGACAGTCTGACAGTCCGACCAATTGGACCATCCATTCACCTCTAAGGCCGCGTACACACGAGGGGATATGTCCGCTGAAAACGGTCCGATGGACCGTTTCAGCAGACATCTCCGCTCGTGTGTATGGGCTAGCGGACAGATTTCTCCACCCGACAGATTTCAAAGCAAGCTTTGAAATCTATCCGGTGGAATCTGTCCACCCGACATGTCTGCTGGTTAGTACACTTACCAGCAGACATGTCGGCCCCCACCGCCGCCGCGCCGCTGCCGAATGGATTCGGCGCATGCGCGGAAGTGTTTTACTTCCTGGTGCGGTGACGTGGCGGTGACGCGGCGGCGTCAACGTCACCGCCGCGTCACCGCGCCGTCCGGCGGCGGGGAATTTGATCCGATGGTGTGTACACGCCATCGGATCAAACTCCCGATCGGACATATCCGATGGAAATGGTCCGCGGACCGTTTTCATCGGATATGTCCGATCGTCTGTACGCCGCCTAAGTAGTGGCAGACATAAACTGACTTTCTATCTCCAACACGATCCGCTAAAAAGTATTGTGTGCTGTGTCCGTGTCGGCTCTGCATATGCAGAGCCGACACAGACATGTCATCCACTCGCTCCACACATTGTGGCCCGCGACCGGTTACCAAGTCGCTTAAGTGGCCCTCGCTCTTCAAAAGGTTGGGCCACCCCTGCTCTAGAAGCTCTAGGTAGCTCTATAAGGAGAGCAGCATCATTTTTCTTTGGAGTCGGCATCCATCGGTTGGTGGAGCATCATTGAAGGCTTGGAGCATAGTGGTTGCCATTGGCTGAAATATATCGGTAACATCCATTATTTTTTGTTAACTGGTAAACCCAGTTGTTGATTGCAAGCTCTTGCTCCAATCTTCCCATAGCTTTGTTGGAGTATGCTGCACTTGAGTCAGTGAAAGGCTGATCTAGCCAGAGCCCTTATCACATAAGTGTTTTGCTCTGTGAGAAAGTCCCTTTAAGCCATAGGATACAATATTATCAATTCCTAATATAACTCATCTTGTTTCCCCATCTAGGCACCTCTCCACCTGCTGAAATAAGCCCAACAAGTAAGTGTCCTGTCCTGCTTTTTTTCTGCAAAAGTAGAGTGATTATTTGAAAGTTTTTCGTACATGTAGGTACTTGTAGGCACTCACCTAATTCATTGACACTCCTTTAGCAAGAGCTATTTTTTATGTGTTACATACAGAAGAACTGAGACTTTTAATGCTGTATCAGACAACTAAAATATATGCATAGTCTGAATTAACCTGTCCAACAGTATGCGTTAAAAACAGGGGTTTAGTTAGCACACATTTGCAAATACATGTGTAAGCTTCACGGCACCCTGTATTACTTGCAGCCCTAAGTAGGGTTGTCCTGATATCTATACAAGTATCAGTATCGGGACCGATACTGAGCATTTGCGCGAGCACTTGTACTTGCGCAAATGCTCCCGATGCTTCACCCGATACTTTATTTTTTTCCCTCTGAGTGGGGGTGGAGAGCGGGCAGAGAGGGGGCGGGGAGCAGTCAGAGAGGAAGGCGGAGAGGAGTCGGAGAGCAGAGCAGTCCTCGGGTATGTAAAACATGCCACTGGAAGAGAGCTGCTGCCGCTGCCGCCGTCTAGTTGATCGGCGCTCGGAGAACATAAAAGCCTTTATTTGAATAGCTGTTTGTTCCCCGCCGAGCGTTGTCATATAAAGCCCCTGCCCCTTGTCCAGGCACTTTGATAGACAGATCACTCGTCCCAGGATTGGACGGGTGATCTGTCTATCAAAGTGCCTGGACAAGGGGGAGGGGCTATATATGACGACGTGCCACGGGGAACACAGTTATTCAAATGAAAGCTGTTATGTTCCCCGAGCGCCGATCAACTAGACGGCGGGGGGAGACCTACACAAAGCTGAAGTTGGGAGACACAAGACTTCATTTATGGAGACACGTGGCTGCATTTTTTAAAAAAGTATCGGTAATCGGTATCGGCGAGTACATGAAAAAAAGTATCGGTACTTATACTCGGTCCTAAAAAAGTGGTATCAGGACAACCCTAGTCCTAAGGCTTCATTTCCACTGGCGTTTTAAAAGTGAGCTCTAAAACAGCTAGGTATGCCTGGAAAAATTCGCGTTAAAAACGCAAAATTTACCGCGTTTTTGCATGCGCAATTTTGCGCGTTTTTTTAACGCTAGTGTTAGGCAGCGTTTTTTTGAAAAAAAAAATCTCTAGGCTATATATATGAGATTTTTTATGAAATCCCTGCAGCTCAAAAGCGATGCGGTGCGCATTTTTGCGCGTTTTTGCTCGTTTATGCGCGTTTTTGTGCGTTTTTTAAAGGTCGAGCGTTTTTACAGCTGTGTTTTAGGAGCTTTAGAACGCCCTGCTCCTGCGTTTTTTTTACAGCTCAAAAACGCCTAGGCCATTTGCAGCTCAAAAATGTCTATGTGGGAATGATGCCATAGAATAACATGGACAGGTGTTTTTAAGCTGCAAAAAACGCTCAGAAACGTGGCTGTAAAAACGCCAGTGGAAATGAGGCCTAACCCTTGTAAATTTATGAGGGTCTCCACAAATGGCAGCACATGCATTTTAATTGATAGATAAGGGGCAGGTGGGCCTGGAGGTAGCCCAATCCTCCATTAAAGGCATGGGGGCACACTGGACACCCAGCACATAGGACAATGGTAGCAAAGGTGCCCAGTGTGTCCCCTGACCAAATTTACATCAGTAACAAACAGATGGCCCCTGCCCCCACCTATAACTGGCCTTCACAGCAAGAAACGCATGGAAGAGCAACACATGAAAGACAAAACCAGAGAAAATTCCCAGGTCACCAACCAGTCTGCTTACCCACCAAATTAACCTGTCCAACAGTATGCGTTAAAAACAGGGGTTTAGTTAACACACATTTTCCAAATGCATGCAAAAGCTGCAAGGCCCCTTTGCACCCTCTATTACTTTAACCAGTTAAGGACCGCCTAAATACGTCGGCAGAATGGCACAGCTGGGCATATGGACGTACAGGTACATCCCCTTTAAGAAGCCCAGCCATGGATCGCGAGCGACCCGGTCCTGTGCTCCGTGACCGCACCCGTGGGATCCGATCGCCGCCGGTGTCCCGTGATCAGGTCGCAGAGCAGAAGAACGGGGAGAGTTAAGTGTAAACAAACCTTTCTCCGTGTTTCCTAGTGAGAGTGTCACTGATCGTCTGTTCCCTGTTATAGGGAACGACGATCAGTGAGGTCACATGGCCAGCCACGCCCCTATACAGTAAGAAACACACATTAAGGAACACTTAACCCCTTTAGCGCCCCCTACAGGTTAACCCCTTCACTGCCAGTGTCACTTTCACAGTAATCAGTGCATTTTTTAGCACTGTTTGCTGTAAAAATGACAATGGTCCCAAAATAGTGTCAAAAGTGTCCCATGTGTCCGCCATAATGTCGCAGTCACAATGAATTTCGCTGATCCCTGCCATAACTAGAAAAAAATATTAATAAAAATGCCATAAAACTATCCCCTATTTTGTAGACGCTATAACTTTTGCGTAAACCAATCAATAAACGCTTATTGCAATTTTTTTTTACCAAAAATATGTAGAAGAATACGTACCGGCGTAAACTGAGGGAAAAAAAAACTTTTTTTTTTAAATATATTGTTGGGGGATATTTATTATAGCAAAAAGTTAAAAATATATTTTTTTTCAAAATTGTCGCTCTATTTTTGTTTATAGCGCACAAAAGAAAAACCGCAGAGGTGATCAAATACCACCAAAAGAAAGCTCTATTTGTGGGGAAAAAAGGACGCCAATTTTGTTTGGGAGCCACGTCGCACGACTGTCAATTGACTGACAATTTTTTTTAAAACAATATTTTTTACTTTTTTGCTATAACCATTATTGATTTTTTTTTAACAAATTTTTTCATCAGTTTAGGCCAATATGTATTCTTCTACATATTTTTTGGTAAAAAAAAAAAACACAATAAGGTTTGCGCAAAACTTATAGCGTCTACAAAATAGGGGATAGATTTATGTCATTTTTATTTATTTTTTACTAGTAATGGCGGCTATCTGCAATTTTTATCGGGACTGCGATAAAAGGGGTTAACACTGGGGGGTGATCAAGGGGTTAACTGTGTCCTAGGGAGGTGTTTTTAACTGTGGGGGCAGGGGACTGACTGGAGGAGGAGACAAATTGCAGTTCCAGATCACTAGCAATAGTGTTGCTCACGAATATTCGTATTGCGAATATTCAGCTCGAATATGGCATATTCGAGTATTCGCGATATATTCCGAATTTCGCGGTGAATATTCGCTATTTCGAATATTCATATTTTTTCAATTTTTTTTTAGAACAGATCACATCCTAGAGATCCCCATCGACGTCTAAAAGCATTGCTGGTATGATTAGAGACCTTGGGCCGAGTAGCTGCAGCGATCATTTTATATTGCCGAAAAATCGCAATGCGATTATTCGGCAATAGCGATATCGCGCGATTATTTTCGAGAAATTCGCAATATTGTTTTTAGCTAAAATAACACATATATTCGATTTCAGAGTGTTACTGTCGAAATTCCGCAATCAATTTCTCATTCGCATTTTTGCGAAATTACGATAGAATATTCTGAGCCAATCAGAGTGCTCCTTCCGCATTTGCCGAATATTCGCAATTATTTTGTATTGTAATATATCACGAATATTCTGAGCCAATCAGAGTGCTCCATTCCGCATTTCTCGAAATTTCGCAATTATTTTGTATTATAAAATATCACGAATATTCTGAGCCAATCAGAGTGCTCCTTCCGCATTTGCCAAAAATACGCAATTATTTTGTATTGTAATATATCACGAATATTCTGAGCCAATCAGAGTGCTCCATTCCGCATTTCTCGAAATTTCGCAATTATTTTGTATTATAAAATATCACGAATATTCTGAGCCAATCAGAGTGCTCCTTCCGCATTTCTCGAAATTTCATTCGCATTCGCAATTCGCATTCGCATTCGCAATAGCGAAATTTCGCAATCATTTCATTTCCAAAAAATATCGCGAATATTCGCATTTAACGAATATATCTCGAATATTCGACTATATATTCGAGATATATCGCGAAATCGAATATGGCATATTCTGCTCAACACTAACTAGCAACAGCAGATCTCTCTCTACTTCCCTGTCAGAATGGGGATCTGTTTATTTACATACACAGATTCCCGTTCTGGCTCTCTGTGGAGCAATCGCGTGTGGCCGACTGACATCGTGGACACCGGCCACATGCATCGGCTGCGGCGTCGTGCCGCGGGCACGCGCGCCTCCTATCGTTCTCAAAGTGACCGACGTACACCTAAGGCGATTTGCAGTATAATGACAGCGGCTGGTCGTTATGAAAATTTGATTTTCATTCATTTTTTTTTTACAGTTACATAAAAAGAATATGTATGACTATTCGTCCATAGATCACATACTATATATCAGATAATATTTCTAAGAGAAAGCCTAGTTTGCACCCCCTCCCTCACACACAAATAAAAATAATTGTGTGTTGCTTTGTTACCAAATAATTCTCAGTTTTTGAAAAAAATAAAAACACAAAAAAGTATAATGGGATTGTAGCAGGGGTGGTGCTATAGAGGTGGTGATGCAGGGGTGGCGATGCAGGGGTGGCGGTGAAGCGTTAGTGGTGCAGAGGTGGTGGTAGTGGTACAGCGGTGGTAGTGGTACAGAGGCGGTGGTGCAGCGGCGGTGGTGCAGCGGCGGTGGTGCAGCGGCGGTGGTGCAGCGGAGTGGTGCAGCGGCGGTGGTACAGAGGCGGTGGTGCAGAGGTCGTGGTGCAGAGGCAGTGGTGCCGAGGTGGTGGTGCAGAGGTGGTGTTACAGCGGTGGTAGTGGTGCAAAGGTGGCGGTGCAGAGGTGGTGGTGCAGCGAAAGTGGTGCAGAGATGGTGGTACTTTACAGAACCAGGTTCAACAAGTAGCATGTATACTGTAGGTGTGCACAGCCTATTGCATTAGGGTGTGCACCTCAAAGATCAAACACATGTGTGTGTGTGCATATGTACTGACAATGTCAGTAGGGCAGATTGGTGTCAGCAGGGCAGTGAATATTACTACCGGTAGCTTTTATTTGTATTATTTTATTTTGTACAATTTTTTTGTTTTTTTTAGGAGCCCAGTTAGGGGACTTTGGTGAAATATCAGGGGTTTAAACAGTGTGAATCTGCACCGCACGGTGTGATTATTATGTGCCTAGGCACACCCCTATGGTAGCATGCAATTAAAATATTTGTGTTTTAAGTATATTTTATAAGTTATTATTCATAGTGTGAACTTTCTTTGCACAGAGTCGGGCTTCAAGATAGCAGAGGAGAGCACTTTAAATTCGGACGTATCTGTGGGAACGGATAATGATGTTGGCGAGTCCGTAGAACAAGGTGGGTCAATACTAAAAGGTGTAAAAGAATGCATAGTGTTTTGCATACTATATACAGTATATCTCCCCTCTCCATTCTTCCTCTCCTAATATGTACACATAACTGGGCTAATTGTAAATTATACTGTGATAAAGTCCGACTCCCACTTATAGAGCTCAATAGCTCAGGTTCAGAATTCTGGATGATGTAGAGGAGAGATAAACCCCCCCCCCCCCTTCCCCACAACCTACAACTCTGCTCTGTACAGGCTTTTAGAGACTTTCAATTAGAGAGAGAGCATCTAAAAGCAAACTGCTCCTGTAAGATACTTTCTTTAGAAACCCCATCACTTTGTCTGAAGTCAGCATCATGGGTGTATAAGATGTTTATTTATAAAAAAAAAATAAGGTTTAAAAATATTGAGAAAGCAAGCACAAAAAACCTCTTCCAACTTTTTGGTCTATTTGAAAATAAAAAGGTTAGAATTTGGGGTTCCTCCCTTTGTTCCTCAAGATTTCATGTTATGTTCCCAGCTAATAAGCTGACCCTTTTTCTAGCAACAGGGCCAGTATAGTGGAGAGGGGCTTATAACCCAGAGGCAGGGCTTTTTTTCAGCAGGAACGTGGGGGAACGCAGTTCCAGCACCTCCCAAACTTAATGTATGTAATGGAAAGAGGTGCTGGGGTGTGCTGGAGAGTCTATTGGTGCTGGCTGCTGGGGGATATATTGTTGCTGGAGGGGATCTATTTTTCCGAAGGAAGGGAGTTTTTTGTTGCTGGGGAGCTCCTCTGTTACTCGTGGGGGATCTATTGTTACTGGGGGGATCAGTCGTTGTTAGGAGGGATGTACTGTTGAGGAAGGGGTCGTTGTTGCTGGCTGCCTGAGGGTCTATTGATGATGGCTGCTGGGGAATCTTTGTTGCTGGGGGGATCTATTTTTGCAGGGGGTTCTCTTGTGGCTCGGAGGTGGGTAGGGGGCGGAGTTAAGGGTGGCTTGGAAGGGAGGAGTTCCTGTACCTATTCTCTGAGAAAAAAAGCCCTGCCCAGAGGAGCCATTTAAATTCCATTGCACCCCTAAAAAACACCTTGGCCCAAATTCACAGAGCAATTACGCCTGTCTAACTGGTGTTAGACAGGAGTAATTTCAAATTTCGCGGGCCGTATCACTAGTTTGAATCCTCAAACCATGATACGGCGGCTTCGGGCTTCGATCCGAAAGGCTTACGTCCTCGTAAGCCTTCGGATCTACACTGCGATATTTTTGCGGCCGCTGGGAGGAGTTTGCGTCGTTTTCATGCGTCGGGATATGCAAATGAGTTTTTACGGCGATCCACGAAGGTACGAGTGTCCCTCGCAATCACCTACGTCATTTTTTGGCTACGTAATGTTAGAGGAGCTTTTTGCTGGTCCAACAGTGCGTAACCCATGTAAAGTATGGCCGTCGTTCCCGCGTCGATTTGAAAATATTTTTTTTTTTTTAACGTAACTCGTTCGGGAATAGGAATGTAAGTAAACGACGCTACTACGACGTGACGACGTGTTTTCGCGCAATGCACGGCGGGAAATTTGCGAACGGAGCATGCGCAGTTCGATCGCCGCGGGAACGCGCCTATTTTAAATGCTTCACGCCCCCTACTCGCGCAGATGGATTGCGACGGGAGAAATACACTACGCCGCCGTTGTTTACTGGACAAAATCTACCTGGATTCCACGTAGAGCCAGGTAAAAAACGGCGGCGTAGTGTATTTCTGATACTCTACGAGAATCTAATTCTCTGTGAATCTGCCCCCTTATTTTTTCCTTCCCAATTGACTTTAATGCATACCCTTCTAGACAGGGCTGTGTGGCTGAGCTGTGTAAATTGTGCACTGGATGGACAGATACATATCAATACGTAGGCAATTTTACTCTTTCTTAAAAAAAAGTTTATATTTCAGAGGATTGGATAAAGTTGGTCCTCAAATGTTTTGATAAAAAAGGCCCGGTATGGTTTATTCAAACAAATGTTGACATATTTAATGGCATCTGTGGGGAAGAGAGAGTTCTATCAGTCCCCTAAGATTTGGTGCCAAGCAAGCAGCTGTACCATCTCAGTGCCTCGGGGGACGTCCAGATGTGCCCGTCCCATGATGACTCCAGTGCCCTGCTGACATTACCGTCCACCGTGAGATCTCTCCACTCTAAATATAGCCGGGGACAGGCCGTTTCCCAGCAAGGTGAGTGAAGGAGACACTACGGGATAAAAGAGACTCCTGTCATTGACAGGCCAAGAGCCGGAGGGAGCCGTGTGCCTTGTGAATGTCATTAACTAGAAGATATCTTGCAGGCCTGCAATGTTCCGTAATTGGATGCTTGGAATTTATATAGGAATAATGGCATAAGGATGGATAGAGGAACAAGATGAATGATTTGGTAATATAGTATTTACCGGTCTCCATCTTTTTAAATTCTTTCATTACATCCGGCAAAAAAGAAAATAGTGTATTTTCAATGAGCCTGTACTTGTAGTATTTTTATTATTATTTTATTATTATTATTTTTTATCTCATTATTGAAAAGGAGGAAACGGCTCACGCCCATATCTGTTGGCACTTTGAAGAGGGATATCTTTTTTATGGCAGCAGCTAGCTACCATGATCTCGGTATTCTCTTCTTCAGCGAGCGGTCTGGTTTCAGAGAAAAGTGGTCTCTGCGGCGGATTCGCCAAGAGATCACTTTTTATCGGCGGAGAGAGAGGCTCTCCCTCTCCCGCCGCTCTCCGGTGCCCTCCGCCGCTTACCGGAGCCGTCGCTAGTACCGGAGGTGATCGGGTCCTCTTCCTGGCTTTGTATGAGACAAGTGAGGGGAAGATGGCCCCCACCTGTCTCCATACCATAGCAGGGCAGAAGCGACGTCAAAACATCACTTCCGCCCATAGCTCTTAAAGGGGCATTTTTTTAATTTATTTTTTATTAAATAACTGTAATGCTACCCCCGTAGGAGCTGCTGAGAATAATTTTGGTTCCTGCCGTTACCCCTCCTTTCACCATTTGCCACGTACACACGACCGTTTTTCGGGTTCTAAAAAATGTTTTTAATGGTCAGGAAAAACAAAGTTTTTTTTTCAAACCCGATCATTAAAACGGCCATAACTACACACGATCGTGAAAAAAAATAATGCACTCTAGCAAAGTGCGGTGACGTACAAAACATACAACGGCACTATAAAGGGGAAGTTCCATGCGGATGACGCCACCCTTTGGGCTGCTTTTGCTGATTTTGTGTTAGTAAAAGACGATTTGCGCTTTTCTGTCTGTTACAGCGTGATGAATGTGCTTACTCCATTACGAATGCTAGTTTTACCCGAATGAGTGCTCCCGTCTCATAACTTGCTTCTGAGCATGTACGTATTTTTTTTCACGTCGTTAAAGCCCATACACGACCATTTTTTACAACCTTAAAAACGACAATGTTAAAAACGGCGTAAAAAAATAGAGCATGTTCGAAATTTTTAATGCCCATATTTTAGATCGTGAAAAATGCTCTGGAGCCCACACACGATCATTTTTAATGACATTAACCACTTCCCTACGGCCGTACGACTATATACGGCCGCAGGGTGGATCTAATTCTCTGGGGCGCCGTGTTTTCACGGCAGCCCCTTTCGTCGTTCCCCGCGCGCGCTCCAGAGCGCGCAGTGGGGAACTTCTGTGCTGGCCGTGTCCCTTGGACACAGCCAATCACAGATCGATGCGATCTGTGCGGCGAATGAGAGATGATCTCATATGATCTCATTTCTCATTGCCGGCTCTCACAATGACAGCGTCCTGTCAGGGAGAGAGAGGAGACCGATCTGTGTTCCTTATACATAGGGACACAGATCGGTCACTCCCCAGTCACCCCCCTCCCCCCACAGTTAGAACACTATACAGGGAACATATTTAACCCCTTCCTCACCCCCCTAGTGTTAACCCCTTCCCTGCCAGTCACATTTATACAGTAATTAGTGCATATTTATAGCACTGATTGCAGTATAAATGTGAATGGTGCCAAAAATGTGTCAAAAGTGTCCGATGTGTCCGCCATAACGTCGCAGTCGCAATAAAAACTGCAGATCGCCGCCATTACTAGTAAAAAAATAAACATAATAAAAAATAATAATTCTGTCCCTTATTTTGTAGGTGCTATAACTTTTGCACAAACCAGTCGTTTTTTTTTTTTACCAAAAATATGTAGAAGAATACGTATCGGTCTAGACTGAATTATTATTATTTTTTTTCTTTTAAATTGGGCTATTTTTTATAGCAACAAGTAAAAAATATTGGGCCAGATTCAGGAACACTTGCGCTGGAGTATTTCGATATGCGCCGCGTAACTGTGATGATGCGCCGTCGTTTCTATGTGCCCGTACCCACCAAACTAGATGCGCCCAATAACGGGTCATTTGCGACTGGCGGAACGTTCCGACGCCAGAGTATCGTCAGCGCTTAATTTCGTTGGGCGCATCAGTCGCGCCTATTGATTTCCCCTGCAAATATGCAAATGAGGGATTTTTCACAATTCACGAACGGATTAGCACCATACGCTGGCTACATGCGCCGCGCGTATCTCGTCCGTCCGGCGCAAAGTTATTTCTACAAAAGGCTGCTTTATCTTTACTCCAGATGGCCACAGGTCAGCAGGAGAGCAGCTACAGCAGCGTTACCGACGATAAGAGCTAGCTGAGCACCCCCACTTGCAGGACAACACCTCTGTCCATGCTTGTCTGTCAAATTTTACAGCCATGGAGGAAGACATCATAGGTCTCCATAGCCGAGATGACGGCTGACAGCTCCTGGCCATTAAAGTTCAGCTTTCTCCTGTGTGTTTGCGGGGAACGGGAGCAGCCATCTCAAAACAAAAGTAACATCACTGCGGGGAGGGGGAGCAGGATATACTTTAGTGCCGAAATGGCGCTTCTACGGGCGCATTTAAACGCCCAACGGAAGGCATTGCGCTGACGTTTCCCGTGAAGTGGTGCCGACGGAAGTTGTGAGCATGCGCACAAAGGGGGCGAGTGGAGCCGCACTCACTGCGCATGCTCCGTGGTTGATGCGCTGAACGTAAGCCTCTGCGCTGGGCTCCGCCCATCATTTACATATGATCACACCCACTTCCACTTGCGTCGGGTTACGCCAGCGCATTATCGTTACTCTGGCGCAAGTTTACGCGCAACTGCTATGTGAATTACAGGACTTGCGCTGAAAGGGTCTTCAGAGTAACGTAAATGAGAAGCGTTACTCTGGAGCAAAGATGCTCTCATCTACCTGAATCTGGCCCATTGTATTTTTTTTCAAAATTGTCGTACTTTTTTGTTTATAGAGCAAAAAATAAAAACCGCAGAGGTGACCAAATACCACCAAAAGTAAGGAAGTGGTTAATAAAGCACTTGGAAAAAAAGACTAAAGCCCTTGTACACACGATCGGATATCTGATGGAATCTGATCCGATGGATTTTCGACGGATATCCGATGAAGCTGACTTTCATCAGTCTTGCCTACACACCATCATTTTTTAGAACCCGAAAAACGGTCGTGTGTACGCGGCATAAGAGTCTATATTGGAAAAAAAATGTCAAACAGATGTATGCACCAATCACTCAAGCCGTGTACACACCCTTGGTTTGTCTGATGAAAACAGACCGATCGACCATTTTCATCGGACAAACCAATCATGTGTGGGCCCCATCGGTTTGTTTTCCATCGGTGATAAAAAAATAGAACATGTTTTAAAATCTTCCTATGAATTAAAAACTGATAGAAAAAAAATGATCATCTGTGTGGAAGTCCATCGGTCAAAAATCCACGCATGCTCAGAATCAAGTCGACGCATGCTCGGAAGCATTGAACTTAATTTTTCTCAGCGCGTCCTGTTTTACAGTACGTCACCCTGTTGGACACGGTCGGATTTTTAACCAATGGTGTGTAGGCAAGACTGATGAAAGTCAGCTTCATCAGATATCCGACGAAAAAATCCATCGGATTAGATTCCATTAGATATCTGATCGTGTACACAGCTTTAGTCTTTTTCCCCAAGTGCTTTGTTAAACAAACTTCAGGTAGCAGTAGAGGGATGGAGGGTTAGGGGGGAAGTTCAGATACCTTATTGCAGATCACTGAGGAACTTTAGGATCCAAAAGACAAATACCACTTTCTGTCAGCAGATTTTTTGCACACCCGGATAGGCCTCTCTCGACGTCGTAGCAGCCGGTATGATGCACCGGACAAAGTCTCTGTCACAGACTTAGAAATATAATGAAACTGCTGGATAATCCTCAGGATTGTGTGACCGGTAGTTGGTAGATTGAAGCACAGCTACGCAGTACAAGAGCCTTTAAGCCAATCCGGCAGTACTGCGAGGGTAAATTGTTTAGATGCGTCCTCCAAACAAGTCACCAGGCTCTTCCTGAGAAACCAGCCTTCCACTCGGTTCTCTCCAAGAAAGGTCCTCCCCTAGATCTTCTCAGTTTGCTCGGCTTCTTCCCGCAGGCAAGACAGCACAGGTCCACCCAGGGCCGATCCTAGGCAGGTGCGTGGGGTGCAGTGCACCCAGGAGCCACAGAGGTGGGGGGCACTGAAGCACCAGAGTGCTCCCCTCCTTCCTCCCCTCCTTGTACGTGTCCAGAGGTGGCTCTCTCCGCCAGTCACCGCCACCGTGTTTCCTGCCCAAGCCCCTCCCCACTCCCTCCTCCTGTCAGAGGAGGAGAGCGAAGCAGTGTCTGTCTCTGTGTGGAGAGAGACCAGCCGTGCAGTGGCGTCACTGAGGGGGAGGTCCGTGCCTGACGTGTTCTCCTTGTCCGTGTTAGGGGACCATCTCTGTGTTTGAGTCGTTGCCATAGAAACATTTGTAAAGGGGAGGAGTTGGTAATATGACCACGCCCATGTGGGGGGCACCAGAAATATTTCTGCACCCAGGCGCCTGTGACCCTAGGATCGGCCCTGGGACCACCTCTGGACCAATAGGCCCCCTGCCAGACTTCTGGGCCTACGTGTAGTAACACAACCTCGAGCCAGCAGGGCCCGAGGTAGACAAGAGCAGTTGTCACATACCTTAGGCCAGGAGGGCCAAGCTCACGTGCAGAAGCGAACACATACGTGAGCAGCACCTGCATATATAAATGGTGTTCAAACCACACATGTGAGGTATCGCCGCGATCGGTAGAGCGAAAGTAATACTTCTCGCCCTAGAACTCTTCTGTAAGACCTCTTTCACACTGGGCCAAAAAAATTAAAGGAACGCTTTGAAAACACATCAGATCTCAACGGGGAAAAATCTCATGCTGGATATCTATACTGGTATGTGTTAGGATCTATACTGGTATGGACTCGGTAATGTGTTAGGAATGAAAGGACGGCGCATCATTTGATGGAAATGAAAATGATCCACCTACAGAGGGCTGAATTCAAAGACACTGAGGTGCAACCTGGCAGCACCGGATGGACCCAAACATAATGTCCCAGAGGTGTTCTTTTGGATTTAGGTCAGGCGGCGTGGGGGCCATTCAATGGTATCAATTCCTTCATCCTCCAGGAACTGGCTGCATGCTCTCGCCACATGAGGCCGGGCATTGTCGTGCACCAGGAGGAACCCAGGACCCACTGCACCAGCGTAGGGTCTGACAATGGGTCCAAGGATTTCATCCGATACCTAATGGCAGTCAGGGTGCCATTGTGTAGCCTGTTGAGGTCTGTGCGTCCCTCCATGGATATGCCTCCCCAGACCATCACTGACCCACCACCAAACCGATCATGCTGAACGATGTTACAGGCGGCATAAAGTTCTCCACGGCTTCTCCAGACCCTTTCACATCTGTCACATATGCTCAGGGTGAACCTGCTCTTATCTATGAAAAGCATGGGGCACCGGTGGCGGACCTGCCAATTCTGGTGTTCAATAGCAGATGCCAACTGAGCTCCACGTTGCTGGACAGTGAGCACAAAGCACACTAGAGGACGTCGGGCCCTCAGGCCACCCTCATGAAGTCTGTTTCTGATTGTTTGTTCAGAGACATTCACACCAGTGGCCTGCTGGAGGTCATTTTGTAGGGCTCTGGCAGTACTCATCCTGTTCCTCCTTGCACAAATAAGCAGATACCGGTCCTGCTGATGGGTTAGGGACCTTCTACGGCTCTGTGCAGCTCTCCTAGTGTAACTACCTGTCTCCGGGAATCTCCTTCATGCTCTTGAGACTGTGCTGGGAGACACGGCAAACCTTCTGGCAATGACACGTATTAATGTGCAATCCTGGAGGCGTTGGACTGCCTGTGCAAACTTTATAGGGTCCAAGTATCGCCTCATGCTACCAGTAGTGACACTGACCCTAGCCATATGCAAAACTAGTGAAAAACAATCAGAAAAGATGAGTAGGGAAAAGAAATGTCAGTGGCAGTGGCGGCCCGTCCATAGGGGGTGCCCAGGCGCCGCCCCCCCCCCCCCTTCTGTAGTAAAAAAAAAAAAAAAACAGGCTCTTTAAGACATTTTATTCACTTAAAATGTAATTTTTACTTTTTAATGCCTGCAGTAATGGCGGCCGTCAATAGAGGGCGCTGCAGCGCCACCCCCTCTCGCAAATAACATACATTCATTGCATTGCATGAATGTATGTTATTATTGTTGCCAGCTGCCGCTGGTCTATTCAGAAAACCGGACATTTGGGCGCCGTTTACCTGATAAGCGGCAGCCGACTCTCGGATGTCTATCCTCGGAACGCAAGGGGGGTGCGTTCCTTGGATAAGACTGACGACCGTTTCAGCCAATCAGGTTCCCAGATTCTGATTATCGGTAACCTGATTGGCTGAAGCGTCACCAAGGCGGGAGAAGACATCGGGGACATGGAAGCATTAAGGTAAGTGCATATTACGGGGCACAGTGGCAACAGGGCACAGTGGCAACAAGGGCACAGTGGCGACAAGGGCACATTGGCATGCACAGTGGCGACAATGGGCAACAAGGGCACAGTGGCAACAAGGGCACATTGGCATGCACAGTGGCGACCAGGGGCAACAAGGGCACAGTGGCGACAATAGGCAACAAGGGCACAGTGGCAACAAGGGCACAGTGGCGACAAGGGCACATTGGCATGCACAGTGGCGACAATGGGCAACAAGGGCACAGTGACGACAATAGGCAACAAGGGCACAGTGGCAACAAGGGCACAGTGGCAACAAGGGCACAGTGGCTACAAGGGCACAGTGGCGACAAGGGCACATTGGCATACACAGTGGCGACAATGGGCAACAAGGGCACAGTGGCAACAAGGGCACGGTGGCGACAAGGGCACGGTGGCGACAAGGGCACGGCGGCAACAAGGGCACAGTGGCGACAAGGGCACAGTGGCGACAAGGGCACAGTGGCGACAAGGGCACAGTGGAGACAAGGGCACATTGGCATGCACAGTGGCGACAATGGGCAACAAGGGCACAGTGGCAACAAGGGCACAGTGGCGACAATAGGCAACAAGGGCACAGTGTCAACAAGGGCACATTGGCGACAAGAGCACATTGGCATGCACAGTGGCGACAATGGGCAACAAGGGCACAGTGGCAACAAGGGCACAGTGGCATGCACAGTGGCGACAATGGCACAGCAGCTACGTTTGATGGCATGGCACAGTGGCTGCGTTTGATGGCATGGCACAGCGGCTGCGTTTCACAGCATGGCACAGCGGCTGCGTTTGATGGCATGGCACAGTGTTGACAATTGATGGCACAGCGACTGCAAATTGATGGCATGGAACAGTGGTGACAATTGATGGCATAGTGGCTGCGTTTGATGGCATAGTGACTGTATTTGATGGCATGGCACAGTGGTGACAATTGATGGCACAGTGGTGACAATTGATGCCATTATTTTTATTTTTTTCGTTTGCGCCCCCCATTTTGAGCATGAGCCGCCACTGGTCAGTGGCCTCCACCTGTAAAAGCATTCCTGTTTTAAAGATTGTCTCATTGTTGCCCATCTAGTGCACAAGTTGTTAATGTCATTAAAGCAGCTGTATGCCCGTGTAAGAAAAAAACTGTAAGGCAAAGGCATAATGAGCTAGTATGCAACATAATGAGCCTGTATACTGTTGCAACTTTTGAACCTTTTTTTGTATATCTTTAAAAATGAAAATAAAGAATAAATATATATATTTGGGCTCCAACAGTGTAGAGTTCAGACAACCAATATTTAAGGGGATAAGGGGACACACATGGTCCTTGTAAATAGGCACCTTAGAAAGAACTAAACTAAAGCTGCAATATTTTTTGCTTTGTCCTTGAAGTATGCGACAGATTCCACTTCCAGCGACTGAAAGAAGATGGGAACACCATGGAGTTACCACTACTTGGGGAAATGTTATATTGTCTGACCGGTCGTTGTCCCCAAGAGTTTGAATCCTACGGCTGCTACTGTGGAAAGGAAGGCCGGGGAAACCCCAAAGACATCCTGGACAGGTACACTTTACAGATATAAATACGAATTACTCGAAGGAAACCGGTCATAAGAGGAATATGGTGGATGCTATGGCTGAAGTCTGCTTTGAAAAATACTGGTTCTCTGACCATTATGTAGATAGTTTGGTTTTGGTACTTTGAGCGAGTGACCTGGAACAAAGGAGTCTTGACTTTTCTTTGACTATCAATTGCTGCATGTACACTATAATACCAAAAGTATTGGGACACCTGCCTTTACATGCACATGAACTTTAATGGCATCCCGTCTTAGTCCGTAGGGTTCAATATTGAGTTGCCCCAACCTTTGCAGCTATAGCAGCTTCACCTCTTCTGGGAAGGCTGTGCACAAGGTTTAGGAGTGTCTATGGGAATGTTTGACCATTCTTCCAGAAGCACATTTGTATAATATAATAGAAGTCTGTGGCAAAGTGCAGCTAACACACAGGAAAGCCAGAGGTGCACTGTGCTGCATTCACGGTGAGGCTAAACTTCAGAACATTAGTGTGAAAGCAGCCTTATGCCTTGTACACACGACCGGTTTTCACAACGAGAAAACTGCCATTTTTTTATATTGGTCGTGAAAACCGGTCGTGTGAAAGCTCCTTAGCAGTTTTCTCGACGAAAAAACTGCCCGGAAAAAAATTGAAACAGCTCTTTTTTCTCGCCGTGTTTCCCGTCAGTCTTTTTCTCGTCGCGAAAAACGGTTGTGTGTATGCTTTTGCAAAGGGAAAAAAATGTGCATGCTCAGAATCAAGTATGCAGTCCAAAAGCAGCCCAAAGGGTGGCGCCATTTGAAAGGAACTTCCCCTTTATAGTCCCGTCTTACGTGTTGCACGTCACCACGCTTTGGTCAGATTTTTTTGCATGAACGTGTGTATGAAAGTCAGGCTGGAGAGGAATCACGTCAGGAAAAACGCTGTTTTTTTTCCTGCTGAGAAAAAATGGTTGTGTGTACGAGGCATGAGACCCCTTTCACACGATTGTATCCCCCTTTCTAATTTTCAGGCAGACCCAATCTGACTCTCCACTTACTTTTATGGAGCGGCAGATGTACACAGACTTGTGTCTGTTTATACCCCACCTACCTCCAATCCAGTCTGCCAAAAATCCATCCTCTTCCGTCTAGGAGGATCAGAGAGCCCTAAGACTAGAGCGGGCTGTGTCTGTAATCTGCCTGCTCCGCTCATTGTGGCCCGTGACAAGTTACCAAGTATCTTAAGTGGCCCTCACTCTTTAAAAGGTTGGGCACCCCTGACATAGTCAGAGCTTTGTTCTGGGTCTCTTCTTGCCGATCAGCGGGTGCCGGCGGACATCCATAGGCTGGCACCCGCTGATCGGCATTTGCTTTGAAAATTGCAGCACGTGCACGCGCCCCCTACCCGGAAACGACGGATCACGTACCTAGTATGTAATCTGGCACAGGAGAGCCGCTTTGCCGCAATATAACTAAGTTATGCGGTCAGCAAGCTGTTATATGTTAAACAAACATAATATTTATTCAAATTACATTATTTAGCTTACCAAGCAGAGTATTTATTGACACAGAATGTTAAATAAAAACGTTTTTGGGGTTGATTTACTAAAACAGGAGAGTGCAAAATCTGGCGCAGGTCTACATAGAAACCAATCAGCTTCCAGGTTTCTTTTGTCAAAGTTTAACTGAACAAGCTGGAGTTAAGAAGCCAATTGCTTTCAATGCACATTTGCACCAGATTTTGCACTCTCCAGTATTATTAAATCAAACCCTATATGTTGTTAACATTTTTTAAATTATTCAGGGGTGTATGATGCGGCTAAATTTGGACGTCCAGACATCAGTAACCTCTAGTCATGAACGGGTAATAAAAAAGTGTCTCTTTTACTCTTTTTCCTATAGCTGCTGTTTCTCCCATCAATGCTGCATAGAGCACCTTAAGAAGATTGGCTGCCCCCCGGATAGGAATGTGCGCTCGGAGGTCATGTGCATGGACAGCAAACCCACATGTAAGTTCATTGTCACCTTTTCAAATCTTTACAGTTCTGTCTAACTGGCCAGAACCATCACAATCCACCATCTCCTTAACCACTTCCATACAGGGCATTTTCACCCCCTTCTCAGCGCTGTCGCACTTTAAATGACAATTGCGCGGTCATGCAACACTGTACCAAAATGAAATGTTTATGTTTTTCCCCCCACAAATAGAGCTTTCTTTTAGTGGTATTTGATTATCTCTGCCGTTTTTATTTTTTGCGCTATAAACAAAAGAAGACAACAATTTCAAAAAACACCATTGGCCAGATTCAGAAAGTATTTACGTTGGCGTATCAAGAGATACGCCGCGTAAATACTAAGAATAGCCGGTGTATCTTTTTTCTGTATTCAGAAAACAAGATACGCCGGAACTCTGCTAATATACGAGCGGCGTAAGTCACTTACATCGTCGTATATTAGTTGAATATTTACGCTGGCCGCTAGGTGGCGCTTACGTCGTTTTACGTGTAAAATATGCAAATGAGCTATTTACGCCGATTCACGAACGTACTTGCGGCCGGCCGTCGTAGTTTACGTTGTTTGCGTAAGCGTTAGTGCTGCGTAAAGTTACCCCTGCTATAGCAAGCGCAGCCAATGTTATGTATGGACGTCGGGACAGCGTCAAAATTGTACGTCGGTTACGTAGTTTGCGTAAATCGTTCGGGAATGGGGCTCGACGTAAGTTACGTTCACATCGTTTATATTGACAAATAGCAACGTGATTTCACGCATGCGCACTGGGGTTCGTCCACGGACAGCGCACGGATCCGTGCATAGACACTCCCCCTTGCTCGGGATTGGACAGATCCGTCTAATCCCGAAAAGGGGAGTGTCTATACATGGCGAGGCGGGCATTACAAGTATACAAACGAAAGCTTGTAATGCGCGCTGTATTGCACGGGGATTAACGCGGCGGTATGCGGCGGCGGCTTTGCAGCGGCGGGGGGGGGGGGGGAGTATTCTATTTAGGTATCGGGGGTATTTGCGGGAGTACAAGTACTCCCGCAAATACTCGGTATCGGGACAACCCTAATACACACTATCAGTTTTCCTGAGGGTTTTCTCTTCAGGTTTACCAAAACCATGTAGTGCAAGGGCCTGCCTGATTGCATACAAATTGAAACTCTTGAGGTTTGACCTCATATTAGATGGTTTTGGTAAATCTGAAGAGAAAACCGTCAGGAAAACTGATAGTGTGTATGGGGCTTTACACTTCTCTGCGCCACTCCTGCTTGAGTGGGAATAGTGTACCTGGACAGGCCTCTCTCACTGACCTGGCAGCCAGAGTATCACTCAAACCTTTGAGGAAAAGACACCTCTGCCACAGGCCCTCTCCGATTGCAAATATGGAGCCAATCCTCCTCGGAAGAATTACGCCTGGATCTCCTTCTTAACGTCGCCCAGGTACCGACTGACAGGTGATCAATCCTTCAGTGTCCGGCTACCTCGATCCCCGGTCGTTTGTCAAAATACTTTTCGATCGCCAGCCTCTCATTGGCGCTCCTCAGACGGACTCCCCACCGAACAACTATACTGTTTGGGATCCTCAAAAGTGGGAACCCAGTGGATCACTGGGTCCCCGTCGCTGCTCAAATGTTCTGGACCAACGTGGTCCCGGGACCAGGAACACTGTGTGGCATGCGCGCCCCTGCCAGGTAGGCCATAACGCCGGGGCGCCGTGATGTGGTCACCCTAAAGGTGGGTGCCACACTGGACGAAGAAGACCCAGAACCAACGGTGTCTGCCCCATAAATACCCTCCCCCAGCATGCACAGCAAGGCTCAACCCTCCTGATTGGCTGTTGGGAAAGAGCACCCAAACCTTAACTCCACTGCTGCCATCTACTGCACTGGGGTGGGAAGAACACCCCAGCACAACAGAATGAGCCCACATCACAGGCAAGCTGAGACAGAGACCCGGTTTAAACATTTTAACCAGATCAGAGTTTAACTACACTCTAAACTCCATCTAAATTTGAAGTAACCAGGCGCTACAGGTGTATTTTAAATGATAGAGACAGAATTTCAATCAGAAATCCAGAAAAAATACATGATATAAATGTTATAAATTGAGTTGCAGTTCAGTGAGTAAAGTAAGTATTTGATCCCCTACCAACTAACAATAATTTTGGCTCCCACAGACTACCGTATGTGCTCATGTGGTACACAGATTCGCTTTGGTAATTTCACGCTCTTATGCCTAAGCCTGTTTCTTGTCTCTTAGGCGGCGTACACACGACCGAGGTTCTCGCTGGAAACCAGCGAGAACCTCGCTGGAAGCTGCATTCCAGCGAGGACCTCGGCCGTGTGTACGCTCTCGGCGAGCTTCCCGTCGGGAAGCCCGTCGAGCAGAAATAGAGAGCACGCTCTCTATTTGCTCGACGGCCCGCCTGGAAGAATGGCTGGTTGCCATTCCCGACGGGCGGGTCGCCGATTTCGACGGCCGGCAGGGAACCTCGACGGGCGGAACGATGTGTTCTGCCCGTCGAGGTTCTCTGCCGTGTGTACACGGCCTCACAAGTTAAAATCCGGGCACATGCGTTATAATGGGCACATGCGCATGCACCGCAGGCCGGCACTGCTAACCAGCAATATGACCGCGGGGTCCTAGCGGCAATTTGCTTTGATCCGTCCCCCATCATCCTGTTGTTACGGGCACATGCACATGCACCGCAGGCTGTGATTGGCGGCCGAGACCAATATGACCGCAGGGTCCTAGCGTCAGTTTTCTTTGATCGGGCGCATCCGGCTGGTATGCCCGATCTTGTACATGGACACTGACGCCAGAAGTGCGAGCTGTGTTTCCGCGATAATATAGTTTTATTGCCCCTACTTATTTGTGGTGCCTGTTATTTTCTAATGCTTTTTGGCGCGAGTCTGACGTCATACTGTCACAGGGTGTGGGTGTCAACCTTTTTTTCATCTTTTACATGTTTTGATTGGTGGCTATTGTATTTATATTCTGCTTTGACACTGTTTCACCATATCACATCCCTGACAAAGTGGCTCCGGAACGTTGCACTATCCCTTGTGATCATAGGTGTGCGCAGCGTATTGCATTAGGGTGTGCACCCCAAACCTCAAGCACACACTACTGATCACTCACGATGTTCATTCAGAAAGGGAAGGGGATGGTCAATGACATATTAACTGGCCCCTTCCTCCACTCATCCTAAAACATCCTTGCAGCAACAGCTGGCGACAGAAGTCAATGATCCTTGGTGTGTTGGCAAATATGTACGCTAGGTTCTTCGGATCACTTCCATCTGACAGCCAACAGTCGGCTTGTCAGATTTACTCACACTACCGGCAGCTGCAGGAAGGTCAAGTCTTCTTTCCAAAAAAGGGTCATTTTTGGGGTGTTTGTACAGTCCAGGCATTTTTATATGTTTTTGTGACGGTGGTAGAACATATCCCTGTCATCCAGTCCCTTCTTCTGGTTTAAAAGAAAATCACCCAATATTCCATGAGTAGGAATATCCCTGGAATCGCAGAATAATCCATACATGAGCCAAGGCTTAATGCTGAATGTAAACAGGACAACCTCTATTGAAAGTACACAGCACACTTTATACAGGATTTGGAACATCCCGCCCCCAACAACCGCTTTCTTATTGGTCCTTTTTACAGTCCCATCAGTTTCCCATCAGGTCCACCTTCCATGCAAATGAGGACTTGAAAATGACACAACAGAGATTGGTCAGAAAGGGTTTGAATAGAAAGACTGCTATGTGTATTCAGACAAAAGCCCCAGGGGGGCAATCAATGTACACAATAGCCAGCCACAGAACAATGGGACCGTCTGGAGAGTTGAGACAGGGCAGAAGTGATTTACACCTGATAATCAAAAGGCTTTAGATAGGGTTATCACACAATGCACAATGAGTATCTCTTCTGAGTCTATTGACCTGGCTGGGGTTCAGAATAAAATCTCCTGTAATACATGAATTAGGATTTCAGGTAGAAACACTTCAGTATTTCATGGTCCATGACATTACTCCCCTTGGCAAATAGTTCAACATCCACAGTGGGACCCAAACGGGTCACTCGAGGATGTTGGGCAAGTAGTCTTAAGCTTCCAAGACTGTCTGCCAGGATAACCCATCCGCCTTCCTGCTTTGAGGCCCTGGCCCATAATCGGAAGGCAAGAAGCTCGCATTCAGTCCTCTCCAAAAGCCCCTGTCCCGGCTAGGCCTGTCACATATCTCCCCTTTTGGCAGGGGACTAACCCAGTAGGAGATACCAGATGGGTTGTCTCTGAATTTAGTCAGTAGTTCCAGTCCCCCAATGCCGGTATCCATACAGTACCCCAAATCACTTGCTCCAAACCGAGCATTACTTACCCCGCCATCCTCTGCCTCTCTCAGGGAACACGTCTGCCACTGGGGAGAGGCCTGGACTGGCCATTCTCCCTGGAGTCCTTTCAGCCACTGGAGAGATGACAGGGTGGCTGGGCTCAGTCCATCATGCTGTTGGGGATATGGGCCAACTAGCCACCATTTATGGGGTATACCAGTGGAGATTGAAGTCCCATCCACTGGTGCAAAGCCGACATCCTCCTGTTTCAGTCCTGTACCATTTTCTGGGGTTGTGCCAGTGGAGACTGAAGTCCCATCAATTACCCCAGGAACCCCTTCTTCTGTTAGGTGAAAGCAGAGGCCCGGGGGACTCTGCTCTGTTGCCAGCTCTTCCGCTGGGTTGCTGTGAGTGGAGACCACAGTCCCATCCACCGATATCCGCTCAAGCTGTAGTGGGGTGCAGCCGCCAGTAGCATGCTGTCCTGCTGCCAGTGATTCAGCTGGAAGTAAGATCTTTACCACCTCAGCTGGATGCTGGGGAGGGGGGCCAACCGCCCCGGCTCCCTGGAACTCCACAATTGGTCCCGGTGCTGGGCAGAGATGGCTGGCAATCTGCCCTGTTGCCAGCACTTCTGCTGGGGGTGCATAATCCATAACATCCTCTGAACAGTCCCTACATTCTGTAATCTGTGGCTGGGGAGTGATCACCATCTTCTCACCCTGAGCCTCCGGAACTGCCACAGGGGTGGGGCAGAGGTCTTCATCCCTCTGTCCGGTGACCAGCGCTTCAGCTGGGGAAGTTCCTTGTAACTCCACAAATACTGCTCTTGGTGCTGGGCAGAGCACAATGAAGTTTGGCCCTGATCCCAGCTCTTCTGCTGGAGGCCCATCAGGTTGTTTTTCCTCAGCAGAAAAATCTATTAAATCCCCTGTCTCTGCAACTGGTGTCTGGGGATAGAGGTTCACCATCTCCTGTCCATGTAACCCAGAAGATGCTATAGGTACTGAGCAGAGGTTAGCAGAGCTCGGCCCTGCGGTCAGAACTTCAGCTTTGGGAATGGCAATCTCCAGATTTTCCACTGCGGATTCACTGGCATACTGCTGGACAGGCACATTCCTCCATTCAAGATCGTCCCATGCAGAAAAGGGACCATCAAGGTCAGTCGGCACTTGCTGCATCCGCCATATAACCTCCTGGTCCATAGCTGCAGGGGCAGGTTGGCAAAGCACACTGTTACCCTGCCACATGGATGATTCTTCAGCCAGGATTTCAGCATTGTCCACTGGTATTTCCTGATAGTCCCAGGCAAAGGGAGCCTCACCCTGCTGCTGAGCAGAGTCTAGCAGCTGTTTGTAGGCGATTTCCAGGTCCCATTCCCGAGCGGCCAGAAATTCCAAATCTTCCTGTAGCCAGTGCGCTTCCGAGATATTCAATTTTTCCTCTCTGTGCTCCATTATGTCCTCCAAGCGCCATTCCCGATCATCCCCAAAGTCAGGATCACTGGACATCCTCCAATACAACAATCCCAGGCCATCATAGTCATAGCCTTCTGTGGGGCTGTCATCCGCTGACCACGGGCACTCTTGGGCTACATACCACCGGAGGGCTCTATAGCTCTCGTCTAGCTGCATCTCTGCCCGGATCAGCCTGCTTAATTCCGCTATCCACTCCTGCTTCGGTTGTTCCCCCAAAAACTGCATTCTTACTTCATACTGTGACCAGTACCTTACATGGATGGAGGGGAGAGCTTTTCCCTGGTGTCGCTGCTCGAGAGCTAGCGCTTCCTTCCAGAGTTCGCAGCGGATCGAATCAGACCATTCAAGCAGGACCTCTTCTGATACTGGTCCTGTATCTGCTTCTCTCGCAACCTCCTTCTGAATTCCTCTTCCATGGTTACTGGTATCTGTACCTCTCCTCGTCTTTCATTTGGTGCTGCTTCTTTAGGCGTTGTCACCGATCGTCGTATTTCTGCAATTCTCAGCTCATGTTGCCGCTCTCGTTCTTTCTCATCAAAAGCTTTAAAAGCGCTAAACGGAATCTTCCTTGTGTCTGCTGTGCTGTACTCACTGTTTGGAGAATGTGCGGCTGCTTGTTGGACTGCTGCCAGTTTTAACTGTAGCTCTGCGTCTCTTATTTGGTTAGCCTCCTCCGCTACCAGGGTCATCACTTTCAGCACCACATCCGCCATTGGGTTCGGACCGAACCATGCTAATTTCTCTCTTATTAGCTTGTTGGCTGGTGATTCCTCCTCCTGAATCACTGGTGTCTCCATCTCTTGTACTGCTGGTGTTGCTGCAACCGAGTTCTCCTGGTCTAGCTCCATTAATTCTGCTATGATGACACGCTCGGTTTTGTTGCTAGCAATCCTTCCACGAACTTCCAGTAGTTCTTTCAGTGTATTTCTTTTAAGCCGGGTGTACCAGTCTTCCATTCACTGTTCCCAGTGTCTGCTTGGAATCCTGGTGTAAAGGAAAGTAGAAGGGAATATCCCACTGCTGCCAACCAGTTGTGATGGTGGTAGAACATATCCCCGTCATCCAGTCCCTTCTTCTGGTTTAAAAGAAAATCACCCAATATTCCACGAGTAGGAATATCCCTGGAATCGCAGAATAATCCATACATGAGCCAAGGCTTAATGCTGGATGTAAACAGGACACACTTTATTGAAAGTACACAGCACACTTTTATACAGGATTTGGAACATCCCACCCCCAAGAACCGCTTTCTTATTGGTCCTTTTTACAGTCCCATCTGTTCCCCATCAGGTCCACCTTCCATGCAAATGAGGACTTGAAAATGACACAGCAGAGATTGGTCAGAAAGGGTTTGAATAGAAAGACTGCTATGTGTATTCAGACAAAAGTCCCAGGGGGGCAATCAATGTACACAATAGCCAGCCACAGAACAATGGGACCGTCTGGAGAGTTGAGACAGGGCAGAAGTAATTTATACCTGATAATCAAAAGGCTTTAGATAGGGTTATCACACAATGGACAATGAGTATCTCTTCTGAGTCTATTGACCTGGCTGGGGTTCAGAATAAAATCTCCTGTAATACATGAATTAGGATTTCACGTAGAAACACTTCAGTATTTCATGGTCCATGACAGTTTTAAACTATGATCTGTATAATAGTAAGAATGTATGAGAGGTGCTTATGCTATTGTATTTCTACTTTTCTTAGGTGTGGGCTGGAGCATCTGTGACAGGCTACTGTGCGCCTGTGACAAAGCTGCGGCGGAATGCATGGCTGCTGCACCAGTCAACAACACCCTGCGAGATTTAAACAGGGGTCGCTGCCAGGGGGAGACCCAACCACTGTGCAGGCAAGGGAGCGAGGAGGAGAAGCCAGAGCGAGCCATTAAGCCCCAGTCTGAGAGCTCCAGCTCGGAAGAGAGCAGCGAAGAACAACGTCCAATGAGAGAGATAGTGCAGGCTGGGAACTCTGGGTCACTGGTGCCCAGGGGAGGCAGACGGACACGCTCACTGGTTAACAGAAGGAAAAATTAGAGCAGGACAGGTATACCATAAAAACGTAAATTACCATAAATTAGATTTTTTTTTGTTAAACTGTCCTGGTGCAGATAGGACAGGTAGCATCGCTTTCCATGCGTGGAGTAGTAAAATGTAATACAATATAAAGCCTAATTTCAGCATTTTCAGACGGTTGTTTATCATGAGAGCTCATAGCTGTTATTCTGTTTTGGATTCAAATAACGAGTCACGGAATAAGCATGCAGCCAGTGACGTCTATAGAATCTGAACTCATGTCTTGTATGTTCTGGCTCTGAGACTTTCTAGGTAGTAAAGCCAGGATAAGCATAATAGCTTTTAAACCTACAGCATTGAAGACATTGGGTTAGTTTATTTAAAAATTGGTCCCCCAGCAGTATTAAAATAAAAAAAAAGGGCCCTGCTGCAGTACTTGTCTTCTTTCATGTGATAAGTAAATCCTGAGCAGTGGGTATTTGATGGGATTATAATTGTGCCAAAAATCAAGGAAAAACCTATTCACAATATAAAACGTACATGATTTAAAAACAGACCATTAAAAATGTGTTACACATGCCAGTTATATAGTTATAATTGTGGTCAGAGTCTTCGAGTATGGAATGTGATCACCCTAGCAACCAAGGCCTGAGGTGTGCCTTGGCCTAGCTGGTCGGTATGCCTAGAAGAGGGCATACCCTGAATATGAGAATGAGAAAAAGTACAACGAGAAATGGTGTGTGTGAAACTGGGGGAACGGGTGGGTGGGAGACCAGAAATGGCGCCAACCCGAACCTGATGTGGGGAGGAGCCTTAAGTACTCACCAGACTCCTCCCACAAATGCAGGCTAACCTACGGCAAGCCTTAATACTTGTGTGCTGAGTAGATGCTCGCAGTGTAGTGTCTGATCTCAACATGTTTCGCCGATACTGGCTTCTTCAGGGGATTTTAGTGTTTGCTTGGTAGTCTATAAATTAGTGGTGTAATTCAGATTAGTGGTAAGTTAGTGGTGGTTTCCAAAATCCCCAGAAGAAGCCGGTATTGGCGAAACATGTTGGGATCAGACACTACACTGCGAGCATCTACTCAACACAAAATTATGACCATATAACTGGCATGTGTGACACATTTTTTATTGGTCTGTTTTTAACTATGTACAAAATAAATCATGTACGTTTTTTATTGTGAATTGTTTTTTCCTTGATTTTTGGCACAATTATAATCCCTTTAAAGTGAAAGTAAACCTTCCTATCATTTTCAGCCAAGGAAGCTGCCATCTTGTATATTCTATAACTGCTATGATGCTGCACATGTGATCAGTTCTGACACCAGCCATTGGATGGTTTGACAGTTTGGAGAGCACAACCAATGGGGGGGGGGGGGTTAACTTTCCGTCACGTGCCAGAAATGAAACCGTTTTTGAATGGGTTTACTTCCACTTTAAATATCCACTGCTCTATACAGTGGGGATCGAAAGTTTAGGCACCCCAGGTAAAATTTGGAATTAATGTGCATAACGAAGCCAAGGAAAGATGAAAAAATCTCCAAAAGGCATCAAATTACAGATTAGACATTCTTATAATATGTCAAAAAAAAGTTCGATTTTATTCCATCATTTACACTTTCAAAATGACAGAAAACAAAAAAATGGCGTCTGAAAAAGTTTGGGCACCCTCGAGAATTTATAGCATGCACTGCCCCCTTTGCAAAGCTGAGACCTGCCAGTGTCATGGATTGTTCTTGATCATCGTCTGGGAAGACCAGGTGATGTCAGTCTCAAAGGTTTTAAATGCCCAGACACATCTGACCTTGCCCCAACAATCAGCACCATGGGTTCTTCTAAGCAGTTGTCTAGAAATGTGAAACTGAAAATAGTTGACGCTCACAAAGCTGGAGAAGGCTATAAGAAGATAGCAAAGCGTTTTCAGATGTTAATATCCTCTGTTCGGAAGGTAATTAAGAAATGGCAGTCATCAGGAACAGTGGAAGTTAAAGCAAGATCTGGAAGACCAAGAAAAATATCAGACAGAAGAGCTCGCAAGATTGTGAGAAAAGCAATTCAAAACCTACGTTTGACTGCACGATCCCTCTAGAAAGATCTGGCAGACACTGGAGTTGTGGTGCACTATTCCACTATAAAAAGAAACTTGTACAAATATGGTATTCATGGAAGAGTCATCAGAAGAAAACCTCTTCTACGTTATCACCACAAAAATCAGCGTTTGAACTTTGCAAATGAACATATAGACAAGCCGGATGCATTTTGGAAACAAGTTCTGTGGACCGATGAGGTTAAAATAGAACTTTTTGGCCGGAATGAGCAAAGGTACGTTTGGAGAAGAAAGGGCACAGAATTTAATGAAAAGAACCTCTGTCCAACTGTTAAGCATGGGGGTGAATCAATCATGCTTTGGGGTTGTATTGCAGCCAGTGGCACAGGGAACATTTCACGAGTAGAAGGGAAAATGAATTCAATAACATTTCAGCAAATTTTGGATGGTAACTTCATGCCATCTGTGAAAAAGCTGAAGTTAAAGAGAGGATGGCTTCTACAAATGGATAATGATCCTAAACACACCTCAAAATCCATGGTGGAAAACATCAAGAGGCGTAAACTGAAGGTTTTGCCATGGCCTTCACAATCTTCTAACCTCAACATAATTGAAAATCTATGGATAGACCTTAAAAGAGCAGTGCGTGACAGACAGCCCAGAAATCTCAAAGAACTGGAAGACTTTTGTAAGGAAGAATGGGCAAAAATACCTCAAACAAGAATTGAAAGACTCTTGGCTGGCTACAAAAAGCGTTTACAAGCCAAAGGGGGCAGTACAAGATATTAACTCTGCAGGGTGCCCAAACTTTTGCAGATGCCATTTCTTTGTTTTCTGTCATTTTGAAAGTGTAAATGATGGAAATGAAATCTAACTTTTTTTGACATATTATAAGAATGTCTAATCTGTAATTTGATGCCTTTTGGAGATTTTTTCCATCTTTCCTTGGCTTCGTTATACACATTAATATACATTTTTACCTGGGGTGCCCAAACTTTCAATCCCCACTGTATATGTGTATATATACACTACTCCAGGGATGAGGTTCCTCATATAGCGTTGTCACCCAGCTGCGATAACCACGGTACAATAAATTCTACCACAAGAAACTTTGGGCTAGTTTATCTATAAAATGGTCCCCGAGCAGTATTAAAATTAAAAAAGGCCCCTGCTGCAGTACTTGTCTTTTTCCTGGTGCTGTTGCATGCAATAAATAAATCCTGAGCAGTGGGTATCTGATGGAATTATAATTGTACTAAAAAAAAATAATAATAATAGTAATTGTGCCAAACATCAAGGAAAAAAAACTATTCACAATATAAAACTTGCATGATTTATTTTGCACATAGTTAAAAACAGACCATTAAAAATGTGTTACACATGGCAGTTATATGGTCATAATTGTGTGTTGACAGATGCTCGCAGTGTAGTGTCTGACCTCCAACATGTTTCACCGATACCCGGCTTCTTCAGGGGATTTTGGTGTTTGCTTGGTAGTCTATAATTTAGTGGTGACCTCCAAAATCCCCTGAAGAAGCCAGTATCAGCAAAACGCGTTGGAATCAGACACTACACTGTGAGCATCTACTCAACACACAATTATGACCATATAACTGGCACGTGTGACACATTTATTATGGTCTGTTTTTAACTATGAACAAAATAAATCATGCAAGTTTTTATTGTGAATTGTTGTTTCCTTGATTTTTGGTACCATTATAATCTCTTTAAAGTGTAAGTAAACCCTCCTATTGGTTTCAGCCAAGGAAGCTGCCATCTTTGCCTCTAATCTATAACTGCCATGATGCTGTACATGTGATCAGTTATGACACCAGCCATTGGATGGTTTGACAATTTGGATGAGATCACAACCAATGGGGGTGTTAAATTTCCGGCACGTGTCGGAAATTAAACCATTTTACGGACGGGTTTACTTCCACTTTAAATACCCTCTGCTCTATATTTTCTACCCCAGGGAGGAGGTGCCCGATATAGCGTTGTCACCCAGCCGCGATACCACGATACACTAAATACATCCTACCACAAGATGTCCTCAGTCTCCAGATTGAACAATGGCCAGTGCCATCCAAGCTGGAATACCGAGTGCACACAATGGATGCAGGGTGTCATGAACCGACCCCCCATCACCACCATGTTCTGCACTCAATGTATTGATGCAAGAGTCATAGCATCACTGTGGATCTGTGAATCATTGAGGACTACCAACTGCAAGAGAAGATCCAAAATAATAAAGGACCTAAAGACCCTTTCACACTGACACGTTTTTCAGTCGGTTTAGCGCTAAAAATAGCGCTGCTATAGCGCCTGAAAAAATGTGCCCTGCAGTCTTCAGTGTGTTGACAGATGCTCGCAGTGTAGTGTCTGACCTCCAACATGTTTCTACAGGGGATTTTGGTGTTTGCTTGGTAGTCTATAATTTAGTGGTGACCTCCAAAATCCCCTGAAGGCTTTCACACTGGAACGGTGCGCTAGCAGGACCGCTTCAAAAGTCCTGTTAGCCACATCTTTGGAGCGGTGGAGGAGCGGGGTGTTTTCCACTCCTTCCCATTGAAATCTGCAGAGGCGCATTGATGGTGGTAATAACCCTTTTTCGACCGCTAGCGGGGGTTAAAACCACACCGCTACTGGGCGAATATCGTGGTAAAAACCATGGTATATCGGTGCTAAAAATATCGCCGCTATGCCGCCAGCGCACCTCCTGCGCCCAGTGTGAAAGGGGGCTTACAGGGAGGAAGATTTATAAACAATTCAGCTGCCAAAGCACCAATATTGCTACCCGGCGTCATATCATCCAATCCGCAGTCACCTTTCTCACCTGACCCTTGGTATATGGGCGATGGAAACACCACACAAATCCATGAGCGAGAAAATGGGCAGCACACCAAAAAGAGAATATCCTATTTAATGTGATTATATTAGTGAAGCCAATCAAAGATTATTTTCGGTTTTTGCTTAAATATAGTTATCCTGACAGGATCTGCTTGATCTCTTCTGATGGACCCTATGAATACACATCTCTGGAGGTCTGGATTTCTGCCATAAAGGACTATTGTAACAAAGGTTGATGGGGCATGTAATGTACTAACACAAGATACTGTATTTCCATATCCGCTGTTTTCTATTGAGTTTGTGAAAAATGTTGAGCTTAAATCCTAAAATCCTAAAATATCATTTGTGAATTTTTTTTTTTTTTGGATTGAAACACGAGTCATCCATAAAATGTAAATATGTTTTGATGCAAACATTTCATAAAGACCTTTACTAAACCGTGTTTTGAGTGATAAAATGTTTATTTTGCTCACAGAGACGCACGACAAAAAATGTCCATTGCATTGGTGGTCAATAGGAAAAATGCAACCTCACAGTGGTGACCAGAAAAACACCCTCAGGCGGCGTACACACGACCGAGGTTCTCGCTGGAAACCAGCGAGAACCTCGCCGGAAACCAGCGAGAACCTCGCTGGAAGCTGCATTCCAGCGAGAACCTCAGCCGTGTGTACGCTCTCGGCGAGCATCCCATCGCGAATGCCGTCGAGCAGAAATAGAGAGCATGTTCTCTATTTGCTCGACGGCCCGCCTGGATGAATGGCTGGTTGCCATTCCCGACGGGCGGGTCGCCGAATCTGACGGCCGGCAGAGAACCTCGACAGGCGGAACGATGTGTTCTGCCCTTCGAGGTTCTCTGCCGTGTGTACGCGGCTTCAGGCTGCGAACACACGACCGGTTTCCTCGGCAGAATTCAGCAAGAAACTCGATGGGAGACGTATTCTGCCGAGGAAACCGGTCGTGTGTTACACTTTTCGCCGAGCAACCCGCCGAGGAACTCGTCGAGCCAAAAAGAGAGCATGTTCTCTATTTCCTTGATGGGCAATGGGAAAATTTGGCTCGATGAGTTTGACTGCCGAACAAGGAACTCGACGGGGAAAACAATGTGTTTGGCCAGACGAGTTTCTCGGTCGTGTGTACGCCGCCTCAGGCCCCTTTCACATGGTCGGACCGTTCAGGTCCGCCTGTCAGTTTTTTTGGCGGACCAAACGGCTGTTCCATGCTTCAGCATCGGATGTCAGCTGTGACATGTCCACTGACATCTGATCCGCTAAAATCAGACGGATGGCGATACGTCGGCATCTGTCCATGGCAGATCGGATCGGGTGAAACCTGATGATGCTGATGGTTATGTCTGATCTCTTCATAGGAGACCGGCTTAGTCAGTGCCGATCCTGTCCTCCCCGGGGCCCTAAGCAAAATGACATGTCACATTAAATTTGAGAAGTGGGGGGCCCTACGGACAGGGACATGTCACATTAAAGATTAAAGTTGAGAAGTGGGGGCGCTACGGGGTGTTCTGCTGTCGGAAATGACATCTTACATTAAAGTGAGAAGCGGGGGGTGCTGACTTCTTACCTCTTCTCCCATGCAGCCAGCGAGTTTAGAAGCGGGCTGAGGGGGCGAAAATGACTTCTCACCAGGCAGAGCCTCTAGTAATTTAGGGGGCCCTCCACAGCTTTGCGGGGCCCTAAGCGGCTTGGTGGATCGGCCCTGGGCTTAGTGAGCAGAGAGGGACCTGTAATCCGTCAGGCTCAGCGGAGAGATCTCCCGCTGAGATGGCAGACTCCGTAGTGACGGATCCGCCTTGTCTGAATGAAGCCTTGCAGAGTAAAAAAAAATAATAATGACCGGTGCCAGGGTGCTGGGTATGACAAGTGGCATTAGGCCAGAAACATTGCAGGCAACATTAAATGGGAGGTCGATCAACCACAGCTCAGTGAACCCTTGCAACCGCTGGAGGAACCATGGTTGAGAAAGGCTGGACCATAATAGTGGTGGGGGCCCAAGTATGAAGTCATACACGCAACACATTGCCAGTGAAGTGTCACTTAGGAGAGGCCTCCGCACCCCTTACTTCTGTTTAATCTCTCCCTCACTGGCCACAAACACTGCCATTATTTTCATGAGCGAGGGTGCAGACAACATGCTTGCCTGGCTAGTGAGGGATTTATTCCATAGAGCCTTGCACTCAGAATAGCCAAGTTGCGGCCAGTCTCAGGATCAACCCATGACATTGGCCTGAAGTGCAGGCCCTCTCATCACTAAAGGATTATTAGCTATAAACAATTATATTTATCATTTGTAAAAACAACCATTTATTCCAAAAAATAATCTATAAATCTTTCTAATTCAATAACATGTAAGGACTAAAGCACACTAACTGGACAATGGAGGTCATTGCTTTACCTTCTCCTTCCTTCCGCAAGCTTCCAGTGTTTGCCAATACCTGGCAGGCTTACGGTGATGTGGGAAGGATGCAGAGTCCCCCACCCGCATCACTGTAAAAAGGCTTTGGCTGGCTTGGAAGGCCATGCCTTTGAAGTCTGAGCCTTGCCCATTTTAGGCTTGGCATTGGAAGACTGGAGAGAGACAAAATTAACTCTTCCTAATCTCCGAAGTAGAAGATTTACGCGTCGAATAAGCAAATGAGCTACATACATAAGCGTAAGTCCGGCGTAAAGTTACCTCTGCTATATGAGGCGTACATAATGTTAAGTATGGACGTCAGACCGGCGTAGAATTTTCTGTTGTTTACGTAAAATGTTCGCAAATAGGGCTTTGCGTAAGTTACGTTCACGTCGAAACCAATGAGTATTTGCGGCGTAATTTTGAGCATGCGCACTGGGATACGTTCACGGCCGACGCATGCGCAGTTCGTTCGGCGCGTCATTTACGTGCACACCAATACAACACACCACCTACATGCCTAATTTGAATTACGCGCACTTACGCCGGCAAATTTACGCTACACCGCCGCAACTTACGGAGCAAGTGCTTTGTGAATGCAGGACTTGCCTGTAAAATTTGCGGAGGCGTAGCGTAAATAGGATACGCTACGCCCACACAAAAATACACTCTTATAGCCCTATATGTATAAAAAAAAACACTAAAGTTAGCATGCTTTTTTTTTTACAGGTTACATGTTTAGAGTTACAGAGGAGGTCTAGTGCTAGAATTATTGCTCTCACTCCAACAATGATGGCGTATGTAACCTGTGTGTATCTGGCTCTAAAACTAGCCAGGGCCTTCCCAGGGACTGAATAGTATCTCTCCCCAGCCTGTCCCCACACGCAATATCACCTGCTGACCTGTTGATGGGGGAATCACTCCTGCAGTGTTATTGTATTCTGCCTGTGAATACAATGATCAGTGTTGCTACCTATAGCTGGCAGCACTGATTGTTTTGGGAAAAATTTGACAGGCTGGTTTTACTCAAGTCAGATAATAGATTTTTCCTTCCCAGATTCCTTCATCCCCCTACATACTCTCCACACTTCTCTCCTGTACATACTGCCCACTGTCATACCCTCCACACTCCTCTCCTGTACATACTGCTCACTGTCATACCCTTCACACTCCTCTCCTGTACATAGTGCCCGTTGTCATACCCTACACACTCCTCTTCTGTACATAGTGCCCGCTATCATACACTTCTCTCCTGTACATAGTGCCCACTATCGCACTCTCCACATTTCTCTCCTGTACATACTGCTCACTGTCATACCCTCCACACTCCTCTCCTATACAAAGTGCCCACTGTTATACCCTCCACACTCCTCTCCTATACATAGTGCCCACTGTCATATGTCATACCCTCCACACTTCTCTCCTATAGTGTCCACCGTCATACTCTCCACACTCCTCTCCTGTGCATACTGTTCACTGTCATACCCTCCACACTCCTCTCCTATACATAGTGCCCACCATCAAACCCTCCACACTCCTCTCCTATACATAGTGCCCACTGTCATATCTTCCACACTTCTCTCCTATAAATAGTGCCCACCGTCATACTCTCCACACTCCTCCCCTGTGCATACTGTTCACCGTCATACCCTCCACACTCCTCTCCTATACACAGTGCCCACTGTCATACCCTACACTCCTCTCCTGTGCATACTGCCCACTATCATACCCTACACACTTCTTTCCTGTAGATACTGCCCCCATCATACCATCTACACTCCTCTCCTGTACATACCGCCCACAGTGATACCCTCCACACACCTCTGCTGTACATACTGCTCACTGTGATACCCTGCACACTCCTCTCCTGTACATACCTGTAAACCAAACTTACCCTTCACAATCTACATACTGCCGACTATCTTTCTTTCCACATTCCTCTCCTGTACATACCGCCTCCCATCATACCTTCCACACTCCTCTTCTATACATACCACCCTCTGTCATACCCTCTACACTCCTCTCCGGTACATGCTGCCCACTATCATACCATCCACACTCCTGTACATACCGCCCACTGTGATACCCTCCACACTTCTCTCCTATACATACTATAAACCAGCTTAACCCTTCACACTCTACATACTGCCAACGATCTTTCTTTCCACACTCCTCTCCTGTACATACCACCCTCTGTCATACCCTCCACACTCCTCTCCTGTACATAGTGCCCACTGTTAGACCCTCCACATTCCTCTCCATCACCTGCACATACTTCACAGTTTTATACCATCCATACTCCTCTCCTACACCTCTTGCCCACAAAAACAGTTCTTTAAAATTATACGGAATATCCTTAATATTACCAGCTTTAGAATGGACACACTTGTTAGTTCAACTGAAATCTTCTCAGTCCTCATATTTGTTCTGTCCATTATTAGTACTCATTTAATTTTGTGATTATTACTGTGATGTATAGAGGAACATAGGGGATCTCAGCTACTCTAAATGTAGCACAAAAGTGTCCCTTAAAAATATTTTTGAAATGTTGGAAACTATGCACTTAGGCACTGCCCATGGGCCACCGGGTCAGTAGGGGGCCCCATGAGAGGCTCCTGGGATAATAAAGCGGTAGTAAACTGCACTAACATTACTACTTTTTAGAGGCCCTGAGGTAGGTTATGTCATAGTGTACAGATATACACAGCACATTGGGGCACACTTAAATTGTCAGACTGAGCCCTCCAGTGCTTTAATCTGTGATCTGTCCGGCGGGTCCCGGGCGCTTCCATCTTCACCCGGTCTTCCTTCTGGGCGCTGTGCCTTCGGTCACTTGCCTTAGCTGGGCTGCGTTGATGTCATTCCCATACATGCTAATGCGCATCCTCTCTCTCTCATCCCCCCCCCCTCTCTCTCATCCTCCCTCCCTCCCTTACCCCTCCCATCCTCTCTCTCTCCCTATTTATCATCCTCCCTCTCTCTCTCTCTCTCTTTGATTTAATTTTTTATAACAACATTTTTTTGTATATTTATTATTTATAAAAAGGCCCAGCAAAATCCTCAGCACCAGGCCCATGATGTTCTTAATCTGGCCCTGCCTGAGCCGTACCCTTAGTCCAGACTGCCATAGCTACAACTGTGGGCTGCATGGCATGGTCCACCAAGAAATAAAAAGGCTTAAAGGGGTTGTAGAAGTTAATTTTTTTACCTTAATTCATCCTATGCATTAGGGTTAAAAAAAAATAAAAAAAAAATTGGCAATGACGGCCCCCCAGCCTCCCTGTTTTACTTACCTAAGCCTGTTTACCTGCTGTGCTCGCCCCCGATGTCCTCTTCTCCACTCAGTCTGGCCATTGATTGGCTAGATTGGATTGATTGATAGCGACGCAGCCATTGGCTCGCGCTACTGTCAATCACATCTAATGACGCTGCGCACCAGCGGGCGGGGCCGAGTGATACAGCCGGCGGCTACCAGGGGGGGCACATTAAACCGGAACAAGGGCCGCATTCGGCCTGCGGGCCGGACTTTGGACATATGTGCCTTAGGGTGAGCTGACTTTGGTTACTATAATGCTAAAGAGCATACAGCAAAAAGGAGATACACACAGGTGCAATAGCAATTAGGTGTGTCTGGTGAGCGTTGATTGTGCCAGACTTAAAAGTGAATTATCCTGGCTCTTTCAACAACCACTGTAAGGGTCATCAGGGGTTCCCAAAATGAGCCTGGGCTTACTGTTTAACCTCCCTGGCGGTATTCCCGAGTCTGACTCAGGGTCAGATTTTTGTGCTGCGATCAGTAACCCCGAGTCAGACTCGGGCTCGCCTCGCAGCATCCACAGGCAAGGTTTACTTACCTTGTTCCTGGATCCAGCGATGCATCCGCGCTGTGTGAGCGAGCAGGTGCTCATCCGATTCCCCATAGGGGAGAGCGGAGGAAAGACAGGGCGGTCTCTGCACAGTGTGTGGGGACCGCCCTGTCCGCCGACAGCTCAGCGGGGATTTACGGATGATCCCCGCTGAGCCGATGGACACACACGGGGCGGATCAAAAACGGTCCGCTCCGTGTGAAAGGAGCCTTACACATACTACCGACGGTCATACCATCGGCACTCTTCTACACATACTGCCCTCTGTCAGACCCTTCAAACTCCTCTCCTGCACATATTGCCTTCTGTCATTGCCTCCACACCGCTTTCCTATGCATATATGCATTCTGTCAGTCTCCTGCACATACTTGTTGTCAGACCCTCTGCAGTCCATTCCTGTATATATTTGCCCGCTGTCATACACGCCACACTCCTCTCCTACATACTATATTGCCCACTGTCGGACCCTTCACACTTCTCTCCTGTACATACTGCCTGTCAGACGCTCCACACTCCTCTTCTGCACATACTGGTTGTCAGACCCTCCACATACTGGTTGTCAGACCCTCCACACTGTTCTCCTGCACATATCTGCTGTCACATTCCCCGCGCTCCTCTCCTGCATGTACTGCCCGCTGTCATACTGTCTGCCCTCATCTCCTGCAAATGGCACACAATTGCTAGCTGGCAGCGCTTTGTTGTAACTTACTGAACAAGACTGTACCATTATCTCAGAATTACAATGAATTGCTGAATACCTCACCGGCACATATTAAAAAGGGAAAAAACAAAACAAAGAAAGACACGGGAAACGGAAATTCATGTTTAATTGCTTTAATTTAGATTACACTGTGATATCATGAAATGAGTTTTGAATTCTATAAAATACAGATAAAAAACAAAAAACAAACACAAACCAATTTTCAGATATTAACATTTTCTCAAAACTTAAACATTTGAACAAAAAAATAAATGAAAACATATTTTCATACTTAAAATAAAGTACAACCTTACAGCTATGAAACTAAAACAGAAAAACAATATATACCTTTAAAATAAGACGACGCAGAGGAACGCTCTAGACAAAATACGGTCGGGAAACGACTGCAGTTATTTATTTTTGCCTCCGAAGAACACAGATTGCGAGTGGCTATTGGGGCTACATTGGCTGCATTTGAGTTTGGGCCCTGAAGGGAACCTGGGGCCCAGTTTAAAAGTCACTGTTGCCTTAGCTGTTTTCTCATGGCTTTTGGACTTACTTTGGCTATAAGTTGGGAGTAAAATGAGGAGTGCCGTGCTACAAGACTTCACCCATGGGCACAACAACAGTGTGCTGATCACCTCCTTACCTTGGATGCACATTGGGGAGCTATGCGCGTACATTGTATGCTGAAATTATTATCAATGCACAGTGGATCCTGAACAGTGATAAAAACATCTTAGAAAAAGATTCTCACAGTGTTATGGGTGTCTCTAGATGTCAATGTAGAGCCAATGATTACAAGCTTTGTCAGTAGTAGATGCTCAGTGTTATGAGCAACGCTCTACATCGAGGACGCTTCCAGCATTATAAGCTTCTAAGTGCAGTACATGTTCACTCTTTGAACGGCAATTTGGTACAGCATGGTGAGCACAACTGAGGAAAAAATTATCAAAATGTTGTTTTTTTTTGTTTTGTTTTTACATTGGACACTTACCATTCCCTATACATTGCATGAAACCATATCTGAACAGCTCATCATTTGTAGAGTGGGTGGTCCTATGGTTATAAGGGTCTGTACAATAGGTGCTCCCATTGTTACAAGTGGTCTCTGTACACAAGGAGCTCCCATTGTTAAGAGCGTCTCTGTAGACTTGGTGCTCCCATTGTTACAAATTGTACCTGTAAATTGTACCTGTAAAGTGGGTGTGCTGATTGTTATGAGTGTGTCGCTACAGTGGGTGCTCCCACTGCTACAAGTGTCTATGTACACAAGGAGCTCACATTGTTACAGGTGTCTCTGCACTGGCTTAATTTTTTTTTACGAGTGTCTCTCTACAGTGGGTGCTCCCAGTGTTACGAGGGTCTCTCTACAGTGGGTGCTCCCAGTGTTACGAGGGTCTCTCTACAGTGGGTGCTCCCAGTGTTACGAGGGTCGCTCTACAGTGGGTGCTCCCAGTGTTACGAGGGTCGCTCTACAGTGGGTGCTCCCAGTGTTACGAGGGTCGCTCTACAGTGGGTGCTCCCAGTGTTACGAGGGTCGCTCTACAGTGGGTGCTCCCAGTGTTACGAGGGTCGCTCTACAGTGGGTGCTCCCAGTGTTACGAGGGTCGCTCTACAGTGGGTGCTCCCAGTGTTACGAGGGTCTCTCTACAGTGGGTGCTCCCAGTGTTACGAGGGTCTCTCTACAGTGGGTGCTCCCAGTCTTACGAGTGTATCTGTACAGTGGGTGCCCCCAGTGTTACGAGTATCTGTACAGTGGGTGCTCCCAGTGTTACAAGTATCTGTACAGTGGGTGCTCCCAGAGTAACGAGTATCTGTACAGTGGGTGCTCCCAGTGTTACGAGCGTCTCTGTACAGTGGGTGCCCCTATTGTTGCGAGTCCCTGTACAATGGATGATCCTATTGTTTTGAATATCTCCGTACATTGTTGTTGACTGAAGTACTGGGATACCCCCATGTACAGACATACTCCTAGCACAGAAGATAAAATCCAACACTATAGAAGACCAATGGCCTTATATGTATGCAGTACCACATGTGGCTAGAGGTGCGGGGTCGCCGGTGACGCTTGGAAACACTCGAAGACCCTTGGAAACACTCAGTTCCTGAATGTCTCCGGCTCCCCCCCCCCCCCACCTCTGGCCACGTGTACTGCATACACTAGCAGTGACACTGGAACAAATTATCTGAGTTTCCATTGATTCCTATGGGGAAACTCGCTTTGATGTACAAGTGCTTTGGATTACAAGCATGCTTCTGGAATGAATGTTGCTCGTAATCCAAGGTACTACTGTACACGGATATACTTCTACAAGCTGAAAAGCTGAAAAGTTCTATAAGTGCCTACTGGACTACACAGTCATACTTATACAGTATATACTGCACAACTGCTGTAACAGAAAGGTAGTCATGAGACTACAAAAACAGGGCTGTTCATACAATATCTATCGGACTTTAATCAATTTCTGGGACTTTAACCAGGCTTTAGGGAAAGTGGGCCACCAGCAGTCAGGGGTTGACTATTTGAAATTAAAAATGGCCAACTAGAAGCCCTGTTGGCAGGGTCTCTAGCAGTTCTTCTGCCCTTTTTAACATAAATAGGGTAACAAGCCATACCAATAAATACCCATTACAAAGCTGACAATTCATGGCCTTGCCTAATAAATGTTATTTTTTTATGTGAAAATCCAGGAAAAGTTGTCTTGATATCGTCAAGCATGACACTTGTCCACTTATGCCGACCATGGACGGTTCAAATTTCGATTGGTTCAGCAGGACCAGGCTGAAACTTGAACCATTATGGGCAGGCTGAATGTACCCAAGTGGATCGATCTATTAACTTATGTACAATTAGCCCGTCAGATTTTTCATGCGATTGTTGCTGCTCGAAATAATCACTGTGTGTTCTTTCGGTCGGGATGGCTCCCCCCACCAGGTGAACACAATAGTTCTGCGGGAGGGATACCCCCATCAACGCTGACTGTGTTGATGGGTGAATTGATGGAATCAGCCATATCACTCCATCTATGGCCAACAGTTCTGGGAACATGTGACCCCTCTAAAGCCCCAGTGACATCACTAGTAATCTCTTTAATCTTATGGGGCCTCAGTGATGTCACAAGTACCTCGTAGTTTGATATTCTGTTCTCAAGCCTCAGTGTTACCACCTAAAACGACAAAGTGCCTCTAGGGACAAAATGGCTGCAGAGAGATAAATTAAGTGCTTTGGTTGTAAATTAAAAACTTTAAAAAAACAGCAACACGTTATCACAGAGGGACGAACATGTATGTTTGACACGCATGGTGTAAATAGAATGAGCTTTATATAGAAAATATACTTAACTCTTCTAGCCCACGAAGAGCTGGGAACTATTTATCATATTAACATTGATTAAGCTAAAATCTCCATACGTAAAAAAATAATAGTCGGCAAACAAGTCTACTACAGATGGAGCGTACGCAGTACTGAAAGCGCAGAAGAACCAACAGCACGTGGCAAAAATGTACAACGTTCACGAAGTAGAAGTGCAAGTGAAACAAGACTGCGAAATCACGGTGCCAGTTCACAATATTACTCGCTAGGTCACGGATGTAACGGGATGGAATGAGCTACAATGTTGTGCCTTGCCTACCATTTGGTTTGTTCTTGTTGCCCACTGCGACCATATAAATCTCCCTTTTACCCTCCTATACTGCATTTAGAGAATTTGGATGGATATTAAAACAAAAAACTGTGATTACTAAGGCGCTATGTAGTGCTGGATCCATCCGTGCCATCCTAGCACTGTGAAACAACATACAAACATACTAAGAACATTTTACGGCAAAACATGAATATTCGTTGCCAACATTATCACAAGGCCTATCTGCACTGGACACATTAAATTACAAAAATGTGCAAACATATACTATTTATTTTTTTGCCATGTGTACATGCTGAACAGACCCAGAGGAGTTGGCCATTTGGTCTCGTGTAAGAGGGTGAGGGCCTGCTCCAGCTTACAAAATGGCAGCTGCTGGTGGGTACAGATCACAGGTACACTTTAAATCTAAGCTATTCACATCACAAAGAAACACAGTGTTTCGGTATCCTCCTTGCTTCACTTTAATCTAGTATTGTCCTGTGCTTGGCTAGCATCAGTTCAACTAATGTATATCTCTGCCAGTGGAGGGGGTTGTAGTTATCCAAAAAAGCTCCATGCCCATGGCAGCTTAAAGCGAGAAGGTCTACCTATTAAAAGTACCCCCCACCACTCCCTAAAATGCTTCATATAAGTACCTTTGGGGGATAACTATTATACTCAACCTCTGATTTGATAGTTCCGGGGGAGTTGAGCTTACGACATCCTCCTGTCAACATGTTGAGCAGCCCAAGTCTCACAAGACAACGCTGAAGAACAGTGCTGGATCATCTTTTCGCAAGATTTGGGCTACCCAACACTCTGACTGGCCAGGAGCAACATGACATCATCCTTGACTAGCTGCTGCCGGGTAAAGTAGGAGAGACAAACTAACTTCTACACCCCCACAGGCTCTTTTAAACACCCTTTTAGGGAGGGGAGGCTACTTGAATAAGTGGACCTTGCCACTAAGATGGAAGTTCCACTCAGCTGGGCTGCAAATGGCCCCAGGTCCAACTCTAACTATGGGAGCTTACGACACATAGGTCAAAGCACAGGCAACTGGTAGTAGCTGGGATTGGTGGGCAGGGCCATTTGTTTTAAACCCCCTCCCCTCAAGTGATTTGACAGTATCTGATACATAGGTCGAAGCGTAGGCAACCTGGAGGAGTTATGAAAGGGGGGCAGGACCATTTGTTTGTCACTCCACCCCTTTGAATGATTTGGAAGTGTCGGACATAGATTGAGGCATAGAAAACTGGGAGGACCAGGGAAAAGGGGACAGGGACATTATGTTTTATACTCCTCCCCTCTAGTGAATCAGGAGTGTGAAACATAGAATAAAATGAAGCACAGACAATCAGGAGGAGCTTGGAGAAGGTGGGCAGGGCCATTTGTTTTAGGCTCCTCCCCTCTAGTGAATAAGGAGTGTCCGACACATAGAATAGCATGAAGCATAGACAATCAGGAGAAGCTTAGAGAAGTTGGGCAGGGACATTGCTTTATGCTCCTCCCCTTGAGTGAATTGGTAATGTCTGACATAGGCAGGAACATTGTTTTATGCTCCTCCTCTCAAGTAAATTGGGAGTTTATGACATAGGCCGAAGCATAGACAACTGGTAAGAGCTGGCAAGGCCATTTGTTTTATACTCTAGTGAATCAGAAGTGTGACACATAGAATAGGATGAAGCATAGACATTTAGGAGGAGCTTGGAGAAGGTAGGCAGGAACATTGTTTTATACCCCTCCCCTTGAATGAATTGGTAGTGTCTGACATAGGCAGGTGGGCAGGAACATTGTTTTATACTCCTCCCCTCCAGTGAATAAAGAGTCTCTGACACATAGAACAGGATGAAGCATAGACAATCAGGAGGAGCTTGGAGAAGGAAGGCAGGGACATTGTTTTACACTCCTCCCCTCCAGTGAAAAAAGAGTCTCCGACACATAGAACAGGATGAAGCATAGACAATCAGGAGGAGCTTGGAGAAGGAAGGCAGGGCCATAGTTTTATGCTCCTCCCCTTGAGTGAATTGGTAATGTCTGACATAGGCAGGAACATTGTTTTATGCTCCTCCCCTCAAGTAAATTGGGAGTTTATGACATAGGCTGAAGCATAGACAACTGGGAAGAGCTGGCAGGGCCATTTGTGTTATACTCGTGCCCTCTAGTGAATCAGGAGTGTCTGACACATAGAACAAAATGAAGCATAGACAATCAGGAAGAGCGCTGGGAGAGGTGGGCAGGGACACTGTTTTATGCTCCTCCCCTCAAGTCAATTGGGAGTGTTTGACATCGTTCAATCACGGATAACTGGGATGAGCTGGGAGAGGGGGCAGGTTAATTTATTTTTTACTCCTCTCCTCCAGTGAATTAGGAGTGTCTGACCCATAGGCCGAAGCAGAGGAAACTTGCAGGAACAGGGACTGGAGAGCATGGCTATAGGTTTTCCTTACACTCCAGCTTTGCCTTTATTTCCCTTGTACACACGATCGGAATTTCCAATGGAAAAAAAGTCTGATGGACTTTTTCCATCGGGTTTTCCGATCGTGTGTAGCCCTATCTGATTTTTTTTCATCGGAAATTCCGATTAATTCCATCGGAGTTAAGATATAGAACATGTTCTATTTTTTTCCAATGGAATTCTGTCGGAATTCCGACGCCATTTGGCTGGACAAAAGCCCGATCTTGCGTACGCGGCATTAGTTAATAAATTCTGTAAAAGGAAATTTTTGTATTTGATAAAGAAAAAATCTGCTCACAACTGCCTAACCTGATTGGGAGGCTACAAACCTTGTAAACGAGCCTAGAAAATTCCAACACCCCCAACATTCCCCTAAAGTACCTCGTATACCTATGCATTCCATATACTCAATTTTTTTTCTTCTTTGTTAAAAAGTAAATATATATATATAGAAGGTCCTATAGGAAAGAAATGTGTATAGCATTCAGATCATTAATTTCCATGGGCGAGGTTTGGTTGCTAGAGGTGTAGCTATAGACAATTACACAACTAAACAGGCATCCGAGGTAACAGCCACCCAACTAAAAGACCAATAGAGGACAGCCGAATTCAGATACGGACTGCGACTTCACACGGCCCTCAGAGAAGTTAATGAACTGAAGGCTATAAGTGACTGAGCGACCTTCGTGTGCAAGCAGGTGAACAGTATTCAGTTCTTTCCTTTAGAATCACAATAGTGCAAAATCGAAAAACATTCCTCTGATATTCAAGAAACAGCAATATAACAGTGTTGTGTCACTGTAGAAATGAGGTAACATAAAACTGTGTGTGTGTGATCCATAAAGGGTTTAAACATCTTTTAAGATACATGTCTACAAACATATTCTTGGACGGAGACAAGCAAATCACTTTCGCAAACCTGCCTTTAAAGGAGAATTTTGTAATCAGTCTCATGAGGTCCAACATAGGTTCACGTGACAGTCAGAGATATGTGCAGTCAAAGAAAGAAAAAAAAAAAACTTATAGTCACGCACCAAGACCCGAGTTTTACATAAGTGAAAGCAGCTTCAGCCTGGCAGTCATCCATAACTAAGCCTCGGACGCAGGACGAAACGCAGCGGTGGACGTGGCCTGGACGGAGGCGGGCTGAAGGCGCTTTCACTTATGTGATAAGTTTGCTCTTGGAAGACAAAACTAATCGGCACACATCAACAAGGCCGGAGTATCACATAAGTGAAAGCAGCTTCAGCCTGGCAGTTCTCCATGACTAAGCCACGGACGCAGGACGAAACGCGTCAGTGTCTGGACGGAGGCGGGCTGAAGCCGCTTTCACTTATATGATAACTGCTCTTGGAAGACAAAACCAATTGGCGCACATCAACAAGGCCCGAGTATCACATGGATGAAAGACGCTTTAGCCTGGCAGTCCTCCAAGACTAAGCCCCAGAGGTGGGACGAAATACATTGGTGGACGTGGTCTGGGCGGAGGCAGGCTGAAGCCGCTTTCACTTACGTGATAGCTCTGCTCTTGGTGTGCGGCGATCAGGTTTTGCATATTTAGAGCCAGGACGGGCTTTTTCCATGCCAACACCTATCTCTGCGAGTTACCGGAGCTAGGAACCTTAAGTGGCACCTGAACTTTTTTCTGTTAATGGTTACAGCCAGAGATGTGTGCTGCACTCAATAGTGTCCATTTTCAAACCATTTACACATCTCTATATCTGCTAAGCACCTCAAGCAATGATGTTCTGTTAAAATCTCAGGAGAGAGAAAGGTGGCTGCTAGAAGCCACTGCAGTCTTAAGTTAACCCTACAGAGGGCAGCAATGAGTTTGTGGAGTATCAAATTACATACAGCTTGCTTGTTCTGAGATTGTCTCTCTGTGTTTTTAATTGTTATAATGCATTATCTCTGCTGTTGATAAAAAACAAGTAAATACAGTTTTTGCCAGGAATTGGAAATATATAATTCAATGCATGACACAAAAAATAACATTAAAAAGATGTATTGAGCCTGTCACAGCCCATTTAATGACAAACTGTTATCTTACATTCTAGATATAGTGGGAAAGACTTATTTCTTACTACTTCTCTTATTGCCCTCTGTGACCCAAATGAGTAAATTTACCCTCACCTGGAAAAAAAAAGGCTCCAATTGTCTTTTGCTCTCCAAAGCCTACAGTATATATTGCATGAAATGTAAATCTTTGCATAAGCAGCAGCTCCAGAATATATTAAAGCTGAACTCCAGACAGACACAAAAACTTCAATTGAATTACATTTCTCAGTAGCTGTAACAGATATAAATCCACCAAGTGCCTTTGCAAACACAGATATTGCCTTGTAAAAGCATAGGTGACATCACTGTGCTGCACACATCCCTCTATGGGAGGGGCCATGTAGGCTCCACCTACTACAGGCTGCCACTATATGAGAAGCGGAGACAAGACCAGTCACCCTGCACAAGGGGAGAAAGGGCAGAGCTGTGGGGGGTGCCATGTAGGCTCCACCCACTACAGGCTGCCTGCATACTACTACAGGAGGGAGTGGAGACAAGACCGGTCACCCTTTCCAAGGAGAGCGAGCAGAGCTGTGGTAGGGGCCATGTAGGCTCCACCTACTACAGGCTGCCTCCAGACTACTAGAGGAGGGGTGGAGACATGACCAGTCACTCTGCACAAGGAGAGAGAGGGCAGACCAGTCACCCTGCACAAGGAGAGAAAGAGCAGAGCTGTGGGAGGGACTAGGTAGGCTCCACCCACTATAGGCTGCCTGCAAACTACTATAGGAGAGGGCGGAGACCAGACCAGTCACCCTGCACAAAGAAAGAGAGAAAGAGCAGAGCTGTGGTAGGGGCCATGTAGGCTCCACCTACTACAGGCTGCCTCCAGACTACTAGAGGAGGGGGTGGAGACATGACCAGTCAGTCACTCTGCACAAGGAGAGAGAGGGCAGACCAGTCACCCTGCACAAGGAGAGAAAGAGCAGAGCTGTGGGAGGGACCAGGTAGGCTCCACCCACTATAGGCTGCCTGCAAACTACTATATGCTTATTGGGGGAGTTTTTGAGGCCGTTCCCATACATTTCAATGGAGGAGTGTTTTTTTTAGCTCCCCAAATATGCTGCAAGCAGGATTTTTCTTACACCGACAGCAAAGCGCACCGCCCCAGTGTGAAAACATTTATCGATTTTAAAGGGAAGCATTTTTCTAGAGTTTTTCAGATGCTTTTAACACAAAAGCGCCTGAAAAACTCCTCAGTGTGAAAGGACCTTTTATGTAAACGGTCAAACCAGCAACAACTGATATCAGCTTTGGGTATACAGTGGAACCTCGGATTACGAGCATAATCCGTTCCAGGAGAACGCTCCTAATCCAAAGTACTCGCATATCAAAGCGAGTTTCCCCATTGAAGTCAATGGAAACAAAAATGATTTGTTCCGCATTGACTTCAATGGCATGCAATACCGCATGTGGCCAGAGGTGGGGGGGAGGGTGCCAGAGAGGAAACGGCCAGGAAGGCCTGAGGACCGTTCGGCTGACCTTGGCAAACCTCGAAAAGACTCCATTCATGAGCCTTGCTGAAGTTTGCCGAGGTCAGCCGAACTGTCCTCGGTCCTTTCCGAACGGCGCCCATTGGCTGCGATTGGCACCGCCCCCCCACCTCAGGCCAAAAGTGGTACTGCACACTGCTTTGGCCTAAATCCTGCTGGTTTTGCGAGACAGCACTTGCAAACCGAGTTAGGATATTTAGAAACAAGGCCGATCCTAAGGTCACAGGAGGGCCGATCCTAGGGTCACAGGAGGGCCGATCCTAGGGTCACAGGAGGGCCGATCCTAGGGTCACAGGAGGGCCGATCCTAGGGTCACAGGAGGGCCGATCCTAGGGTCACAGGAGGGCCGATCCTAGGGTCACAGGTTGCAGAAATATTTCTGGCGCCCCCACACGGGTGTCGTCATTTTACTAACTCCTCCCCTTTACAAATGTGTCTATGGCAATGACTCAAACACAGAAATGCTCCCCCACAAAGTCTTCATTACCCTGGGATTCTTACATGATCTCTTAACAATAAACAAATACAGGAAGAGAAGCAGAGAACTTTATTTGGGACCTGGAGGGGCCTCTGTGATGGACACAGAGAGGGCTTCTGTTAGACAGTCTGTTGGATGTTCGGCGCCCCCAACTCTGCAGGCGCCTGGGTGCAATGCACCCTGTGCACCCTGCCTAGGATCGGCCCTGGATAGAAATATTGCAAATCGCTCGTTAACCGCGCTACTCGCAATCCGAGGTTCCACTGTATACTGGCAGTAGGAGTCAATCTCCTGGGTGTTGTGTGTCCAGCATTTGTCAGAGGACCTCATTCTTGTCCGTTGTATTCTCAGTCCAGCCATGTGAATACTAGAAGTTCTTTAATGTTTTTATATGCAAGTCAATGTGATCAGGTTAATGTGAAATATAAACATATCCATGATTGTCAAGGTCTTAAAACTTAATTTTAATGTACAATATATATATAGATCACAGCATGGAAGCCATGCTTGCTCATTACACAGAGATGACGTGTCTACATGGTAATTCAAATCAGTGATTGTGCTTTGCTGTTCCTTGTCTATAGGTCAGCTGACACTGACTGAACACCGTACAGGTTACTGCAATGCTGGAGCTAAAAACAGGCAGTACAAAGTGGCATAACATGCCATATAATCTCCAGGATACAACAACGCGATCAGCTAAAAGTGACTTTAAAAAAAACACAACGTTTACATTATCAAGAATGCAGCAGAAGAAATGAGACTCCACTGTGAGAACCGCCCTTTTTTGATGCTACCAAAGACAGCCAGTGGATAATTCAACACATGAGCATTCACCCAAAAAAACAAAACATAGGTTCCGAGAGGGCGTGGCCTTAAAGTGAACCGGTCAGCCATTAAAGAGATTTAAAAATAGAGGACAAACCTAAGAGGACTGTAATAATAATCCTTATTGTAATATCCCTTGTGAGCCAGTAAAGCCTGTTTCTGTGTTTGTCTAATCCTAGATTCCCTTTATAATTAAGGCCATTAATTCCCTTATAATAAAGGGGTTGTAAAGGAATTTTTCCCCCCTAAATAGCTTCCTTTACCTTAGTGCAGTCCTCCTTCACTTACCTCATCCTTCCATTTTGCTTTTAAATGTCCTTATTTCTTCTGAGAAATCCTCACTTCCTGTTCTTCTGTCTGTAACTCCACACAGTAATGCAAGGCTTTCTCCCTGGTGTGGAGTGTTGTGCTCGCCCCCTCCCTTGGACTACTGGAGAGTCAGGACACTCTCTACGTTGTAGATGGAGAAAGAAGCTGTGTGTTAGTGAGCATCCTGACTCTCCTGTAGTGCAAGGGAGGGGGCGAGCACGACACTCCACACCAGGGAGAAAGCCTTGCATCACTGTGTGGAGTTACAGACAGAAAAACAGGAAGTTATAATATATTAGGGCTGTGGAAATTAACTATTAATTCATAAATCAATCTTTAATTTTTTTGATCGATCAACATTCTTTTGATCAATCAACATTCTTTTGATCAATCAACATTCTTTTGATCAATCAACATTCTTTTGATCAATCAACATTCTTTTGATCAATCAACATTCTTTTGATCAATCAACATTCTTTTGATCAATCAAAATTCTTTTGATCAATCAAAATTCTTTTGATTGGTACTCGCCTCTCCGCCGGCTTGCAGGGAGTTCCGTCGGAGATCCGGTGACGTACACCGGCGGGACTTGCCGTGTCCATCTGAAGGGCTCCTTTGCTGTGCCTTCATATCTGCATGCCGGCGGGACCTTACTATCTGCCACACGCAAGGGCTGTTACACTTCCCTCTATCAACCAGGGATTCTACAGCCATCCACTGGGAGTTGTGATAGTTCCCTTCATGGGACATCTACATGCCGACGGACTGATGTTAACCTCTCCTCATCTGGATTCAGCAGTGGTATCGTTGTACACATTTTTATACCAGTATCATACTTAGCTACATATTTTTATGACTAGTTTTGGTACCATTTGGTATTACTTGCACCACTTTTACAGTTTATGTAGCTACATTGATTTTATCTCCAGTGCAATATTTATTTTGTTACCTACTTGAAGACTATTAAAGTTTTAATGCTATTCCCATCGAGCGCTGCCTTTGTGTGTTTTCTGTATCCTGCTCCATTTTCCAGTGGTTGGAGCTGCACTGGTAATCAGCCTGCAAGGAGATCAGCTAAAAGAAGTTGGATCTGTATGTGCGTTATAATTAATCGAAACTAGTCGATTAATCGATAAAAAAAAAAAAAAAAAAGATTAATTGAACACGAAAATTGTAATCAGTAACAGCCCTAATATATATATATATATATATATATATATATATATATATATATATATATATATATTTATCTACACACACATGTTTTGCCTTTTATTTCTACTTTAAACTGAACGGGTAACTTTACAAGGTGGGGGTTCATATACTTTAAAAATCCCCCCACCCCAGTGCTAAGCCCCTCTCACTGTAGCCCTGTCCAATGGCATCTAAGGGGAATCCGAATCTACATTCAGATGGGTGCACAGATAAGGATATATTTTTTAGCCAACATATATGTAAAAAAAATATAAAGGCCGACAGGTTCATTTTAAGAAAAATTGGAAGCCAAGAAATAATAATAAATAAAATAAAAAGCATGGTCATCCTACGCCCTTACCACAGCCCATAGCCATCCCTTTGGGCTTCTACAATCATACACTAAAACAGAACTTGTACACTTTTTATTTTTAACTGGTTTTGCTTTTTTTTTTGGTATCTGTAGGAAACCGTCCTTTTCTTTCAGTCCAATCTCAGCCGGCTACGTAACATTATTATAAGTCCCCGCCTTATGGATCTGATGGAGTGTCTGAATACTGAGAAGCTGAACTAACCCTAAAACACCAGAAGCTCACAGGAGCCCCTTCGATGACCGGACTTGGGACCTGCCGCTTAGTAAACACAAAGATCTGGGAACTTCATCTCGTACACTGGAATGGAATGGTACTGGGCGTGGCCCGCCGTGATGGTTATTGTTCCCGATGGACTGGGTGGTGGCCTGAAAAAAAAAAAAAAAAGGGAAATGTTTTATTGAAGCAGAATATCAGCCAAAATGTTTTGGATTGGAGGAAGTAGAGAAAGGTTAGAAGCTTGGTCAGTTTTTTTTTTTTTTTTTTTTTAACAGAAAGGTTTTTTATTAGACAAACAAAACAGAACAGAAATAGCAAGTATAGCAAAAAAAATAAAAAATTCATCCGACATCCGTTATGGTATCAAAGATCCAGGGGTAGATTCACGTAGATCGGCGCATCTTTATGCCGCCGTAGCGTATCTTCTTTACGCTACTCCGGCGCAACGTTGAGAGGCAAGTATGAAATTCACAAAGAAAATGCACCCAACTCTGCGCCGGTGTAGCGTATATTCGTCGGCGTAAGCCGCCGCAAGTCAAAGTAGGTGGAAGTGGGCGTGATGCATGGTAATGAAGTGTGACCCCATGCAAATGATGGGCTGAGCGTCATCCAAGTACTTAAAACGAACATCGCATGCGTCGTACCTTGGACAAATCCCGTGCGCATGCGTACAACCACATCGAAATAACTGCCTAAGATACGTCGAATCACTACCTACGACATGAACGTAACCTACGCCCAGCCCTATTCACGTAGTACGACGTAAAATATGACGGCTGTTCCCTGGTCCATACCTTTGCATGGCTTGCGCCTCCTATATGAAGAACAACTTTACGCCAGCCGCATTTAAGCAAATCGCTTAAAACATGCGCCGGGCGCATCTACGTTTGTGAATCGGCGTATCTCCCTCATTTGCATCTCAAATCAATGGGAGTACCAAATGCATCCAGCGTAACTATGTGCCCACTATACGCCGGCGTAGGCAAGTTATGTAGGTCGGATGAAGTCAGTTTTTTGGCGTATCTTAGTTCTATGGGTACGGCGGCATAGATACGGCGGCGCACATTTGTACTTATGCGGCGTATCTCGAGATACGTCGGCGTAAGTGCTACGTGAATCCGGGCCCAGTGTCAATACATTCAAAAAAGAATCATATACAGTTTGATATAAACATAAATTAACAATTGTACCAGCATTTGAAGACACGTTATTAAGGGGGGGAGGGACAGAGGGGGCCAAAAAGAGCTAGTGATCCATCCTAACCCGGTGATAACTAGGGCATACCATCAGGATGAAAAAGGGGGAGGGAAAGCCCAGAGGGTGTGGAGAGGGACAGTGGATGGAGGGGGGCAACAAAGAGAATGGGGGGGGGGGGGGAGGAGGAGAGGGGGGTTGGTCGGGTTTTTTAGAGTCACCTTATATGTCATTTGACCAGGACTTAAAGCGGGGGTTCACCCTAAAAACATGTATATACCATTCAATCCAGCATACTGCGGACATTTACAGTATGCTGTTTTTTTTTTTTTTCGGTTTACATACCGTAGTATAGGTATCCCCCCCCCCCCGGCTTCCAGGTAGTGAATCCCGCGGGACTGGGCGTTCCTATTCAGAGATTAAGTGATTGACGTGATGACAAAAGCTTCCCCCCGGCGGATAATTAGTTACTTAGTCTCTGAATAGGAACGCCCAGTCCCACGGATTCACTACCCGGAAGCCGGGGGGAGGGGGAGAAAAATGCCGAAAAAAAAAAAAAAACACAGCATACTGTACATGTCGGCAGTATGCTGGATTGAATGGTATATACTTGTTTTTAGGGTGAACCTCCGCTTTAAGATGAATTCCACTTAAAGGGGTGTTCCAGCCGCGATTTTTTTTTTTTGTTTAAAGTCAGCAGCTACTAACAGTGTAGCTGCTGACTTTAAATAAGGACACTTACCTTGTCCTACTTGCCCGCGCTGATGGCCCCCCCCGATGCCGGTCCCACGATCGCTCCGGGTCCCGCGCCGCCATTCACACTATGGGAAACAGGGAGTGAAGCCGTACGGCTTCACTGCCCATTTCCTACTGCGCCTGCGTGAGTCTCACGCTGGCTTGTGAATGGGCGCGCTGCTCTCTGAGAACACACACAGTTCCCAGAAAGCAGCGCGCCCCATTCACAAGAAGAAGGAGAAGAAGAAAAGGCACCGCGGAGTGGAAGAGGCAGATTACGGACTTCCGCATAGCAACAGGTATTTCGGGTGAGTATTTTTTTTTTCAGGTTTTTTTTTTTATTAAATTTTTTTAAGCAATATGGGGAAATGTTGTGTTCCTGGGTGGAACTCCGCTTTAAAAAGTGAAAGTTTTACTCCTCTTCTCCTACCATTATTGAAGATTTCTTTTTTTTGCCTGGGAGTGGCTTTCTTTTTTGACAGGTACCGTCTCCCACTTCCACATTTCTCGCCTAGACTGTTACAGAGACAGGAAGTACAGAGAAAACTCCCCGATGGTGAGATTAAAAACCTGACAGATGTTATAAACCTTCCAGGCTCAACTCGAAAAACGTATTCAAACCCTAAGGCTCCATGCACACTGAAGCTGATAAACTGCAGTTTATTGGCGTTTTGCCTTTTTTTTTTTAAAGCCCATAAACTGAACTCTATGTTAGCCTGTGTGCCCATGCACACCTGGGCGTTTTTCAGCTTTGGAGTTTATTGGCTTTTTTCTGAACGCCCAAAATTTGCGTTCAAAGTGCCGTTTTTTTGGCGGGAAAAAAACGCTGAAAATCGCCCAAAAATGCATGCGCCAGCGTTATTTTATCCCAAATAAAAAGTCACAAAAAAAAAAGAGTCACAAAAATAAATTAAAAAGAAGCTGATAAAAGCTACACTAAATAAAGCTATTGCAAAAATGCTTAAAAACGTTGCAAGGCTCCCTGCAAAGCTACTGCCGTTTTTTAATAGCTTTTATCAGCTTCAGTGTGCATGGAGCCTAAAAATAAATACATCATAAAAGCGAAAATGTAATATATTGCGGCTGGTCAGTCCTTAGATGTGGTGGCTGTGTTAGTCTTTCTTTCCTTCATTTTCACCAGGGTGATTCCACCAATACTGATTGGCTACAGGGGCAAGTTCAGAGGGCAGCGATAAATGGGGAGTATTTGGAATGGTCAGGGGTGGGTAGTGGGTAGAGCTGGGCGATTTTAGGCAAAAAAAAAAAATCTGTGATAAAAAAAAAAAAAAAAAACTTGATTCACGATACAAATCAAGTTTTTTTCCCACCATGGACACCGCGCAGCCTTTTCCCAGGATCGCGGCAAGCTGCGGGCATGATTTTTTTAGGCGAGGCCCAGGCGTCAGCCTAATCCACTGCGAACGTGGGAAAAGCCTGCGGGCTAGGCCAAAGCCTCGCCTAAAAAATCCTGCCCGCCGTAATCCTGGGAAAAGGCTGCTAGCGGTCTCGTGGCCTTTTCCTGGGATCGCGGCGAGCTGCAGGCAGGATTTTTAGGCAAGGCCGCGGCTTCGGCCTAGTCCACGGAGCGCCGATTTGATCAAAATTTGAATCGATTTGCCCTCGCAACTCTATTCAATATTCAAATCGATTTTTTTGCCGCCCCTAGTAGTGGGGTCCCCCAGGGTTCTGTGCTGGGACCAATCCTATGTAATTTATTCATAAACAACCTGGGGGATGGGGTAAAAGGCTCAATCTCTGCTTTTGCGGAAAATACTAAGCTAAGCAGGACAATAAGTTCTCTGCAAGAAGTGGAAATCTTGCAAGAAGATCTGAACAAATGAATGGGTTGGGCAACTACATGGCAAATGAGGTTTAACCACTTGCCGACCGCGCTATAGCGAAAATACTGCTACAGCGCGGTCGAGTAGTTTTGACACGACGTCCCTGGGACGTCGTCCTTCACTTCCGCGATTGCGCGTCCCCTGGGACGCGCTCGCGAAAGTGTCCGTGATCGCCGGGTCTAGAAGACCCGGCGCATCACGGATCACGGTAAATTGCCGCTGATAGCGGCCGTTTACCACGTGATTGCGCCGTCAAATGACGGCGCGATCACTTGTAAACAAACCGGCGTCATTTTCTCCCTCTGCTCTCTGTACCGTTCGGTACAGTGTGCGAGGAGAGGGGGGGGGGAGCGGGGTGTCAGCAGCTGAGCTGTGGCTGGATCTGTCAGTCACAGATCCAGCCATCCCTCAATCCATCCCAGCTCTGCAATCCCCCAGTACCCCACAATCCCCCAGTACCCCACAATACCCTGCAATGCCCCAGTACCCCAATACCCTGCAATGCCCCAGTACCCCAATGCCCTGCAATGCCCCAGTACCCCAATGCCCTGCAATGCCCCAGTACCCCAATGCCCTGCAATGCCCCAATACCCTGCAATGCCCTGCAGTACCCCAATACCCTGCAGTGCCCCCATACCCTGCAGTGCCCCCATACCCTGCAGTGCCCCCATACCCTGCAGTGCCCCCATACCCTGCAGTGCCCCCATACCCTGCAGTGCCCCCATACCCTGCAGTGCCCCCATACCCTGCAGTGCCCCCATACCCTGCAGTGCCCCCATACCCTGCAGTGCCCCCATACCCTGCAGTGCCCCCATACCCTGCAGGGCCCCCATACCCTGCAGAGCCCCCATACCCTGCAGTGCCCCCATACCCTGCAGTGCCCCCATACCCTGCAGTGCCCCCATACCCTGCAGTGCCCCCATACCCTGCAGTGCCCCCATACTCTGCAGTGCCCCCATACTCTGCAGTGCCCCCATACTCTGCAGTGCCCCCATACTCTGCAGTGCCCCCATACTCTGCAGTGCCCCCATACCCTGCAGTGCCCCCATACCCTGCAGTGCCCCCATACTCTGCAGTGCCCCCATACTCTGCAGTGCCCCCATACTCTGCAGTACCCCCATACTCTGCAGTACCCCCATACTCTGCAGTACCCCCGTACCCCAGTACCCCAATACCCAAATACTCTGCAATACCCAAATACTCTGCAATACCCAAATACTCTGCAATACCCAAATACTCTGCAATACCCAAATACTCTGCAATACCCAAATACTCTGCAATACCCAAATACTCTGCAATACCCAAATACTCTGCAATACCCAAATACTCTGCAATACCCAAATACTCTGCAATACCCAAATACTCTGCAATACCCAAATACTCTGCAATACCCAAATACTCTGCAATACCCAAATACTCTGCAATACCCAAATACTCTGCAATACCCAAATACTCTGCAATACCCAAATACTCTGCAATACCCAAATACTCTGCAATACCCAAATACTCTGCAATACCCAAATACTCTGCAATACCCAAATACTCTGCAATACCCAAATACTCTGCAATACCCAAATACTCTGCAATACCCAAATACTCTGCAATACCCAAATACTCTGCAATACCCAAATACTCTGCAATACCCAAATACTCTGCAATACCCAAATACTCTGCAATACCCAAATACTCTGCAATACCCAAATACTCTGCAATACCCAAATACTCTGCAATACCCAAATACTCTGCAATACCCAAATACTCTGCAATACCCAAATACTCTGCAATACCCAAATACTCTGCAATACCCAAATACTCTGCAATACCCAAATACTCTGCAATACCCAAATACTCTGCAATACCCAAATACTCTGCAATACCCAAATACTCTGCAATACCCAAATACTCTGCAATACCCAAATACTCTGCAATACCCAAATACTCTGCAATACCCAAATACTCTGCAATACCCAAATACTCTGCAATACCCAAATACTCTGCAATACCCAAATACTCTGCAATACCCAAATACTCTGCAATACCCAAATACTCTGCAATACCCAAATACTCTGCAATACCCAAATACTCTGCAATACCCAAATACTCTGCAATACCCAAATACTCTGCAATACCCAAATACTCTGCAATACCCAAATACTCTGCAATACCCAAATACTCTGCAATACCCAAATACTCTGCAATACCCAAATACTCTGCAATACCCAAATACTCTGCAATACCCAAATACTCTGCAATACCCAAATACTCTGCAATACCCAAATACTCTGCAATACCCAAATACTCTGCAATACCCAAATACTCTGCAATACCCAAATACTCTGCAATACCCAAATACTCTGCAATACCCAAATACTCTGCAATACCCAAATACTCTGCAATACCCAAATACTCTGCAATACCCAAATACTCTGCAATACCCAAATACTCTGCAATACCCAAATACTCTGCAATACCCAAATACTCTGCAATACCCAAATACTCTGCAATACCCAAATACTCTGCAATACCCAAATACTCTGCAATACCCAAATACTCTGCAATACCCAAATACTCTGCAATACCCAAATACTCTGCAATACCCAAATACTCTGCAATACCCAAATACTCTGCAATACCCAAATACTCTGCAATACCCAAATACTCTGCAATACCCAAATACTCTGCAATACCCAAATACTCTGCAATACCCAAATACTCTGCAATACCCAAATACTCTGCAATACCCAAATACTCTGCAATACCCAAATACTATCGCCTATGGGGATTTTTAGGTAGCCAAGTTTGGCGCCATTCCATGAGCGTGCGCAATTTTGAAGGGTGACATGTTGGGTATCTATTTACTCGGCGTAACGTCATCTTTCATATTATGAAAAAAAATTGGGCTAACTTCACTGTTTTTTCTTTTTTTTAAGCACAAAACAGTTTTTTTTTAAAAAACACGCGTTCAAAAAATTTCTACGAAAATACCGTGCAAGATAAAAAGTTGTAACGGCCGCCATTGTATTCTCTAGGGTCTTTGCTAAAAAAGCATATATAATGTTTTGGGGTTCTATGTAATTTTCTAGCAAATAAATGATGATTTTTCCATGTAGGAGAGAAATGTCAGAATTGGTCTGGGTGTTCCAGAACGCCTGATGGCGTTCCCTGCATGTTGGGCCTCTGTATGTGGCCACGCTGTGTAAAAGTCTCACACATGGGGTATCTTCATACTCGGGTGGAATAGCAGAATGTGTTTTGGGGTGTAATTTGTGGTATGCATATGCTGTGTGTGAGAAATAACCTGCTAATATGACAGAAACAAGATTTTTTTTTTTTTTTTTACAAAATTTTCAGTCGTTTTTCTTTTATAGCGCAAAAAATAAAAAACCCAGAAGTGATCAAATACCACCAAAAGAAAGCTCTATTTGTGTGAAAAAAAGGACACAAATTTCAAATGGGTACAATTTTGTATGACTGAGTAATTGTCATTCAAATTGTGAGAGCACCGAAAGCTGAAAATTGGTCTGGTTAGGAAGGGCGTTTAAGTGCCCAGTGGTCAAGTGGTTAATGTAGAAAAATGTAAAATAATTCCTTTTGGGTGGCAAAAATGTGAATGCAATCTATACATTGGGGGGAGAACCTCTGGGGGAATATAGGATGGAAAATGACCTTGGGGGGTCCTAGAAGATGATGGGCTCAGCAATGGCATGCAAGCTGCTGCTAACAAAGCAAACAGAATATTGGCATTAAAAAGGGGATAAATTCCAGAGATAAAACGATTATTCTCCCGCTCTACAAAGACTCTGGTCCGGCCGCACCTGGAGTATGCCAGTTCTGGGCACCAGTCCTCAGGAAGCATGTACTGGAAATGAAGTACAAAGAAGGGCAACAAAACTAATAAAGGGTCTGGAGGATATTAGTTATGAGGAAAGGTTGTGAGCACTGTACTTATTCTCTCTGGAGAAGAGACGCTTGAGAGGGGATATGATTTCAATTTACAAATACTGTACTGGTGACCCCACAATAGGGATAAAACTTTTTTGCGAAAGGGAATTTTATAAGACACGCGGCCATTAACTAAAATGAGAAAAACGGTTAAACCTTAAACTGCATAGAGGGTTCTTTATTGTAAGAGCGGTTAGGAAGTGGAATTCTCTTCCACAGTCAGTGGATTCAGCGGGGAGCTTCAATCATTTCAAGAAACTATTAGATAAGCATCTGAACAACCACAACATACAGGGATATACAATGTAATAGTGACATACAATCACACATAAGTTGGACTTGGGTCTTTTTTCAACCTCGCCTACTATGTAATACTGTCTGTCCTAGGGCGACAATTCTCACTTATTGTACTGCAAACCTTTGGAGGAGCAGTGTTGTTACCTTAGGAACAGAAATACTAAACAACGCCCTCTCCTTCTCCAAAGGAGGAGGTTAGTAGTCCACAGAGATCGGTAGGAACCATGTTAACTGATTAGAGTGCTGCAGATATAGAGCACTGGAAATTATTAGCTCACTGGATTTCTGGCACGATCAATTCTTTCTCATTCTTTGAGGGTCACGGGAAACCCTAAACCTTCAAGTTATACTGCCGTCTGCAGGAGGATTGCAAACTGATAATCAAAAACTGTGACTTCTGAATTAAAGGAGACCATTTTGGCTCCGACTGATGTAGAGCGCATCAGCCACTGCCTGGTTCTTCTACCAGTGCTGTTAAATGATCACTTATTCGGTTATATTACATTCTGTTTTTATTACACAAACACAGTTTACATTAGTTTTCAAGGGCATGCATTTTTAAACACCAGAAAACTCCAAATTACACAATAAACAGTGGGACCTTGGATTACGAGCATAATCCGATCCAGGAGAATGCTCATTATCCATATCAAAGCGAGTTTTCCCATAGAAGTCAATGGAAATGAAGAGAATTTGTTTTGTATTGACTTCTATGGCATGCAATACAGCATGTGGCCAGAGGTGGGGGCGCGCCGGAGAGCCGATCTCGGAAAAATTCGAAAAAACACTCAGGTACATAGTATTTACGAGTGATTCCTAGTATAACTGCGCCCCACGCACCTCTGGCCAAATGCAGTACTGTACACCCCATTAGCTTGAATTCTGCTCGTGTTGCAAGACAACACTCGCAAACAAAGTCAGATTTTTTTTTTTTTAAAGTTGCTCGTTATTCAAAGCGCTTGTTAACCGTGTTACTTGTAAACCAAGGTTCCACTGTAATAAGAAATATTTGGAATAGGTCTAGATCAGGGGGTCTCCAAACTTTCTAAACAAAGGGCTAGTTTATTGTCTTTTAAAATGTAGGGGGGACTGTGTCCAGCAGGAATATATATATTTTTGGTTGGTGTCAGTGGGAGCAAACAGTGCCCCATCTTTGGTGTTAGGGGGAGAAATAGTGCCCCATTGTTGTAGTCAGTGGGAGAAATCGTGCCCCATTGTTGGTGTCGGTGGGAGAAATCGTGCCCCATTGTTGTTGTCCGTGGGAGAAATCGTGCCCCATTGTTGGTGTCCGTGGGAGAAATTATGCCCCATTGTTGGTGTCCGTGGGAGAAATTGTGCCCCATTGTTGGTGTCCGTGGTCAGAATAGTGTCTCATATCGGTGGGATAAATAGTTCTCCCAAGTGCCAGATAAAGGCAAGCAAAGGGCAGCATCTGGCCACCCTGTCACGGTTTGGAGACCCCTGATCTAGATAATAGGCTATAAAAGTGTTACCTTATGGTGAGCTCCAATATCTGGGCCAGTTTATCATGTAGCAGGTTAGCCTGTGTACAAAGAGAAAAGGATTAGACACAAAAACATGACAAAGTCCACCAGAAAACAGGTGAATCTCTAACCATGGCCATTTGATTTGTCCTTTCATTTGTAATCTGCAATGTTTCCCATTTATAATTTTAACACATTATTTATAGAAAGTTTTCACAATTACAAATAGCAAAAGAAAATAGAAAAATACAAGATACATAGACCTGGATACCACCATTAAGAATATTCAACATAGGTACGACATAAAACCATCTTGGATCAAAAGTTTAGCCCAACAAACGTTAAGTAGACTAGATAGCTTCATAAAGCAAAGGTCCACCCGGATTTTTTTTTTTTTTTTAAAGCCAGCAGCTTCAAATACTGCAGCTGCTGACTTTCAAAAATGGACACTTACCTGTCCAGCGCGAATCAGGAAGTTAAGCATTGCGGCTTCACTACCGGTTCCCTACTGCACATGTGCAAGCAGAGCAGCGCGCCCTCCCTGGTCCCCGCTCTCTCCTGGGACCAGTGTTTTCCAGGAGACAACGGGGGGTGACGGAAAGTGGCATGACTCCAGTGGGAGTCTATGCCCGGAAGTGGGTGCAAATACCTGTAATACACATGTATCTGCACCCCCTCCCCCCTAAAAAGTGCCAAATGCAACACTGGAGGGAGAGAGGCGTCCGAAAAGCGGAATTTTAATTTTTTGGTGGAACTTCACTTTAATCAATAGCCCGTTATATAACCCAATGCAATGTGGAGGGGGGTATACGGGATGGAGTCCCATGTATTTTGACACCAAATTATTGTTTCTTGCACAAAAAATTGCAAAGCCATTTCCCAATTTTTTTTTTTTATTATTTTAGGTATGGGTTTAACTCCTTAAGGACCGCCGCATGTACATTTACGTCGGCAGAATGGCACGGACAGGCACATCAATGTACCTGTACGTGGCTGCCTTGACGTGGGTCCGATCGGGACCCCCCCCCCCCCGGTACATATGGTGGTCCGGTTTGCTGTAGGAGCCATCCGTGCTGAGGGGGTGGCGGTTCATTTTTGTCCGCCCCCTCCGGATCGCTCCCAGCCAATGTGCGCGCTCCTCTGCAGTGTCACTTCCTCCTCCTGTGTAAACACAGGAAGAGGGAAGTGATGTGATCTCTGCTCTCGGGGTTTTTTTCAACCGCCTATGAGGAGAGATCACATCACACAGTGAGTCTGCACAACACTACACTGACACCAGGACACGCAGGCACACTTAACCCCTTGCAATCACCCCCCCCCCCTCCCCCCTATCACAGTGTCACTGAATGCAGTGATCATATATGTATGATCACTGCATTTAGTGTCAGTGTGACAGGCAGTTCGTGTTAGGTCCAGGGTAGCCCCCGTACCCCCCCATATAACGTTTTAACCCCTTGATCACCGCCCTAGTTAACCCTTTCACTCCCTATTGCCAGTGTCACTAAGCGATAATTTTTCTGATCGCTGTATTAGTGTCACTGTTCCCGCTAGGTAGCTATTTTTTTTTTTATTGTGATTTTTTTTTACTAAAGACATGTGGCTAAATAAACTTTGGCCTAAATGTTTGACTAGAATTTAATTTATTTGATTTTTCTTATAACAAAAAGTAAAAAATATTGTTTTTTTTTTCAAAAATGTCGCTCTATTTTTGTATATAGCGCAAAAAATAAAAATCGCAGAGGCGATCAAATACCACCAAAAGAAATCTCTATCTGTGGGAAGAAAAGGACGCACATTTTCTTTGGGAGCCACGTCGCACGACCGCGCAATTGTCAGTCAAAGCAACACAGTGCCGAATTGTAAAAACCCCTTGGGTCATTTAGCAGCATATTGGTCCGGTCCTTAAGTGGTTAAACTATCAAAAAAGAATGATCACCAAAAGTTTGTATGAATAGTAAAAGAAAATACATATAGTAAAAGAAAATACATTTGGCAAAAAAAGCAAGAAGAGAAAGGATCTAGGGCCAATTTCACATCCATCCATGTCTGCTTTTGTTCATTTTTTTAGAACTTTTTTTAATGTGTGTAAAGTGACAGAATAATTCAGAGGAGGAGCAGGATGGAATTTTTTTTCTCGTACAAACAAATTTCTAACAGTGAATGTGATTTTTGTTTGGGCAAGTCTTAACTCCAAAATCAAATGAAAAATCCAAATATTTCTTCAAGTACATTTGAAGAACATTTGTCAAGTCATCTAATGTACAGACTGAGAAATTGTGTGCAAATGAACTTTCGGTCAAACATTTACAATCCTATCCACTACTGTCTGGTCAGCTTTACTTTCTCTGAGTAAAATATTGTGCGGTGTTTGTTTATATTTTAGCAGGCACTGTCAGGAACAGCTGGTATTGTTGATCAATGCTGAATTAGCTGCTGAGAGCAGCTAGGAGTCACAGATCTACACACATGGGCTAAGAAGGGGAGGACCCTAAGGTGTCTTTAAAGTGGAGGTTCACACAAAAAGTAAACCTCCGCTTTTTGGATCCCTCCCCCCCTCCGGTGTCACATTTTGCACCTTTCAGGGGGAGGGGGGTGCAGATACCTGCCCGAGACAGGTATTTGCACCACAGGTTCTGACTCCCACGGGAGACTAGCCTCGTCACGTCACACCCCCCCCCCCCCACTGTCTTCTGGGAAACACTGTTCCCGGGAGAGAGCGGGGACCAGTGATGGTGCGTCGCGATCCTCGCAAGGCTTCACTGCCTGATTCCCTCACCGAAGATGGCGGTGGAAGCAGCCGAGGACCAAGCGATTGCTCAGCCTCATCTGCCGACATCGCGGGCACGCTGTACAGGTAAGTGTCCATTTTTTTAAATTTAATATGTCTCTTCACCCTTCACCATGAAATCAAATTTTGTTTTATCAAATTTTTATAAGACTAGGTGAGCACGTAGCAGTCCTTACTGATACGAACTACATATTTTCATGTCCTGTACAGACCACATGAAACTAAAGATGGGTGCAAGGCCCTGACAAAGCACAATTGTGTGAAACATGTTGGCTATCTGCACAACCAAGTATCTTGTTTCTAAATCTCCTCATGGTCTATGTAAACCTATGAATACATTTTAATAATGTTATTAATAAATGTATATATTTTTTCAATCAATCTTGTCTAGTGTGCTCACCTTAAAAATCCCATTAATTGTGAGAGTTGCGTCTCTCTTCACCCCCTTTCCTTCATCGCTTACTTGGGATTGGGAGACTTCACTATCTGTTTCTGGAAACCATCCAACTTTTCTATGCATACTTGTTTCAGCAACTGTTTTACCATTGACTTACATGTACATCATGCTGCCTGTTCTGGGTTAGGGCCGCGCAGATTGCTGGAATCCGGCCGATCACTATGTGACTACAATGTCAACAAAGCTGTTCTGAATAAGGGTGAGCTCCGCCGTGTTCGTAACAGTCCACGCGCAGAGCCCACTAGGAAGTCGGCTGCGCTAATCACAGGCAGTGAGACATTGTCCCGATGTGCAGCTGCAGAGATCGGGAAATGTCTCCCCGCCTATGATTAGCGCGGTGCTGACTTCCTGGCGGGCTCTGCACTGCCCTCCGGATAGTGCGAACACGCCGGAGCTCATCCTTAGTTATAAATAACTAATTCATAACAGCTGTGTTTCCTGCACAGCGGTGCTGCGAATGGCCCACAGCCATCACATGGTACCTGGACCAATCACAGGAACCTGTACCATGTGATTAGCTGTAGCCAATCACAGATCACTAGTTATTACAGCTATCATGTATGTAGCCCATTCATGACAGTTAAAAACATTGCTATTACAATGATCATCATTGTAACAGCAAAGTGTGTAAAAAAACAAAGAAAAAACTAAAACAGATCCCTGATCAAGCGGCTTGTGGCAAGAGGGAGGTGCCCAGAGCGCCGGTGGGGGACCCAAGAAAAGGATCGGGGCTGCCATGTGCAAAACCACTGCACAGAGCAAGCAAGATGTTATTTTTTTAATAAAAATAAAAAATCCTTTACAATCACTTTAATGGCCTCAAGAAATGAGAAAGGTCGTCAGTACATCTGGATTGAAACCAATTTTCAAATATATTGTATATGCCACAGTTTGTATACGCTACAACTTTACCGCAAACCAATTAATATACACCTATTGGGATTTTTTTTTTTAACCAAAGACATGTAGCAAAATACATTTTGGCCTAAGTTTATGAAGAATTTAGATTTTATTGAATATGTTTTATAACAAAGTTTTGGGCCCGGTCCCGCATTCAACATATCTCCAGTTTTTACCCGTTGTATGTAAGTATTCATGAGCGGCACTGTTGCCCTTTCTTGTTACACCCAGTGCCATACTATAACAACTCTAATTTACACATGATTTTTTATAGATAATTGTGGGCATTGTCCCTGATGAGTGTTCTACACGAAACGTGTCGGGCCATTTAGGATGCCCACACACCTGTGCCAGTTGTCTATGAAGTTCACTGTTTATCATGCAATTATGTTTTACTAATTTTATTATTATGCTCCATTGTATTGTGCCGCTTCAATGACATAGATATATATGTATTCATGGGAACTACTCATTCAATTTCCATATTGTCGCATGTTTCCAAGTCGATCCTTGATGTCTATGTGATATATGCCAGGTCATTTGTATCCTTATGACTTGTATATTTTTACAAATGTCATATTTTTTTATATGTCTCCCATGTCAATAAACACACTAATTATTTTTGCATACCCCTACTGTGTGGAGAGCCTCATTTAAAGTCCCAAAACTCCCTTTCTTTATTTGTACCAGGCAGGCCCGGACTGGCCATAAAGCATACTGAGCAAATGCCCAATGGGCCGCATGTCACGTCTCCCCCAGTGTAACATGCAGGGGGTCCAGAACTGTTAGGGGGTGTCTATGTAACAAACTGTGTAATGTAAGGGGTCCAGAGGTGCAGGGTGCTATGTAATGTAAAAGGGTCCAGAGGTGCAGAGTGCTGTGTAATGTAAAGGGGTCCAGAGGTGCAGAGTGCTGTGTAATGTAAAGGGGTCCAGAGATGCAGGGTGCTGTGTAATATAAAGGGGTCCAGAGGTGCAGGGTGCTGTGTAATGTAAAGGGGCCCAGAGGTGCTGTGTAATGTAAAGGGGCCCAGAGGTGCAGGTTGCTGGGTAAGGTAAAGGGGTCCAGAGGTGCAGGGTGCTGTGTAATGTAAAGGGACCCAGAGGTACAAGGTGCTTGAACCCCACATCCCATCATTAACCACCGCCACAAAGTGCCGCTGCCACACCCCCCCCCCCCGGGCTTCTCAGTCTAAAATGCCTGGGCCTATTTTTTGTCCCAGCCCAAGTCTGGTACCTGGGATGGAGGCACATACACGTGCCTCATCTAAAGTCCCAAACCTCCCCCCTTTGTATAACGGAAAGAAGAAAATATTTTTGTATTCCAAAAAATGTGGTCTTTTTTCGTTTATATAGCAAAAACGGAAAAACCCAGGAGGTGATCAAACACCACCAAAAAGAAAGCTCTAATTTGTGTGAAAAATATGATATAAAATTTAATTTGCGTACAGTGTTGCATGACCGCGCAATTCCCAGTTAAAATAGTGCAGTGCTGAATAGCAAAACAATGACCTGGTCATGAACGGGGTAAAACCTTTCGGAGCTGAAGTGGTTAAAGCACCTAAACTATTCTAACCTGTTCTGTAGGTTGCTGTAAATGCCGCAGCCCTATAAGAAGTGCGATGTTGGAACAGGTCAGTAGAAAACACTCACTTTAGATTCACATTGCGCAGCAATTTCCTCAAACGGTGCTTTCTGGAACTTTTCTATGACCAGACGCCTCTTCTCCTTTTCCTGCTCTTCCATTCCCGTATTGTCTGTTTGGAAGAGACGAAAAACAGAACATAATAACACCAAACCACACCTAAACGACACGTCCACTTTTATTTTATATCCCAAGTGTGTTTACTGAAAGAGAATTTCTTTTGTCAGACTGCCATTACTTTTTACATACTCAGATCTGACATTAAAGTGTTAATTAACCCAGGACCCTGTATTCACTATAATCTGGTCTCCCACAGTACATGGAAATACAATTATTTTAGTGAATATAAACTACTAAATACTAGGGTTGTCCCGGGACCGATACCGAGTATTTGCGGGAGGACATGGCTGCATATGTGGGGGGACATGCGTGGCTGCAATATGTGGGGGGACATGCGTGGCTGCAATATGTGGGGGGACATGCGTGGCTGCAATATGTGGGGGGACATGCGTGGCTGCAATATGTGGGGGGACAGGCCTGGCTGCAATATGTGGGGGGACAGGCCTGGCTGCAATATGTGGGGGGACAGGCCTGGCTGCAATATGTGGGGGGACAGGCCTGGCTGCAATATGTGGGGGGACAGGCCTGGCTGCAATATGTGGGGGGACAGGCCTGGCTGCAATATGTGGGGGGACAGGCCTGGCTGCAATATGTGGGGGGACAGGCCTGGCTGCAATATGTGGGGGGACAGGCCTGGCTGCAATATGTGGGGGGACAGGCCTGGCTGCAATATGTGGGGGGACAGGCCTGGCTGCAATATGTGGGGGGACAGGCCTGGCTGCAATATGTGGGGGGACATGTCTGGCTGCAATATGTGGGGGGACATGCCTGGCTGCAATATGTGGGGGGACATGCCTGGCTGCAATATGTGGGGGGACATGCCTGGCTGCAATATGTGGGGGGACATGCCTGGCTGCAATATGTGGGGGGACATGCCTGGCTGCAATATGTGGGGGGACATGCCTGGCTGCAATATGTGGGGGGACATGCCTGGCTGCAATATGTGGGGGGACATGCCTGGCTGCAATATGTGGGGGGACATGCCTGGCTGCAATATGTGGGGGGACATGCCTGTCTGCAATATGTGGGGGGACATGCCTGTCTGCAATATGTGGGGGGACATGCCTGGCTGCAATATGTGGGGGGACATGCCTGGCTGCAATATGTGGGGGGACATGCCTGGAGCAATATGTGGGGGGACATGCCTGGCTGCAATATGTGGGGGGACATGCCTGGCTGCAATATGTGGGGGGACATGCCTGGCTGCAATATGTGGGGGGACATGCATGGCTGCAATATGTGGGGGGACATGGCTGCAATATGTGGGGGGGACATGGCTGCAATATGTGGGGGGGACATGGCTGCAATATGTGGGGGGGACATGGCTGCAATATGTGGGGGGACATGGCTGCAATATGTGGGGGGACATGGCTGCAATATGTGGGGGGACATGGCTGCAATATGTGGGGGGACATGGCTGCAATATGTGGGGGGACATGGCTGCAATATGTGGGGGGACATGGCTGCAATATGTGGGGGGACATGGCTGCAATATGTGGGGGGACATGGCTGCAATATGTGTCTGGGTAAAGCTTGTAGGAGGAGTTTTCATTCTCATCTAGCTGTCCTATAAGGCTGCAGGACCCCTGACCCTCTCTGTCTGGACAGTGCTGATTGGCCCTGTGCTGATTACATGTACCCTCCCCCAAAAAGAAAACAACTCTCTAGCAATACACACCAAACTGAGCATAAAGCATGACCGCGCAATTGTCATTCAAAATGTTACAGCGCTGAAAGCTGAAAACTGGCCTGATCAGGAACGGGGGTGAAAATGCCCAGTATTGAAATGGTTAAATAATGAAGTAATTTCCCTGTTCTCAGCCTGACACATCTGTACAAACACCCTTTAATAAAAGGTTTAATGGTTTATAAGTATAAGAGTAATCTTACCAATTGCCTTCTTCAATGATTCAAATGTAATCTCTTCAGTGTTCACCTATAAACAAGGTTAAGGAAACTGTAAATTTTATCATACTGGCAAACTATTCTTAAAGGGGTTGTAAAGGTACAATTTTTTCCCCCCTAAATAGCTCCCTTTACCTTAGTGCAGTCCTCCTTCACTTACCTCATCCTTCCATTTTGCTTTTAAATGTCCTGATTTCTTCTGAGAAATCCTCACTTCCTGTTCTTCTGTCTGTAACTCCACACAGTATTGTGAGGCTTTCTCCCTGGTGTGGAGTGTCGTGCTCGCCCCCTCCCTTGGACTACAGGAGAGTCAGGACGCTCTCTGCGTTGCAGATAGAGAAAGGAGCTGTGTGTTAGTGGGCGTCCTGACTCTCCCGTAGTCCAAGGGAGGGGGCGAGCACGACACTCCACCCCAGGGAGAAAGCCTTGCATTACTGTGTGGAGTTACAGACAGAAGAACAGGAAGTGAGGATTTCTCAGAAGAAATAAGGACATTTAAAAGCAAAATGGAAGAATGAGGTAAGTGAAGGAGGACTACCTAAGGTAAAGGAAGATATTTAGGTGGAAAAAAAAGAATTGTACCTTTACAACCCCTTTAAAGTGGGACTTTAGTCAGAAAATTAAGTCCTGCTAGATGACTTCATGTTGGTCCCTTTTGCAGGTATAGCTATGTAAAACATTAAAAATAAGTGCCTATACTGTCTAAAATCCAGTAATACATTGTATCACCCTGCTCTACACAGGCTCAGTTGCTCTCCAATTTTAGGCATTGCCGAATTTGTAGAGACCAAACTGCTGACACCCTTAAAATTAAATGAAATCCTTCTACCCTCTACAGTCAAGGAGGCTGCTTCTGTTTGATCTGCAACTGCCATAGAGCTGCACATCAGCTAGGACACCAGCCATTTGATGGTTTGACAGTTTGGTTGAGGACAAAAGCAAATGTGACAGTTGGCAATCCTAGCATTCCAGGAATGTAACTGTTTTTTTAAACAGTTAAATCAATGAGTTTAGTTCTGCTTCATAATTGACTGCTGCTGAAGGGTTCTGGGCTTCAGCAAAATGGCGGCCTCCATCAAGAAGAAACAGGAGCAATGCTGGAGGAAGTTTACAGCACACAAATTTTGGAAGCATAGTTATTAATGAGAAAATGTATGTTTCTTGCTAAAGATTTTTTTTATCAAGTTATTATGGGTAAAGTTCAGCTTTAACCACCTAAGCCCCGGACCAATATGCTGCTAAATGCCCAGAGGCATTTTTACAATTCGGCACTGCGTCGCTTTAACAGACAATTCGCGCGGTTGTGCGACGTGGCTCCCAAACAAAATTCGCTTCCTTTTCTTCCCACGAATAGAGCTTTCTTTTGATGGTATTTGATTGCCTACGCGATTTTCATTTTTTGTGCTATAAACAAAAATAGAGCGACATTTTTGAAAAAAAACAACAATATTTTTTACTTTTTGTTATAAGAAAAATCAAATAAACTAAATTTTAGTCAAGCATTTAGGCCAAAATGTATTCAGCCACATGTCTTTAGTAAAAAATAAATAAAATAAATAAAAAATAAAACTAGCTACCTAGCGGCAACAGTGACACTAATACAGCGATCAGAAAAATGATCGCTTAGTGACGCTGGTAATAGTGGGTGAAAGGGTTAACTAGGGCAGTGATCAAGGGGTTAAAACTTTATTAGGGGGAGGGGGGGGGGGGGACGGGGCTACCCTGGACCTAACACTAACTGCCTGTCACACTGACACTAAATGCAGTGATCAGTACATATATGATCACTGCTATTAGTGAGTGTGACAGGGGGGTGTGGGGGGTGATCGCAAGGGGTTAAATGTGCCTATGTGTGTGGTGTCAGTGTAGTGTTGGTGCGACTTACTGTGAGTCTTCTCTCCTCTCAGCGGATTGAAAATACTGCCGAGAGGAGAGCTCACATCACTTCCTCTGCCAGTGTTTACATTACACAGGCAGAGGAAGTGACACGGCGGAGGCTCGCGGGACTGGCTGGGAGCGATCACGAGGGGGCGGACAGAAACGAACAGCCGCCCCCTCAAGACGGATCGATCCCGCAGGTAAGCTGCCCGCAGCGGAGGGGGTCCCGATCGGACCCCCGACCCGCTAGAAGGCAGGGACGTACATGTACGCCCATCTGCCTGTATGTGCCATTCTGTGGACGTACATAGGCGTGCGGCGGGCGTTAAGCGGTTAATATAGATCAGGGGTGTCAAACTCAATTCCATCGTGGGCCACATCAGCATTATGATTGCATTTAAGAGGGCCGGTTGTATCTGTAAGATTAAATGTCCAGCACATCCCCTCCCATTAGATGTCAAGAGCCCCCCCACCATCAA